>OZ025289.1:174954564-176154564 GCA_964019185.1 Maratus speculifer | reverse complement strand
TTCGCAACTAGACGACACAAATGTCTTTAAAGATAATTTCATAGAAACATAAATATTTCTATTTATTTACAACCTTCTTGAATGATACTTCTTTAAACAATTTATTATTTTTAAAGCTACTGATACTTATATCAGATCATTTTATATTTTTGTAGGTCTTACTGACATCTATTTATTTTTCCGTGTTAAATACTATCTTCATTTTGGATTTTTTTTTTCCTGAAAAATTATCTGCCTAAATAAAAACATATTTGCTGCTAAAATTCCCATTATTATCTTGTTTTAACTATTAGTTTAACAATGTCTTTGGCTTTTTAATTAGAAAAGTTAATTAGATTTCAACTGTAATAAAATAATCTGTAGGTGAAATCTCAAAAAATAAAATATTAAACTTTCTTGTTAAACATGTTTTAATGCTACTCATTAATATACAATATAATTTCGCCCAGTAAAGTTCTTTTTCGAAGTTAAATTACAGCCTTAAATTTTAACTAGTTTTCGCTTTGAAAAGGAATGATTTTGATAGATAAAAATAAGCTTAAATTATCTGTTCAACTAATTAAACAACTGAGATACAGCAAATAACATTCATATTCTTTTCACATCTTATTTAATGTATAATATTAATAAGATTGTTAGAAAAAGTTGGAATATGTAAGCTCATATTAAGTATGTTTTAAATTACGCTTATGTTTTAAAATTTCAAAGTATTGTAAGTATGCAATATACATAAAATGATTTGGTTATTTGGTGATTATTTAAATCTTTAATTTTTTATGCTGAAATAAAATATGAGTTTACAACAAATATAAAATGCATTTGTAGCATTTCATACCAAAGTTTAAAAAAAACTTTAATTAAAATTCTTCAAAGTTAATCTAAAACATCTGAACTACACTGTAAAAAAAAAGGGTCGATCTATTAAAAAAACTTTAGTGATCCTTGTAATTACTAAAAAATTTTTAGTAATCTTAGTCGGTTACAAGAAAATCTGTAAGAATTACTAGAAAAAAGTTAGCAATGAAGAGAATTAATAGTTTTATATTTTTAATAACTATTACTAAAACGCACTTGGTGTGGCCTTGATAGCATAGTGGTTATAGTAACGGACTCCAGACTGGAAGGTCCCGGGTTCGACACTGGCCACCGCCAAATACGCCCCGAATGTATGTAGTGTAAGTACTCGCTAGTAAAGTGATTATGAAAATCCTTTCGGAGCAGTTAGCAATGTTTGGTGCTGCCATCTGTTGTGGTTTTGCCTAAAATCTTCCGCTTCAGAAGTCAGGATACAGCTCGAAGGAACCTCCTGCCCTTCGGGCGCACGTAATGGTTATTAAATATAATTTTGGAGCTATTACTAAAATTTGCTTGGTGGCTCATACTAAATAGTTTAAGTTAATTATACAAAAAATTCTTTTGTTCAGTTTACAATAGAAATGCTAGTTTCACTTGCAAAAAAAAAGTTTGTTATGGTTACTAAAAAATTCTGTGGAATACAAATTTACTAAAACATTTTTAGTAACCTCTTGAATTTTTTTTTACAGTGCAGTACCACAAAGATTACTCATACTGCTACTAGTCTGACTTTTGTACAACCAAACTTCTGTTTTCAAATCAACAAATATTGCACAAAGATTTGAATATATAGTGACAAGCTTATACTTTCATTAAAGAAAAATACAAGTAAGCAACGTGAAAAAAATATTAAATTTACTCAGAAGCACAGATATTGGTTATCAGATTAAAGTGCGAGCTGTTTTCATTTATCGCCAATACTTCGAAATAAATGTTATCGTATTTAGTCATATACAATTCGTCAACTGAAAATAATAAGGTTCTAAGAGGCATTTTTAAAAAATATGACTTTTTGGAGTAGGAATCTTCCCTTTGTCTCTATGAATGCATTTTTGAATTAAAGTTTCGCTATATATAATTTTCTTCCGCTTGCAATAAAGATTAATATAGTTCTATCAGAAGTTTTCGAAAGCAGTCAGAATAAAATAGTTCTATGTGTAAAGCAATCGCATACAGCGTATGATAGAGTATATTATTATTTTATTTTATTTATTTTATATCTTGAAGACCTGCAATATTTTATGTCTTGTGTAAAAAAATAAAATATTTTAGTAAATAAATCTTCTTTCGACAAAATATCGAAGAAATATGTTTTTAGTATTTTTTAAGCAAAATGAATTGTGTTTAACTCTATTTGATTAATGGACATGATCCATGCAAGGAGGAAGTACTAATCCTAACTGATTCAGACTTACGAAATCCTGTGGGGTGAATGAATGACAATTTAGATGAAGTACCAGCTGTAGATATTTTTTGTAATAAATGAATTCAAAAAAGACTGGTAAAGAAAATTCTTACACATCAAATTGATAGGAAAAACTATGCGTTTTTTGTAAGTTAAAAGTATCTTTACGTAGTTACGTACATTCTCTTCCCAGTACCTCGTCTTGAGCTCCGTACAAAATCGAAAGAGTATTTTAATGCTAAAGGAAAGATTATTGCGCATGTATAAATTAAAACATTTAAAAATTGCTCAAGTCCTTGGAAATTTAACTGCTCAAAACACGTCTCGGAAGAACAAGAACAGCATGTATTAAATGAATATTACAAGCTTTCTCAGAATGAGAAATATTTCTTCCTTGGAAAAACGAATGATTATCTGGGTAAGCAAAAGAGATTAAGCACCATCACAAATTCGCATGAACAGAACTCCTTTTATTATTATTTGTTTATAGGGAAAGACAAGGTTAGAGTATGCAAAAAGTTTTATTTGGAAACAATGCCTGTTAATCAGAAACCATTTTATACAGTGCATAAAAATAAGGATATAAAACGGGTACCTCAACTAGCGATAAACGGGGTAAAAAATCAAGTTGGGCAATCTCACATGATGTCAAGGATAAAAATGAAATCTCATACTGAAAGTTTTCCAAAGACTGAGACTCATTACAACAGAGCAAACACTAAAAAAAACATATTTAGAATCAGGACTGAACTTACAATTAACCCTTGATTTCTGCGTTTAGAAATGCAGAGAAAACAATGAAAAGCCAACGAAAATCTTCATTTAATTTTAATATAATAACTAATTTTTGTGTTAATTTTCGTACTCTTCATTTCTCTTCCCACTCCCGGCCTATTCAAATAGCGCACTAAAAAAGGAAACCTTTCGAGTTCATATTTAACATAATTAAATCTTTTAGACAGTTTATGTTCAGTGAAATATTATATTCAATTCATGTAAATTCATTAATTTTGTGAAGATGCTATTAATTAGTCTGTATAAATGAAAACAACAATTTTCTTTTATTGTATTATAATATATTTACTATAAATATTTTACTGTTCAGTTATGTTTATTCGAATTAATCAACGAAATTTTACTTTGTTTAAGCTATAAAAAGTTTCACAAATAAGAATAACATTGTTCTTTTAGGATAGAACTCTGTTATTCTAAGCATGACACGACGTTTGAGAATATTATGGTTCTATCATTTTTTTTAAATATAAAAAAAACCCGAAAGTATTATTTACGAATTTTGATTTTATAGAATTGCTGTTTACACTTACATACGAACCTACTAATGCCAAAAATTTTATCGAAACTTTAAAAGCTGCGCATACAGGGCATGCTGATTTTCAAAGTGTTTTAACTCCAAACTGATTTTTGGCCACATTGATCCATCTTATTCTCAGGTGACGAATTATTACAAGCATAGCGATAAAATAATAGGAAAATTAACTTTCGTAAAATATTGGTTATAAATGTAAAATTTTTCACATCCAGGATATGTTATATCATGCGTACAAGCTCCCAAATTGCAAATATTGTCAAACTCTAAACTCAGCTCTAAACGGAAATAAAGCTCATAATAATTATATGTCATCATACTTTAGTAATTATCTATTTTCATATTTTAAAGAAAACGATAACGGTATAGAGACGATTAAAATCTAATAGCTATACAACATCTAAAGTACCTTATATTGCAAAATTCAAAATAACTCATAAAGTTCATAATAAACAAAAAACTATTTGAAGGTTAAATACATGTTTATGAAAATTATGGTAATTTAAGGCCTAGAATTAACATTTTATTTTAGTCATAGTCTATCAATTTCTAATAATTTTCATTCAATATTAATGCATTAACTTCTGAAAACTGAAAGACGTCATCCAAAATTAAATGAATTTTCATTCAATGAAAACACTAAGATACATATGCCAAACACAATTTTCAATAAATTAAATATTATTGTATTAAAAGGTATTGCTTATTCTGGCTTCTTTATTATAAAATTTTAATAGACCATACAAACTCCAAAGAACACTTTTAGAACTTTTGTAAAACATTAAAAATGTATAGTTGAATAGAAAACGATCAGAACTGAATTGAAATCTATGCGACAATAACTACAAATACAGTAAAGCTCTGAACTGCATAAAATTTTAAATACAAATAGGAAACAGTTAAAACTTTATGAATTTAATTTCCGATACTATTTCGAAAATATTTAATTCTCCGATACTATTAGTTATTAGTATGAATTTTATAATGATAATCAGTATCATATTTTAAAAATATAAAAATTATGAGGGATCTCAACAGTTTAACCTCCTCAATTGTTGTTCCTCCACAAAACTGTTTTCTTTTTTTATATACAGGGTGTCCATAAATGAAAACTACACCTAGATATTCTGTTAAAGAAAATGTAGTTAAAACAATTTTGTATTTTACGTATTAGGATAGGGACAAATTTCCAAACTTTATTACGATAGCGCTGTGGTTCTCATAGCATGGGAAAAAGCATTAAGAACAAAAAGAAGAAGAAATGGATACACCACAAGAAAAAAAAATGTGCTTTTTATCATTAGAGAAGGTAAACGTTCCAACATAAATTCTGAACTCAGTATACAAGACGAATACTCTGAAAAGAAAAGCATCGAACGCAGTAGTTAGATTTGATGTGTTGGCCACACAGCATGGCCACCTCGGTCTATTGATATTACAATAATAGGGCGACGCAGCCAGTAGTTGATCAAATAAAGTTAGCGCTACGGGGATTTTATTTCGTTTCTTTGACGAGCGACACGTATACGTGCCACAAAAAGACTTAATAATTCTTGTTTACCGCCAGCAGTAAAATTTTGCTGTAAAAATCATATTTAAAATTTGTATTTAATGGGGACATTTTCTTGGTTTAATAAGGCACAAAATTCAGTTTTTAAAGACTGGTGACAAAGCAATAAAAATTCCTTAAAAGACTGCCTTCGCGGAGGGGTTAACGTTTTAAAAGTAAAATAACGGGCTATTATAACAAATAATGAATTCCCATAATGGACAAACGTGAAATCCGCTGAAATTAAATATTAACAAAATTATAAATAAATAGTTTTTTAATTGAGATTTTCCCAGTGGTTGATCAGGAAAAAGAATTTTTTAAAAAATCGAAAATAATTTCTTTTAAATATCATCCTCGAACTGTGATTAGCAATAATTCCTATTAGCAATACTATTAGTTGACATTAGTAACGTAGAAGTGGATTGTTTTAACTTAACATAATTGCCTCCAACTAATCAAAAACTTAATGGTTATACTTTCCAATATTTAAAAAATCACAAAATGGCTTCGCTTGCAACATGAAATTTCAGAGTTTTAATCTTGTTTTTGTGTGACCAATTTGAAATTGACACAAACTTGTAAATAGAAGCGTCATCTTGAAGTAACAGTCTAATCCATAAATTCCTCTTTAAAGTGGAACAAAATTTTTACCAAAAATATCTTGATAATCTAAGAAGTTCAAATAAGTTTTAGTGAAAAATAAATTAGTTTTTCCTTTTGTATTAAAGCCTGTCCAAGTCATCTCTGATCCACAGCCTACCACACATCTTTAAAATAAATATGATCACTTCATAAACTATGCCAAATATATTTTTAACCATCTGGTACTTCAATGTTGATTTTTGTTTTGTTCAGTAAAAATCAGTTTTTCTCGTATATTGCATTTTAAGACATTGGACGATGTGAATTGCAGTCTTGCGTGAATGTGATGCTTTTAAAATTTAGGTAATCCTTTGAATATACCATATTTCAAACATTCAGCACATCTTAACACACTGCAAATGGTTCTGAACGTTATTAAATTTTCTAGATGAGATTGTATAGTTGAAGAACGTACACCATCTTCAAGCGTCATCCTCATAGCCTACCATAGAGTTTTGAAGGGGCTGTCCAATTCTTTAATTTCTTTCGTAATACATTAAATCAGAAAGAAAAATGTGCACAACAGTTTTAAATTTGTTTATTTGTTGTGCGGTGTACCGTTCGCTTAGCTGGCAATCCGAAATTTAACTCTTTTTTACCGTATTTTTACAAACTGTTTTAAAATTGTCACCACACTTCATTCATAATTGTAAATATATATCAAGGACTGATTTTTTTTTAAGTTTTAAAATAAATATTTTTGTAGAAATAAAAGATTTAGCTCAAATAAATTGTCAAAAATTTTAAGTTTTAATATTTATATAAAGAACTTTATTTCTGTGAAAGAGACAGGAATATAAAAAATTGTTTTTCCACCCTTCCCTTAAATTTCCTCAGAAATTTGGTATTCTGCATTGACGTTAGAAAATACGATAAGAAAAGTAAAATCTATCCGTTGAGACTTTTCTTTCACACTAAAGTAAAATTTATTTTAGAAACAAATATTCCTTCAGGAAATATGCAATACGAAAATGGTATCAATATATACTTTTAAAAACATTTTGTTCATGTAATGGATGTTACTTTATTTCACTCGGAAGAAAAATATTCAACATTCAAATTGCAAATAGGCTATTTTTATAGAAAAATAACCTAATTTAAGGATATTTGAATTTATGGGAAAATTTAGTATGTAATACATATTTTAAATAAAATCATGTTGCCTGATTGAAATAACCATTTTGACAAGAAAAATTATTCTAATAACGAGATATTGCATTTACTCGGATTACATTATGGCTGTCACATTACGACTATTTCCAGTAAGTTTTGCTATAACTACATTCAACAGACCACAAATATCTAGTCGATTCAATAAAATTTCTTTATCTTCTAATTCAGTTTCGTTAATCTGTATATGCATTGTTGAAACTTTTACTATAAAGAATATGCGTTCTATAAGATTTCTCTTTAATGGAAATGAAATAAAAATAACTTTATTTAAAGGAGAAAGATTTGATAAAGTTTGAATTGCGCGTTACTTTTAAAGTATAAAAAATATGTAAATATAATAATAAGTAAAATAGTCTTAATTGCGTTTACTATTAACTATACCACAATGATGTATATTCCAAACAAATGTCAAAACGTATATTAAAATACAACTATTTACTTAAAAGACGGCTATTTCGTTAGAAACGCATTAAAAATATTTTTGATATGTTTTGAATGAAATAGACTTCTTTTAAGCAAATAATGGTATTTATGTATGTTTTTAAAAAATTTTAATACATACTGTTATGGTATATGCATAAAAATTACAAATTCATAAACCCATTCATTACATTACCACTCATATTTTAAGCCAATTCTCAATTTCTTGAAAAAAAAATTATGAAATGTTTGAAGATTTTAAAGAGTTTGTGAGAAAAAAAAAGTTAAACATGTGTAAAATTCTGTATCTCAAATTTTAAAATGAAATGTTTTGAACTTGTTTTTTATGTATACATTTTTTATAAACTGTACTTATAGCAAAACCTCGCACAACAGTGTTGAAAATTTTCTTGTTATTCAAATAACTGGCGTGATAGAATGGCATTATAAAAATGGTAATTTTTCAATTTTGTGACAAGTTTTCTTATTAGGATTTCCAAAAGAAAGAAATAATTTGTTTTGACAGTTTTAGAATAAAATAATTTTTCAATTTTACGTGAAAAGTTTTTTAATATAATTTAAATTTAGTCAGATACAGTGTTTAATAAATTCATTTGAAACACAATTAATATTAATTTTGCCTGAAGCAGCTTTATGTTTCTAAAATTATTCTACAGGACTTTTCAGTTAGTGTTATTTAAAAAATAAGAAATATGGTAAATTTTTTAGAACAATTTTCAGGAGTAAAACAAGATTCGATATCAATATTGACCTATAGCAATAATAGTCAAAATCAGAAACAGCAGGACAAAATTCTGTAATACAGTAAAACGTTAGAACAGTAATCTCCTCGGGAGCGCGAATTTCGATCGGTAATTGGAGGTGTACTTTATTCAGAGGTAAACACATAGTGTAATGTATATACTGCAATAAAGTATTTATAATATGTACTTAGTTTTATTAATATATTGCATTACGTAATGTCGTGGGAAAAAAACAAACCTACTTACTCTGTAACTAATTGTAATAGAAGGAATTTACTGGTACCAAATAATTGAAAGTAAAATCTATTTTTAAATTATGTATGTAAAATTTGCATAGGGGGCAATCTATAAATCGAACTCAGATCAAACTTTATTTTTTTCAATTGCAAAAGTCAATTTTGACAGTATATTTTTAATATTCGGTTCAAACTTTACCTAAAAATAAAATGTCAAATCTTTTACATGGTAGGTAAATTATAAACATTCAAAATTTCGCACTTCCAATATTAAATTGCATTTTCACATATGTCCTAAAATTATAATCTTAATGTAATAATTTTTGGTGTAGAATGCAATTTTAAAAAATTCAAACATAAGTAGGGGAGAGTCGTCCAAAACGGGGACGGCGGGTCAAATGGGGACATTCGGTTTCTCACTGATAAGTTCTGACATCTGGTGATCCAATGTACTACTATTATTCCTTTACATCAGATTGCCATTTTGAAAAGATTTGTTGACGCAATTTGCTGTTATTCTTTCTGCTACGAAGTTTTGAATTTTTAGCAAGAAAAAAGTTCGATTTTGCCCCTGCACTATATTGAGCTGTATGAATTTACATTTGAAGATTCAATTTCGGTAAGTAAATCATTTTTTTCGCTCTAGTTTTAAGTTATATTCTGATATGTTTCTTCATTTTCTATCTTACATGTGTGTGAAGAGATGCCATGTTTTCTAGCGTTCGTCATGGTCGGCTCAAATGGGGACATAGAGGGTAGTCCAAAATGGGGACGTCCCCGTTTTGAACGTCTCATAACAATTTTGAAATATGTTTTAATTTGCTTTAATTCTGAGATATTATGTGGTGAATTAAGTGCTTAAATTGAGTGTAAGAGATTATTTGTGTGCATAACGAATGTAGATTAAAAAAAATTAGTTTTATAACGATTTAATAAAATTAATTTTATAATGATTAAATGTAATTATTTTTACAAAGATTAAATATAATTAATTTAATATAGATTAAATACAATTAATTTAATATTGATTAACTAAATTAAATAAATATTTAAGTTACAAAAATAAACTTTAATGTATAATTTTTTTAATGTCAAAATGATAATTTGTTCTGTTATTTACAGAACTATCATTTTATTTGAAGACGAGATGGGGCGCTATCAAAGGAAAACTGATCGACAGAGCTGGTCGACAGAGAGCATGGCTGGTGCAATCCAAGAAGTTTTAGAAGGGAAAATGGGTTACAGGAGAGCATCTAAAGCCTACAACGTTCCACAGACAACTCTAAAGAGGAAGGTGAAAGAGGCTCGACAGAAGGAGCTCTCTTCACAAGCGGCTGCTGCTAAAAGCTTAGGAAGATATAAAACAGTTTTTTCGGAAGCCCAAGAGAAGGAATTGGTGGACCATCTGTTACATTTGGAAGAGAGGTTGTTTGGCGTTACGCTATCAGATTTGAGCTAGCAGAGACAAAGAAAATTCCGCATGTTTTTAACATGGAACGGAGAATGGCTGAAAAGGACTGGTTTTATGGATTTCTAAAACGTCATCCAATATTAGCTCTACGTAATCCTGAAAAAACCTCAATGGCGCGTGCAAAAGGTTTTAATCGCGTCGCTCTCAAAATGTTCTTTGATTTATTAGAGTCATTGTATCTAAAATATCAATTCTCACCCAATGATATTTACAATATAGATGAGACAGGCATCTTGACAGTGCCCAATAAGCCATCTAAAGTCCTTGCTTTGCGTGGAAAAAAACAAGTTGGCAGTTTGGCATCAGCCGAGCGAGGGGTACTTGTGACAACAGAAATCTGTGTCAATGCCGCGGGAAATTTCGTTCCAACAATGTTTGTCTTTCCTAGAAAGCGAGAAAATGCTCTCTTGATGGATGATACCCCTCCTGGATCATTTGCGGTATATCACGAGAGTGGTTGGATTAACAAGGAGACTTTCCTTGTTTGGTTCAAGAAGTTTGTGGAACATTCAAATCCAGGACCTACAAAGCCAGTGTTGTTAATACTTGATGGCCACAATTCCCATACAAAAAGCTTGGAACTGGTGAACTTTGCTCGGGAAAATAACGTGGTGTTGATATGCTTTCCCCCTCACACCACACATCGGTTGCAGCCACTCGATGTCTCTTTCATGGCACCACTTAGTGCCTTTTATGAGCAAGAGACAAGGAAATGGCTCATACATCACCCTGGACGCTACGTGACAATTTACCAGGTCGGAAACCTTTTCAAAAATGCATTTTCAAGAGCAGCTACTGTGCAAAATGCTATGAATGGGTTTAAAAAAAACAGGGATATATCCCTTTAACAGAGATGTGTTCCCTGAACATTTATTTGCGTCTTCAGAAACAACTGAAAAACCTGCTAACAACCCTTTAGAACGTCATTTAGCATCGAGTGATGGAATCGTCACCCCCCAACCTTCCACTTCATCGTTTGGAATATCTCCAGCTATAGAACCCCAGACATGTTCAGCGTATAACATTTCACCGAAAATAATAATGCCTCCACCACAAGAAATTGAACGCATGAAAAAAAAAGTGAATGACAAGAGGAGAGGTAAAACTGCCATACTCACTTCATCGCCTTATAAAGCAGAATTGGAAGCTATGGAACAGGAGAAAAATGAAAAGCAAAATAAACTGAAAAGAAAATTGGTCAAGAAACCCACCGAACCCAATCCTAAATATCCAAAAGCTAAAAATGAGAAGAAAAAAAAAAATCAAGATCCGTTATCATCTGATGAGGAAGAGAATAGCGATGACGCTTGCATTTTTTGTAATGAGCTTTACATTAACTCGAAACACAAAGAGGGGTGGATTCAATGTAGCAGCTGTCGAGGTTGGGCCCATGAAGCATGTTCAAGTGTTGACGAAAGCGATGTCAATTTCATATGTGACTTTTGTATTTGATTACTTTTTGTGTCATTTTAGTAACTGTTAAAAAAGGTAAAATTCCTTATCTGCATTTTGATTTTGCATTAAAGTCAATCTTTCTTTGTAAAACAAGTTTTTCTAATAAAATTTCGCAGTAGAACTTGAATTTATATGCTATTTCATATGAGTACCCCATTTTACCCACCCGGTTGTCCAAAACGGGGACTTCGAACATTTTTCAGAAAAATGTTTTTTTTGCCTATACTAAGGATTTTTAAAAAAAAATCCCCTTGCCATCTCATAGTCTAAGACATGCTCTAAACGGGAAATGCTTTGCTACATTTTTCTTATTTATAGATTTTTTTTTGCAGACAAAAATATGTTAGCGTCCCCATTTTGGACAACTTTCCCCTACATTGAATTTGTAAATTAAAAAACTTTGTAATATGAATTATGAATAATAAAATTTATATTAAAAAATTTATAAGTTGTAACTTACAAATTTGGTGGCCAATTACAAATGGCCGCCTGGCATATAAAAAGCGAAGTGGAACTGTTGATGACAGTCACATAACTTAGGCCATTATTCTAAAAAAACTGATATTAACCACGACACTTGATTTCATCATTGAACATTGTTTTAATTTACCACTTGAAAAATTAAAAATACTAATAGCGAATTCTAAAAGATAGTAGAGATTGTACATATTGTTTCAATTTTTTTATTCCTTCTCATAATTAATTCAAATAAAACAAATCTCGAAACCCATGAAATGACAATTAACTTAACAAATTACAAATACCTGTACAAATAAATCTTATACTATAATGCAAGCAAAAATTGTGTGTTTGTGTGTAAACTTTATCTCAAAAATGGCTCAAACGATTTTCGCAAAAATTTGGATTTTACCATTTTCGGGCACGAGAAGACATTTGGGCTAGGTCACATGTTCGAGAAAATTCGATTATTGGGTCATTTTGGGTCATAATGGGTCAGGATCAAGCTATTTATATCTAGAGAATGGCTGGATCGATTTTAAGAAAATTTTGTATCCAATCGTTTTCTGGCACGAGAAAACTATTGGGCTGGGTCACATGTTCGAAAAATTTCGATTAGTGGGTCATTTTTGGGTCATTATGGGTCAAGCCATTTTTATCTAAAAAACGGCTCTAACGATTTTGACCAAATTTTATATTTTATCGTTTTGGATTGCAAGAAGACCATTGGGTTAGGTAATATGTTTGAGAAAATTCGGTTAGTGGGTCATTTTTGGGGTCATTGTGGGTCATGCTATTTTTATCTAGAGATTTTCTCATGCATTTTGACCAAAAATTACATTTTATGGTTTTTGAGCACGAGAAAAACATTGGGATATGTTACATGTTCGAGAAAAAAATTTAATGGGTCATATTGGGTCATTAAAGGTCTGGGTCAAGCTATTTATATTTAAAGAACGGCAGAATCAATTTCATCGAAATTTTGCCTGTAACAGTTTTTTGACACGAGAAAGCTAATGGGCTTAGTCACACGATCGAGAGATTTCGATTATAACAGTCATTTGTGGGTCATGATGGGTCATAATAGGTCATGGTCAAGCTATTATCTAAAGAACAGGTGGATCGATTTTAACGAAATTTTTATACAACATTTTTTGGCACGAGAAAATTATTGGGCTAGGTCTTATGTTCGAGAAATTTCAATTACTGGGTCATAAAGGATCATAAAGGGTCTGGGTCAAGCTATTTATATTTAAAAAACGGTAGGATCGTTTTTAACGAAATTTTGTGTACAGCTTTTTTTTGGCACGATAAAACTATTGGGCTGGGTCACATGTTTGAAAAATTCAGATAAGCGTTTCTTTATTGGGTCATTATAGGTCAAACCAATTTTATCTAATAAAAGGCTCTAACGATTACCACAAACTAAAATATCCAAATTTTGTCGAACAAATTTTGTATTCCACAGTTTTGGATTACAAGAAAACCATTGGATTAAGTCACGTGTTAGAGAAAATTCGTTTAGTGGATCATTTTTGTGTCAATGTGGGTCACGCTAATTATATCTAGAAAATGACTTGCTCGATTTTGACTAAATTTTGTATTCTATAGTTTTCGAACATGAGAAAATCATTGGGCTAGGTCACATGTTCGAGAAAATTCAAGTAATGGATCATTTTGGATTATAATGGATCAGGGTCGAACGAATTATATCAAAAAAACGGCTCAATCGATTTTAACAAAATTTTGTATGCAAATAATGTTTTACGGCTAGAAAAAGTTATTGGACAAGGTTACATGTTTGAGAGATTTTGATTATAGGGGTCATGAAGGGTCATGAAGGGTCACCATAATTTTACCTAGAAAACAGCTCTCACCATTTTCACTATACTTTGTATTATACTGTTTTCGGGCAAGAGAAAACCCTTGGGCTCGGACGCATGTTTGAAAAGTCGATTAATTGGTCATTTTGTTTGGGTTGTAATGTGTAAGGGTCATTCTAATTATATTTAACCAACGATTCAATTAATTTTAACTAAAGTTTTAATCGAAACGTATTTCGGCATAAGAAGGCCTGTGGCCTTAGTCGCATATTAGAAAAAAAAATTGATTAGTGAGTCATTTGTGGAGCTTTGTGGATCACGCTAACTTTAACAAGAAAATGGCTTTCATGATTTTGACTAAAGCTTGTATTATATCTTTTTTCATGTGCGAGAAAATTATTGGGCTAGGTCACACATTCTAGAAACTTCAATTAATGGGTCATAATGAGTCACGGTCAAGCTAACTATATCCTAAAAACGGCTAATTCAATTTGAGCTAAATTTTGTATTTAAACGTTTTCGGTGCGGGAAAATTATAGAACTAGGTCACATATCCGAGAATTTTCGATTAATTTGGCCGATTACAATTTCGGCCGCGTAGTTCACATTCCAAGAATAACACTGGATTCAAGCAAGGGCCATCTCGGATGGAGTATGCAGCTCCATCAATTTTCTGTGAGGCCGGCGTTTGCCATCACTGTCCACAAAGCTCAAGGGCAAACATTCGATTTTGTGGGCCTGGATTTAAGCGTCTCTGTCTTTATGCACGGAATGCTATAGTATGTTGCTTTCTCACGTGTAAAAAGGCGTTCAAATCTAAAAGTTCTGATTCCAAAAGAAAGACATCAAAGAACTAAAAATGTAGCATGGAAGGATATTCTTTCGTTGTAAATATTTAACTAATGTAAAATTTAGAAATATGTTCATAGTATTGATATTTATAATTTCTGTAAATAAGAATATTATAAAATAAATTATTTATAGCAATAATAGAGCAAAAATTTCATTTTGAATAAAATTTAATACAGAGTTTACTTTAACCGAGCATGGCTCGGTGTTCCCCGCTAGTAAACATTAATCTTTCTAAAAATGAAAATGAAATGATTAGAATATTTTACTTATTTACTTTACTCTGTTATTAAAAATACTTTTAGTACTCAATTTTTATTTATTTTATGTCATTTAATTGATGACAAAAGAGAAAATAAACTTTTCTACCAAAAATATAACCGACTTCAAAAACTTCTGCAACGTGAAAAATAATTTTTCTACATAATATTGATAAGAAATTTAATTAAAAGAATAGTATGTACTATACGTAGTCTTATATTTATATACAAAAGTTTGATTTTTTGGAGTCGATGACAGCCATGCTAACTTACATGTAATTTTATAGACACACATCCAAGTATCTGCGAGTTTTTTTGCGATTTAATATTTAGTTTAAAAATGTCACTTTATAATTTTTTTAATTTCGATTTATTCTTGAACTTGTTTGGCTGGCCCCTGTAAATTAATAAAAAAAATTGCGCCAACAGATTGTACAGAATGCATATTTTAATATATACTTCATAGATGCATATTTCCTAAAAGAGTATAATGATTAAAATGCACTCGAAACTATTTTTTTCCCATTGGTCATAATGTAACAAAATACTTTTGATTGCACCTTTAATTGATCTATACATCCAATTTTCATAACATTTGAAATCACACGACAATACTATATAATAAATATAATTTTTAAATTTCAGACGATTCGGTTGGGTAGTTTTGCCGGTTTATCTGCGGAGGGATGAACGGGCGAATTGAACGAAGACTATAAGTGCTACATGTTTACATAGCTACGAACGCACCTAAAAAGTGTCTGAGCCTGAAATTGAACCAAGTTCATTGACTATAAATGTCAATGCTTTGCTACAAAGCTACTTGGACAATGCCACTAAAAATGTAGAGCCACTGAGTGAAAAATTGTCCACGTAGCTTAGTGGCAAAGCATGGGTGCATACAGTCAATGACCTTGGTTCAAGGTTAGCTTAGGCACTTTTTTCACTCAGTTGGTTCTGGAAATTTCAAGCAATAAAAATTTAAAAATAACAAAATATTTGAAGCTAAAAGTATTCATATTCGAAAATGGAGACTTCGAGATTATATATGTGATAATTTTTAACTGTCACTTATCTTGTAAATGCTTTCATTTAAAAATATTCTTCATCATTTTAATCCATTTTAATACCATAGAAGCTCTATAAACATGCTTTAAAAACTGAAAGTACCAAATATTTAATCAATTTATGTTTCAGTAAATGAAATTATCACTAAAAACATAGCATCTGTGATTATATTCTTTTCTTATGCCATGCATGACTATGCAGTTTCTGACAGCATTCTTAATAATTTGTTATGGAATCCTGATACAGGTAACATAATAAAGTGTACGGAAATTTATTACTAACACGTGAGCTTTATTTCTACTTTTTCGGGCATATTTACTAAATTTTTCTAAATTTGAAAAATTTAAAACTTTAATTCTAAGACATAAATCTTTAATAAATAAATAATCATTTGGCTTTATGCAAATAAAATATCTATTATTCTTTTACACTTAAGGAAATTTATTGTTAAATTCATTAAAGTTATAGTACATTTATAACAAAATAACGTAGAAATACATTTTACATAATTCAGGGAAGAAATTTTGTTACGGCATACCTGTTTCTCCTTTTTCCTTTTTTTAGATGGATAAACATCCTAACTAATAATATTAATAAAGAAGGACTCCCATAAAATTGCGATTATGCATCTCGTATTATAACCTATCATAAAATTTATAACAGTCGAACACCGGTAATGGTAAAACGATGTTATCCCGTACTATTAGGTAGCTTTCATTACAAAAAGTAAAAAGCTATCTATTGCAGCCGTCCGGAGGAAAGCACTTGCAAAAAATTTTGGTATATTTTCACCGATCATGACCCCCAGACCCCAAAACCACCCTCCGTTCAAATATTGACATATATATAACCATATATATAACCATATATATATATATATATATATATATATCTGATTTTTGTCATGCGATAACTAACGTATTTATGAACCGATTTGAATGAAACTTGTTATGTACATAGTACATAAAAATATCTCGACCGAGTTCGTTAGCCAGCATCATCCGCCATCTTGTTTCAAAATGGCGGACATTTAAAAAATTTTAAAAAATTTAAAATTAAATACGAAAAAATTAAAAGTTGAAAAATATTTTTATTTTATGTGTTAGATCTTAAAACACCAATTCCAGAACACTTTTTATTTTGTCTATATCTTAAAAAATGACTGAGTTATAGCACTTTGAATTTTTCTTATGGCTGACATTTTGAAACGATCTGGTTTTTGTCATGCTTTAACTAACGAATTTAGGTGCCGATTTGAATGAAACTTGGTATGTACATAGTACATACAAATATCTCGACCGAGTTCGTTGGCCAGCACCATCCGCCATCTTGTTTCAAAATGGCAGCCATTTAAAAAATTTTAAAAAATTTTAAATTTAAATTTAAATGCGAAAAATTTAAAAGTTGAAAAATATTTTTATTTTATGTGTTAGATCTTAAAACATCACATCCAGAACACTTTTTACTTTGTCTATATCTTAAAAAATGATTGAGTTATAGCACTTTGAATTTTTCTTATGGCTGACATATTGAAACAATTTGATTTTTGTCATGCTATAACTGACGTATTTATGAACCTATTTGAATGAAACTTAGTACGTACATAATACATACAAATATCTCGACCGAGTTCGTTGGCCAGCATCATCCGCCATCTTGTTTCAAAATGGCAGCCATTTAAAAAAAATTAAAATTAATGCGAAAAAATTAAAAGTTGAAAAATATTTTTATTTTATGTGTTAGATCCTAAAACACCAATTCTAGAACACTTTTTACTTTGTCTATATCTTAAAAAATGATTGGGTTATAGCACTTTGAATTTTTCTTATGGCTGACATTTTGAAACGATCTGATTTTGTCACGTGATAACACTCGTATTTTTAAATCGATTTGGATGTAATTTGGTGCGTACATAGTACTTAATAAGGCCTGGACCGAGTTCGTTAACCAGTTTCATCCGCCATCTTGTTTAAAAATTGCGGCCATTTAAATTTTAAAAAAATTAAATTTTGAAATTAGGTACAAAAAAGTGAGAAATTGAAAAAGATTTTTCTTTTATGCATTTGACCTTGATACAAAGATTCCAAAGCACTTTTTGTTTCGTCTATATCTTAAAAAATGTCTGAGTTATAGTACTTTTAATTTCTTGGGTTGCTCACATTTTGAAATGATCTGGTTTTCGTCACGTGATAACACACGTATTTATACACTGATTTGGATGAAACTTGGTGCGTAGATAGGACATACTGATGCCTGGACCGAATTTGATGGCCAGGTCCAACCGCCGTCTTGTTTCAAAATGGCGGAATATTATTTTTTTTAATTTAAATTTTAAAATTAGGTGCAAAAAAGTAAGAAATGGAAAAATATTTTTCTTTTGTGTTTTGACCTTGATACAAAGATTCCAGAGCATTTTTTTGTTTCATTTATATCTTGAAAAATGGCTGAGTTTCAGCACTTTCAATTTCCAGTGATTTTGACATTTTGAAACGGTCTGAAATTTGTCACGCGTTAATACGCATATTTATAGACTGATTTCAATATAACTCTGTGTGTTCATGGTACATACCAATGTCTTGACCGAATTCACGGGCCAACTTTATCCTCCATCTTGTTTCAAAATGGCGGCCATTTAAATTTATCAAAAATCTTTTAAATGTATAATGATGTATAAACAAAAAATTAGAAATTGAAAAAAGGTTCTTTCTAAACTATTTATCTTAATAATGAATTCCGGAGTATTTTTTGCTTTGTCTTTACCTGGAAAAACGCTTGGGATATAGCAGTTTGAATTTCTAATGTGGGTGACATTTTTTTTTTAAATCAATTTGCCCGCGACAGCACTCGTATATATTAATTGATTTCGATGTGAGTGTGCATGTTCACATGAATTAAGATTTCGATTAAGCTCATTGGGTTCTTTTTATCCATCATGCTGCTTTAAAATGGATATCGTGGAATTTAGTGACCCTATAAATCGCTTAAAATAAAACCAGGTTGAATAAAAGATGACTAATTTCTAAAAATTCCTATTAATATTCAGTATTGACAAAAACTAGTATTCAATCTTACATAATCATGTTCCACTATTTTGAGTTTCGTATATTTGATTTATATAACTGAATTTAAAATAAATAAATAAGTATATGAAAGCTACCTCTTCCTCCCGGCATTGCTGAAAGGACTTTAATTTTAAATCATAAAGGATTTCATAGTAGTCACTGTTACTTTATTTTCTTTAAACAAATGTTGTTATAACATTTTTATGCATTCATTTCCAATCACAGGAAAGGGACACAAATTATAATAATCGATTTTGAGGCATTTTGAAATGCGAGATAATTTTCTAGGGAATGTTTTAACATGCAATTTATCTTTATATGATGATTGATTATATACTTATGGCGATATCTTATGAAGCAAATCATAATAAAAAATCACATAACTGAAAATAATAGACATATTCGGTTCATAGCATTGTCCAACTTCATTCTCTAACCCTAAAATGATTACATCTGGATAATAGATACTTCTTGTACGGAAGGTACAACTCACAAAGGAGAGATTTTAAGAAATTTAATATAGCGAAACTTCCATTTAACGAAGTCTCATCGTTACACTTAAACTCTTCGTTATGAACTATAATTCATCAAATGTATATAATAAAATTCACAGTTGCATAAAATAAAAAATAGACATAAAATAGAAATATTTGCAAAAGGTATATAGAGTATCTTTATGAAGTTTAGACATATGAAAAAACTTTAATTAGAATAAAAATATGAAAATAATGAAAATAATTAAACAAATTGAAGCGTAGCGTAACATTTTTCTTTAGTATTCGCAATACTTAACTTTAAAAAATTTACTTTACTTTGTACAGATTTCTTATAAAAAATACATTGTTCATAAAACATTTCCCACATTTGTTAGTATCCCAATAATTCATCTGTAACATTTTCGTGAACTGGAATCCCCTTCTTATTGCATCGGATTTTTTCTTATGAAAGTAAATGATTAAATAATTAAATAACCTCATTTTCATACAATCCGATAAAATAAATTCATACGTCCATCTGAACAACAACCTGCCCGTTTCAATGTTGTGCATGAAATAAAATAAAATAAACTTTGTTACACAAATTAAATTTTTCATCATATGGAAATTAATTTACATGTTAATGGTCTTCAAAATCAAAGTTCAGCAGAAAATTTCGTAAAGTAGAAAAGTTCCTTAAAAAGGGTCATCGTTAAAGGGAATTTCACTGTAATTTTTTTTTAAAGTATTTACTAATCTTAACAAAAAGTAAATAAAAACTAACAAGAATATATTTCATTTTCTGTTTGTTTTTATATCTCTCCTCTAATCACATTTCAATATATTTCAAATAACTTTGTTCAAAAAAATCTAAAAAATATTTTCTACTGATATTTATGTTGACGTGAAACATTAATGCATTTTATTTGCTTACAATTTATATTTGGAATAAAACAAAAAAGTGTGTAATGTAACCTATTTTTTAAATTACACCTACTTGATATCTCAATAAGATAGTATTTCCATTATTTATACAAATAAATAATCCGAAATACAATCTTTCTTTTTTCCCTAAGAAACAATAATGTTTAGCGGATTCTACATCAGAACTCAATTCCAGCTTTCAAATATGAAAAATGAAATGGAAGGAAAATACGCATGTCAGAGATGCGTATATTAGAGATGGACAATGAAATACAAAAATAAAGTATTAAGATTATAAAAGAATGGAATTCTAAATTATGTGTCCTATTTTACAAAATTGAAGCAAGAAATTTCTTTCATAAAAATGTTCATAAAAATGATATATTTATGTTTGTAAATGTAAATCGTTCTGTATTTTTTATATTATTATTAAATGTTGTTTTGCAATTGCGTCCTAAAAGTATGTGTAATGATTATAGCATGATATAAATGAAAAGAAATATAATGACATAAAATGTGGAAAACTAAAACGTTAATTATGTTTATAGTAAGAGTCTCTTAAGAAATACTAAAATGAAAGTGTGAGGTTAAAATTAGGCTAAAAGGAGAAGATTTAATCAAAGACTACAAAGTTCTTATCTCGAGAGTGCTTTGTAAATGGACATGATATGTTGTGCATGTGAGAAAGAATTAAATCGAGATATATATTCCTTAAATTGAAGAAAAGGATAACATGAGTAGGCAGTAATTTAAAACTAAAATAGTATTTGAGCAGTTGCAGAAATTGATAAATAATAAATGTTAAATTAATATAATACTTAGGTTTTTAGAAGGTTACTTCCTCAACTTATATTTTATCTTCGTTTTTTATTTCCTTGTAAAAATATCTGTTTGCTTTTGTTAAAATATTAGAAGAATAAGATCATAAATTTAGCTAAATTATTATTTCAATTACATAATAATATCACCGGCTTATCTTATGAAAATTATTTTAATTATTTAAGATTTTTCTAATAACACACCCATTGTATTTTTATTGAAACTCAAAATTTCATTTTTATTTTCAAATTTATATTTTTAAACCAATGCCTTGTTAATTTTTATATATACAGAATTTTTGTTAAGGAAATATAAAAATTTTTCTTCAGACTTTGTAAAAGGTGTACAATACCGCTCCCCCCACCCTCGATCTAAACACAAAATATAAACTATGGTGATTATTCTGCTACAAATTATCATACAAAAATTAATTGGTACAAGTAATCTCGTCTAATGATTAAAATAGCAAATAAAGCCTTTGTGAAAAAATGTTAAAAGATAAAAAAAACCAACGATTATAAATGCACAAATAAAGTATGAAAAGGGAGCAAACAGCTGTTTCGAATCTACTATCGAGATTCTTCAGTGCAAAAACTCAGCGAGCTAGACAAAGCAAAACTGAGCAAAGAGAGAGAGAGACGAAGACTTATATACCCGCTACGGGAACGATCCCGCCTAAAGGAAAGTAACCAAAGAGAAGAAAGCAGCCTGGACAACTGGGTGGACAAGTAGTGACATCTACCGGAGAAAAAACAAAACTAAAACTAAAAAGTGAGGAAAAAAGAGAGAGATTTAAATTAAAGAAATCCAAATGCGAAGGAAAAAAGGATTAAATTAAAGATTTCCAAATGCTAGGAAAATAAGGAGTACTAGATAAGTCATTGCCTAAGGACTGAGAATTATTAATGATGTAGTAAGCTTCCCAAAAATTAAGATCAAGAATGGAACGACACTTATGGATGATAGTGGCTGAAGAAAAGTTAAAGTTATGTTGTGAAGACCAACAATGTTGAGCAATAGAAGAGTGTTTAAGTTCTTGATTTTTGACATACCTTTTATGTTCAGTTAAACAAAATCTAAGAACACGTTTAGTCTGGCCAATATAAGAAAGACCACATTGGCAAGAAATTTGGAAATGCCTCAGTTATCTAAGTGATCCATGGGGTGCTTAAGATTTGAAAAAGCAATTTTATTAACAGGAGAAAAAATAACATTGAAATCGAATCTTTTTCAAATTTTAGCAACTTGCTGACTGATTTTGGGGAAAAAGGGCAAAACAACCAAAGTATTGGAGTTCGAATTAAAGTTTTTTCTTTCAGATTGGGTCGGATTTTGTCAATTTTCTATGAATTGAATCCATAACATTAGGCGAATAACCACGATCAACAGCTATAGCTTTTAGATAATTAAGTTCATCACTGAGTAACTGAGGAGTTGAACAAACATTGGAAGCCCGGAAAAAAGTTTTAAAACCCGCAACTTTCTGGTTGGGAGGATGAGAAGAGTATCTGTGAGGTGGAAGACTGACCGCAAAAGGTTTACGAAAGACAGTAGTCTGAAAATTATCTTCATTGCGAATAACAAGGACATCCAGAAAAGAGAGGCAATTGTTCGATTCAACTTCATAAGTAAATTGATGCAAGAATCAATAGAATTCATGACAGAGAGAATATGATTTACATCTGAGTTTACTTCAACTAAAGCATAGATATCATCTACGTAACGAACATAAAAATGAAATTTTAAGACTTCAAACAATTTTATTTCGAAATAGTGCATGTACAAATCGCATAAAATCGGACTAAGAGGATTACCCATAGCCAAACCGTCAGTCATACGAAATAAATTCCCATTAAATACAAAAGTATTTTGATATAAGCAAGCACGAGTGAGATGAATGAGCTCCTCGATTTCGAAAAAAGAAAAATGAAATTCACAGAGCCTTTTCTTCAGGCAATCTAAAGCCCTTTCGACAGGAACATTCGTAAATAATGATGAAACATCAAAAGAAACCATCATGTGACCTTGTGGCTTAAAACTGTGAAATTTCTTAACAAATTCAAAAGAATTCTTAACAGTGAAAAAATTACTGCTTGAAAAAGAAGATAATATGGAAACAAGATATTTAGCAAGTTTATAAGAAGCCGTACCGATACTGGAGACGATGGGTCTAAAAGGTATGTCAGGTTTATGGACCTTAGGTAAAGCACAAAACCTGGCACAATGAGCAACTGAAGTACTAAGAGACCTCTTTAATTTAGCAGGAATAATGTGTGAAGACTTAATGGCCGCTTTGATAGTATTAATTTCACTAGAGGAAGGGTCTTTTTGGGATATCCACATAGGGACCATCATTAATTAATTTATGGGACTTTTCCAAATATGTAGACTTGTTAAGAACAACAATCTGACCACCTTTGTCAGCCTTAGTTATGATCAAATTCGGATCAGAACACAAACTTTTTAGAGAATTTTTAACTGAACAATTAAGAGTTGGCTTATAAACATTAGAATTGAAATCTACAGTATTGGCAATGAGATGGCTAATAGACTCTTTTTGAGAAGGAGAAATAGCGCTATGCCTAAAAGCTCTTTCAATAGGAATAATCAGACGGGGTAACGAAGGAGTGGCAGAAACAGAGAAATTGTTGCTTAATTTGAGAGCATTAAGCTGATTATTACTTAATGGGACACTAGAAAGATTGACAACACATTTTGATTAACAGTAAGTAAATTGCTGGAGTTGTTAACGAAAGAATTACTATAAAGCGTACTAAATTTCTTTTTAAGAACTGAGCAATGAATCGAAGAAGCTTTGAGGACTCTATTCCATGAAATTCTGTGTATAGAATCAAAGTCAGGAGAAGAATTAGCAAGAGAGATATGTAAATAATATAACTCGCGCTCTATATGAGCAATTTTCTGACGAGTCTCTTGAATCAAAGTTCTTAAAAGAGCTAATTTAGAGCGAAATAAGACCTTATCTGTCCAACTTGAATTAAATAAATTACAACTTATTGAAATGAACCTAGGAATAACTTTTTTGCGTCTGCAGTCACGTAGAAAATGGAAGTGCTCCAAAATCCTATAATTTTCAGTCGTAAATTACAAAATCTATTGATTTGTGACATAGCAAAGAGAAGAAAAATAAAAACAACAATAATGGAATCAAGGCCCGTTGACGACAAATACATTAAAATAGCAAATAAAGCCTTTGTGCAAAAATGTTAAAAGATAAAAGAAAAACGAATGATTATAAATGCACAAATAAAGTATGAAAAGGGAGCAAACATCTGTTTCGAATCTACTATCGCGATTCTTCTTCAGTGCAAAAACTCAGCGAGCTAGACAAAGAGACAGGGAGACGAAGGCTTGTATATCCGCTACGGGAACGATCCCGCCTAAAGGAAACCAACCAAGCTTTCCTTTAGGCGTTTTCTTTAGGCTTGGTTACTTTTCTTTCGGCGGGATCGTTCCCGTAGCGGGTATATAAGCCTTCGTCTCTCTGTCTCTTTGCTCAGTTTTGCTTTGTCTAGCTCGCTGAGTTTTTGCACTGAAGAAGAATCTCGATAGTAGATGCGAAACAGCTGTTTGCTCCCTTTTTTTATCTTTTAACTCGTCTAATGATCTTTAATAATTAATTATTTACTTAAACATTACTTAATGCGTCCTTTACGTAGAGAAATTGTTCAGAAGTTGGCATTTTTAAATAATAACTCCTAATTTTGATAACAATTTCGAATTGCCGGGTAAATTTTACTTTAGGATATTAAACAGGAGATCGTTTGGTCCAATAGTTTACTGCATTTATAGTGTCAAATGCCTAATGATAAAATAATTTTGTAACGGATGTGTGCTCGGCGTGGGGGTGGAATGGAGACATAACTCAGAACATAAGATAAAAACAGTTTATTTAAAACGGTTAGGGCTCAAGGACAGTGGAGCGTTTCTTAATTTTAATAACTGGTAACAATGCTAAAAGATTAAACTCATACTCACAGCTCCGGCACTAACTCAATCGGGGCACTTCAGATTACTCCTCACTTCAACTTCCACTAAACTGCTAGATAAACTTTATTAGACAGCCCGTGGCTGTATATATTTCTTTATTAACTTTGAACTACTTTGAACTCACTGGAGGCTCGCTAATATTTGATATCGCTTGCTCTAGATTCACTACTAGCTGTCCAATGCCGCTAGACACACTCTAGCTGGCTACTGTCGCCAGAGACACTCACACACACTCAAACTCCAAGCTTTTATGTGCTGCAAACTGACATATTACAAATTTACATATTACTACTAACCGCGACATAACTGTAGAATCCGAGAAAGACACACACGCTCTAGAAAGTTAAAGAGAGGATAGATGTCGCTTTCACGCTTACACATGTTAAATCATTGACGCCACGATCTCAAAAATGCTAGAGTGCCTTTATTACAAAGGTCACTCCCTCACAATTTTTAATGCGGATAGTTTTTTAGCATCATATGTATTAAAATGGCAAGTAAATAATTCATTTCAATCTGAAACTGACACATTTGTACATGTGTCAAGTGAAGAGTAGTCGAAATCCCTATTCCTGCAATTTTAAATTGGTGTATCTTTTCTTCTTAACTACTTAAGGTATGGACTTGAAAAAAAAATTACGCAAAACTTAAACAATTTCTAATAATGTGAAGTTAAATATTTACTTAAAGAAAACTTAGATTTTTTTTAATTTCGAAATAGAAACCATATTCAAACTTTTAAAAACATGCCATTTTTTTCAAAGATAATGATAATAATAAATAAAAGTTCTTTTTATGATTTTAAACAATTCAGCTCAGATTAAACAGGGATATGTATAGAATATTCAAGTAAAATTTCAAAGCATAGTATGTCAAAAAAGTACACAGAAGTCTAAAAAAATACTTTTTTAGAAAATCAAGTTTAGAGTAATTAAATGCACTTACTTGAAACATCCCTCCTTCGTAGTACTTATTTTATGCATTTTTTATTCACATTCCTCTTTGTGTTTCCTTTTCAATCTTTTAAATACTCTTTTTTCTTTTATTTACTACAAATGGTCATATTTTGCTCTTAGCATTCGCTCGCAAACAAGAGTTTTTGAGGTGTTCTGGTAATATAGCCCTTGTTCTATGCCTGATTTATAAAGTACATTAATTTTCTTAAAATACTAATTATTAAAGCATGCTATCGCATCATATACACCTAGCTGACAGCATTCTAAGTCTTTTTCGGTACGCGAGACCAAAATAACTCTGTGTAAATTTTCATTTGGATTTTGTGTTTACCAAGGAGAATTTTTTAAGTAAATCTGAATGAGAAAGATCTACAAAAATGGTATCACGGCTTCAACAACCGGCACTTGAAGAGTGTTACTAAGTCTAAATGCTTCTGCTTCACCTTTGCCTCAGCTTGTTTATATTTGCACCAGGAATTTGCTCTTGTCGTGCAAAATCCACGCTGTGGATTTTCATCTGTTAATAATTTGTGAAGAAAGATGGCCAACACAGCTTGGCGCATACTGTTTACAGCACTAATATTTCTCCTTATGACTAGTGAATAATAAGTTTGAATTTGGTCGATCAATTCATCTGTAAGCCGTCCTTTCCTCGATAACTTTTCTTCATCAGTTTCATTCTTGATAGAAACTTTCAGTTGATGAAAATGAGATCCAATTCTCTCCATGACATTGCAAATGCATTCAAATTTGGATATAGGACACACATTACCATAAATCTTTAGGTTTGTGAAATGATTGAAACCTTTCAAATCACCATCACTTAAATATTTTGTACATTGAACGCCACAGTTTTAAAGAGATCGTTAGAAAATTGATGTAGCACCCTCCAGAATAATTAAAAATTTTTCAACTTCAGGTTTCAGTAGAAATAAAAGTAATATATCAGTAGAAAGAGGAGAAATAGAAGATTCAAAATATTAAAAAATCGGGAATTCGATAGATTTTATGTTTTGACCTTCCAACTGCCCTGAAGTCTTCCGGATGGTTCAGCACATAAGTGAAAAGTGCATGCGAAAGTCCTGTCGAAAGCCAAACAGAAAGTGATAATATTTACGGACTTCGAATTAAACTTGGTTAATCATGACGTTGTAATAGGACTACTATGCAGGAAATGATTAAATTTGTATTTAAAAAATAAATCCATTACAACAGTCACAAGATTCTCTTTTTCCTTACCCCATGCATTTTGAATAACTATGTAAAATGATAAAATTAAAATCAATTATTATTAGCTCACAGGCTATCAAAGCCTGAGAGCTTATGTGCCCGCCCGTTCTATATGTATGTATGCACGTGCGTGCGTGCGTACGTACGTTCGTAACGCGATAACTCATAATAAAAATATCCGATTTACAAGAAATTTTGGATATAGACTTATTATGATAAGACGTTTCCCTGATTAGTTTGGAGAGTTCATTTGATAAGTATAAGAAGGTGAACGGGGTCTATTGCCCCGCTCTTTAATTTATATAAATGGGTTTTTAATGCAGAATTATTAGATTTCGTTGAAATCTTAAATGTAGATCATTCTAATGAGGTGCCTCCGTGATTAGTATTGGGTGTTGGCATTAGATTAGCATTGCATAAGTTTAAAGATCAGGAATGGGGGGTAACCCCCCCCCCGTCTTAATTTAGATTTTTCAAGGAAAATTTACCAATTTGCTTCAAATTTTGTATGTAAGTTTATTCTGAAAATACGCTTCCCTGATTTGTTTTTCGAATTCATTGGATAAGTATAAATGGAGGATAGGAGAAAATACCTCTCATAATTTATGTAAATGGTTTTTCATGCAGAACTATCCGATTTGTTTCAATTTTTGGATGCAGGTTCATAGTAACAGGAAGCTTCGCTCATTTGTTGTGGTGTTCTTTTATTAATTATAAAGGGGGTACGGGCGATCACCTTCCCCTTAAGCTAGCTAAATAGAGTTTTAGGCAGAGTTATCCGATTTGCTTTAAATTTTGGATGCAGGTTCTTTCTGATAAGTTGAATTTCTGCACAGATTTTTAGGTCTAATAGTTAATTATAAAGTAGAGAACGGAAGACAACATTTCTTAAATTACATAAATGGGTTTTTATGCAGAATTATTCGACTTGCTCGAATTTTGGATACAGGTTTATTATATGATAAGGCGTATCCCTGTTTAGTTTTGGGGCTTCAATGATTAATTATAAAGAAAGGAAATGGAGCGGGGGATACTTCCTTCCTTATTTTTTTTCGAAAAGCATTATAATATAAGGTTGTAATATACAATTAGTCTGTATTGCCTGTGAGCTCTATGCCATCAGTTTAACTGGGCATCATTCTATTTATTCTTACATTTAGTAACAATTTTTAAAAAATTGAATTCTCTAATTAAGTTTATATCGTTTAAATTAAAAAATGTATAAACGTTCAAATATATATATATATAGGACAATAAAATAAATTGTAAGAATTGTTTTCTTGGTGACCTTTTAACATTTTATTCTAAATAGAAAATTTAAAGAAAAATCACATAGCCATCTTATTTTGAAAGCAATTTTGTGAAAAATATCACATCCTATCTCCGAAAATCGTATGTTATTTTCGTCTACAGTTGTAGAAAATAAATAACGATTCTGACAGATAAACAATTGCTATTTTTATTTCTGGCTATAAAGTTATACTTATCTTTCTTATAATAAACTTGTTTTTCCTAAAATATTTTATTAACTTGTACAAGTGTTGCGTGAAATGAAAAACTAGTTTATTTGTTTTCAAAAGAAAAAATATGTAAGTTGTTTAAGGAACAATGTAGAAAAACAATAGAGTATTGCTGTGAAAGAAAAACTGGAGAAGACTAAATTCTAGACAAGAAAAGTGGAAAACATTAATTTATTTATTAAATAAATAAAATGAATTACATTAAAAAAATTTTTATAAGACCTTTTAAGTGACCGTAACATTTTTCTTACTTTTCATTATCCAACGGCTTTATTTGAAACTTTCAGTAGCATTAAAGACAAATTAATGTAATTGTACATTAAATTTCTTTTACAATATTGGAGAGTGTATTTTCTTGAAATTTAAAGTCTGTAATTTTAATACATTTAAAATGCTCTATAAGCATTCGAGTTTTATTAATGATATAGGAATGCATTTACTTAAGCTAAACTTTATTATAGTTAAGCAAATTATATTAAAATATACATTTTAATCAATTTGTTATTCTTCATGTTTAACTTTTGTTTTATGTCATTAGCTTTAATTCTAAATTGCATCTAAAATTTATGTATTTAAACTCACAAACACAAGGTACAATATACCACAAAATAATATACATAATATACAAAGTTATGAGATTGATGAAACCTAATATTTTAAAATAAATATTAACTGAATATACAAATATAAATGCTTCTCATAAAACATCAAACACAACGTTTATCTATGATACATAATTATAAGGGCATAAAATTCTCATCTCACTAAAAGCGCCACATCATATATTCTGGCATGTTTCGCGTTTTTTAAACGTCCTTGTCACTTTTTCGATAAATAAAAGTATAAACTATGTATTCCGAAATAAAGAAATGATCTTACGCCATCATTGAAAACAATTATTAAAGCGAAAGTACACTGTAAAAAAAAGGGTCGATCTACTAAAAAAATTTTAGTAATCCTTGTAATTACTAAAAAATTTTTAATAATCTTACTCGGTTACAAGGAATCTGTAAGAATTACTAGAAAAAAGCTAGCAACGAATAGAGTTAATAGTTTTACATTTTTAATAGCTATTACTAAAACTCACGTGGTGCGGCCGAATAGCCTAGTGGTCATAGCACCGAACTCCAGACTGAAAGTACCTGGGTTCGATGCTGGCCGCCGCCAAATATGCACCGAATGTAAATAAAGGGTTTATGAAAATCCTGTCGTAGCAGTTACCGTGGGTAATGATTTCTAAACTTTCCCTCCCCTTTAGAAACATGTCAAAATAGAGTAGGTAGCAATGTTTGGTGCTGCCATCTATTGCGGCTTTACCGAATATCTTCCGTTTCAGAAGTTTGTCTTTTTACCCACTGGATGCAGCTCGAAGGAAGCTCCTACCCTTTGGGCATTCGTAATGGTTACTAAAAATAATTTTGGAGCTATTACTAAAATTTGCTTGGTGGCTCATACTAAAAAGTTTAAGTTAGTTATACAAAAAATTCTTTTGTTCAGTTTACAAAAGAAATGTTTGATTCAATTGCAAAAAAAGTTTGTAATGGTATTTTTAGTAACCTCTTGAATTTTTTTACAGTGTATGATAGACTGCACTGTAAAAAAGGGGGTCGATCTACTAAAAAAACTTTAGTGATCCTTGTAGTAGTCGGTTACTAGAAAATCTGTAAGAATTACTAGAAAAAAGTTAGCAATGAATAGAGTTAATAGTTTTATATTTTTAATAGCTATTACTAAAACTCACTTGGTGTGGCCTTGATAGCATAGTGGTTATAGTAACGGACTCCAGGCTGAAAGGTCCCGGGTTCGATGCTGGACACAGCCAAATACGCCCCGAATGTATGTAGTGTAAGTACTCGTTAATAAAGGGATTATGAAAATCCTGTCGGAGCCGGTAGCAATGTTTGGTGCTGCCATCTATTGCGGTTTTGCCGAAAATCTATCGTTTCAGATGTCTGGATGCAGCTCGAAGGAAGCTCCTGCCCTTCGGGCGCACGCAAAGGTTATTAAAAATCATTTTGGAGCTATTACTAAATTTTGCTTGATGGTTCATACTAAAAATTTTTAAGTTAGTTATACAAAAAATTCTTTTGTTCAGTATACAAAAGAAATGCTTGTTTCACTTGCAAAAGAAGTTTGTAATGGTTACTAAAAAATTCTGTGGAATACAAATTTATAAAAAAAATTTTAGTAACCTCTTGAATTTTTTTTTACAGTGTGGGACTTGTTATCCCATTTTTTCTTCAATATTTTTATTAACTTTTTTATTCATTTTGTTTTTTTATTTGTATAACCGAAAAAAAATTAAAGCTTAACAACATATGAAGAAATTTCAAAAGTATTAATTAAAAGTATTAATATGAAGCTCAAAAATACTGCAAGTTTCTTTTAACCTAAATTGATCTTATTTTCATATTATTAACGGAAATGAAAAAAAAATAAAGTAGCAAATGTAATTTTATTTTATTATATAAAAGATGAAAATGATACATTTTTTACAACTTAACTACTGCCTTCATCGAAACCTTTCTCACAATCAGAATGAAAGAAAATGTAAAATATCATGTTCCCAGCGATATTTGATTCGTTTGACCAAAGATTTTACTTGGTACATTTAATCCGCTCTTCTCTTTTTATCATTTACTCCTTACTGTCCTGACTAACAACACTCATAAATTGGGAGTTTTAATGATTTTTATAGATTTATAAATGTACATATGACAAATTCTTGGACTGGTCGCCAACATGTTGTGGATTAAATGGGCAAACTTCCTCTATATTGCGATTTGTCTTTTGATCGTTTTTTGACAATATTCATTTAATATTTTTATAACTCAATAGAAGGAAAGTAAGCTCAGGGCGACGGTCTTTCAGATTTCTAGTTATTAAAGTGAAAATTTAATTTAGAAACAAATCAGAAGCGATTATTTATAAGTGTCAAAGGAAATTTACCTGAGTGAAAATTTGAAAAGGCTTTCGTTTGTCTGCTTTATTCAGAACTGACACTATTACTTATAAAAAAATATTTGACAAAACACATGTCATTCAGTCAGTAACTTCATCGATCAGATAGTTTAACAAATATCGGAAATGACACAACATGCTCTTATGGACAACATTCCAGTCTACCGACTGTCAAATTTTGAGATTAATTCGTTTCAAATCAGGTTCAATAATTTTACTTTGGTCTTTCTAAGGGAACCTAGACCATATTTACGCACGAAATTTTAAGGTTCAAAGAAAACCATGATAAACTCCGAACTATTAACCCGATAGAATTCAACACTTTCCGTCTACCGCCTTCAGAGCAGAACCTCTCGGCCACTGGTGGCCAAGAGAAAACGGAAAAAGTTCATATTAATATTTTATTTATATAATTCAGAAAGTAAACTATAGTACATTAGAGCATAAATACATACAGTGATGCTAAAAATACAATTAGAATGTGATTGGTAATGTTATTACGGAATACAACAGGGCCCGTTTATTTATATATTTTGGACTACGCGCAAATAAATTATTTATGTTACCGTAACATATACACAGGTTCCTTCAGATTGAATGACTGCGAAAATTATTATTGCAATGTGTATTTTTAATAACAAATGTTACTCAAAAATCAGCTTGAGATGTTCTGTAAATCATTCTTGTACGTTGCTAGAAGATAAGGTTGGTTTATGATCCAATGAAAGATTTTTCACCTTCAGAAAAAAAAAATTAAAAATGGTTCAATTGAGTTAATTCACTTGGGATGGTTAATTATTGCACGGCTTGTATGTATATTTTAGAAGAACAAATCGGGAAATTTCAAAATGAAACATGGCAGGCTATATAATTTCTTCTACCAGATCCTTATACTTATCGATAACTAAACTCGAAAATACTAAGCTTCCAAATTTATATATTTTTTAAATATACGTTTTGGTAATTCAGCAATTACATAAATTCAATTATGTGTTATTATTGAATTTAGAACAAACCTCAAAGAGCTCATGAAATATCTTAAAAAACAATACGAAACATATTCTTATCTTCGTGAAATTCCCAGCAAACTATATCGTTCAAAACAAGGCAAATTGACAATGTTTATATATAAGTACGTCTATGCTTCAACACAGAATAGAAAATGTACTTTCGAAAATCAACTAAGTTTTAAATATATGTTCTTTTTTTAGAGTGATGATCAAAGGACTGTGTGAAAACATCTTGCTATAAAAAACTTTTAATTAAGTGAAAATTACTTTTTTCCTTGCAGAAGTATCTTTTGAAAATAATCCAGTTTTTCAATAGTCATTCCTAAAATGTTACGTGTTTTTCAAACTTAAACTAAAAGAATGAAATGTATGCATTTTTTATTAAAGACTTCAGTATTAAAAAATTTTATATTTTAATAAAAATAAATTTAGCTTCTCTGAAATAAAATGTGCCGTTTAATGTTTTCAATTAAAGCACTTTTTGTTTAATTTTAAAATTAAATTTTTGTTCAATAAAAGAAGAAAAGTTTCTACTGTTACTAAAACAAAAAAAACTAATTAAACTTAGAAAAAATAGTTTTAATGTAGAACTTAAAAGACTTCATGCTGTTTTCTTCTGTTTTTAAGGTGTCCTTCAAAAATAAAAATTACTTTAAAATTTTATATTTCCATTTACAATCGTAAAAACAATATGTTATGTTTATCATAAATGTTACCTTTTCAACCTCATACTGAGTTTAAATGAATTTATTTATAATGAACGAGGTAAATTCAATTTAAAATACAAGTAACGAAATCGTCTATCCATCCCCTTTGTTTTACTTCGCAGTATCTAAAAACACTTCACTTCCTTTATAATCCTTTTTCCATAAAGACAAAAAACATAAACTTTCATATTTAATATAATTATCTTCCATCTACACCGTTTTGTTCATATATAGCTAATTTAGAAAAAAACAAGTCGGATATTACACGTCAAGCGTAGCAAATGAAGTGCGTTCGTACTATAACGAAGTTTTTAAAATAGTCAGATCTTGGCGTAATACTGCAAAGTACTTCGGATGCAGTATAGTAGCCAAAATCTTTTGTGTATCCCTGTAACTACTATCTATATTCAGTTATACAGTAAATAACTTGTAATAAACTTCAGCAACGTATATTATTTTCATAAATGTGAAATAGATTAGTAAAATTAAAACGCGTTTCAAGAAATGTTTCCCCTTTTATAATTATGTAACGGAATAATTTTGTGTGTCTTAGTAAATTAATAAAAAGTATTCTTTGCATCACAGACTGTGCAGAATGTATATTTTAGTATGTACTTCATAGATGCATATTAATTTTCTTATGTTCGAAAGAGTATAACATCATTAAATTGCACTTGAGACTATTTTTCCCGTTGGCCATAACGTAACGGGATAATTTAAATTTTCCCTGTAATTGAACTATATATTCAATTTTCATGAAATTTTAAATGACTTGACAAATTTATGTAAAAATTATATAATAAAACAAATTAACAATATTAACGAAAAAAAAATCAATCGGTGTTCTTGATCTCAACTTTTGAGGTACTAAATAATGCATTATTATATACAAAATGCATAGCAACTTGATTATAAAAATTGCGCCTTAAAAGCTTAACCCTTATGTTACAGAGATAAAGTCTACAAAACTTTACTTCTTGCAGAGAAATATTTATTGGAATAAAGATTTTGCTTTTTTCCATATGATATAATTTACATGACACTGAAATTGTAACATCAGTAAGGAATGGCCAGAAAGTGATGAAACTTGACAAAGAGAAACAGAAGCAAGGAACAATAAATAATTTTTATTTCGAAATTATATTCATTAGACAGAGCGGAAGTAACATCGGCTCAGTAGGATGCAGAGCGACCGAGGATAGCGATACATGAAACAGCACTCCTAGGCAGAGTCTATGGCGTATTCATGACATTTTGAGGAATTTCTCTCCATTCCCAGTCAACCATTTTCCAGTATTCGTCTTCTGAACGCGGCAGTGGTAAGGTTTGAAAATGGCATCAAATCACATTCCAAATGTTTACGATTGGTGATACATCAGGAGAGAATGCTGGCAAGGAGAGCATCTGTACACTTTGCAGTGCACATTAGATGATCAGAAAAGTTTACAATTGCGCATTATCGTGCTGATAAAAGGCACTGAGCGTGAGCACCCCCAGAAGTTTAGGTAGTGCCATCGGCCACGGCACATCTTCCACTTATCGTTACGCCATCATAGTGCCCTGAATACGAACTGGAGGTGACTTGGAATGGTACACAAGTATGCCCAAACCATGATGCCACATTGTCGCACAGTGGGACGTTCCACAATTGCTGCTGGATTGGACCTCTGTCCGCGTCGATACCAAATTCGTACGCGGCGACTATCACTGGAGAAAAAGAAGTGTGACTCATTTGAGAACACGACTTTAGGCCATTCCGTCGCCCATATCTCCCTATCCCGGCAACATTGCAAACGTTGGTGTATATGCCGTAGAGATAATGATCTTCTTAACGGACTCCATGAAGTCTGTCCATTAACAATCAATCGATGGGAAATGGTACTGATCAATATGGGAGCATCGAAGTTGTCTTGGACATGCTGCAGAAAGCAGGTGTAAATAGCTTGCGGTTTTCCCCTGCTTGTTGGTGGATACGTCGATCCACGCATGCTGACATCATTCTGGCTGCACCGGCATCCCTTGATACTTGGCCCATTTCCTCGTTCTAACCATATTTCTCCAGCCGGTGTACTGTGAGCGCGTCCTGGTGTGTATCAGATAAGATAACCTGCCCATTTCAGTTCAATCAGCAGGCCTCTTGTAAAATCGTGTGTCTGTTGGAACTGCCACCGTTGATGGTGGCCTTGCATTATTTGATATTACACACTTAATCTGAGATAAAAACAACATGTTTATGATGATTTCCCTAGCAGAAGTAATGCATAAATATTGCCCATCATGCAGGTTCCTTCCCTTATATCTTATTCAAAGTGCGCTGGAGAACTACACATTTCACATCACAATTAATATACAATAACTCAGTGTGCAACAATAACTCGGTGATGTATGCATACTCAAAATTTTGCATAAATTTCTGGACAATCTTTCTTAATATTGCATTTTCAAAGTCCCGTAGTATAAAAAAATCTCAATAACGGATACATACAATTCAAGCTTACATAGCTACAAAAATGTTTCAATCATACAAGGAAAATATATATTTATCCGTTGGTCCCAAAGTGGTGTCTTGATTTTATCATAAAATATATTTCTTTTTGTTTGCATTTATTGATATTTTAATTAAAAAAAACTGTACTCCGTTAATTAAATAGACCCTCTCTATTGGTTTCCTTTAATATAATATTTCTTTATCAAAAAGTATCAAATTAACTTTTTGTCTTTCGGTTTCCGTCTTTAGTTAATATTTGTGATCTCTGTGATCTTTATATAAAAAAAGCTTTTATTTTTAATGGACAAAAAAGAACTGAGAAAATGTATTTATTAGTCTTTCTTCAGAACGTTGCGTTTGAGATTGGAAAAAAGATAATACAATCACGACTTTACAAAAAGTTGCCTAATGAAGTCAATTCGAACGATGTTAAAAAAAGGAGCTTAAATCAAAAAATACGTGTCTTATTAAATGTATTTGAAATTTATTAGAAAATCGATCTAGTAAAATATTATAATATTTTTCGAGTTCCAATCTTTTTTATATCTCTGACAGATTTTTTTAAATTCCCGAAATAATACATCCTACAACATGCATATGTGTCTTTATATTGTTTTAATTATTCTAGGTACCACAAAGTTTGTTTTCATCATCGCTCTGGTGGTCTTAATTTTAAGTATTTGTATTTTTAAAATAAAAATTTTTAATGCATAAAATGTCTCTCCAAATTAAAACCATCATATGTGTAATTCTGTTTATAGTCTTGGTTTAAAAACACTTTGTTTTGTGATATTACTGAGTACCGAAAAAGTTGACATAAAGAACAGAGATTGAAAATTACTTGTTTGGTTCTGCTGATTCATTTTATTACATTACATAATCATAAATGTATAGTTTAATTTTTTTTTCATTTTGTAAATTATTTTTAACACGTTCGCTGACGCTTACATGAAGATGTCATGATAGTTAATGCCACACTGAAGAAATGGGTTTTCCCAGAAGCCGATGTTCTTTTTATAATAAAGAATCGGTGAAAGATTTTCCCGCGCCAGCGCGTGACTGGCTATTGAGACATCACCCCACATCACGCGCTGGCGCATGAGTGGCCCCTTAACGTTGGCGCCATATCACGCGCTGGCGTGTGATCGGCGGCGAATGTGTTAGTTTAAAAAAACAATATTTATTTTTTAAATAAAAAACCAATGTCCTTTCGAATTAAATGTTTATATCTAGCCTGTATAGTCTTCATGTTTTACATGACTTTAAGCGAGATAAAACAAATCTAGACAAACGTAAATCATCATCTAATGCACAGGTTTAACTAAAGCATGAATTTCTAAAAGTACAACTTTGTGTTTTTGATTGTGGTTGAAGGCTTCTTTGTGTGATAAATTCTAGCAGGCCCCACCAGTGGCCGAGAGGTACAAACCTCTCAACTGGTAGACGGCAGGTGCTGGGTTCGAACCCAATCGCGGTTGTCGGCCTAACCGTTCGGAGTTTTCGTGGTTTTCTTCGAACCTTGCGTAAATACGGGTTAGGTTCTCTTAGAAAGACCCCCACGAAGAGCACTCCCCCTCTGGTCCTATATCCCTAGCGCAGATAATCGGACGACAAAAATAAACCAAACCAAAATAAATTCTAGCAAATAATTGGTTTTTAATTTTACTTTTCTTAAATTTCCGTTTTGATATTTGCTTTATATAAAAATAGTAAAAACACAAATAGGAAACACAAAACACAAGAAAATATATATAATGAAAAAAATCTTTATTAAAAATTTCATTATAAAAATTATTATATTGTTATTGAAGAATCTTACGTATAATTTAACTTCGTGTTTGATTTCGAAAACTTTTTTTTTTTTTAGTTTGAGGGTTTTACTTTCAGGTTTTATATAAAAATGCTTCAATCGATAAAATATAATTTAAAAATCACTTCCCTTTAGTCAATTGATTGCGAACCGACTATGAATTTTCTTGTTTTTATCAGCATTCCCATTGGCAAAACTATTGCGCATAAACACAAATAACAGTTATGTCCCATAATTTTTGTAGTAAATAGATATCGCTCCGTAAAAAGAAGCGCCTCACCAATTGAATTTCGACCATTCATTATATGATGATTTTTACTTTTTTAGATGTAGGGTCAGGAAGGTTAATTATGACCACTCTTTACATTTTCAACATTGTTATTTTTTTTTTTTTTTTTTTTTTTTTTTTTTTACTATTTTTCCATTTGGAAAAGCGATATTTTTAGTCCATAGAAAGTAACTTTGACCCATTAAGTACGCTTCTTAAAAAGTTTTAATTCTCATAGCTATTTTTCTTTGTTAAAAGGATGGTTATAATTACCCAATCAAAACTCAAAATCACAAAAATTTGGGGAATTAAGACTACTGCTGGGGAAATTATGACCACTGTATTTCTTCTTTATACTTGTCTACACACATTTTTGGGAAGTAGTTAACACCATTAGAACTCCAAACTGACAAATCCCTTTATTAATAATTTTGGTACACTTTGTTTTAAATTGCTATATGGATCTTACAAATAATTCAGATTAATCATGATAAAAAGTTTCTAAAATGAAAAATACATTATGAGGTTAATATCGAAGCGTGAAATAAAATCTTCCATATACAATTTTCTCCATTATAGAGGTGGTCAGAATTACCCCATTTGACTCTATCTCACTTTCGTAACGAAAATTTTAAGACCGTATAAGAATAACAGATATGATTAAGAAAAAACACCCTGTCAAAAACAATTCGTTAAAGGCAACATTATTGGAATATTCGTTTGTATCATAAGTCGTATTATTTTCAATCTAGCTGCTCAAAGTTTTCCAGAAGGGGAAGGAGTGCAATATTCCAGAACAAAAATGATTGATGAATGCAAAAATTGAAAAAATTAAAATTGCAATTTATGCATTGCTTAAATCAGGTGAATTCCCATATTTTAAATTTATTTTAACTTCAAATAATTCAATAGCGCCAATTGCGTTCTATTAGGTGTTCATATAAAACTTTTTAGCACGCATTTTTGATTTCTCATTTACACCTTAACACACTGTAAAACTTATTTGTATGCTTAATAATTTTTAATAAATTTTGATAACATTGGTGTATAAATATTCACTAAAAAATATTCTATGCCGTTTAATATTATTGCCAATTTTTTACTTTGCACTACAGCGTTTTATGCCGTTTTTTTATGCAATAGTCTTAAAGGCGACATTTGTTGCTAAAAGTTTTAAGTGCAAGAGTAGAAACCATATGTAAAAACATGCTTAAATTGGTCTTTCCCTTTTTTCCAGAGATAAAAAGATGTTTTTTCAATTTTAAAGAGGAACATTTAATCTGCTCATAACCGCTACACCTTGCAATCCACAACGCAGAAAATGTTCAGTTTATATATCTCTGCGACTGAACACAGAAATATTTATATATGCTCAAAAGTTAATGAATTTGCAACAAAATGTTTGTCAAGGTGAAAAAAAATCACAAGAAAATTATAACAAAAATGTTCATACCTTGCCTAGGATTATTCTGTTATTATACCAATCACGTTAAGATTAATGGTGTATAGTCTAATTAAACACTTATCAATATTAAGCACTGAAATGCTCGTGGTGAAACTTTTTTGTATAGCAAGTGAGCAGGTTACTCATGTGTTCCACTAAAAGATGATTTTAACTCATTTCTTTTTATTCTCAACGTAAAGCAACTCTTACCAAATGCTCTTATAAAAAATTCTATAAGAAGTTGCAAATCAAATTACGAAATAAAGAAAACGGAAAATATAATTTGTGGAATACATATAAATGTTGTCTCATCTTTTTTTAATGCGCTTTTTTCCTCCTTCCAAGCTTGCAATCATAAACGATAAATAAGGAGAAGAATTGTGTTAAAGATGTAAAGAGGCTTAAAAAAATATTACCATGTAAGCTGACATGCAGTATCCTTATCCATCGTACGTAGTGTAGGATAAATTTTGCAATCGTTTAGAAAATCGACAAAAAAAATTTGAAAGATTTACACGTTTTAGACACTGAAGATTTCGAAAAACATATCTTTAGAAAAAAAACTGCCGCCCGAGTGTCTGTCTGTGTCTGCCTGTAAACGCTCTATCTCACTAACAAATTGAGATAGATACTTGAAATTTGGTATGTATGCAGGGTGTCCACTCTCAACGGTGACCAATGGCTAATTTCTAAACCATTAGTCATAGACATATAGTTCCAATTGCAAAAATGTTTTAAAAAAGGTAAAGAACTGTTTTTCAAGCGATTTACGTCAAAATAACATTTTATTAAAAAATTACGAAAATTAATTTTTTATGCGATCCCCCGGTCCTATCAGTGATATTTAGTAAATTTTTCCCACTACTCTAACAAGTAAGAGAAAAAAGGTCCCATTCATCTAACATTAAAATTGACCGAGTTATGAAACTTTAAATTTCATGACTTAAACCACTTTTCTGTAGTTAAATACGGATGAATTGGACTGAGCTTTAAGGGAATGTACACACAGTGCTTAAAGTATTTTAAAGGGCGTCTATTTCTAACGCTGTCTAATAGCTAATTCCTAAACCATTTGCCACAGACATATAGTTTCAGTTACAAAAATGCTTTAAATGAGATAAAGAAATATTTTTAAGCAAATTAACTAAAGATGTTACCACCGTTTAAGTTTTACGGTAGTGTTAATTTTTATTAATTAACTTCTAGATTGGTTAAAATAGTTGAAGACGTGAGTTTTAAGATTCTCTTTATCGAGAAAATCAAATTTTGAGAAATCGCGATTTCATTTTAAAAGATGTGTTATTTGGATACAAAGCGTTCGTACGTATGTTTCCCTAGCTCAAAATTTCTATTCAAATTTTAACTCACTTCCAAATATCCGATCGAGGTTCAATTTGCTCATTTATTTCTATCCACTGACAATGTAATATTAACACAATTTTCGGTGCGTACCATTCATTTATTTTATCGGACCACACCGAATTCTGTTAGGTCTAATCTAATAGAATTTTAAATATATGTCATTTTGTAACGATTTGTGACTATTGCTTTTCATAATTTAAATTAACAAACTTTCTGTTATTTTTTTATTTATATTTTTAGTACAAATTTTGCTTTAATATATAATCATCAACATAAATAAAAAAAAATATTGTATTTTTTTTTTTACTCTCAATGTTTAATGTTAAATTTTATATCTTGCGTTTATTTTTATTTCCAGTAAATTTGTGACTGACCCCTAATTTGTAGCAAAAAATATTCTTTAACTTTAAACAGTTATTACTCGGTCAGTTTTAATCACAGAGGAATGGGACTTTTTTTTGTATTACTTGTTAGAATAGTGGTAAAAATTTACTAAATATAACTTATAGGACCGGGGGACCGAATAAAAATTTAATTTTCGTAATTTTTAATACAACTTTTTTTTACTTAAATCGCTTGAAAAGCAATTCTTTACCTTTTTTAAGCATTTTTGCAATTGGAACTATATGTCTATGACTAACGGTTTAGAAATTAGTCATTGGCCACCGCTGAGAGTGGGCACCCTGTATAGTATGCAAAAATGGAAAGAAGCCTATTTAATGTATTTAATCTCGATTATCTGGAATTATTTTTTCGGGCTCTCGAAATATTCATTCTGATAAAAGATACATAAAATATTTCGATTGTATTTTAACGAGTAGATGAAAAAGCAATAAAACAGCATAAATTTTGTATAAAAAAAGAAGTTGATCGTATAATTAATTGCCGAGGTATTTGTAATCGTGTTTTCCACATTCTTCGATTTTTCATGGCCCTCTATTCCATTCAAATAACAATTCAAATGTATATTTTATTTGGAAATGAGACGCTTAAACCAACGCAGTAAACTGTTACTTAATATAATTATCACTTTTGGAGTTATGAGGATGCTTCTTTTATGCATTTAGATATTACTTGATTATCATGTCGATCAAAAAACTATCGCCAAACAGTAAGTTAAATGCTAATAATGGCTTATCGTAAATGTCGCATTCACTTGACATAAAGCACGTTACATGTGTTTGCATCAAGTAATTTTTGATTCGACGTTTTATTTATAGTATTATTATTATTTTATACTTTATTTATTTTTCGTTATTTAAAAAAAAATATTTTTATAAATTATGAATAGTTTGGATAATTATATTATTTGACGAAATCAGTCGGTGGGATAATCAAGAGCATTATTATGCATTAAAAATATTGATGTATACCTTTAAACTTTATTTCAGAATTTCGATGGAATTTATAAATATCTTTCAAATGTTTATTTTCATATTTTGCATATCCATGGATATGCATGCATATCCCAGTATTCTTATATAAGATGTGTAAGTATTACGGTAGCCCCCAACGACTAGTTTTTACTTAAACATATCTCCAATGAAACTATTTGTAAATGTATTTTCTAATTTTTTTTTACTGTTATTTCTTTTACATTTTCTAGTAGATTAACAAAAATTACTTCACAAACAAGATAAATACATAATTCGTGTTTTTCTTCTTTGTTGCATTCTTTGCGAGATTTGTTCATCATTGGCAACAAAGGAGAAGATGAGCGATTCTGAGTAGTTACTTTCCCAATGGCGCCCGTTTATTTAAACTTGGAGAAATTTTAGCTGTTTTTTTTATATTGTTGTTGTTTTGTTTTGTTTTTTAAATTTTTTTACATATGAATTACGGATTAAACTTTTTTAGAAGCACACGCCGCGCTTGGAATTTTTTTTTCATTGGTATATTTGTCTCGTGCAAGCTTGCTTAGCAGATATCTTTTTTTCCTCCTTTTATTTTTTTACACGTGATATAGGTTTATAATATTTATATTGTTTTCTATTCAGAATACTTACTACTGTATCTTAATTTTAAAAAAAAACATTTTTTTAAAAAAGATCAATTAAATAAACTAAAATTTCAAACTTAATTTTTGTTGAATCTCATAATATAAAACTGCTTAGATCGATAACATCTCTTGTAAAAACTCCATTAAAATTTTTATTTTTTATTTCGTGTTTCCATAGGTATTTCCCACGTAGTTTCCTTCAATAAAGCGAACTAAATATTTAATCATGTGCAAAGAAAATACTGGTGAAATACAAGAAAATTGCTTAAAATGCATTTATTGTTTTCTTTTTAAAGTAGCAATGTGTGTATCTAGGAAAAAAGGAAACAATAATCTTAAAAGAAATCTAAAAATTACTCAAAGAATCCTATCTGTACTCCTATCTGTAGATAAAAAATAAAGCATAAAAAGATACGTTTCATATAATTGCATTTGGAATTCAGCAGAAAATTCTTCAGTTTATAAAATATAAGTTTCCTGATTTTTGCTCTTTGAGTTTTCTTCTTTTCTACTTATTCGAATGTTTAATATTACTTTTGAGCATCAAATTCTTTTTCTTATACAGAAATTGCACTTTTTTTTCAAAAAAAGCGATTCTTTTAATATATCTTCTTTATTCTAAGATACGGAGTTATTTCATTTTCTGTGCTCATCTCTGATTACTTCTTTCCAACTTTTATTATTTTACACAAGACTATGTTTGTTTCTTTTTATGAAAATTATTTTGAAAAAAATATAATACGCATATTGTAAAATATACGTCTTATTAAAAAATATCATCATTGACATAATTTAAGACAGTTGAATTAAAACAATCTATATATTTAAAAAAATGTTTTATTATAGCTAGTGCTAGAAGGGAAAATATTTATGTAATAACTTTTAATTCTTCTCGTAACTGTATTTCATATATTTCGTAGCTTAAATAATACTTTTTTTACTATAGCAATAAAAAAATCGAGCTGATACAATACAAATAATTATAGTTTTCTGTTGGGTTTTATCTGGTTTCTTAATTTTACCGAAATATACTATAGTAAATACGTAATAACTTCTTACAAGATCCCAACAAGTCCAAATAGCATTCTTTATCTTTAGGAAACTCAAAAATAATACTATAAAAAATTGTAATATTATAAAAAAAAAGTTAAACAGGTACTATAAAAAGAAGTACAATTTTATCTTGTATCTTAATTTTACGAAATTATAACATAACTATGAAGATAAATATATAATAACTACTTTCGTGTTACCCACAAGTCCAAACAGCAATCCTTATCTTTAGAAAACTGAAAAATAATGCCATTAAAATTTATAATATTATTTAAAAATTGAGCTGTACAATAAAAAAAAGTTTAGTTTTATCTGGTGTTCCATCTGGTTTCTTAATTTTACGGAAACATAATATAACCACGGACGGAAATATATAATAACTAATTTCCAGCTACCCACAAGTCCAAATAGCATTCTTTATGTTAGAAAACTCAAAAAATATATAAAAATTGTAATATTATAAAAAAAACTGTTACTATAAAAAGAAATATAATTTTATCTTGTATCTTTACAGTTTTATCTGATATCTTAATAATCTCGATTATGTTCGTTAATGGGCAAAATCGAACCACAGGAGTGGAAATAAGGATGGTTTTGTGAAAACCGAAAAAACGTTAGAACTTCTAAATGAAAATAGATATGGAATCAGTTGAAATTTTACATTACTTTTATAAAATAGCTCAAAAGTTTATACATGACAGATTTTTGATAAAGTTAAAAATGGGCTCAAGAGGCAAAAAAAATCATAGCTTCGTCAATTCTCAAAATATAAAATCCAACTAATTTTTTTATAAATGTTCTCAAAATTATCTAAAATTTTTGTATTTACCAGTTTTTACTAGGACCAACCCTTACTGATAAAAAAAAAAATTTAAAGCAAAAACAAAAAATGGGGTGGAAAAAGAAAAAAAATCCATAACTTCGTCAATTCTTAAACTATCAAATCCGATCAAATTTATTTTACATCTTTTCAATAACTATCTACAATTTTTACACTGACAAGTTTTTTATAGTACCAATTCTTATAGCAAAAATAAATTAAACAAAAATAGAAGTTGAAGAAAAAAACTTCAAATCCAAAATGCTTATATTCTGACTCATTTTTAAATTCATTTGGGATTTTAAACGCATCCAAATAGCAGTCCTTTCATTTAGAAACTATATAATATGACGTATTGGCCAGTTTTTTGATAAAGGCAGAATATATTTCAAGAAAGGCTTGCAAAATGGGTATTTTGAACAGAATTTCCCGAAGCGATCGTAAATGAAAATTGAGGAAGCATTCAAATAACAAATTGCTTTTTTTCTGACTCATTTTTAAATCTATTTTTTCTCTCAAACGCATCCAATTGACAGGCTCTCTTATTTAGGAACTGTATAGTGTGCCGTATTGGTCAGTTTTTTGATAAAAGCGGAATATATTTCAAATAAAGCTGTGAAATTGGGCATTTAATACAAAATTTCTCGAAGCGATCGTGAATGACGAATTGAGAATGTCTTCAAATAACAAATTGCTTATTTAATGAGTCATTTTTAAATTGAATTTTGCTCTAAAACGCAATCAATTGACAGTTTTTTCTTATTTAGGAATTATATAATGTGCTGCATTGGTTGATTTTTTAATAAAGTCAGAATGTATTTTAAAATAAGCTGTCAAAATGGAGTATTTAGCCGAATTTTGCTTAAAATGATTGTGATAAAAACACTTCTTACATAAAAAGGATTTTAATTTTTTTTCAAAAGGGGCCAAATAAGGTTGATAAACTGAATTTACCTCTACTCTTTTTTTTTTTTTTTTTTTTTTGCTAAGTATTTTTTGAAATCTACATCCGCCTATTGGCCTTGCCGACAGGGATTTTTTTTTTGCTTGCTTCTATCTTTGCAAGACAAAAATTTGTGTTTGTGAAAATTTTCGAATTCCGGTTTTTGACAGATTTACACATTTTAGGGTAGAGAAAACTAGCAAAACATATTTTTTTTATATAAAAAGTGTGTCTGTGACTCTGTCTTTATGCATATGACACACAATTTTGCATGCTTTATCTCAAGAACTAATGAATGGAATTTATTAATATTTTAGATTCAGTTAGTCCTTTGAGCGAACAGGTGCGGATTACATTTTGGTGTAAATCGCCCGACACGTAGCGCTGCAACGATGTATTTTTCATGATTTCCGCAATCGTTGTTTGACAGGAACAAATTCACGGATTTTTATAGATCTTCAGATTCTATTAGTTCTTGATATAATTTGGTGCTGATTACTTTTTGGTTTAAATCATCCGACAGATGGTGCTGCTATGCGGCATTGTTAATGATTATTGAAATAGCGCTACTTCAAGAACTAATGCGCAAATTTCATGAAACTTCAGACTCAATTAGTCTCTGATATAATTTAGCTCGGTTTCCTTTTGTAAACACCTAACAGTTCACGTTTACTGGTTGCTAGGCAGGGTTTATCACGATTTCCGTAGTAACCGTATCTCAAGGAGTAATGCATGAATTTTCATCAAACATCAGATTCATTTATTCTCTGACATAAATTGATCCTGATTAGTTTTTGGAGAAAATAGGCAAACAGGCAGCACTGGTACGTAGAATTTAAATTCCGCAATAGTTCAATCTCAAAAACTAATGCTCAAATTTTCATCAAACTTCAGATTCACTTAGAACTTCACATAAGTTGCTGCTTCATTTTAATGTAAATTATCTAACCGGTGGCGTTGATATGCTTCATTTTTTAGGTACTATTTACATGTATAAGATAGAAGAAAGTTCTGGGATTGCCACATCCAACTAGTTTATACATACATATATAAACATATATAGATCAAGTATTCAGTTGTTGGAGTCATAAAACTGTATTCAAAATGCTAAAGTCAGTTACTAAAACGATCAATTCGATTAATAATCATTCAATGATATGAATACTTTTCTTATGTATAATGAGTTAAACAGCTTTATAAAGTATTCTTGTATTCTAACTGTAACCAAGTAAATGAAAATACATGCCTTATTGATCTTCTAGTAACATGACGCATATGGGATTAAGAAGTGAAATTAAGTATTCCCCTTGCACAGCTTTGTTTGATTAAAACTGAGTTTTCCAATTGTTTCTGTCACATCACATTTATTTATTTACACATGGTGCACACAATTATCCCACTTTCGATCTAGTAAGACCAGCGAACGATTATATTGGCCTAAACTCAAACTTATTTATCTAAAGTCTTTTAGCCATTAAAATTTATATTTCGTATTAAATTCCTTGATACAAAAGTAAAAAGCATAGCGTTGTTTTTAACTAAATCATGATTTAGAATTTTCGTTAAGAAAACATTTTATTTTTGCCTTACATTCAGTTTTTATATTGGACAGAAATATTTATCTATCAAATTTATTAATTATTTCTTTTTACAACGTTACATTTTCTATAAATTTCTTAAACACCATACATATTATTCTTTTTATTTAAAGAATTGAATTGAGTTTTATAAAGGGTGAATAGTTTTAGCAAACCGAGATGGAAATTTGTTATATATACCCTCATAGCATGCATGGTCACATTGACGTCACAATGACGTTACTGTGAGTCACTTTGGTCACATAACATCTGAGACCAAAATGCCACTACTCAGTGACGTCACATTGTGACTGAGATGTGACTTTATTAAAAAATTTTAGAAAATTACAAATATTCTTCAAAACATGTTATTTACTTTAAAAAACATGTTTCTGGTAATTTAAATATCGTTGCTTTTGTCACAGTTTCGTCATGTTAATGTTGTTAATGTCAAATTTGACATGTTATTGTCAAATTAGTCACAAATGACACATTCTTCACAAATTTGTCACATTGTGACCACTTTGTGAAACGTCACAAACGAGCTCTAAAACGGCCATAACGACTTCACATGTTAGTCACCGTGTCTTCACATAGACAATCGATGGTCACTAAGTCACAATGTGACTTTACAACGACGTCGCAGTGACGTCACCATGCCTTACGGGTATAAACAGAAAAAACATTAAATATTCGAAAGTGGAGTTGTATGCATTTTTTATTTTCTTCTTTCTTCAATAGAAGAAAATGTTGCAACTGAAATTTTTCCGACTTCAATTTTCGATGGATTTACACATTTTAGGATTCAGCAATGATATCAATTATTACCATTAAACTAAATTTATAATTCACTAAAAATGAAAACTCCATATTTAAAGGCTTCTAAATACCTATTAATAATCAGATCAGTTTTCGTACAATCAGCGCTTTTTTCAAGCTTTTTCAAGCCATATTTATAAAATATATAAATATTACCGCAAAAATTTAAACAAGTGGGTAAGTGTCATCGAAGATCGCACAGAAGGTTTCGTTTAATATCTCCTTCAAATCATATTTTTTCATTAAATTAACAAATGAAAAACAAATTTCGGCGCTATTTTGATATTTCTTCGCCAATCGCGTCAACCAAAACAGAATATTAACACAATCTTTCACTAAATGTTATTTGATCGCATAGAATTGTTGATTTCTCTATCAGAATCTGCAGATTTAGTAAAGGTATGCGAGTAAATAAAATTGTGAATAAAAGTAAAATATTGCAAATCTTAGCATAAATTTAAGGGAGACCAAACTGGTCTCCAGATGCGGCTCTTATTTGAATAAATAATATTATAATAAATATAAAAAATATTTCATTTCGCGTGTCAAAATAGATGATAAATATAATTTAATAGGATGAAATAAAAACAAATAAGCATGTTTTTACGTGATCTACTCTGCTCAAAACAATTAAAGGATATTGCAGTTTCAGGTGAATTTTGTAGCTGGGAAAATTTTTTAGCTGATTGATACATGGTCGACAGACATAATAGGTTATATGAGAATAAATTACACATGTTTGGCAGAAAAAAATGCATTTTATTGCGCATTTGTGTACAAAAGGAAAAAAACACAATCTGCGCATATGAGAAAAAAAGAATAAGAAAAGGTGTTTTCTTCAAAGAAAATCATTTTCAGTAGGGATTATGGTTTCCACGGGCGGCCAGCAACGTTGAACACCTTTGAGGCATGGACTCAATGAGGCTATTAATGACGAGTTGGGGTATTCTGCTCCATTCTTCCACAAGAGCTCTTTCCATTTCTTGGAGAGATTGTGGGGGTTGTTGGCGGCCAGAAACTCGTCTTCCTAGAGCGTCCCAAACGTGCTCTATTGGATTCATGTCTGGAGAACACGCTGGCCATTCCATTCGAACGATTCCTTCCTCGAAAAGGAAATCCTCCACCAGGTTTGCACGATGTGGCCTGCAGTTATCGTCCATTAAAATAAAGTTATCTCCGATTTCTGCAGCGTAAGGGACTACAATAGGTCTGAGGATCTCATCCCTATATCGGCGACCAGTCAGAGCTCCATCTCGAATGATGTAGAGGTCAGTGCGCCCGTCAATGGAGATGCCACCATACACCAACACTCCTCCACCGCCAAATCTGACACTTTCGTACACGAACGCAGGATTATTCCTACTGTCACGGTCCCTCCAGATGAAAATACGCCTATTATCCGGATGCACAGAAAAACGGGACTCGTCAGAAAACAGAATATTGCTCCATTCATTTCTCCTCCAGTTGACATGCTCGGTTGCCCACTCCCTGCGGTCGCGACGATGCCTTGATGTTAATCTAACACATACCATCGGTCGGCGAGAATACAGACCTACAGCATGGAGCCGGTTTCGTACAGTCTCAGTTGAAATCGTGGTGCCTGTAGCCGAGCGAAGGTGGTGTTGGAGAAGAGTAGCGTTCATGTTTCGGTGTCTCCGAGCTGTTAACGCTAAATACCGATCTTAATTGGGCGTTGTTGCCCGTCTACGACCTTGTCCTGGTCTTCGGCCTGCACATCCACTCTCCAAACATCAGTTCCAGATTCTGGAAATGACACTTTGTGACACTCCAATGGCTTGCGCTACTTCGGTTTGAGTTTGGCCCCCTTCTAACCTACCAACAGTTCTCCAAGCTTCTGAATCTGTCAAATGGCATCGCTGAGACATCGTACTCATCGAAACAAAGCAATCACTGAATGCCGATCATCCTTGTCTTCATTCTCTTTTATCCAGTTGAAAGTCAAATTTCATTCGCTACCGCTGAAGCGACGTTTTTGACGTCGAACTCAAAATTTGCATACTCCACAGTTTGAAAACCAGGAAAATTTGCATTTGTGATTCTCTTCTTCTATTTTCGGCAAAAAAATTTCTTTATATCTTTATTTTATATAAAACTTCAAATATCCTTTAATTGTTTTGAGCAGTGTATTTAATCCATTAACTTATATTACATACATAACAATTTTATTTAAACTTGTGTGCAACAATTAGACGAAATAAAATTTCAGTTTTGAAATTTACGCTACTGCCAATTTTTAAGCTTCTAAATATCGCACATTTTCAATTTTTACACCATCGTATAGGGAAAAATGTACTCTTAAATGCATTTTGTTTAAAAGCTGTATCTCAGTTTATTTTTGTGGTATTAATTTTTTTTTTTTTTTTTTTTTTTTTTTTTTAAGTTTGTAATACCAATTTTGCAATTGTGACAACAGAAGTACTCCATCTCTTTTAAAAGTAAAGGGTAAAAAATGAAATAATTTTTATATCTATTTAAACTTGCGTGGCAACAATTAGAAGAGAAAAAACAACAACAAAATGAACTGATGATTTAAAAAATAATATTTAAATTAAAATAATAGCCTTTTTTTAAATTTTATGATTTGTTGTGAGACAAGAGGTGTTCAGCTGAATGAAATTTGAACTCTAGGGCATATATAAATTTTTTGTACGGACAGAGTGACGGACGGACGGACAGACAGACAGAGGACAGACTCGAATAGGGTTTCATCAGATGAACAAAACCTTAAAAACGAACTTGATAAATGAAAATTTCAAGATCACGGGTATAACAGAAGCAGGTGCTTTTATAAAAATGACTATCTTTGAACATGAATTACGTTAACCTATGTTTCCTATTTTAGGTGCGTTCGTAATTATATAAATACTTAGCACCTATAGTCGTCGTTCAGTTCGTCCGTCCATCCGTCTGTCCGTCCTTTTGTCCACATATAACAGAGCAAAAACTACCTAACCGAATCGTTTAAAATTTGAAATATATCATTGTTGCATGATTTTGTCGAGTCATTTCAAATTTTATAATAATTGGGTGAATAGTTTAATTACAGGGACAATCAAAAGTATTTCGTTACATTATGGTCAATGGGAAAAATAGTTTCGAGTGATTTTTAATCTTGTTATGCTCTTTTGAGCATAATAAAATTGTTAAGTATGTATGAAGTATATACACTAAAATATACAATCTGTACAATTGGCGGTGCAAAGAATATTTGTTATTAATTTACAGGACCACACAAAAGTATTCCATTACATAATGCTGTAAGGGAAAATGTTGTTTGGGGGCATTTTAATTATATTAAATTTTATCAATTTTTACGAAATCGATATACATTGCTGAAGTTTACTACATGTTACTTTCTGTGTAATATAAAGCAGATAATATTTACAGGGACACACAAAAATATTTCGGCCACTTACTGTGTCCAAAGTACTGTTTACCATTACACCAAGATCTGAATATTTTTTAAAATTTGATTTATTTTTAGTACGAACGTCCCTCATTTGCTGCGCTTGATGTGTAATTTCTGTCTTGTTTATTTTAAAAAGTATCACTCCCCAAATTTGAGGTAACTTAACAGACTCTGAATAATTGCACATATTCATGCTGCACAAAATTGTTTCTGTTTATTTTCAAATAATGGATGGGAAGTAAAATCTTGATGGGTAAATTATACTACTTTTTTTAAAATAAATCACTAAATGTTACGTAATCTACCTAAAAGTGTAGTTCTCTTGTTTCCATTTAATAAATGAAACAGTCATAGTAGACTCATATTTCCATGTATGATTTTTAAATCTATTTATATCTATTTTCGTCAAAGTTTTAAATGGATAAATTTACTAATTATTGTAGAAATACTTATTTTATTCAAAGGTAATTTATTTTACATCTCTTTTAAAGCAACTTTGCTTTCAAGTTTTGCATGCTTCTTGTAAATCTTACATAAACGAAGTGCAAATTATTTTTAGATATTAATAGATATGTAAAAGGAATAAAAGAATAAAATAAGAAATCCGTCTAAGCTCTTTATATATATTTATCTACATTCTCCCTATATACGTACTTAAACACAACATGCCAATTTAAAAGATATATTGGGTGGTCATACATAAAAATTTCCCCGATATATATAGTGTTGTGACGCACTTTCAAAGAAATGTAGATTTGTTGCCACTACAAGCATTAATTTCAGACGATATCAAAGATATATATGTATATATATTCCACGAAAACATCCCCAGATGTATTACACGATGAGAAGACTGTGTTTGAGAACATAGGTTTTTTCAGAATAAAATACGAGGTAAAGTCCGAAAATAAGTTTCCTCTGGCGTCTGTGGACAGAGATGTGTATGAAAGTCAAATAATATAGTGAGACATGGAAGATATGACACAACTTTACTTGTCAACACAAGTACCAAGCAGGTTCAGATATTTATCATACCGCTTGATAAGTTGCAAAAAGCTCTGCAGAAAATATCAGGGCTTTGCTTACGAACAAATCGTTAAACGCTTCTATGCAAAGCCCTGATTTTTTTTCCTGGAGGGATTTTTGAAGCTTATCAAGCAGTATGACAAAAGTCTCGATGTACTTAATAATTATGAGGAAATATAAAGAAATGTCTTATCTTTAATGTGGCATTCTATTTTGCGACTTTGATACACAACTCTAACCACAATCGATAGGGGAAGCTTTTTTTCAGATTCCCTTCGTATTTAAAACACCTTGGTTTAAGCGTAATATATTTCACGATCAGCGGACGTGACCTTCTTAATGCCGGCTAATTCTCTATTCCAGCGGAGGTAAACATTAATTCATGCAAGAAACCAATGGCCTTTTAGCGCCCTTTGGCCTTTGAAGCGCAGAGGAGAAAAGATGTATTGCAGTTTCTTTATTTCATAAGCTTATAAAGGCAAAATGTTCTTTTCATTTCCCATATCCCCTACTGAAATCGCTTTAGTAGTTCCCTAAAAACAGTATAACAACAACAGTTATTTTCTTCAGAATTTATCAATGTTTTTGTATCCTTAACATATATTTCTTTTTCAATATGACTTAATTATGGAAAAAGGAATTTTGGCGGTTTTAGTAAAAATAACTAAATTCGAGAGTTGTTTGCTTGTTGATTTTATTATTAAGAGCATTCACATTTTGAGAAGTACTGCCGAGCTAGGTGGCAATTCTGTACATATATTTCTTTATAAAGGTATGTGCTATAAAAGTACAAATTTAATGTTCATCTCAAAAGAAACAATGCTAAATTAAAACCAGTTACACACATCTATAAATGCTGTTCAGTGCAACTGAATTTTTATAATTGCCGATCTTCAAGTCAGTAAAATAAGAGTTTTCGTTTTATAATAAAATGAAATGTAAATGATATGTAGTAAAATGAATTACAATAACAATAAAATCTCTCAGTTTCAAACCTTCAATATTTTATAAAACATTAAAAGTTCCTTTCACTAATTCATTAAATATTGGTTCTCTTAGTTATACGAAACATTAAACCTTTTACTCTATGAAATTGAATTTTCTCTAAATTCGTTAGTTGATTTTCCAACCTACAATAAAGTCTCTCAAAGAGTGGCATAAAGTCTTTTCTAATTAAGGAAAAGAATCTAAATGATACAGATTGAATTAAAATTACATTAATTTCAAAGCAATTGCGAAAAGAAAGCATTTAAGTTAAAATACCTTACAAAACACTAATTCCCATAAGAAGAATCTAATACTGCGTATAAATTTGAATTGGAAGAGTTAAAAATAAAGCGGAGGGTAGATTTTATTACTCCTTGAGCTAATAATTACAACACTATCGAGGAAAAGAAGAGATTTCGGGAAACTGTAATTATCTATAGTTTTATAATTAAATTTTATAATTAGTGCAAAATATGGAATGGAACAAACTTCTTGACATTGAAAGCAATTAAAAGTACAAAATGTGTTTATAGTAATGGTACTATAAAAATATTTTATTTTCAGTGTGTTTAAAGTTAATATAGAGGGGGTTATTATTAAATTTCCCCTATCAATAACATCCTACACGAGTGAATGGAATGCAATGAAATTTAGTGCATAGACAGTGCACGTGATGAACTCAAGGAATTCTTTAAAAAAAATTATTCCAAACTGTTCACCAGAGGGCGCCTTAGCCAGAAGAACATTAAATTCAACACCATAAATAACAAAAATGGAATACAGAATCAATATTAACAATCCAGAATAATATTTATGAGTAATATAATGTAAAACCGGAAAACTCTGTCAATTCTATGAAAAAATGTCGAAATTTGCATGCTTGCAAAGAAAAGGAAACTTTATCCAAAGTAGGTTAGGGTATAAAACGTTTGCAGACGTTGTCATGTTTTATGTCACTGTTTTTAGCTGTAGTAATGATGGTATCTTTAGTTGAACTTGCGTTATTTGTAAAGTTGTTTTAAAATAAAGTTTATTATTGGTAAAGTTTGTGTTGTAAAAGTAAAAAAATACTTCTGCTGCAGTTCCTGAATTTCATCGTATAAAGACCCTATAGCCCAGACCAATATCTAGTAAAAGTATTTGGGACATAATTAAGAGATCTTGAGAGACGGGGAAATTGGGAGTTTATGTTGGAAATATGAGTTAATTTAAGTTTATTTTTAGTTTCCAACTATTACTTTAATACTTTTAATCCCCATTTAATCTTTTCGTCCACATCTGCAGAGAACAGCACGCTATCATTTTACCGCGATGTAATGTTTACGTTTTTCAGCTATCGTGCGGAGTTGAGTTGTCGCGTGCTTGCTTTTCAGGAAGGAAAACTTCTATTTTCAGAATCTATAGGTGGCGCAAGTGTTCCGGCAGTTCATGACGTATTTTCAGTTTATGACGTTTGCAGTACTGTGATTCGTTCAAATCAGGTAACTGCTCGTTTCGCGGTACATTATGCAAATATCTTACCTTTTTGATTTCATATATATACTTGTAAATCTTTCAGACAGTCATGCATGCTTGCTTGCTTGCTCTTTGCTCTATGGCATGCATCGTTTTGTTCGTTCTATGAACGCCTATTATGTCTCTGAAATTGCCGATGTTAATGTTTTGAAAAAATGTTTTAGCTCCAGTAGAGCTCTTTAAATTATACTATGCTTTGATTTTAAACTTTAAATAAATTTGTTATGTTTTCCTTTTAAAAAGACTTTGTCATATTTTTTCACACCATCTCAATTTCAGTTTCAATCTCATCTAATCTAAATTTAAGACCTCACTTTTAATTTGGGTTAAGAGAACAATGTTTAATAAAACAGTTTAACCTGGAAGACGTCGTAAACCTCCCACACCAGTACTGATTGATGCCGTCAAGACAGCTATTGCCGCATAGTCACAGATATCAGAGTTTGGAGCTGAAACGCATGTCAGTTTTTCAACAGACAGGCAATTCTTACAACACGGTTCAAAAAGTGATGGCAGACCAGATATTACTGCCAATAAGGTTATGCCAGTGAAATATGGTGTGAATCCTGTTGGTCCTCAGCTCAGATAGTTCAAACAATATAGCATTAACATTGTAAATCTAAAATTTTGGGTTCGAGTCCTAGCTTGGGTATTTTTTCGCTCAGTTGGAAAAATTGAATTCGTATGATATAAAATTATTTTCTCAAATCGTAAATACGCGTCATGCGCCGCCGGAGCACGTCAGGGAAAGTATCTGCTAATTTTTGTTATTTTAAATGCAATAACTTAAAGACTCGAAGAGGCAATTCCAAATTGTTCTTTCCTTAAGCACTTTTAATATAGAATGTAATTTAAAATTGGTTTAAAATGAAGAATCTAAAATATTTAATTACTCACAAAGCCAATTCGTTACATTATTACAGCAACAACTCGATAAAAGTAGGGAAGAATAGGGAGAGATGAGACAATTTTTACAAATATATTGTTTACTAAATTTGTTTGGCTAGTACAAATTAGAACATTTTAAAATACCATCTATAAATATTTTAACACCCTTAAATATAAATTTGATTATAATAATTAAAATTTCATATAATTAAACCAAGAAAATTAGCGAGAAAAATGTCTCATCACTCCTTTATGTGAGGGAAGAATGGGACATGTTTTTAAAATGAAAATTCACATTTGATTTTCAAAAATGTTGTGTTAAAATGGCAAAGAAAGTGTGGCATTTAAAATCCTAAGGTTTATTATAAATCAGAATATTTATTTTATGTTAGATTATACTTTATAAAATCCAAATCAAATAAAAAATATTCTCATGCCCGACTAATGCCGCCAATTAAATTACGTGGATATAGCTTTGCAATTATGTCTTGTTCATCAATGATGGAACAATTTTTTTAGAAAAAATAAAGAAAAAAAATTAACCCTCCTCACAAATAATGTATTGCCATGTAAAAATAAATGTTTGCAGTTTGAATTCAATATTCATTTAAAAACAGTCTTATTTTATTTTTGATAAATAAGAAAATTTATATTATAGAAATAAATATTTAATATGATGCTTTATATTGATAAATAATGCATGACTAATAGCAAAAAAATATACAGTGCTTTAGTTTTTCAATTTTTAATTTTTTAATTTGCAAAATATTAAGTTTTATTTGTTGCACTATTATGTTGCAAAGCAAGATTGTCTTATAAATATAAAATACCAAAATATTCAATGCAATTAAATATCGAATTGAAAAAACTTCTTTAAAACACCATAAAAATAAATTAATTGCGCAAGGCCTTTTGAAAGAACTTAGTCTTTCTTCGTCAGGCGCAAAAAAGACGTGCGTCTACGCAGTAGACGGGGCATAATTAAAAGATCTTAAGAGACGTAGAAATTAGGAGTTAAACCTGGAATACGTCGTAAACCTGCCACACCAGTACTTGTTGATGCCGTTAAGACAGCTATTGCCACACAGTTACAGATATCAGAGTTTGGGGCAGCAACGCATGTCACTAACTCAACAGACAGGCTATTCTTACAACACGGTCCAAAAAGTGATGGCAGACCAGATATTACTGCCAATAAGGTTATGCCAGTGAAATATGGTGTGAATCCTGTTGGTCCTTAGCTCAGATAGTTCAAACAATATAGCATTAATATTGTAAATCTAAAATTTTGGGTTCGAGTCCAGGTTTGGGTATTTTTTCGCTCAATTCCAAAAATTGAATTCGTATGATATAAAATTACTTTCTCAAATCGTAAATATACGTCATGCGCCGCCTGAGAGCGTCAGAGAAAGTATTTGCTAATCTTTGCTATTTTAAATGCAATAACTTAAAGACTCGAAGAGGCAATTCCAAATTGTTTTTTCCTTAAGCACTTCGAATATAGAATATAATTTAAAATTAGTTTAAAATGAAGAATCTAAAATATTTAATTATTCACAAAGCCAATTCCTTACATTGTTACTGCAACAACTCGATAAAAGCAGGAATGATTAGAGAGAGATAGACAATTTTTACAAACATATTTTTTACTAATTTTGTTTCGCTAGTACAAATTAGAATTTTTTAAAATATCATCTATAAATATTTTAACACCCTTAAAAAATATAAATTTGATTATAATAATTAAAATTTCATATAATTAAACCAATAAAATTAACAAGAAAAATATCTCATCACTCCCTCATGTGAGGGAAGAATGGGACATGTTTTTAAAATAAAAATTCACATTTGATTTTCAAAAATGTCGTGTAAAAATGGCAAAGAAAGTGTGGCATTTAAATTCCTAAGGTTTTTATAAATCACAACATTTATTTTATGTTATATTATACTTTATAAAATCCAAATCAAATGAAAAATATGCTCATGCCCGACTAATGCCGCCAATTAAATTTGGTTGATGTAGCTTTGCAATTATGTCTTGTTCATCAATGATGGAACAATTTTTTGACATAAGATAAAATTTCTTTTTTTTAACCCTCCTCACAAATAATGAATTGCCATGTAAAAATAAAAGTTTGCAGTTTGAGTTCAATATCTATATTATAAAGGCCAAACGTATCTGTGCGTAACGCATACGTCATTTTGCGAATAGCAACATTTTCCCTTACAATTTCGGTTTTGCAATTTTCACTACTGCAAATTTTACACTTTTAAACGTCGCATATTTTAAATTTTTCCACCTTCATATACAGAAAAAAATGTTTTTTTTTTAATGCAAAGCTGTATCTCAGTTTATTTTTGAGATATTAATTTTTTTTATAATTTTTAGTACAAATTTTGTAATTGTGGCAACAGAATCACTCCATTTTCTCTCAAAGATGAAAAAAATAGAAATTAAAATGCGTCTGCTATAAAATCCAGTGAATTTCGGTTTTATTTCGTTTAATAATTTGAATAATTGAGTTTTATAGTATTTTTTTATTTTAGTTAAAAATAATATTTGCTTGAGAATTAGACTGACCAATATAAGATGTATTTTTTCTGTAACTAATTTTGTAGATTTATTATAAATAAATAAAACAGTTCTTTTTCTAAGATTTTCTTTCATCGAATATCGACGGGTTCCACCTCGTTTATTTAAAAACAGTATTATTTTATTTTTTAAAATAAGAAAATTGATATTATAGAGATAAATATTTAATATGATGCTTTATATTGATAAATAATGTATGACTAATAACAAAAAAATATGCAGTGCTTTAGTTTTATTAGTTTTTTTTAGTTTGCAATTTTTAATTTTTTAATTTGCAAAATATTGAATTTTATTTGTAGACCAGTCAAATTGTCATAAATAAATACAAAAATTCTTCTAGAAGATTTTATGTTTTAAAACTGTTTATGGGGATGCTAGTAACAAGAATGAATGGTTTTCCAACAAAATATCTCGAGGCTAAACTTTGTGGAGCCAAAAAACCACAAAATTTTCGGACTTTTTTCAGTTTTTTGCCTATAACTCAAAAGTTACAAAATTTTTGCGTACCATACTCAATTACAAAAAGAAAGAACATTAAATTCTCTACAACTTTCATAATAAAACTGTTTTTCTAAAGCCATTACTAAGTGCACTACAGCTTTCTGAAAGTGACTCTTTTTTTTCTAATTTTATGGAAAAATTGCAAAAACGAAAATTTGACACAATTTTTCATTATTTTATCCTTTTTAATGTAACTTATTTCAGTTACAGATATTTACATGATAACAATCATAATGAATTATAACAGTAACATTGTAAAAAAATTAAGAACATTATAACCTTTTTTGTATTTAGAGCTTTGGTGGAGAACATTAATACTAGGTATTTAACTGAATGTAAGTAAAAAATACTTACGGTGACATTTTTACATCCCCTCCTTCTGGATAAATAATTTCGTCGAAATTTTCGTAGTTGATCCCATTACATTTTTTACAAATTCCCGAGCATTTGAGTCATAATTTATGAAAAGAACATACTTTGCTGCACCCCTTTCTACAGCTACATGACACAGCATGGAGCAAGGTTTCAAGGGTCAGGTCTTGACACATTTGAACTGGCTAAAAGAGATCCTGTGAGCCCACCCAAATCCTTCAGGAGAGATGCTGTTTCCTAGCCTAGCTTGTACCTATTGATAACATCGGAGAAAATGATGCTGCATAGCCTCTTGTGTTGGTGGTAGTATTGCAAAATGAACTTTGCTTTTTTGTGGCAGATTTAGCGAATAACTAAAACCTTAAGGTGTTTAAATCCTGTGTGGTAGCTATGCATCCACTGTATAGTGCAATATGGAATTATTTTTTGAAATTTGATGATTTCTTGACTAGTACCTATTAGAACCTATAGGTAGAACCTATAAGTAGCCTAAAGCAACCTATAAGTAGAACCTATTTTATTGAATACGCAGGCTATTTCTCCAAGCTGATCATGTTTTTCCAAAGTGTTACAAAACTTTGACTTTCTTTGCCAAAAAAGAGCGGATGTTGTATCGCATCCGCAGATTGCATGAGTGAAAAAAATATTGTTGTAATTGTATTTAAATGACATGGTTGAAAACCACTTGGTTTTAATGTTACCTCTTCCTGGCTTTTAGAAAAACAGATTTTTGTGCTGATAGCCTAAGTTCGTCATAATCACGAGAAGGTCAAGTCTTCACCGACAATTACGACGCTTTCAAAAGATTCGGCTCTTGAAGCGGCTGAGGTAACTATCATGACATCAGCTTCTTCTTTTGCCTGCTCAACTTGAATTCTGTTATTTTGAAATTCTTGTTTTGAAATTTTTAATTTGTCTTAAGCAATGAAATAAAATGGCTCTTGTTTCTGTCATTAGCTTCGTCAACGGATTTTGCGGGTCGACGCCCTCTTATCTCTCCGCTTGTTACAGATTGATATAGTTTTAAAGGATAAAAACTATAATACCATGCATCTGCAAGTCAGGTTCGTGCTGAATACGCTCAATTACTCTCTGGGACCCTTCATCCCCACGTTTTTCAACAGCTTTCAAAAATGTAATTTTCGCTTCTAATTTCATTACTTTGTAAATCAAATTTCTCTTTGCGCAGGGCTTTTTTTTATTGTTTTTCGTTGAAGTCACCGTTACTACCTTCGTCACATAAGAAGCAATTATCTTGAAGCTTGAAAGAAGAGCTTGATCTGAAAGACAAACTATAGTCTGTGTAGAATCTTCATACCGATGAACATATGCTGCTATCATTCTCTCATTCGTATGTTTTTCGGCAATCATCCTGTATTCTAACTTCCTTGCTACTCTTCAAAAAAACTGATGAATATTACATTTTATGAATATTACTTTGACCCTAAAAGCTATGTTCAAAGAGCTTGGCAAGTCTTTTCAGGCTCACAACACGAGTCTTACTATTTGAAGCCGTTTGGCAAATTAAACACAATTTTGCTTAGAGCTCACTCATTTTTCATTACTGCACGAGAAGAGATGCAATAAACTTAATAGCAGCATATTAGAAGAATATGTCTTTAAAAAAAATACTTGCATCTGAACGAAAGCGTCTCAGGAACGTCACTGACCACAATCTTCCATCTGCATTCCCTTTTTTTATCCCCGAACCTCCTTCCCTTTGTAATTGTTTTCTTATAGGGTTTCTAGAATTTGTATATCTTCTGCCTGCCTTTCTTAAAACTTTCATTTTTCATCAATCAATAGGTCTATTTAATTTTCATTGTTAGTGATGAGAAAAAAGTTTTTTTGAGATGGGAGGCGAACAGTAGGTCACTTTCAGTAAAGTTTTACAAAAGTGAAATTTTCAACAAAAACCACAGCGCCCTTAGTAATAGGTATAGAAGAATGTTTTGATAACAAAATTTATAAAGAATTTAATTCTCTTTCTTTTTGTAATTAAGTATGTTACCCAAAAAGTTTATAATTTTCGAGTTACAAGCAAAATACTGAAAACATTTTTTAATCACATTCAGTTAAATACCTAATATTAATGTTCTTTACTAAAGCGCTAAATACAAAAAAAAAGTTACAATATTCTTAATTTCTTTACAATGTTACCATTGTAATTCATCATGATTGTTATCATGCAAATACCTGTAATTTAAATAAGTTACATTAAAGAGGATAAAAAAATAAAAAATTGTGCCAAATTTTCGTTTTTGCAATTTTTCCACAAAATTAGAAAAAATGAGTCACTTACAGAAAGCTGTAGTGCACTTAGTAATGGCTTTAGAAAAACAGTTTTATTATGAAAATTGTAGAGAATTTAATGCTCTTTCTTTTTGTAATTGAGTATGGCACGCAAAATTTTTATAATTTTTGAATTATAGGCAAAAAACTGAAAAAAGTCCAAACATTTTGTGTTTTTTTGGCTCCACAAAAAACAGAGATCGAGATGTTTTGTTGGAAAACCATTAATTCTTGCTACTAGCATCCCCATAAACATTTTAAAAACATAAAATCTTCTAGCAGAATTTTTGCATCTATCGGCCCTTTTTTCTGAAAATTTGACTGGCCTATTGTTGCTCTATTCAGTTGCAAAATAAGATATTCTTATAAATCTTTTTATTTAAAAATTAAAACATTGTATGCAATTAAATATAATTATTTGGATAGAATCATTTGTGGAATGTCCAATCTAAGCAAAATTAACAAAAATAGTTTTTACAATAAGCATGTGAATTTTAGATTTAACTTAACAGTTCATTAATAAAAGGCATATTGTTGAATTTACAAAATATGATAACCAATTAAGTATCAACAATGAATAAAATTACAAATTTACATTGAAAATCTGAGTAATTAATTACTTTTGATGGTGTAAAATAAATCTTTTTAAGTCACAAATTTATAGTTGCTTGACACTAAAATATTTATTTGAACAAAGATGAAACATTGATTGCTTAATCTTGTAGAAGAGCCATAAATAAAAAAAAAAAGATTTTTTATGCGTTATTACAAATGTTCCATCCCTCCTAGTGTCTTATCCCACCCGAATCGCCCCTATATGCTTTTGGAAAGATTACGTTTTAAAAATGTATTTAAATATAAAAAAATATTTAAATAAGATATATGTCAGTAATAAATATGTTCATACCTTTAAACAAAATTAACTTGTCGAATGTAGCAATCCAGAAGCTTTCTTATATATCATAAACGTTATACATACTTCCATAAAAAAATAAATATAGCAGCGTCACCGGTTAGATTATTTACACCAAAATCTCATCTGAAACAACTTATTTCAAGTTCTAAATAAATGTGAAATTTGATGAAAATCCATTTATATGAAACAGAATCGTCGCATAAATCGAAAAAAAGGGATAGAAGCATCATCTGTTGAGAGATTTAATCTAAAAACTAAAGGATACTAACTTATATCTGGAACTAACTGAATCTGAAATTTGAAGAAAATTCGTGCATTAGATCCTGAGATAGAGATATTGCCATAATCATGAATAATACCGCATAGCAATCGCTGTTAAACGATTTACATGAGAAACTAAAGAATATTAATTTATATAAGGGACTAACTGAAACTGAATTTTAATGAAAATTCATGCATTATTCTTTTGAGATAGAGCTATTTCAAAAATCATAAATAATGCCAGATAGTAGCACCACCTGTTGTACGATTTATACAAAAACAAAATAGGAACCATATTATATCAAGGACTAACAGAATCTGAAGTTTTATGAAAATCTGTTATTAGTTCTTGAAATATAATTATTGTGAAGATCTTAAAAAAGGCAGCATAGCAGCACACCCTGTTGGGCGATACATAGCAAAAACTAATCAGGTTTAGTTTATATCAAGATCTAACTAAATTTAAAGTTTTGTGAAATTCCGTGTATTAATTCTTGAGATAAAACGCCCAGAAAATTTATGTCACATACAGAGAGGCAGAGTCACAGTCAAATATTTAGTAAAAACATTTTCTGACCTCTAAAACGTCTAAATCCGTAAAAAAATCATGGAACTTTTACAAATCCAATACTTTCTTCTTTTAAAGACAGAAGAAAACAAAAATAAGAATAATACAGTCTAAAAAGTAAATTATGACGTTTTTCAAATAAGAGAAAAAAAGGAACGTGTTATGAAATTGCACGTGTTGTCAAAGGGCACAATAAACAACTCCCATTTCACTTAATTATTACCATATAAAAATCTTTCTTTAAATTAATACTCAGAAGGACAAAAACTTTTGATAGTTTTTCAGGATATTCTTTTGATATTAATTGATTGGAATGAACGTTGTTCCCATTGCCTCTTTTGCCTTTAACAAATAAGTTTCAGACATTAATTAATAAATTTAAATGTAAAAATTAATTTGAAACATGCTTTCTTTAAAATTCACAAAAAAATAAAATGTATCATCAGTAGCTTTAAAACGATTGGCGATGATCTACATATATTATTAAATGTAGCAAAAGATAAAAAAAAGTCTTAAAAAAAGCTTAAATACCCAGTTTAAATTAAATTACGGGAACCTCGAGTATGGAAAAATAAAGGATTTAAATTGGAATTTCTTGAAATCAGCCAATAATCACCAATTTGGCTTCATATATTGCAACTCAATTGTGTCTCCAATTTGGGCGATGCTTCAGCAAGTTGGCCAAAATTTAGCACTTGTGTGGTAACCCTGTCATTATTCCTTTTCAATAAATATTAATTCTCGGACTTTTGTTGATGCTGGTTTTTCCATAAGAAATGAAACTATAGCTAAGTAAAGTTGCCCCCGCATGCTCATCTACCCTTAGATATCGAATTTTTAAAAAAAATGTCCAAATCATATTGCATTGGACAAGAATACCTTCAGGATTTCCTTTAGGAATAGATATATATCCAAATTTCAGATCTCTATTTTTATACTTATACTATCTATTACTATAACTATCTGTTGGGCAATGGATCACAGGATTTGAACGCCACGTACAAACGTAGTTGCAAGTTAAAGCCCGTAAAAGGAGAAAATAATAAATGTTAGAAAGAGCTCATTTCAATTTAGCATACACATTCTAAAATGTAACGATTAATTATTGATATGATACATATAAGTAATAGAAATCTCAGAGTCAGTAAGAAGATAAACTAATTTATTTGCTGAGAATTAATTAATTTGAAGAATATAAATTTATTAAATAAGAATGGTGGCATTTTTTTTTGTTCGGAAACTCGACACGTTAAGATCTTGAATAAATTAATTAAATTTTAGTTTTATAGTTTGAAAAGAATTCTTATAATATATAATGAAAAATCAAACACTCAATAATTTATTCAGTATGTAACAAATCATTTTTAAATTCTACAATCTGCTCCATAAATCGATACGGTATAACACATCAGCTAATAAAAAAACTTTAAAAGTTTTATTAAACATATGTAAGGTTTAACGACCAATAAAACAAAAAATATTTTATTGATTTTGTATACATAACTCACACAGAATTTAAGGAAACATAATTAATCCTTTTGCATTATCTTGACAAATTAAATCCAATTTCACTAATTGCTTTTATCGAATCATATTCTTTGTTTTCATAAAGGAAATAGATTACTATACTTGTCTAGAAAGGTTGTTTTTTATGCAAATTTACTGAGCATGAATTTCTTATTTTCTTACTTTTGTTTTTTAATCAAAAACCGAACACTTTAATTTCATAAGTTTATTGAGTTGTTACTAAACTGAAATAGCTAAATGATATATATTTCAATTGTAGAACTCAGTTTATCATTATCTTTTCAGTGTGTGTGTAATTTTTTTCAGTAAATTAGTAGTACTAATACTGCTATCATAAATATCATCTTAAAAGAAATATACGAAAGATTTTAACATAAATAAATGCTTTACTATCCGCCTTTGGCAACCAGTTTGGTCTCTCTTGAATGTATACTAAGCATTAAATCATATTTCATTTATTCAAAATTTATTTTAACTGATCAATTTTTTCCCAAATTAGATTATTTTGTTATAGAAATAGACATAGATATTACATACGCACCACATTGGCGCGATTGCAACAAAATGGCAATTATATGTGCTTCACATGGTAACCTGGCTGTTCTTATTTATTTAATAATAAACTGTTTATTTGCTTTTATTTTCTTTTTTTAAATGTTTTATTCTATAATTATTACCTAAACTTTTTTTTAATTATCATCTACTTTTTAAAATACTAGAAATTAGTTAAAAATATGTATGTAACTGGTATTTAATAACGAAGTTTTCGCCAAATTGGCGTCAGAAAAATAACGCTCCAATGTAGTTCATATGTAATACCCGTGCTGATAAATCAAGAACAAAGTATTTTTATGCTAGTTCGGCGCAGATAATATACAGCCAAATATTGTACACTGTAAAAAAAAAAAAAAAATCTGTAGAGTTACTAAATTTTTTCTAGGAAACTAGGATTCCAAGAACTTTTCCTGTAACGGTAACAGCAAAAATTCAAGTTTCAGAGACGGTTACATGACATTTTCATGTTACCGTAACATGAAAAGTTCTTGGAATCCCAGTTTCCTAGAAAAAGTTTAGTAACTCTATGTCGTAAAGAAATGTCACGACATCGCTTAGAATAAAATAAAAGAAAAGAAAAGAAAAGAAAAGAAAAAACAAAGAGAGAGAAAGAATAATAATAAAAATAAATAAATAAATAAATAAATAAATAATCTAGAAAGAGATAGAAAATGAAATAATATTAATGTATATAAAAGTATTAAAATAAATTTTTATTTTAGCTTTCGTAAACAAGAAATGATAACAATAATATGTGTTGTTTGTTTGGAAGTTTTATTATACTATAAGCTCTCTTTTAGTCAAAGCCTGGGAATAGCAAAATCACATGAGCGAAGGGATTTTCTCACCATTAGTTATAAAAGGAACAAATGTTTACGAGAAGCAATAAAACCTAGAGTCGCCATTTGTGACGTTAACGTACACAAGCAACAATGAAAGATTTACAATCAAATTTATTACTCTCGTGTGTGGTCTACTTGGGGTGGCCGGTTCGGAATTGTAGCTCCGGCAATAAATAATGGAGGAATAATGTCTAAAAATCCAACCCCGTTTCTTTTACCTGACCAATGGACAGTGAAATATATTCAAAGCCAATTGGAGTCCGAATATAATACCCAATGGGGTCAAAAGGGGCGTACAGGATCCGGAAGGAAAACGCCACACGTGTCAGTCCAGTTTTAGAATTGAAAGTGTGAAGTAAGAAAAAGATTTTTTCTCTTCTCTCTGCTGTGAGTTTCCCGCTAAGATGAGAGGGAAAAAGAAGAAATTATGAAATAAGGCAACTTCGAAAATCGGGAGATGTGATCTTAGGCCTCCCGGATGAAGCGATGAGAAGCGAAGCTATGCTCTGCACACAGAGAACTAATCATCGACTGATTTCTAATACAAAAAAGGAATACCTGAGTTTTGCCGAGCGGACTATTTATTCATCTGATGATTGGAGCGATGAGAAGCGAAGCTATGCTCTGCACACAGAGAACTAATCATCGACTGATTTCTAAAACAAAAAGGAATACCTGAGTTTTGCCGAGCGGACTATTTATTCATCTGATGATTGGAAAGTGCGTGAAATTAGAAAGTTGCTAACTATTTGTGTTAATTAAAAACAAAATGCCTTGGAACTTGGCATTCGGATTTATGTTGTGTACTGACGAACTGTATGGACAGCTATAAGCCAACGTCGACCAATACCAGCAACATACTTGTAAGGTGAGAAAATTTCATTGTTCATGTGACTGGCCAATTTATTTTACTGATATAATGTTGTGTTAAAATTTTGGTTTTTAAAATTTGATTATTTAAAATTTGATTATTTTAAAATTTTAAAATTATTATTATTTTTGGGGCTCAAAATTATCAGAATTTAATGCTCAAACTTAATTAATAGTAAAATGAATAAATAAATAAATTAATAATACCAGTAAAATAATACGAATAATAAGAATGAAGGACTCGATTTTATAAAATATGAAAATTTTGGGGCTTTGCCTATAAGTTGTGTCGTGAACTAAAGTGTTATGTGCTGCGAGCATAGCAGAATAATAGGAAATGAATAAATAAACAAACAACAAAAAAAAAAAAGAAATGAAATAAAATATTTTGGATATTTCACTATAACCATATTTCAGTAGTTATTGCCTTGCATATTATATTTTATAGTGTTTGCATGATGCCAATTTATGTGTTTTAATAAAATTTTGTATATATGTACCTATTCTTGTCTTTATTCCAGTTTTCTCCCTTTATGTATTTTAAGGTAATTTCTAGATGCAGATTAGGGAATGTTAACATTTAAATTTGTAGATTAATATCTCAAGTTTTTTTATTGACTCATCAATCCCAATTTTCACAAATTCATACGTTAAATAAGGCGATCCTAATGTTATTGCAAAACGTTAATTTTAAGTATGATATTAAGGAATTAATTTCAGTAATTAATAATATCCGATCTTCGTTCACAACGCCGAAGGGATATTATTTTCATTTGTCTTCGTACTAACCACGTCACGATTGCGTACCTAGTAGGAGGTGTTTATTTTCATCACCACACTACTAAAAGTTTAATGGTGCTCATACCAGGTGTATGAATTTGTATTTGGGATTCAAAATTAAAAATTTTCTGCATTTAAATATAAATAAAGATAGCCAGTATTATGATTTTATTCTTAATTACCTATCTTCTCTTAGCTTTTTCTCCTTCTACTAACAAACATTATTTATCCATATTGTGTTTATAAATATTGTGTATATATCTAAAAATTTACGAAATTGAAATATAATAGTTGAGAAGATGAAACAAAAATATACAGAAGAGTTGGTTTAGCTCACGACACATTAGCTTGTAAGATTGTAAAGAATTTCGTTACTATATATATATCCGTATTTCGGAAAATTTACTTTGTCATTATATTTATGTGTATTTATAAAAATATTTAGGGCTATTTCATAATTTCTATTAAATATTATTCTCGAATGAGTATAAATTATAATAATTCATTACAAAACTCATATCTTGAGAGTATATGATATCATAATTTGAGGTGTGAAAGAGTTCAAAAATAAAAAGCAAAGGAAAAAGTATCAAACATCAGTCTGTGTGAGATTTTCCAAATAGGTAAATAAATATGACAGGTAGAAATAAGGCAAGGCAGTCTTCTCCCGAAAGGGACACATTTAAAATTGGAATAGACACTCTATTGAACTCTTTACAAAATTTTGAGGACAAACCAGACCAAAATATATCATATTTTTTTCGAAGAGTTCGAAGAATTAGCCGCAGCGGCACAATTTCCCGATGATTTAAAATTGGTGTTGGCAAAGTCAAAATTTAAAGGCCAAGCGAGAGAGATTCTAAAAAACACAGCTGAATTGCATAAAGCACAAAACTATAACACATTCAAAGAAAATGCGATAACACAATTTAAAAAAGAAAGATCGTTTGCTGACGCTCAGGCGCAATTCATAAACGCAAAACAAACACCCAACCAAACTATTGAAGAATTTACTAAACAATTCAACATTGAGGCACAAAAATACCTTGTCTCGTCAGGACATGAACAAAAGAATGGAGCTAAAGAATTATTAGAAACGATTAAATTAACTAAATATCTTGAAGCACTAAGACCGGACATCTCCTTTGAATTAAAAAAATACCCACCCACAAAGTTTGATGAAGCAGTAAAAAAAGCTAAAAATATCGAAAGTGCTTTGAACAGTAAATGTGCAGGAGAAGTAAACAATTTAACTGAAAATAGCGAAAATAAATTATTCGAGGCACTTCTTAGCATGTCGCAAGAACAAAAATCGGAAATACACCAATTAAAAGAACAAATAAAAGATCTAAAAATTCAAAAAAATGAAAGCGAACATAACAACGCTGAAGTAAATCAGATAACACATAATTTTTGTCATATCTGTAATAAATCCAACCATCAGACACAAAATTGTTATTTCAATCAAAAAAGTGCGAATTTTTTTCAACCAAGGGGAGCGCAAAACAATGTTCGGCCACGATTTCAAAAAAATTATTATCAAAATAATAATTATAGAGGCTTTCAACGATTTCCACAAAATTATGCACAACATTTTCAAGCGCCACAAACATTGGATTTTGCAAGACCTTATTACAATCAAACTAGATTTAATGATATGCAAATTCAAATGCCAAATTGGCAAAATTTGACCCAATCACAAATAGGAACTAATCAAATGTATCCTGGAAATTACAATATGCAAAATATGATTCCAATGCAAAACTTTGATCCAACACAAGGAAACAATGCACAAATTGCATATACAGGGCAGCATCAGGGTTTCGCAAATATGCAAAATAGCCAAAATCCTTTGCCGCAAAAAAATGAGGGAAATAGGGAACATCAGCCCACAATTACTTTTCCTAACGAAAACAGAGACAGGCGAGGCAGACACAATAATAATAATAGGAACAGAGGGCAAAGTCATTTAAACCGGTAAGCGGGCCTACAAAATTGAGAGAAATACAAGCCCGTAGGTCCCGTAACATTGAGAAAAAACAGGGTTATAATATAAAAAATAAATCAAACAAGGAATTAAAAATATTGAAACAAAAGCAAACTAAAAAGACAATGATAAAAAAAAATGAGAAAGAAAAAAAAGATATAACACAAAAATTGATCGCAAGTTGTAACTCGGAAAAAAACAATGAATTACCAATATGGGACTTAAAAATAAAGAAAGATTTAATTATACCCAGCCTTATTGACAGTGGGGCGAGTATAAGTTTAATATCTCCAGGGGTCTTTGAAAAAATAAAAGAGACGGATATAAAGATTAAATATTTAGCCAACGCTATAAAAATTACAACTTTATCAAACAAATCCATTCCTTTTAAACACTGTGTAAAATTTAAGTTTAGATTTAACAACACTTTCTTAAATGGCACATTTTATGTAACTAAAGATGAATTTGACCGTAATTACAAAATTATTTTAGGATATGATTTCTTAAAAAGTAATAAAATAATTATGGATTTTGAAAATAATACTTTTAAACTCAATAATTCAATTATACAATTAAACCCCAATGAAAATCAAATTACGGAGGTGAATAAAATTAAGCCCGTACAACAAAATGATGACTTTCAAACAATACCAAAACAAATCAAATCCTATCAACACAATAACATTCCGAAAATTAATACACGAGTATTTGTAAAGAAAAGCATTACTTTGAGACCTAGAGAATCGAAATTAGTAAATTTAATTTTTGATGGGAAATTAAGAAACAAGCAACAATTTTTTTTCCAACCAAAATATAACAACAGGAAATTAGTAATCCAAAATTCAGTTCATGAAAACAAGGAAAACGAAAATAATTTATTCACAATATTAGTACAAAATAAATCTAAACAATACTTGAGACTTCACAAAGATCAGGAAATGGGAAAAATTACCACTGATTTTTTTATAAAAGAACAAAGTAAATCAAAAACTGATAATATTTACGAAGTAAATAACTTAAATATCACACAAATTAGAGAATTGCGAAAAAAAGAACTTTCAGAGAAGGATTTTAAAATAGATCACTTAACACCGAAGGTACAAAAAGAAGTATTGAAAATTTTAATGAGACATGCTACTGCTTTCAGCAAATCATACAAAACTCTAGGAGAAACGGACGTAATAAAACCGAATTTTAAATTAATGCATGACTTTCCTATACAAACGAAACCATTCAAATTAGCGCATGATGTAAAAAAATTCGCGGAGAAAGAAATTCAAGATTTATTGGATGCAGGTATCATAGAGCCTACGAACTCAAGTTATGCTTTCCCAGTAATTTTCGTAAAAAAAAATTCTACGTCAAAAACCAATGATCAAAACTTAATAAAACTTAGAATGGCTATAGATTTTAGAGCTCTTAACGATATATTAGAAAGCGATCCGTATCCAGTCCCTAACACAAAAAATATTTTACAAAGCATCGCTGGAAAAAAAAAATATTTACAGTTCTAGATTTACATTCTGCATTTTTTCAAATCAAATTAAAAGAGCAGGACAAGCATAAACTAGCATTTATCACGGAGGATAACCATTTTCAAATAACACGAATGCCATTCGGAACTAAAATCTCGACAAATATATTTGCTCGTCTAATCGATATAGTTTTAGGTGATTTAAAAAAGAAATACAACATTCAATACTTTATTGATGACATTTTACTTGCCGCTGATAATATACAACAAATGCACACATTACTAGAAGAAGTACTAACACAATTAGAAAAATTTAATCTCACAATTGAACCAGCTAAAATAAAACTATACATGCAAGAAATAGACTTTCTGGGATACAAAATTAGTGAAAAAGGATATGCACCCTCAGAAAAAAAATATAAAAAAAATAACAAGCTTTGCAGTCCCTACATCTCAGAAAACAGTGCGAGCATTCATTGGATTATGCACGTATTTTAAATCAACTATAAACAATTATGCAGAAATTATAGCGCCACTGACAGATCTCACTAAAGCGAATACAAAATTCAAATGGAATGACAAAGCACAGGAATCATTTGAAAAAATACAAAAAATTATCATGGAACAACCTACCATACATCCCCAGATTTTAATAAAGATTTCTATATAATTACAGACGGATCAAAAATTGCAACATCAGGTATACTCGCGCAAAAACAAGGAGATAAAATGATACCAATTGAATTTACGGGAAGAAAATTAAAAGAATCGGAAAAGAGATATCCAAGCATGCAGATAGAGCTTTTGGCAATATACGAAACTATAACTTATTTTAGAAACATTTTATTAGGAAGAAAATTTTTTCTCCTAACAGATTCAAAAGCATTAACATACCACTTACACTTGGAAAAACAGCCGGAAATTGTAGCACGATGGTTACTTAAGCTACAGGATTATGATTTTGAAGTATCTCACATTGAAGGTATTCATAACCCAGCAGATTTCTGTAGTAGAGAAACAAATGCCTTAACTATAGCGGACGATTTAAACAAACACCTTTTTGCGGTAAATAAAAATTTGAATGCAGACAATATAAAAAAAGAACAATTAAAAGACCCAAAATTAAACGAAATTATTCAAGCTTTACAACAACAAAAAAAAGCAAAAAAATATGAAAAATACAATTTAAATAAAGAAGGAATATTAATTCTAAGAAAATCACAAAATTCAAATAATGATGATTTATATATTGCGCCACAGAATTTAAAAGAAGATATTATAAAAAGCGCACATGTCCCACACTTCGCTTTTCTAAAAACCTATGGCATAATAAAAGAAAGATTTTTTTGGTATAGAATGTATCAAGAGATAAAAGAATTCTGTGCGAAATGTATAACATGCAATACATTTAAACAGCATAAAACGATAAAAATTCCACTGAAAACAATGGATAAAAATTATATACCTGGTCATAAATTAACTATTGACGTAGTAGGAAGTTTGGTTACATCTCTAAATAGGAATAAATTTGTTTTAACTATTGTTGATACAGCATCACGCTTCCTACAAGCATTTCCACTTAGATCGACGGATACTAAGGTTATAATCAACGCATTAAATGGTTATTTCAGTACTTTTGGATTAGCGAAATATATCTCTACAGACAACGGAGCTTATTTTAAATCGAAGGATTTCAAAGATTATATGAAAAATTTAAATATTGAACTAATACCTTCGTCGGTGTACCACCCGGAGTCGCAATCTGTACTTGAACGAATACACCGGGATTTAAAAGCTTCCATAGCCTCTATGTGTAATAAAACTTACGAATGGGATATAAAACTTCCATATTTCGTACTTATGCATAATTCAACTGGACATAGAATAACAAAATTTTCTCCAAGCATGTTATTTTTCGGTAGAGAGATAAAAACGCCATTCACGAATTTTGAAGCGCATAATATGGATTCTTACAGTACATATGTACAGAATAAGCTCAAATATATGCACGATATAAGATATGAAGTTATGAAGAATCAAGAAAAGGCGGATTTGGAACTGAATAAGAATTCGAAGTTAAAACACAAAGAATTAAAATTGGGTGACGAGGTCTACATGAAAATGCTGAGAAAACCTAAGGCTTTACATCAGAAATTTTCAGGCCCATATTATATTGAGAGAATTTTCAGAAATGATAACTACCTCATAAAGAACAAATATAGGCCAGACCTGAGACCTATTAGAATTCATATTTCTAAATTATTTGCGCCCAATATGGCAAACAGAACAGAAAACAAATAATCATTCCTTAGAAAATATAAGTGTAAAAAAAAAATAATAATAAAACAAAATAAAAAAATAAATAAATAAAATTCCGAAAAAAAAAAAAAAAATTAGACTTCAAGAATTTGTTAAAATTGTTTTAAGCGTCTACTGAAACCGTCAAAATCTTTTAAATATACAGTATTTAACATATCAGCCAAACTTAAAAATTTTTACAATTAAACACAGAAAATTCTAAAAATGTTCGAATCTTGCAAATTACATACAAAATTAACGTTATAAAAAAAAAAAAAAACGGAGCTATATTATGGTCTTATACGAAATATATTTCGTACTTCCCGGGATGTGAGAACTTATTGCTGGTCGATAACTCGCATGGTATGGAAAATATTTTTAGTAGACTATACATAGACAAAATATATATAACAGAGACAAATAATCATTAAAAATAGGCATTACATGAATAGTCGTAATATATTACCTAATATAAAAATAAACTAGATTCAAACAAAATATATATACATATATATAAAAATTATATTTACGAATTTTTCATAACACGGTATGTTATACAAAAAGGAAAATGAAGATAGAAAAGGTTTCAGAAGAATAATACAATAGGATCGTGAAATAATGTATGATAACAATAAAAACGGGAATGAAAATGAAGTCATAAACAGTAGCATGAACAGTAGTGAATTCTAGTGAAAATGCGTCTCAGAAGGAATTTCGAGCGAATAATATAGGTATCGCGGAGGTGAATATGTTTATATACATATTATATTTGGCAGTTTTCAAAGGCCAACACATTGCAATGATAATTTTCTCACATTTAATGTATTTGTGTATGTTATTTCAATTTTTGTATTACTATGTCCATTTGTCATTACATGTATATATTTATAATAATGGTATTGTATTCTTGCACATCTTTTAATTCTAAGTGATTATATTATAAATCTGTATATATATTATAGCTTATTTTTGGATAGAATAATTTTTTTTCTTAAAGTAAGAGGGGATAAGCTTGTCGTAAAGAAATGTCACGACATCGCTTAGAATAAAATAAAATAAAAGAAAAGAAAAAAACAAAGAGAGAGAAAGAATAATAATAAAAATAAATAAATAAATAAATAAATAAATAAATAAATAATCTAGAGAGAGATAGAAAATGAAATAATATTAATGTATATAAAAGTATTAAAATAAATTTTTATTTTAGCTTTCGTAAACAAGAAATGATAACAATAATATGTGTTGTTTGTTTGGAAGTTTTATTATACTATAAGCTCTCTTTTAGTCAAAGCCTGGGAATAGCAAAATCACATGAGCGAAGGGATTTTCTCACCATTAGTTACAAAAGGAACAAATGTTTACGAGAAGCAATAAAACCTAGAGTCGCCATTTGTGACGTTAACGTACACAAGCAACAATGAAAGATTTACAATCAAATTTATTACTCTCGTGTGTGGTCTACTTGGGGTGGCCGGTTCGGAATTGTAGCTCCGGCAATAAATAATGGAGGAATAATGTCTAAAAATCCAACCCCGTTTCTTTTACCTGACCAATGGACAGTGAAATATATTCAAAGCCAATTGGAGTCCGAATATAATACCCAATGGGGTCAAAAGGGGCGTACAGGATCCGGAAGGAAAACGCCACACGTGTCAGTCCAGTTTTAGAATTGAAAGTGTGAAGTAAGAAAAAGATTTTTTCTCTTCTCTCTGCTGTGAGTTTCCCGCTAAGATGAGAGGGAAAAAGAAGAAATTATGAAATAAGGCAACTTCGAAAATCGGGAGATGTGATCTTAGGCCTCCCGGATGAAGCGATGAGAAGCGAAGCTATGCTCTGCACACAGAGAACTAATCATCGACTGATTTCTAATACAAAAAAGGAATACCTGAGTTTTGCCGAGCGGACTATTTATTCATCTGATGATTGGAGCGATGAGAAGCGAAGCTATGCTCTGCACACAGAGAACTAATCATCGACTGATTTCTAAAACAAAAAGGAATACCTGAGTTTTGCCGAGCGGACTATTTATTCATCTGATGATTGGAAAGTGCGTGAAATTAGAAAGTTGCTAACTATTTGTGTTAATTAAAAACAAAATGCCTTGGAACTTGGCATTCGGATTTATGTTGTGTACTGACGAACTGTATGGACAGCTATAAGCCAACGTCGACCAATACCAGCAACATACTTGTAAGGTGAGAAAATTTCATTGTTCATGTGACTGGCCAATTTATTTTACTGATATAATGTTGTGTTAAAATTTTGGTTTTTAAAATTTGATTATTTAAAATTTGATTATTTTAAAATTTTAAAATTATTATTATTTTTGGGGCTCAAAATTATCAGAATTTAATGCTCAAACTTAATTAATAGTAAAATGAATAAATAAATAAATTAATAATACCAGTAAAATAATACGAATAATAAGAATGAAGGACTCGATTTTATAAAATATGAAAATTTTGGGGCTTTGCCTATAAGTTGTGTCGTGAACTAAAGTGTTATGTGCTGCGAGGATAGCAGAATAATAGGAAATGAATAAATAAACAAACAACAAAAAAAAAAAAAAAGAAATGAAATAAAATATTTTGGATATTTCACTATAACCATATTTCAGTAGTTATTGCCTTGCATATTATATTTTATAGTGTTTGCATGATGCCAATTTATGTGTTTTAATAAAATTTTGTATATATGTACCTATTCTTGTCTTTATTCCAGTTTTCTCCCTTTATGTATTTTAAGGTAATTTCTAGATGCAGATTAGGGAATGTTAACATTTAAATTTGTAGATTAATATCTCAAGTTTTTTTATTGACTCATCAATCCCAATTTTCACAAATTCATACGTTAAATAAGGCGATCCTAATGTTATTGCAAAACGTTAATTTTAAGTATGATATTAAGGAATTAATTTCAGTAATTAATAATATCCGATCTTCGTTCACAACGCCGAAGGGATATTATTTTCATTTGCCTTCGTACTAACCACGTCACGATTGCGTACCTAGTAGGAGGTGTTTATTTTCATCACCACACTCTACAGAATTTTTTTTTACAGTGTACCCGTGGCGTTTTTTCGTATTTCATTAATTATTTAAAATATAATAATATATTCCTTTCACTCATTTTATTTATAATACATAACTTTAATTTGAAATTGAAAAGTTTAAAATTCATTACTTTTTTTTAAGTAAAACGAACAGAAAACAAATGATATTTTGAAGCTCTATAATTGCAGCGAAGAATCTAATTTACCACAGCCTAAATCTTACCAAAGGACTTTTGCACAGTAGCCCATAAAATGTGTTTCATTTGGATGTTGCCATTAAACAATTAACAAATAACCGTGATTTTTGTGCCACATACGTTAGCGGAATATATATATATAGATATTTTGTTTATATCTTACTAAATGATCATCTATTGATTTCTTTTCAGTTTCATAAGTCTGATGGAATGTTAAATAAATTAAAATAACTAAAGGAGACATGTTTTATTATAAGTGAAATAAACTGTCATGATTCTTTTAATAAACTGCTGTTAATGCTTCCTTCTTTAAAAAAAATAATAAAAGTTAAATAGTTTTGCTTTACATTCTTGCGTTTATATTTTAATTAAAGGAATGAAAATGTATGCGTAATTGATCGTCGTAAAATATTAAGCATGTTGTATTAATTTTAATTATTTAGTCCCCATAAAATTCTTTGACAAAGCTTCTTTTTTCTGCCACATTGAATTTAACTATTTATCGGCCAAGTAAATTATTTTGTTAAAATGTTGATAAGATTTACTGCCACCAGAATCTGTAAACAAATTTATGTTAAAAATAAAAAGTGCTTGCCTCAGGTAAAGATAAATATAAGTTATCTCACTGAAAATTCCGATGCGTGTCAATAAGTTTTTAATAAAAATTAAGTGGTAAGTATATTATTTTTGCTAAATAAAGCGTTAATTGTTTATATGTTGAAAAAATTATCACAATGGTGTTTTAATGACACCAATAACTGTCTATCAGATACAATTCCAAAACGTGGAATAAATTTAAATTAATTTATTTGAAAATTTTTACTTTTATAAATTTCTGTGTCAGGATTATTTTGGGGGAGGGGGTGTTCAAAAACTAAGGGTAAACTCAAAAGTATGTTTTTGAATTTATAAAACTTTTCATTTTAATAAATATTTAATTCCTAAAATCTGGTAATCCAAATGTATTTTTAGTTATTTAATTACATTATTGTAATTGATTTTCTACCACCAGTGCTTTATATAAAATGGAAGTAAACTGTATTTTGAAAAAAAAAAGGAATTCTTTAATTTTAGTAACGGCATAAATACTTTAATCCTTTCGGGTCCGAATTTTTTTTCCATTTTTAGAAAAAATTACTTTTACGTTAATAACATTAACACTAGGTATCCAAATAGATTATATAGTATTTAACGCATATTTTATTGTTTGAAACATAACGAATGTTGTTTTTTTACGTGCTATTTAATTCATATTCATATGACAATAGGTTAAGAAAGAATTACTGGAGATGTTTGGAAAATATTAGATTACAATAAGGTTTAACTTATATTACAACTTTCTAATACTTTTTGCGTTTTATTTTACACATGATTCTTTCAGGAAAGTAACTTTTAATTTAAATTTAAAGAGTGAAATGTATGTTTCAAATAAAAGAACGGCGCAAAGAGAATTGAGTGAATAATAATAATTGTTATTATTACTAAATGCCTAAACATAAATGAAGTCATAAGATAAATGCATAAACATATGCTAATATTACTACATGTAAATTGTAGAAAAAGTATTTCTTAAAACAAAATAAAACTCCTTTAAAAGATATGTACTATTAATAGTACACTAGACCCAAAAGGGTTAAGTAATCATAAACTATATAACAAAGAAAATTTATTCATAAAAATGTTTTAAGTATGTGAAGTTAACTATTTCTTTTGGATTTCCTTAAAATATTCAAAAGCTACTATTCATTTCTCATTCATATAAACTATTACTAGGATAAAGTAAAATATATCATTTAAATCAATTACAAATTAATACTTAATTAATAAATACAAATTAATATATGCAAAATTACTTTTCTTATCTCATTATTGCAAACAATTATCAGCTTAAACATTAATAATGTTCCAAAAATTAAATAGGCGATTAAATATTAATCTGCACATTTTTTTTTTAATTTCAAACTTAAAATCCTTTGTTAATAAGATCCTAAAATGAAATTCAATATTTCACCCTTAATACATTATAAAATATTTAATATGAACTTTGAAAAGCTTACCATTTTCTTAAAATACGTCTAAAATAACAAAGTAGATGTTACAAGTTAAAAATATATTTAGGTAATTTGACCATATCTCCGCAATGATTTTTGGTATAAACAGGAAATTCGAGGTAACAAAGCTATTAAAAAATAAGTTACACTTACTTCGGTGACTTTAGAAATCCCCCTCCCCCCACACCTCAAGAAGATTAATGGGGAATTGGAGGTTTTAGATCATTTCACCCTATCTCTGCAGCAGTTTGAAGTTTGAGCGTGAAATTCAATGTAACTAAGATACTAAAAAATAACTAAACACGTATCTCAGCAATTTTTAAAATAAGCCAATATTATATATGTACACTCGAAATACTATTTTCCTCGTTTCTGCCAGTCCAGCTGTCCTGGCGACCTCTTGCGTATCACAGTTGTGTCTGTAACCATGTTCCTGAGTTCAAAGAGTTTTGAATCGCCCTGTATATAAATCTGACATTACTAAAACAGTTTAGTAAATCTATGAAATCAGTTTTATAATCTACGATAGTTTACTCTGCACATATTCAGAAGTATTTACAGACAAAAAAAAATCAAAATGGAAATTAGAGATGTAAATCGTACACTGTAACCGGCACTTACATCAGCAAGATTATTTTTCTTCTGAATATCATTATAATAAATATAAAAACCGTTATACTTTTATTTCGTCGAAAATATCACGTGTAAGACATTAAAATTATTTTTTCAAAACTAAACGAAAAACAACATAACTGGAATTATCAAATTCTATTAATTAGCTACATGTAAAATCTACTTATTAACGCTAGTAAAAAGTTTACATAATTTAGACTTTTAAAAAAGCATTGTTTTTAAAAAGTCAAACTGTTACACTAATTACTAGGGAAAAAATTGCATCATAACTTTTTTTCCCATTTTATTATGTGCGGCTACAATTTTTAATACTGCGAAACTTGTTACCAGAAAATAATTATAATTTATGAAAAAATGGCTTTCATTAATACAAATTAACAGAATTGCGAGTAATATTCTAATAAATTCCGCAATTTTATTTTTTCTATTTGCGTAAAAGAATATTTTTACGTGACTCTTCACTCAGAAATTTCTAATTACAGAATAATTAACATATTCAATTAAGGTGCATTATGAGAAAAAAATAATCTTTTATTATGCATCGAAATTTATTTCCAAAAAATCATAAATTGTTTTAAAATTACAGCTGAGAATTATTCATTGTGCTTAGTAAACAATCTTTTAAAATAAAATATTTAATAAAAATGTGTTAATGAAAACACGGTAAAATGTTCCTCTTTTTTATCTGTTTATAATGGTTTATGTGTGAATTCCAATATCGTATTTTTTTTTTCTATCTCTATAATAAAAAATTAGTAGCTTGAAAGAAAAATTGGTAATCTCAAAGGTTAAATATATTATTAATAATTGCAAAAGAACTGCAATGCCTGTATTTGTTTAAATACTATGACTTAAACACTACTTGACAAAATGTGGTATTTTAGATTCGCATATCTCCTTAAAAATTCTATTTAAAACTTCATACAGATTTTTATTTTTCAATATATATATATATTTTTTTATTAATTTCTGAAAAAAATATTAGTTATAACTTGCAATAACTCAATGCATGTATATATAGTTATATTAATTAGTAATTATAACTCAAATTCATGTATGTTACTGAGGTATATTACGGAAGCTTACTCTATACTATGGTATACATAGAATCTATAATTCAATTAGTGGAACTCACAAAAGAGTTTGACTACAGTAATGAATAAGAACAATAATTGCTGAAAGTGCAGTTATGCTACTCAATTTTAAATTTAATTATTTTCTTTGCCTATAATTTTGTGTATATATATTCTTTGTATCATATACAGGGCTGTCCAAAAATTTTGAAGTAAATTTCTGTTTATTCACGAAAATTGTATACGTGAATTTTCAACTGCGCTATGCATTTAACTGAACTAACTTTTAGCATATTGTGTAGTATTACATACAAATCTATATGTCACTACACAAAATATTTTCGATATTTTTTTTACTATTAATGGTAATTACAGAAATCGAGTTTCAAATGTATTATATTCGTTTTCCAAACTGTTTATTAAGATATCATCTTTCAACTTAAGAAACTGCGATTTTTTGTTATAATTAAATGTTTTGGAAAGTTTAATAATTTGAGCTGGACACATGATTTTCCGTTCTCATTTATTTTTGCAATGTTTTTCTGTAAAACAAAATTCTGTTGTTTTTCATAATTCAAAAATATTTAACTCCCTGTTTCCTCTGTTGTTAATCAGAATAACACTGAGAAAAATGACACTTTCAAATCTTAATAAACCGATGCTTTCATTTTGTTATGAACATATTTGTTTCAAATATAACGACTCATTTCTTTAAATACTGAAATACCAGAAACACTCATCAGAAAATTTCACTAAACTAGTTGGATTTATTCATATTATTTCATTTGTTATGATTTTGTACGAAACACTTTTTTCAGTTATATTTTATAACATGAAATAGGGCGAACTACATTTTTATTGTATTTGCCGAATGTAATCGCGAAAGCATAAACTTTGTAATACAGCTTTCGAAACCCAAAAAACGACGAATTTACATCGCTTCTGAAAATAAACAATATACACATACAAACATCATGTGCAATCATTAATAAACATCATGAAAGCGTCCTGTGCTCATATTTGAGTACGACCGTGTTTTCAGAAATGAGTATATACATGTTCCAAACTAGAATAATTTTAATTCGAATTCATTTTGACCATGTGACATACTCAGGTTTGAGCATTTTTTTTCTCAATTTTGAAAATGTCGTTTTGAGAGTATATTTTCGTTTCATGTTTAAGACTTTAAATTCGGTACACATTTATAACAAACTAAATTTTAAATATTTGAACTCAGCTTGTATAAATGCATTTCCTTTTCCTCAAAACTAATTCTATTTCTGATTTCACTCTTATATCAATCGTTGTTTAATCAACCTTTCCATCACTTTCTTAAAAGTCCAATGGTTCCACGATCTAAATAAATTTTATACATATCTCAAAAATAATTTTGTTTTTTAAGATTTCTTAAATAAAATACATTTTGATTTAAATTGTTTAGTAAAGTATTTAAACTTCAAAAAATTCAAAAATCATATTTTTTGTCAAAATAAGTTTGAAAGTGAATTTATCTTAGTTGAACGTACTTAAAATAATTCACCCTGTAAAGTGAAAACGTGTTTGTCTATATTCTGTCCAATGCATAAAATGAAAGGTCAATAATGACAAAATAGAAATCATAGCGTTGACAATCGGCGATAAATTGTTAAATATATTTTTTTCTTGAGGACATTTAATTAATTATACGGGGGGAAAAGAATAAACAAGTATAACCAAATGAGAATAACTTTCGTAATTTGTTTTAAAATATTTGAATATCCACTTATAGAGATAATTCTTATGGTAAAAGGTAACTTTTGTTTTGAAAATAAAAGTAGCAATTTCTTTGACTTGTTTCTAATACATGACAATTTTTTGCTTCATATTTGGTTGTTTTCTGATTGGATAAAGTTACATTAGCTTGTTTAATAAAATACACACCTCACTTTCAAAGAAAATTGAATTTTTCCGAAAATAAAACTAATTTTATCAATGTGAAATAATTTGATCAATACAAGCAATTGTGGTATTCGGGGACTTAAATTGTCTTTTTAGTATGAAAGTTATGATACTCAACCACTTCGTCACTGAACTTTTAGTGATACCTCTTCCTGTTACCGAGATATTATCTCTAACTCCAAAATTTACATCCACGCACATAGCACTAACTTCTTGCGTTATCTTTGATCTTTTGTTTCGACGCTTTGATCTAAAACTGCTTTTTCAGTGCCTGAATCTGAACTTCAAGAGAGAAATCTAACACGAAATCAGTTGACAGCTTTACGACTGAAGATGGGATAGATAAAAGTTCCCCTTCCTTTGTCAATTTGGTAGGGTCAGTCCCTCAAAAATCATTAAAAGAGATTTCACCCTTGTTCGGTTCGGAAACAAAGCATGATCGATTGCTCTTTTAGTGTAATAAAAACTAGTGCTGTTCACTCGCAGCCTAGTGACAAGAAGGTGGAATGTATCTTATCAAGTAGAGTATATCCGTTTTTAAATATCTAGGCAGTACAGTCATAAAATTGAGATTTTTTTGGACAGATCCTTCATTTGCTGCAAAAGGCATGGAATTTTGTTAAAAGGCTGAAAGGCTGCCAAAAGGCTTTTTGAACTTTTTAAGCAAATATTTTTAAATTTTTACTTTAAATTTATTTTAGTTGAATTTACTTGAAAAATCATGTTTAGTGTACCAAATGAGCTCTGATTATGCATTATTTATTAGTTATGTATATTTTAAATTAGGCTATTTTTATAGCCTTTTGACGTATAAATGAACACAATTTGTAAGTATTGTTTGATTCTTTCGTCGGTTTCGCTTTTTTGTCTTTATTATGTTCATTGCTCTTCCTTTTTTTCCTTGCGCTCACGACCACATATTTGTTTGACTGACTGCAGCATATCTCGAAAGTAAATTTTTGTTTTATTTTAATGGATTTTGAAAGAAAAAAAATATTAACGTACACATTTAGGTATAAATGAATTTAAATAAACTGGATGATTGGAAAAATTTTAATACCGGCAAAACTTAGATAAAGTAGGGTTATAAAATTATATTAGATAGAAAATAGAATATCACATAGAACATAGAATATTTTTAATACAGCGCGAAAATTTAATTTTCGTAATATATATATATATTACACTCAACTTCTTCAAAATGCACCATTTCAAAAGCAATTTCATTGTATATTACAGTTATTGTTTTCCAAGACAATGTCTTAAATGCTTTAATTTTGCAACTAAATATCTAAGTTTTAAGCCCCGAATCTCTTACGAGTCGTTACAGAATTTCATTACACTAATTTCTTAAATACTGTTATTTTTAACAGCACGAAACATTAAACATTTTGCTTGGAGAAAATTAAATTTTCTCTCAATTGGTTTGTTGCCTCGCCAGTCTGAAAACAAAATTCTTCAAAGAAAAGTTGCACAAAGTGCATTTTAATTAAGGATATCTGTCTCAATGGAAACAGATTGAATTAAAATTATATTACTTTAAAAGGAACGGTAAAGGATAAATATTCAGGTTAGATTATTTTCTAAAGAGTAATTTGTATTATGAATAATTAATAATCCGCTTAAATTTAAAAGTATGGAATTTAAAGATAATTGGAAAACTTTTATGAATCAGTGAATTAATATTTTCGATATCACTGATGAAATTGAGGGGATTTCTTTGGCATTCTAGTGTTCTTATTATTATAAAATATAATTAAATTGTGAAATTCTTTGAAAAATAATTTGGAGAAATAACCGATATTAGATCTGAATTTTCAAACATTTAAAAGAAAACGGTTGTTTTTCTTCCAAATCAATTTGATTCACTGTCAATTAGAACATGCATTCTATCTCTCTATTCTAAAAAATAACTAATACTACTGCGGACGCTGTTTCCGTAATTGAATTTATTTTGATTTTTTAGGGTCATAATAAAAATAACGGTATGCAAAAACAAAAAAATTGGCAATTTTACAGAAAAATGTGTAACAAACACGCTAATGCAAGTAGGATTTTAAATAGAAGAACTTTTAGTAACTTATTTACAAACCATGCATAGCAATTTAATCATCTTTTGCGAACGTATAAGGCAGTAGATTGCGCTGTGCAGCGTCCTGATTTATCTGGGTTTTTTATTTCTTTACTTTGTTCTTTTTTTTTTTATAAATTTCAGTATTTTAATAGCATTTAATTTCATATTTCGGAAAAATCATTGTTTTTAAATAGTGTCAACAAATTTTGGAAAAATGCAAATAATGATACTTCCAAACATATTACAGATGAAAATTATAATTACAGTTAAACAAGAAAAAATAGTGAAATAATTAAATTTTTACATGCGAAAAGAATTAAATAGGGTAAAATCGCTGTATAAAAGTACAAATAATGATATTTTAAAACACTTTTCCATCTAAATATATCTTTAAATATAAGTATTAAAGAGAAACAAAATATTAAAATAAATAATTTATTTTATTCTAAAACAATTAAATAGGTAGGGAGGTCATATACGGGTCGGGTCCTGTCCTGAAGCTCCAGCCTAACCAGCCCACTGGCCGCACTCGGGGCTATTTTCATTCCCGGCACTCGGACATATTTTCATTCATGGCAATCGGGTCGGGCCTAGTCACTACTTTTTCCAGGACGGACTCGGGGCTTACATTTTTCTTCACAGTTCGGGCCAGGCCGCACCTATCACATTTTTTTCCGTGCCGATATGGAGCCCCATCTGTGGCTGAGGGGTTGGGTTCTCAAAGCTGGTAGATGGAAGGTGCTGGGTTAATAACGCTCGTCGGCCTAACCGTTCGGAGTTTTCCGTGGTTTTATTTGAACCTTGGGCAATCGTGCGTAAATACGGGCAAGGTTCCCTTAGAAAGAACCGCACGGAGGGTGCTCCCCCTAGGGTCTATATCCTTTGTGCAAATAATCGGCCGCCATAAATAACAACAACAACCGTACCGAAACGGGAATGGTTTTATGCTTATGGTATTATTCTTAGTCTTAACGGGCAAAAGATTTCAATCCCGGTTTTGACATAGCCCATATGAAAGTCATAATCTTAGCGTGACCTAGATCATTCAAATATCAATAAATTTTGGCTGGCACCAAAAATTATTGCAAATTATGCAAGGGCTTGTATTTTTAAATCACCATTATTCTACAATTAAACATTAAAATGTATTCTTACTAAAGAATACTAGATTTCTAGGCTTATTAATACATATGCAAAATTAAAATATAGCAAAACGTGTGAAAAAACCTTGCCTGTCTTAAACAAAAATTGAGTTTGATCCATTAAAAATAAATTACTAATATCTGAGAAAAACATATATGATACATTTACACCCATAACGAAGGAAATTTGTATAAAAAGTTTTTTCTTTCTTTCCTATGCAGTTCCATCTTAGAAGATTTTAGTGTATAGCATTTTTCAAATTTTTAAGTTATCAATACATATAATATGGATTAACAATATTAATGACTAGCAAACGTCGCCGTTTTGCTCGCGTAGTAGTTGAAATATGCCAAGTGATATTTGTATGTCTAAATTTTATTATAAGAAATTATATTTTTAGGAATAATACTAAAATTAACATTTAAGCCACAGTTTGACAGAACTATATCATTGCATTGCATTAGACAGAAAAGAGGTGAAGTAAAAAAGAAAATAAGCTAATTCTAAACAAATGATAATTAAGAAAATATTTTGAAGCTTTTATGCTCAAACCATGCGTTTATTTCAGTATTCTTTTTTTAAAAGAAACCATCTTCTTAATACACATTTACATCGTATAATTAATCATAGTGACGAATTCCAAGCTTCTTTTCTAACGTCTACAATCTCTCTAAATTCTCATAAAATGCCTATGTTGAAGTAGGAACTACCACCATAAATTTGCCAACATTAATATTGAAATCGATTAGTTATTTTCTATTATCCCTTGGAAATGTAATTTTGCACATAAAGAAATGTGCACTTGAAGAAATATACTAAATATAAATGAAATTCAGTTGTTAAAAGTACCAAAAAATTGTACTTTATTAATTAAATAAAAAATAAATAAATAAATAAGTTTCGTTTTAGCTTCAACTTTAAGCTAACAATCATATTCTTTGTTCATTTTAATCCTTTGAAAATTTCAAAACGATGTAAGATTAGTACCTTAAAATCAATTCTTAAAATGTTTGTATAAAGTAAAATATTATTCGATACATTTAAATAAGGCGAATTTCCAAAGTCACCTAAGAAGGAAACATGTCATAACCAATCATACTTGTAGCAAACAAAAGCAATATGTTATGCATCGATCGAAACACGACCTATTCGACCATTTGAATAAACTCTCAGAACATTTTTTAAATAGCGGCACGATTTTAGATGTTTTAATTTTTCAAATTTAAACTTTTGAAAATTAAATTGCATTTGATTAAAAATATTTAAAAATTATATTTACTTTAAACTTTAAATGCATAATTATGCATGATTTGCTCAATCATATCCTATGAAAAGGAAAATACGTGGGTGGTTCAACATTTATTGTTTTTAGTGTATATAAAATATTTGTACTACAATGGTTGATGTGGAACCTTGAAGCCTAACATGTTAGATGCCAATATGTTAAATTTCAGAACCGTACTACCTCACAAGTAACCGAGAGGTTGTGACCTCTCAAAAGGTAGACGGCAGGTGCTGGGTTCGAACCCAGCCGCGGCCGTTGGCCTAACCATTCAGAGTCTTCGTGATTTTCCTCGAGCCTTGCGTAAATACAGGTTCGGTTACCTTTGAAAGACACCCCCCCCCCCCACTTGGTCTATATCCCTCGAGTAGATAATCAGCTGACACAAAATAAAAAGAACCGTAGATGCTATATTAACATATTTTTGATAAGAGAAGTGAAAGAGTGAGGTGGGGGGGCAAGCTTATGGAGCTAGATTTGTGACTGTGGATGATACACGGCTACTGTCATTTGGACTAAGTATCATAGTAATGTAGCCACCGTATCATCCACTGTCACAAATCTAGCCTCCAACCCTCCTTCGAAAAACCTTTAAAAATAGTTCTTTAAAACTTCACCCCTCCCTCCAAACATATGTTAAGGAGTCTCAGGAGTCTTACTTTTTACTTGGTAGTGCAATATAGCAACATGTCGCATTTTTTTTCCTCAGTACCTATAATACATAAATGCATAATGTTTTTAGTATAGAAAACATAATATATATTCTATTTAAATTATTTTTTTTTTAATATTCTTCATTGAAATTTTATTTCACTTTTTTTAATGTTTAATTTTGATAAAGGAATTAAACTGGTTTTTTTTTTCATCCACTGCGCGCAAACTTGTGGCATAACTATTGATTCAAGAACCTCCCAAAATATTGATAATATAAAGCTAATAAATACATATAAAATATATGACGGAATAAAATTTCGCATTGCTTTTAACATAAAATGAATAATGCTTACTTAAAAGGCGATTAAATAAACAATTATAGATGTTAAAGTTTTATTTTATTTAAAAATCTTGGTACTTTTGAACCTTTTCCAAACAGGTTCTTCCTCAGAGAATATTTTCATTAATAAATACAAAATATTACATTACAACACAAATACATTAATAAAACAAAATCTCATATTTGTATTTATTAATGAAAATATTCTCTGAGGAATAACCTGTTTGGAAAAGGTTCGGAAGTACTAAGATTTTTAAATAAAATAAAAATTTAACATCTATAATTGTTTATTTAATCGCCTTTTAAGTAAGCATTATTTATTTTATGATAAAGCTAATGTATTTTGAACTTATACTTCATTTGATAGCAATTTATTTATTCATTTATTTAAAATTTTAATTTTGATTTTAAACTTTAAAAAATTCATTTTTTATTGAAAAATTGCCAATTTTAAATAATTAATGTAATTATAATACTAAATTTGATGCATAATTTATTTTTTAACTTAAAATGACGATGTTTACCAAGTTTGATGCAAATGGATTTTGAGAAATATTGCGGGCAGTCCAAGAAAAAATTTAATTTTTTTTTTCAAAATTAAACATAAATAAAATACAGTAAAATTTCAATGTAAAATATTAAAAAAATTATTTTAAATAGAAGAGATATTAAATTGTCTATATTAAAAGTTTTAAGCAGTTATGCATCATAGGGACTGAGCACAAAATTAAATGTGATATATTGTTAAATTGCAATACGAGGTAAAAAGTAAGACTCCTGTTACCCCTTATTATAGCAGCTTCTGAAATTGAGCATATAATGCATCTAAGACATTATGTCTCGATATTTTATATCAATAATCGCAGTACAAATACAGTGAAACCCCGATTTATCGTTCCCGTATCCATCGTTTCTCGCATTGATCGTTTTATATTTACGGTCCCTGCATAAATTATATTTAATATTAACAAACCCCGATTTTCAAAAAGTCGTTTTCCCGCATTCATCGTTGAAAAGTTTTTCTCCTCACGGAAGTTAAATTGAAAGTCATGCGAATCCATGTGACATATAAACGGGAATTACTTCTTTTATCCTAAAATATTTCATTTGTGCTGTTTGTGTTGATGATGGCGATAATAATACAGATGAAGAGTGGTTGTATATAGCAGAGGATGCGATTATGTTTACATTGATGAAGATGTTGCAACATGTAATGTCCTAAATTTAGGAGAAATGTATGATTGTGCAAAAAATTAAACTAATGGCGAGGGAGCAGAACGTATGTTCATGCCAATGAATCTCAGTACCAGGGTCAACTCTGTCGGATGCAATTATGGCATTTTAAACTGTATGAACTTTTATATATATTAAATTACAAAAGACGGTAGAAATATGTTGTATATCTTGAAAAAAAATTTTAATTCAAAAAGAATGAGTGAAAAAGCAAAAAAAAAAAAAAAAAATAAAGATTTTTTAAAATAAATGTCAATTTTGTATAATTTCGATTTCTTTCTTTTACAGATTAATAAGCAATTTAATAGAATTTATTAGCATACTGTATGCAATGCATGCATTAATAATACATAAATAATGTGTTTATACGTATTTTGAAGTTAATCTGCATTCATCGTTTTTCCCCCGCACCCCTTGAAAAACAATGAATCGAGGTTCGGTATTTAATAAACACTAGGGTCAATAATTGTTAAACTATCCATGTATAACAGTTTGAAACATCAAATATAAAATTATCATTTTGTAATCAGTTCTTAAAATATTCATAAAACGTAACATATTATTCGATGCATTTAAACAAAGGAAATTTTCGAGATCAGCTATTTTGCTACAAAATGACACAAGCAGTCATATGTTCAGCGGACAAAAGCAATATGTTATGTATTGATCCAAACGCGACAAACTTGTACATTCGAATAAACTTTCAGAACATTCATCAAACATCAGCACATTTGTAAATATTTGAACTTTTCAAAATCAAACTTCAAAATAACATGTTCTATTGATTTAAACAGCGTAAGAACTTGTTCGTTTATGTAATAAATTTTCAGAACTTATTCAATGTTCACTATTAATGAAAACTCATTTGATGGTTGTAATTTTTATATGCAGTTTTATAGAAAACTATATAAATTTCACTCTTTGGATGCATATATATATATTCATTTATTTTTTTTTTAAAGTATAAATAACAATATTGTTGCAGCGTATATAGGGTTCTTTCGATCTTATGGTTAGACAACTTCAAACTCTTTTCTCTTAGAAAAGTAGAAAATAATTTATTTACAGATCTTCAGAACAACAGAGTCTTCGAAACTCACAAATATTACAAGATATTCCAAAATAACTGTTTAAATCTATCGAACAAGTACAAATATAGGTCGCAGAGACTCTTTATGCAATGTCTCAACACTATATCACATTCAAAACAACGTAGATAAAACTCAATACATCAAGCAAACTTGCTTGGACAATCTCTAGTAGCTCACTCAATGACTGACTGGTAAATAATAACAACAACAGCTCGTATCGCTCTCTTATATATAGTCTCGTAGCATGTGCTAGAAATTTCTAGAAAAACCTGGAAAACCACGGAACAACAAACAATGTATCAGTAAACCTAAGGGGGGTTACCATAAATAGGGAAGGGTTACCATCGCTAACAATCGCCAAGTTTGTCGCCAACTTGGCGATATATCGCCAAATTTGGCGACCAAAATTAGTCGCCAAAAGTGACGCCAACTTGGCGATATCTCAAATATTTCGCAAAGCTGCCATAGACATTCACTGAAAATAATAGACAAGTTTGCTTGATAACAGAGACAATGTAACAAAAACTAATATTAGTAAAGAAATGGAGCTTAATAAGATTATTTACATTATTTTACAGTACAAACACTAACTATTTACAAAATTCGTAACACTACCCCCTCCTCAAAGACTGCACGTCCCGGGCAGTGCAATCCTTGAGTTAGAGGAAAACACTTAAAATAAATAAACAAATAAATAAATAAATAAATAAATAATAACAATAATAATAAAATTTACATAAATAAGAACTAATTACTATTTACATATTTACAAAAAGTGACTTTCATGACCATGGTCTGAAATTCAAGTTTCGAATTTCTAATCACTTTGGCCAAAATAAGGGGCTAGCCGGTTATAGTGTACGACCTTCGGTTTGGCGTGTGGCGATTTTTGTATGCGTACAACGACGTCATTCAGCCTGTTGACGACTGTGTAAGGACCGTCCCAGTTTCTTTGTAATTTTGGCGACAGTCCCTTACGACGTATCGGATTCCACAACCAAACTTTGTCACCTTCGTTGAACTCATGTCCTGTTGCCTTTGTGTCGTACCGTGTCTTCATCTTTTCTGATGCCACTCCAATTCGGTTCCTCGCTAGACAATGAATCTCCTCAATCCGCGCCTGGAGTTCATCGACATATTCCTCAGGCGATGAAGGAGCATCAGGAGGACGGCCAAACAAAAGATCCGCAGGTAGACGAAGATCACGACCAAAGAGCATTTGAGAAGGGGAGTAACCAGTGGCCTCATGAGTGGCACTCCTGTAAGCAAGCAGGAAAAGAGGCAATTTCTTGTCACAGTCCTGTTGGTCTCTAGACACCAGGAGAGAGAGGCTATTTAGGATGGTACGATTGAACCGCTCTACCATGCCGTCCGATTGAGGGTGTAGAGGTGTTGTTCGGGTTTTGTCCATGCCGAGTAGTTCACACATTTCCTTGAACACAGCCGAATCAAAATTTCTTCCTTGATCGGAATGGATTTGAAGAGGAACTCCGTATCTGGAAACCGTGTTGAATCAGTATGTCTGCTACGGTTACCGCCTCTTGATTAGGAATGGCATAGGCTTCAGGCCACTTAGTGAAGTAGTCCATGACAACGAAGATGTACTTATTGCCATCAGATGTTCTAGGAAGTGGACCCAGGATGTCTAGGGCCATTCGTTCGAAAGGAGCTCCTACATTATAACGTTGCAATCGTCCACGGGTGCGCCTCTTAGGACCTTTACGTGCTACACAGGTGTCACAAGCTCGACACCACTTCTCCACGTCACTGCGAACATTATTCCAGTAGAAACGCTCTCGAACCTTTTGCAGGGTCTTCATTACACCAAAATGACTTCCTGTGGGACTACCATGCAGTTCTTGAAGGACCATAGAAATTCTCGACTTAGGGAGTAGTAGTTGCCATCTACATGTCTTTCCATCGTCAGACTCCCATTTTCGGTACAAGATGCCGTTCTTCAAATGTAAGGAATCCCAGAGAGCCCAATAACGTTTAGTCGTAGGATGGTAATGGGCCATGTCTTGCCAGCTGGGCTTCCTGTTGGACTCCTCTTTCAGCTCTAGAATTGGCTTAATTTCAGGATCAGCAAGTTGATCTTTACGCAGGCTCTCGTCACTCCACGGATCTTGCGATGATGTAGACCCAGTTGTAACTTGTCTTACTATAGGACCTTTGACATTAAATTTCTTCTTAGCCCGGTCGCAGTATCTACAATTCTCTGAGCAGGGTCTTCTTGAGAGAGCATCTGCATTTCCATGTGATGAGCCTTTTCGATGGCGTATCTCCATATCGTACTCTTGAAGCTTTTGTATCCACCTGGCTATCTGGCCTTCAGGGTTCTTAAAATTCAATAGCCAAGTTAGAGAAGCATGATCAGTTCGGATCAGGAACTTTCGACCGTAAAGATAGTGATGAAAGTGGTCTATGGCTTTCACTACAGCAAGAAGCTCTTTTCTTGTTACGCAGTAGTTTCGCTCGGCCTTTGACAAGCACTTGCTGAAATAGGCGATAACACGCTCCTGGCCGTCGATTTCCTGGGACAGTACAGCGCCAATGCTTTCGTTGCTTGCATCCGTATCAAGTATAAACTGTTTATCGATTTGAGGATACGACAGAATTGGAGTGGATGTCAAGGCCTCCTTAAGCTTTTCGAAAGCAGCGTCACATTCCTGTGTCCACATAAATTTTTGATTGGCTTCTGTTAATTTATGAAGTGGTCTTGCAATCATCGAGAAGCCTTTGACGAATTTTCTGTAATAGGTGCATAATCCTAGAAAACTTCGAAGCTGGTGAACATCTGCTGGACGATTCCAATTTTTCACGGCCGATATCTTCTCCGGATCAGTCCTAACTCCTTCCGCCGAAATGATGTGTCCAAGGTAGGCGACTTCATTACGAAACAAACTGCACTTCGAAGGGCTTAACTTCAAATTAGCTTCCTTTAATTTTTGTAGCACCCGCCTGAGGTTGTTCAGATGTTCATCAAAAGATTTTCCTATGATTATGATATCGTCTAAATAAACAAGACATGCCTCATATGACAGTCCCCGAAGAACCGTTTCCATAAGGCGTTCAAAAGTTGCAGGTGCGTTACATAGACCAAAAGGCATTACCTTGAACTGCCATAATCCTTGTCCCGTTGTAAAGGCAGTCTTCTCGCGGTCGTCGGGATGGATCTCTACCTGCCAGTAACCACTCTTCAAGTCTAAAGTCGAGAACCAAGTGTTGCCCGCAAGTGTGTCAAGAGTGTCGTCAATCCTTGGCAGAGGGTAACTATCCTTTTTGGTGACGTCATTCAGTCGGCGGTAGTCTACACAAAATCTTGTAGAACCATCCTTCTTTCTTACTAATACAATGGGAGACGCCCATGGACTTCTTGATGGTTCGATGACGTCATTTTCTTCCATATCTTTAATTAAATTCTGCACCTCTTCTTGCTTGGCAAAAGGTAATCGTCTAGGGTGCTGTTTAATAGGAGAGTGATCTCCCGTGTCAATTCGGTGTTGTGCCATTTTAGTTCGTCCAAAGTCTTCAGATGTTTGGGAAAATAAACTTTGGAATTCTCTAATTAAATTTTCCGCAGCTTCCAACTGTTTTGGATTTAAGTCTGTATTTTGTAACAAATCCTTGACTAAATTATCTGAAGATTTCTCAGAGTGACTGGAATTTTGACTTATGCACGTCACAGGAGCACATGACGCTATCACCTCTCCTTTCTTGATAGTCCTCGTCTTATCACTGATGTTAGCAATTCTGACTGGAATGGTTTTTTTCGAGAGGTCTACCACAGAAGAAGCCACCAATACTCCTGCTTGTGTACTATTGTCTTCTGGATAATCTATATGGCCAAATCGATAATTAGTTTTATTTTTAATTACAGCAGGAACCAAACATTCTGTTCTTGCATCTAGATTAATGTCTTCTTTGGCTATTACTATTTGTTTACATTCAATTTCGTTATTTAATCCAAAAAGACTTATTTCTTCAAATTTAGAGAGCATTTTATTATTTTTGAAATCAAGTTTGAAGCCAAATTTCTTCAGAAAATCTAGTCCGATTAAGCAAGGATCTGTTATGTCAGCCACATATGCCGTATGGTAATATTTCGTTCCTCCAAAATTGATAGTTAAATTTGCCTTTCCATATATGCCTATTTTGTCGCCGGTCACAGTTTGCAGGGTAACGCATGGAGGATTCCAGATGAGTTTACATTTCAATTTTCGAGCCAAATCTTCTCTTATTATTGTAACATTGGCTCCTGTATCGACAATCATACGGCACTGGATTCCGTTAATAAAGCCTATCACATATAATTCATTATCGCCGCCACTCATTTTCGATATTTGAAGGATCTTCAGGTGGGGCTTTTTATTCTCTGGTCTTGAATTCATCTCACGTTCGTGGACTTTGGGGCAGTTTCTTCGGAGATGTCCTGTATCACCGCATCCCCAGCACCTGAGATTCTGTCTTCTTGAGCTTGTTCTTCCATATTTTAAAGCTTCCAGCTCTTGATTTATTTTCCTAATTTCTTTCAAGACGTCGCTCTCAGTGTCTGAGCTTTTGTTCACCGTTGACCCTCGGACTGAATGACGATCTCTTCGGCTGGCTTGTGTAGCTGCTTCCAACTTTAAGGCATATAGTAATGCAGCTTTTAAATCCTGTACATCTGCCATTCGTACCGCTCTCTGCACTTCTGGATCTTTTATTCCATCTACGAAATATTGCAGTGAGAGCATTTCCCGTACATTTGTTGGACAGTCGATGAAGGCTAAATTTGCAAGCCGTTCAATTTCCGAGGCAAACTCTTGAAGGGTTTCACTTGATTTTTGATGGCGGCTCTTCATTTGTATTCTCGTATAATCCTTGAAGAATTTTTCGCCGAATCTCATTTCAAGTGCACAACTTAGAGTCTCAAAATTGAGTTGCGTCATATCGGGCAATGTCTGCAGCACGTCGGCGGCTTCTCCTCTTAAAGATGCTGCCAGTTGACAAGCTTTCACCTCGTCACTCCATTTGTTCGCTTCAGCTACAATGGTGAATTGGGTCTTGTAAACTTGCCAGGAACTCTTTCCATCGTATGTCGACAGCTTAATGTGCACAGGAGAAGCAGGCGGATTCCTAAATTCTTCATAATTACCACTAGACGCTGAAAGTTTCTTCTCAAGATCTTGTACTTTTTTATTTAGCTTTTCATCTACTTCACCTAGAATTTTCTCTTCAACGTTACTGATTTTCTCTTCAACGTTACTGATTTTCTCTTCAACGTTACAAACTTCATTCTGAATTTTCTCTTCTACTTCCGCCATTTTCCGTTCCATTTTCTGTTCAACATTACTAACTTCATTCTGAATTTTCTCTTCTACTTCCTCTATTTTCTCTTCTACCGAGCCTATTCTTCTCTCTACCGACGAGAACTTTTCTTCTAAAGTTTTCTTCATTTCTTCTTGACCTTTATTAAATCCAAAATTCAATATGTTTTAAAAATTTTAAATTTTTAAAACAGACATATAATAGCCGATAATATTGAATAGCAGAAATATAAATAAAAATTTAAATTTCTAATAAAAAAAAATGTTTAAACGAAATTTAAAATTCTGAATCCTTAATAAATCGGAATAGTTTTATATAAAGAAAATTGAATCCCCAAAAATATTATAAATGTCAGTGATTATTTATCCCAGCATAATCAACCCTCAAATTGGCAGAAAACTACAAAATTCCTTTTAATTAAATCCATCGTAATATAAAAATTTCAATTTCCGAAACCAAGATTTTAACTAAGAAGCTCATGTTTACAAGCGAGATGCTTTACTTCCAAGCTACACGAAAAATGTTGAAATTAATTTTCTCTAAAATTTAAATCGCAAAAATAAACGAATAACATTGAAAAAATTAATTAAAATAATAGACTTTATTTTTAATTTATGATTTGTCGTGTGACACGAGGTATTCAGCAGTAAGTACGCAAAGTTTGAAGTCTCTGCCTTACACAGTTTTTGTGTATGGATTCTGTGATGGACAAATAGACAGTCGAGTGTGACGAATATGGCTTCGTCAGATGAACGAAATCCTAAAAATAACCATTGAACCATATTAAGTGATTATATATTTATAAGCAATAAGTATCATAATCACCAACAAAAAAAACAAATTATATATTTACTTGAATTGCGTCGAAATGCTACAGTAAGACACTCAAAGTGAACATAAACCAGAAAAAACAAATATTTGACAAGACTTAGCACACCCTCCCTCTCATAAAACAAGAAAATAACAAAGCTCTAAATCTCTATAGTTATTTTTTATGAGAAGGGGCGGGGCAGCAGTACTAATTCAGGCCAAATATATTTTTTTGACGATTCAAACAGTTCACAGAGGAATTATCCTGAAACTTCCAGTGTATAAATATAAAAGTATGGGTCATACATTTCCATGACGATTATTTTTCCGGAACTTCATCGGGGCCCGTCAACAAACTGAAAAAGAACGAATATATTTTGGATAACCCTGTCAAAACTAATGTAGCTAAGGCGCTCAAACTATAGATTATTATTAAGTTGACTATTATAATAAACTGCCTTCATTTGTATGCGGATAACATGTATACTCGTAGAGAAATCAAGGTTTTTATAAAAACAGTCCCAAAATTTTCCAATATTTTTGCGTATAATTTGCAGAGTTCTTAATATAATATAATGTTCTTTTCTGAAAATATGACAAACAACATTGTACACAATACCCTGTAATAAAAATTTAAAACTAATAAAAACTGCATGAAAAATAAGCAGATTTACTAAATATTTTTTCATTGCGAATGCGTGAAGGCTATCAAAATTTCAGTTGCATATTGTGATAGCTAAATGTATAGAGAAACTTTTGTAACTTTCAAAAACATAGCTTAAAAATTCTGAAAGTGGTCGTCGGTACAATGAGATCAATATCCGTTGTTCTCAAAATGAAGCAGAAAAGTGAAGGGTTGTATCCAAATAAAATAGTACGTGCCATATTGTGTATTGTATATTGACACTAATCAATGGACAAATGGACATACAGCCCCTCATCTCTTTGCTTCATTTTCGGAATAACGGATTTTTAGACTATTCTGTTGGCGATCACTTTCAGAATTTTCACGCTATGTTTTTGAGACTTTCTCAAGAGTTGCTCTACACATTTAGCTAACACAATATGCAAATGAAATTTTGATGGCCTTCACGCATACGTAATGAAAAATTATTTAGTAAATCTGCTCATTTTTCCTACAATTTTTATTATTTTTTAATTGTGACTACAGGGTATGATGTGCAGTATTGTTTGTCATTGTTTCAGATAAAAAACATTATTTTATATTAAGAAGACTGCAAATTACAAGCAAAAAATGTGGGACTGTTTTTATAAAAACCTAATATCTCTAAGAGTATACGCTACCAGCATAAAAAATAAACACAGTATATTACAATAAACTACTTTTAATCTACTTTAAACTACTTCATAATCTACATTTTGCATGATTTTGTTAAATTAGTTTTGACAGGATTATCCAAAAAGTATTCGTTCTTTTTTTTCAATTTGTTGACGGTCCCCTTTGGAGTTTTGGGAAATAATATTCACAGAAATGTATGACCTGTACTATTATATTTATACACTTGGAATTTCAGGGTAATTCCTTATGTATTTTTCTAGATATTTAACAAAATATCTAAATCGCAAGTAGCCGGTCACCTTTGTCATATAGTGTGTATGTATAGCGTGTCGCACGCGTAGGAGTATACGTCTGTCTAGCGCAATGTAGATTTAAGGATTTTCAGATGGTGACTAAGAAATCCAGAATTTACCACAACCGTATCTGCCTTTTCTTACTCCTATAAAGTTCTATGTTTACTCATTGCTTTTTATTGGTGTTTGTAAAATATTTTTATTCATCATTTGTCGTGACTGTTTAACATTATGCCTAATTCACACTGAAGCTCACAGGATCTTCAGTGACCAATATTTCTTTACAGAGTTCGTACGCATCGAGAAATCCAGGAAATTAGGTGTTTTAGCACCAGAAATTTCGTAAAATGCTATTTGCTATACCTGAAGAGCGAATGCTTTTCCTTTAAATTAAGTAAAACCTTGCAAAAATTCTGATAAAAGGTGCTTGAAAGTCCTTGAACCTTACGAACCCTGCTTTAGTTTAAGTAAACATTTAAAAGTTAGTCTGAATCCAGAATTTCTTAGTATGGCTAGACCCCATCAGTGGCTGAGAGGTTCTGCTCTCGAAGATTGTACATGGAAAATGGAGGGTTCAAACCCAGTCACAAGCGTTGGTCTAATCGTTCGGAATTTTCCGTGGTTTTCTTCGAACTTTGAGTTTTCTTGAAGAAATACAGATTAATTTTCGTTATAAAACCACGGAGGACACTGACCCCCGCCCTTCTTATAGCCTATAACCCTCGTGTTGATAATTGGACGTCATAAACACAACCGGCCAACCAACTTAAATACTGCTCACCGATGCCGTATGTGTTGTGTTTTGCGAGTTGATACAAAGAAATCCTTGACAAATAGAGTATTCCGAAAATCCACATTCATGTTTTATTGTTGTTTTTTTGTCTCGTAAGTTCATTTATAAGATTTTATTATAAATAAATGAATACAGATTTTGTCAAAATACATTTAAAATTTTATAAATATTCATTCCAATTTTTCCTTTTAATTATGTATAAAAAAATATAAAAGGCATAAAATTTGAAAATTTCAGCTGATTTTTTAGAACACTTCCTGAAATAAAAGCTCATCAATAAGATAAATTTAACATTGGCAAGATATAAGTGTTCAATCCTTTTTAAAGAAAAATCACTTAAAATCGATTTTGTTATATTTTTTTAAATTACCTCTCGCTTTTTTATATTGATACTTGATTTTCGTTTCTGGTTCATTGATATCTGTATCTAATACCCATTACAATCACGACTTTTTTCTACCTCATTATCCGTAGTGTAAAAAAAAGTCCCAGTTTTTTAACAATATACTACTATACCACACTTTAACTGTATTTATTATTAATTTATTTATTTTCTAATTTTAGAAATATTCGAAATTTATTATGCAAGGTATCTATTTGAAGCTTTGGGACTTTTTTTATTATTATTATTTTGATTAAAGTTAATTTTCTGAGATAATTTAAATTCTAAGCCAAAAATTCCTTTTGCTTGAAAAATCAATATTAAATTTCCTACTGCCAGACTACAAAAATACTTTTACAATTGCATGTTTCCTTCCTTTTTTTACCTTTCTGTTCTTTTATAGTGGTTTGAATTTCAACCGAAAAACGTTTTTATCACCATCTAGTATTTACACTTGGAATAAAAAAGAAAATTATTGAACACTTTCGATTTCTTTCATGAGTTTATTTGTTTTACTGATATTTTTCTAGACTTGGATCAATTTTACATACTTTTTTTCTTCTCGTCTTGATAAAATGCATAAAGCATTTGTTTATTTTTAAATATTATTATTTAGTCACAACTGTTTGCAGCATCAGATTTTATTTTTTCTTTAACCTTTCCATATCTGCTGTACTAGTAATAGTAATAGTACATGTCTTTTAATTAAGCATTTTTTTAATAAATATTTTTGTTACTTTTTTACATGTAATAATGTTAGTATGTGTTTATGCATTTACGATATGCCTTGATTTGTGTTTAGACAGTTGCTAATAACAATATTAATAATAATAATAACAATAAATCTTTCCTTAATTCTCTTTTCACAGATTTCGATTCTTTTATTTTAAACATATATTTCACTCTTTAAATTTAAAATAAAGGTTACTTTCCTTTAAGAATCACATGTAATAAAGCGCAAAAAATTTAGAAAGTTGTAATATCAATTAATACTTTTATGTAGCTTTCATTACAAAAAGTATAAAGCTACCTATTGCAGCCGTTCGGATGAAAGCCCTTCTGGAAATTTTTGGTAGATTTACACCGATCATGAACGCCAGCCTCCAAAACCACCCTCCGTTGAAATGTCGATATATATATTTATGATCTTTGTCATGCTGTAACTATCGTATTTATGAATCGATTTCAATGAAACTTTGAGTGTACATAGTACATGCTAATGTCTCAACCGAGTTCGTTGGCCAACATCATCCGCCATCGTGTTTCAAAATGGCAGCCTTTTAAATATTTAAAACTATAAAGAATGCACAAAAAATTTTGAAATCACAATTTATTTTCTGATTAAATATTTGGCATTGATACAAGGATTCCATGATATTTTTTGTTTCGTCTCTAACTTAAAAAATGACCGAGTTATAGCAGTTTGAAATTTTAACCCTCTGGATCCCAAACCGCCTGAGACCGCCCGAGATATTTTAATTCGTATATTTCAGTTCCCACCAGAAAATTAAAACCACAATATTTGCTTTAATCAGTAACGGAACATTCCGTATTTAAATAAAACGAAATTAGCCATTGGATTTTTCTGGTGTGAAATGAACCACATATTTTCTAGAACGTGTTCTAGCATGGGAATTAAAGGGTTGGTGGTTGATGTTTTGAAACAAAAGAACAATGAAAGAAAATCAGGAATCAATTTATGAGTATTAGTAAACGGTAGTTTCGAATTTCTTCCAAAACTCAAGATATCGCCTAATTTGGCGACTTATTTCTTGCTAAGTTTGTTGACATTTGGCGAAATATCGCTAAATTTAGCGACAAAGTTAAACAACCATAAATTATGCCAGAAGAGCTTACAAATTTGATGCAATTAACATTCAATTTTATTAATGACAAAACTTCTTTTTAAAAAGCTTCTTTTATAGGGTTTGGATCGTCGCATTTGAGCTTCTTAAAATTTTTAAAAATATTTTTAAAACTATTAAATTAAGAAATAAGGAATTTTTATTGAATCATCTAATCGAGTTCCATTAATTTTAGCTTCGTGTGTTTAAGTAAATTCTTTAGCAGTTGCTTTTGTGTTAACCATTTCTATTCAGAGAAATTGCAAATTAACATTGATTTCGTGCTTTTCATTCGTCATTATAGCAAACTGAAATATATATACAGGCGAATGAAATTAATCTTACGGATTTAAACTATCTAATCTGAAAGTCGCTCTTCCAAATATGTATTTATGAGAAAAAATTGTATCATGCAACAGATTTTCAAATAAAAGCCATTAAAAATGTGAAAATTACCAGCCCATTACTCAGCCCATTAACCCATTAACTGCCAAAATTATAAGGTTGAAATTTTCAACTTTTAAGCTTTACTAATTAACGACTACAAACTCAGATAGATAATTTTCACATTATATCATCTTAAAATTTTATGCCTTTAACCTCTTCAGACCTGACACATTTTAAGCCATCGTAAAAATTATTTCACAGTTTATTTCATCTATTTATACGTATAGAAACATAATTTTATAATAAAAAGTAAAATAATTATAATTAGTTTCTATTTACTAGCAGGTACACATATGTGCACCTCGGGTTCATACTACAAAAAAACACTCCATTTTTCAAAAAATTATTAACGAGGAATTTGGTGGACAATTGATACATATAAGTTTATTTTACGTGTTATTTTCGAATTTTTTTATATATAGAGATATATATTGCATTTTGTATAAATAACTCTGGTTCTTGATTTGCAGCCTTCATACTTACATTTTGAAGCAAAGTTATCATTTGTTGAACGAGGAAACTGTCCAATTTTGTCGTATCTAATATAGTAAATTGGCTTCTAAGTACCCTTACGTTATTTTCGCCGTGGTTTATTTGCGGAATCGTCATCAAAATCATTTTCAGATGAATAAATTTTGCGTGGTTTCCATGGTCGTCGGTCTTCACTTACTTTGTTCTTATATTTCCTCAGTACTTATGCATTCTCTAAAAATACCGCAGAGACAATCTGTCTTTTCCAGAAACTTCGCCGTTTTGCAATTTCTGATATACATCATCCAACAAATGGAAATAATTAAATCTATAAAATGTATAAAAACTCTTGTTGACTGCTTTTTTGTGTGAATAAAACAACGGTAGTAAGCTAAACACCTATCCTTTAAAACTGTACCACCCATGCACGTTTTGTATTCACAATTGCAGGTTGTGTTACATTAATTTTACAGTTTTGATCATTAGACCACCTAACACAACTACTCTCGAGATCGCTATCGATGCAAGTCGAAAGCAAAGTTACACATTTGTTATCTTTCCAGTTGAGTATACATATTATCCTTTCCTTCCCTTAGTCTCTTATACCACTCTCCGTGTTACAAATCTCGATCATTCTTGATTTTTTTATCTGCTCCTCCAAGTCTTTTGTTCATAATCATTCCAATTTGGTAGATATGGTTCCTCAATAAAAGTCGACACATTTTACACTAGTAAAAAAACTGTCCTAGTGAATCACCCGTGTAGAGGAGTCTTTTGTATAAATTTAAAAAACAATTTGACAATGCCTCCACCTAGACCTAATCATAATTATTTTGAATCATCAGCTGGTACAATTCCTTTTCCATGATATATTTGGCAGTCAAGGATATGGCCATCCCTGGCGGATAAAACAAAATTTTTTAATTTCAACGGATTAGGTTTTGATGGCACATACTGTCTAGATCCACAACGTCCAGCAAATGGGATCTAGTGATCTCTGTTCATCTACTGATAAAGGTTTTGGCCGGGGCAGGGACAAACATTTAATTCTTACTGCATTCAAGATAAGATTTACTTTTCATAATTTGACATCTGCTTAAACATCATTTGATTTATCTGCAAATGAAGAAATTTTCTAATCTCAAAAAATCAATCACATGACATAGTAGCTGCAATTCTAAGTACTGACAAGTCTCTTTGCCAGTATAAGCTTGCTTGGAGATATTTTAAAGTTCCCATGAGCATGTGTACGCCTGCAACTTTTATAATTTCATATTTAGATACATTTATTGGGCAATGGTTTTGTGTTTGAACGAAATATAACGGAATTGAAATTGTTTGAACGGAATAGGTTTCATATGAAACATTTTCCCCAAAATCTTCATTTAACTAATCTAAAAATGATTCAAAAGGATTTACGATGCTGGAAAATCTGCTTTTAGATAATCCTCATCAATCAGTGATCCTCGGACTAATATTAGAAAAAAAGTTTAAATAAATATTTGCGAAAAGATAAGGTTTTATTCTCAGCATTATTATTCTAATGTGCTCTAACAAATTTTAAAAATTTACTTATTTTCAGCTTTCTATAACAAAGCCTTTTAGGTTAAACTTTATTGTTACATGGATTCGGGATAGGTACTGGAGCAATATTGTCAATGGTTATATCTGTGTCATCTAAATTTTCATTGCCAGAAGACTCACTATCACCATTGGCCTCATTAGTTTATTTACATTTACAAAGATATAATAATTATGATTTTTAAAAATTAATGTTTAATTTAAAACATCAACAAAATGAATTCTTATTTATACTTAAGAATAATTTTTTAATAATTCCAGAACTTTAGCGCTGCACCAATAACATATCATTCAGTACAAATTTTTTGTGTGAGATGACTTCTTTCCAAAAACACAGAATTGAAACCGGAGGTGCACATACGTGTACCTTACAAATTACATCTAGTTTAAATAGATATTATGATCTAGCTAAAAAAATTAAATGATTTATCCAATATTGAAGAGTTTATAAGTATTCTTAAAAATTATTATGAATAAATATTAATTTTCTAATTATAAAAATGTACTTACTTTTTCGAAGTTTTATGTTTTTCGCCATTGCTCGTTTATTTTCTCCAAAATCATATGAATTAAAACTGCTAGCGCCATTTCTTGCTGAAACTAGAAAAGACTAACGTACACAAATATCATCATCTTATCTCAATAAAAAAAATTTCAAATATTAAGTGAGATACGCAGTTGAAATCAGAGGTGCACAAATGTGTACCTCAGGTCTGAAGAGGTTAAGTAAGGCCCGATTTTTAATTAAAAAGTAATGGTGGCTACATAAATAACTTAAATGTGTGTATTTATTTTGATTGAAGCGTGAACGCAATATCAACGGGTAATGGGTTAAAACCAAAGCACCGTTCATCTAAAATAAAAAATGTTATAGATTGAATTAGTACATGAGTATGCCATGCACCCAAATGCTAAATTGTCAGAATAAAACAACATAACTGCATTTCAAATAACAACTGTTAAAAAGAATGAAAGGTTTAGAATTTCGATTTGAAATACATAAAAATCTTAAATTATTCATTTATATCAAACAGGTTCTGAGGCAGTTCTGTAATTCATAACTATTTCTAAAGTGTTTTTTTTAATTTAATACTAAATTCATTACGCAAATTAAAATTCCAAAATTTCTATTTTATTAAAAGACATATTACATGAAACATATTTAAAATTTGTGTTATAATTAAGTCTTTCACACTATCGCTGTAACAGTGTTTTCAGAAAAAAAAAACTGCTTTGTACAACATTGATGCATAGTTTTAAAAAAACTGCTTTTAGTTTAAATTTTAATGACATGTATTATTTTTTCTTTCTGATAATGTGTTATCTTCTCTATTTTCCATGTTTCTGAATTTTTCTTGTATGATTAATCACCTTACAATACATTTTTTACACTCCAAATTCTCTGTTAATACAGCAAGTTAATTATTAGATTAATTTGAAACACCTTTCTTCGTTTTTTTTTCTTAAATGGCACATTCTTATAATTAATTAGGAGTAGTAATTAGATTTCAAATGCAACAAAACAGTTCACAAATAAAATATTAATTATAGTTGTTTAGATAACATTTTTTTTAGTTACAATATATTTTTTTAATAAATGAGTTAGTATTGTTTAAGCTAAATGATAACGTTAAAAATGAGCTTGGTTAAACATTTTTTATTTCAATTCAGTTTTAGAAGGAGAATATTTATATTTTTTTAAATGCAAATAAGTCTTTGTGGTATTATTTTCAATTAAGATACATAAAATAAGCTTATCATCTCTCATTACAGTTCCCTTATATTAGGTATTCATTGAATCCATTTTTGGAAGCAATACGTCACATGAGAATAATAAAGTTCTATCTAAATTTTTGAAAAAATTGACTTATCGATACAGATTGGTTCTATTTATATCTATGAAGCTTTTTTGCATCAAAATGATGTTATATATAATTTACAAATGATCTTACAATCATAATATGACATTATTTTAATCCAGAAATGCCTTCATAGATACAAATAGATCCTTTCTATATCGGTAAATCATTTTTTTCAAAAACACACATAGAACCTTATTATTCTCAGCGACGAATACTCTGAAACGCATTATTTTTTAAATAAAATTTATTTTAAGAAACAATCATAGTAAAATTGAATTTTCACTACATTTAATTGCTTTTTTCGAATATATATTTTCGCTATTAAAACAAAGTAATCAAAGGGGTGATTTTTTTTTTCTCTGGAAATCTTTTAATTTTCTATATACTGTCAGTTAATTACCATAATTTTTCGAGTGTCACTGTCAAAATATGCCTTTTTGTAAATAATGTTTTTAATCTGAAAAATGCATGAGTTCATGATAAGGGGGCAAAGGCTATATAACAGCAATGTCATTTACTTTATTATTATTGAATCTTCCGGATTACGAATTGAAAATTCCGGATAAATTTGAATAATGTAGCCAAAACTAGTCCCACTCATGAAAACGCTAATTTTTTTACTCAGATTCTAAACTTCATTCAATGTACTTTAACAAATTTTTCACAGGATTTCGTATTGAATTTATTCATTCGAAAAAGATAAGTTTGTAACAGATCTACTATATTGCAAAATCTCTTTAAAATGTGTGCAAAATACGGTAACAAAAATTATATATTTTATACTTACAACTTTGCATAAACGATATTCTTAAAATATCATTAACTCACCTTAATGCTTGTAGTAAAAGCAATACAGTTTACTTTTAAACCGGGAGGCGGCAGCACAGACAATTACCTCATCGCGAGTTCTTGGATGAAAATTTGTGATTAGTTGAATCTCGATTCGCATATTACAACGCAACAGATATGTCAAGTCATATCTTGGTAGAAAACACCTAAAAATCATGTTTTAGCGGTTGATTCGTAGGTTTATAATTATGTTTTCCTGCTCCCAATCCTCCATGTTTTCTTACTTTTAGGTAAAGGAAATCACAATGTTAAACCAGTGTGTCAACCGTTGAAATCTTTTTTTTAATCTTTTCCACCAAGATACTACTTGGAAGACCGATTGCCTTTTAATATGACAATCAAGATTTAACTAATCACAGATTTTCATTTGTGAGTACAATGAGGTGATAGTCTGAGTTCCCGCCGCCCGGTCTATTTATCTCATAACACCATGTTGTTGAATATTTTGAAGTTTAATTATCTTCATTGTTCAAACGATGGTAAAGGAATCTTTTCACACAATAACTTATGCTACATGGTTATGACAACTATTACTCTTGTGAAATTTAAAGAAAATTTTCATAATTAATTCCAATTATTTTATTAAAAAATATATTTAAGATAAAAATTGACTTAACGAGCTGTGTTTCACTCAGATAATATATTGGGTCATTCCACATAAAATGAGCAGAAATTTAAAAAAAGTCGTTGTCCCATGGTAATCGATTTTAATAAAATTTTATATACAAGTTCAATTTATATTAAAATAGAGCTCTGCAAAGTATCTTGACAAAAAACAAATTATTTTAGAAGTTTTGGACATTTAAAAAACTCGTGATATAGAATGGGATGTGAACAATCGTCCAAAGTTACAAGTTTGAAGTTTGATATCTTGAAGAATGTTTGACAGAAATAAATTTTGCTTATAATATTATACTCTCTGAAAAAATATTTTCCTATTTATTTAATAATAAGAATCTAATAACGACATTATTAATTTTAAATTAGCTGTCAATATTGAAAATATGTGAATTTTTAGAAAATTAGGAATGCTATAAAAATTAAAGTAATTAGAAAACACGTGTCTAACTAATGCGTGACGTAGCATTGAACATAAAGATCAATTTCCCCAAGTTTGAAAGTTATCATTTTTTTTCTTGAACTTCAATAAAACGTAGAAACTTTTAAAAAAAATTGCAAAATCATAATTTTTCCTCTTATGTGAGCATAAAAACTAAATAAAGGAACAATCTAATATTAACAATATTACACAGATATAAAGATTAATATGTCCATAATATGCTAAAAAAATTTCAATAGTGCCTTTTTATTCCTAACATTGAAAAAAAGTGGGTTCAAAAAGGTAATTTTGTTACATTCCACGCAAAATTTATCTTTGAATTTGCCCGCTTTTGTTTAAATATTGGGAGATTTCAAAAGAAAAATAGTGCTGCCATCTAGAAGACTGTAACACTACTAGATAATTATTTCTTCAATTCGCATAATTCTTAGTAAAATCCTGAAGCAAAGAAGAAAACAGAAAGGAATGGAAGAAAAAGGCGAGAAGTAGAGTTTGAATATTTAAAATCGACACTTTTATGAATAATATCAATTAATTTGAAAAGATATACAAGATTTCCTTCATCTGTAAAAAAGCAATAGAAATATTGCTTTTTCCCGTAAATGTTTTTCTTATTTGTTTTTTTTTTTTCGCATTACGAAATAAAAAAGGCATACATAAAACGTCTTGTATTGAAAATACATACTTTTATCTACAACGTCAAATAGTTTTGAAGTTATATCAACTGTCCTTCTTTTTTAATGAGCAATAGAAATATTGAATTTTCTCCTTAAAATTTTTCTATCTCTATATTTTTTTTCTCAGTAAGGAATAAAAATTCAAATCTTAAATTACGCCAATCTCTTCCTTACTATCCATTCTTATGTAAAAATAATTTATGATATAGTTTTTTCATTCCTAACGCTAATAGTATGGATTGAACTTTTAAGCATGTAGACAAGAACTCTATTTTGTATCAACTTTTAACTTGAGTTTACATATTTAAAAAATCTTTTCTGAAATCCAATACTTTGCATTTATTCATAAAAAAAAACCTGTTGTACGCATGTGCCAATTTTCATTCAAATCTGTGACATGTCAGCCACAGCTAATTGTTCATTTTGTATGGAATGACCTTATTCCTAATTTACAACGAAAAGTATTTTGCTTGTCTACGTAATAAATTTTTTTTTTTGCTCTTGTGACCAAAGTGTCACAAAAGTAATTTTGATTTAATATATAAAAAGCTTTTCTACAAAATACCAGGTTGTTCAATAAGTTTTGTCGTTCAATAAGAAAAATACAATGTTATGGTTCAAAATACACTTTATTATTCAGCATAATCTCCCTGAACATTAATGCACTTGCTCCAACGATCCTCCAATCTGTGGATCCCATCCCTGAAGTGAGATTCCGGAAGGTCTGCAAAATACGCTTCAACAGCCGTTATGACCTCTTCATTTGACGAAAAACGCTTGCCACGCATAATTTTTTTTTTAATTCTGGAAACAAATGGAAGTCGCTGGGGACCATATCTGGTGAATACGGCGGATGCTAAAACAATTCGAACTTTAATTCATGGATTTTAGCCCTTATCAAAATGCTCTTGTGACACGGTGCGATGTCCTGATGAAAAAGGATTTTTTTCTTCTGCAAACCGGATCTTTTTTCACGAATTTTTTCCTTCAACTGGTCCAAAAGGTTGCAATAATATTCAGAATTAATTGTTTTACCAGTTTGCAAGTAATCCACAAATAAAATTCCTTTCGCATCCCAAAAAACTGATGCCAGAACCTTCTTGGCCGATTTCTGGACACGAACTCGTTTTGAAGCCGAACAACCAGGTTCACACCACTCTTTAGCCTCTTGTTTTGATTCAGGATCATGGTGATAGACCCAAGTCTCATCCATAGTGATGAATCGACGCACAAAATCTACTTTATCCTTTTTAAAACGCTCCAAATGTTGTTGAGAAAGTCGCATTCGAATGTGTTTTTGTTCCATTGTTAGCGAATGCGGCACCCATTGTGCACACAGCTTTTTAAAACTCAAAATTTCATTTAAAATATGACTCACACTGCCTAATGAGATGTGTAGAGCCTCTACTAAATACCTCTCAGTCAATCAACGATCTTCCAAAACCATATCCTGTACTTTGGCTACGATTTCTGGTGTTGATGCGGTTTTTGGACGTCCTTCACGTGGATCGTCTTCAAGGCTTGTACGACCACGTTTAAATTCAGCAACCCATCTTTCTACTGTTCTAATTGAAGTTGAACGTTCATTATACACTCTTAACATTCGTTCGTGAATTTCTTTTGGTGCTACACCTTCCAAAAATAAGAATTTTATCACTGCACGATATTCAATTTTTTCCATTGTCGAAAATACTGTGACACGGCGACACTAAATGGCTTGTAAATAAAGAATGAATTGACTGATTGAAATGAACCTTCACATACGTTGATAAGAAGAGTGAACCAACAAAACAAAAACAAATTTGGACTAGTAGCAACGCCCTCTCTTATCGACCGACAAAACTTATTGAACAACCTGGTAGTTATACAAGGTGTCACTTAAAAATCTGCACAGCTTTAAAATTTTATTTTAAAAAATGAATAGTGTGACACTGTAAAGCTTGTTACAACAATAGATAGAATAACTTGAAAAGTTTTTTTTTTCTGCTACTTTAGTAAATTTCAACATTTTATGCTTTCGTAGCAAAACGAATGTTAAGACGATATTAAAATTAAATTCACGAACATTTTAAAATGCTCACATTAAGTGTTTATTTCGATCGACATCAGTCACTCGATAATTTCTTTGAGTATCGAATTTTGTTTCTCACAAACCATTCGACATATCGAGCTTTCTTCAGGGGATCGACAGTTCCTGAATAACTGAAATCTTTAATTAGTCCATGTGTTATAAAACATCATATATGATTAGGAACGTCCTGTAGAAAAAACGTTTTGAGTTATTCTATCTATTGTTGCAACTTGCTTTGCTATAGGCTTAATTTTGTTTTAAATAAAACTAGCTGCACCCGTAGAAAACTCGACGGAAAAGAATATATATTAGGTATGATATATATCAATCTTATATAGACAGTAAAATACTGAGCGAAATAAACAATTGCCACCTCTTAAAATAGGGATAACATAGCTTTTCATGATGAAGATAGACAAACTTCAGAAAATAACAAAAAATAAGGAAAACAACATATAAATTATTATGTTGTACTTAACTTCAGCTACAAATCTTTTTTTAATGCGGTTTCTAAACCTTAAATATTATTTAAATGCCAAATTATTTAAGAAGTTAATATTATACCTAGGAAGACGATTTCAAAAATATCTGCATAGTTTATTTTTTCTCCGTTTAAATATCGCTTGATAACTGAACAATAATTATAATATGAATGAAACATTTTATAATAGAAACAGGGACTTACTAAACTGCCTAACCAACCCACTACATATTTACAGCACTTGCAATAAATTTAATTTATTTATTGGTTTGTATCCTCCATGAAATTGTAAAAATTAATTTTATTGTTATGGCAACGAAAAAAAAAAGACGATACCTCTGTTATTAAAAAGAATAAAATTTTTGCATTTGTTGCTGAAATGCAGAATTTTTTTTTATTTTATTTTAAACAATAACTTAATACAATGAAATGATTTTAATTATTTTTTGATATTATATAAGATAGAAATATAATAATATCGGCATATCACAGATTTTATTCTTTTTTTTTTCTAATATGACATCATTTACACCTTTAGAAGTACTCACCTTTTCTTAAATTAAAGCGTAATTTATGCAGTTACTTAAGAATTCTTTAGTTTCATAAAATATTCATTATAATTAAATAGAAATGGCGCAGTTTATAGAAATATTTTCATGTGTGCACACCACGGACATTTAAATTAATAGAAGTTCACTTTATTTAGATGTAGGAATTAAAGTCAGTGAATATGACATCATCACTAACACAGCTATAACAATGTATATTATATTCATGGAATAAATTTATCTGGTTTCTATATGACGACATTTTCTCCATCGACAAAATTTCACTTTAGATATTTTATTAAAGTTTATCTTCTGTAATTTTACTTACATAATATTTAATAATATTACTCAGTAAATAATCTGTGTATTGGAGGGAATAACTATGTGCAATCATTTTATTCTGATTAAATTTTACGAAAACTTTATTTATTTATTTATTTATTTATTTTTTCGAAATGCGATTATACATTCCCCGATGAGATCAAGCTCCTGATTGGAGGAAAATAATGAAAGAAAATAAATTTTGAGAAAAGCTTAACCTGTTGCCACTGTTTTGAAGAAATGTCATGAAAAAGCTTTTAAAATTAAAAATAAAATATAAAAATTGAAATAAATTAAAATTTAGCCAGAATGAGCACATCTACACATAAACAGCTTCCATTTAAAAAAATAATTATCAAAATCGAGGCAGTAGAAAGCTCAGGGCTGATGACCAAAAAAACAGCCAGGTGTTTTAAATATATAGATTTTGATGTTGTGTGGATCTTTTTGGGATAGCCTGTAGGTCAAATATTTGGGGCACAATGGTGTTTAGCTGGTTATATCAATTTTTATCGTAATAATGTTTTATAATAAAATAATTGTTTTAATTTAGAAAAATTGCTCTGATGGTCACAACAGTAATAATGGACACTCCCATGTCTTTGATGAACTATACAGCAGGAAATATCTATCAACACACCGTAAAAAAAAATAAACCCATTACAGCAGTCACAAGATTTTCTTTTTCCTTGCCCCATGCATTATATATACAGGGTGATTCAGCTCGTCGGTGACAAACTTTAAGGATCGATAGAGCACACCTAGACGAACATTTTTGAATAGGGAATGTAGGGTCCCTGACGCGATGGTAAGGCGCTAGGCGCTTTCGAAAATTTGGGTGACGAAATTCGAAACGTCATAAAAACTAGGGAAATGGTTAGATTTTCTTGCTTGTTGCGTCGAAATGATTCTGTTTGTTTAGACTTTCTTCAGTACCAATTTGATAAGCGTATCTCTTAAAACATGGATAGGGGGCGCTGCAGACTTTGGAGAGCTAGACAACAACTTTAAGCCCGTTATTTTGATAATTTAACACATGCTCGCCAAAGTTTATACTCTAACTTAAAGTTTGAACCCAAAAGTAGAGCCCTGCAAAAAGCGTAAGAGCCGGAATAAAATGTCAAAGTACAGGGTGGTCGAAACTCGAAGGCTCCTAAGAGATAAACAAACAGATTTCTTGACTTATGGCATGCATTTTCATGATTCTGTTTGCTGGGGCTCTCTGAAACTCAGTTGAACGGTACAAAAAGAAACATCGATAGGGGGCGCTTTGGGCAAAAAACATAATTCGTTGACATTTCGGACGCTAACTGGAAACGGGGCGCTACGATCAGTTAGAAACAAAACAAGAGAGTAATTTACTTATCATAAGAAGCTATTAAAACTGCAGTTTTTTTTTTTTTTTTTTTAACAAACATAGCTGGTTTCAATCATGCACAATGCGCGCAATAAAATTTACATAAGGTGCTTTTTGCTGATTTATGCAAAAGATATCGTACCATATCGATATGCAAAAGATACGTAATGCGTAGACGACAACGCGAGATGACGTAGTTGTATGCGCAGACACGTCTTTTGAACGTGCGGTACCTACTTAAGCTTCGGGTTACTTGTCTGCAGATCGGTAGTAGGATGGAACGGTACACAAACTCTGAATTGGCTGACATGCATTTGGCGTATGGCGCTGCTGGTTGTAATGGACGAGCCGCTCAGCGGTTGTACGCCGAGCGTTACCCCAACAGGCAAATCCCCTGCCATGCCTTCTTCGCTCGAGTACACCAGAGGTTGTCCACAACGGGATCTTTCGACGGAGGCAGGCCTGAACGGGAGCGATCAGTGAGCACCCCCGACAACGAAGAGGCTGTGCTTAACCTGGTTGAGGACAACCCAGGTCTTAGCACGAGAGATATCGCCAGACATGTTGGCATTTCGCAAGCAACTGCGTGGCGCATCTTACGTTCCCGGAATCTGCACCCCTACCACATCCAGCGGGTGCAGTTGCTCAGAGAGCAGGATTTTGGCCCTCGAGTGGAATTCTCAAGATGGTACTTGGCGATGAGATCCAGGGATCCCCGTTTTGTAAACAGCATTTTGTTTACGGACGAGTCCACCTTCAGCCGGGAGGGAATGTGGAACGCCCACAACAGTCATGTGTGGTGTGATGAAAATCCACATGAAACCAGAAGCCGAGCAGCCCAGGAGCGTTTCTCAGTAAATGTGTGGGCCGGCATTCTGGGGGATTGCCTCATTGGCCCTTATTTGTTACCTGAACGGCTGACAGGTGGAAATTACCTGATTTTCCTGGATCAAGTGCTGCCGCAGCTTCTGGAGGAGGCGCACGTACCCGAAGGTTCGCGTCGCCAGATGTGGTTCCAGCACGATGGAGCTCCGGCCCATTACACGAACGACGTGCGTCTCCATCTAAACGCAAGGTATGGCCAGCGGTGGATTGGGCGTGGGGGTCCAGTTCACTGGCCTGCCCGATCACCAGACCTCACCTGCTTGGATTTCTTCCTTTGGGGTTACCTGAAGGCCGAGGTATACCATACACCTGTCAGCAGTGCTGAAGAACTTGTGGCGCGCATTGTGGCAGCTGCAGGGCAGATCAGAGATACTCCTGGCATTGTTGGAAACACACACTCCTCAATGCGACGGAGGTGCGAAGCCTGCATCATGGCCCAAGGTCGAAATTTCGAGCATCTTCTGTAGTGTTATTTTTTGTAAATAAATTTCCAGTATCATTGATGTTTTTGGTCTAAATTTATTCAGAAGTGTTGAGCAGAGGTAGAAAATGTGTTTTCATTATTACTAACTGATCGTAGCGCCCCGTTTCCAGTTAGCGTCCGAAATGTCAACGAATTATGTTTTTTGCCCAAAGCGCCCCCTATCGATGTTTCTTTTTGTACCGTTCAACTGAGTTTCAGAGAGTCCCAGCAAACAGAATCATGAAAATGCATGCCATAAGTCAAGAAATCTGTTTGTTTATCTCTTAGGAGCCTTCGAGTTTCGACCACCCTGTACTTTGACATTTTATTCCGGCTCTTACGCTTTTTGCAGGGCTCTACTTTTGGGTTCAAACTTTAAGTTAGAGTATAAACTTTGGCGAGCATGTGTTAAATTATCAAAATAACGGGCTTAAAGTTGTTGTCTAGCTCTCCAAAGTCTGCAGCGCCCCCTATCCATGTTTTAAGAGATACGCTTATCAAATTGGTACTGAAGAAAGTCTAAACAAACAGAATCATTTCGACGCAACAAGCAAGAAAATCTAACCATTTCCCTAGTTTTTATGACGTTTCGAATTTCGTCACCCAAATTTTCGAAAGCGCCTAGCGCCTTACCATCGCGTCAGGGACCCTACATTCCCTATTCAAAAATGTTCGTCTAGGTGTGCTCTATCGATCCTTAAAGTTTGTCACCGACGAGCTGAATCACCCTGTATAAAACCCCTCCGTGTGTAACAATTCCGGGGTCAACCTATCCACGAGAAAAATAAACTCATTCACCAATGAAAACGTTTCATAGTCGTAATGGAGCGTTCTCATTGGTCAGATTTACAGTGGGAGCTGTAAATGACGTCACTACATTTTACTTCGTTTTGAAATCTTTCCACGATTTCAAAAACACTATTTAATTAAAACTTTTTATTTAAGAAAACCGCGAATGCGGTTTAAATTTCATTATAATCTTCACCCCCCTCTACCAGATAGTTTTGCTATAATTTTAAATGCAGATTTCTGTTGAAATTTTCTTTCTTTCTGTTTTTCTTTTTCTTGTTAGATTTTTCCTTTTCCAAGTTTAATCGCTGTATTTATCAAAATTGTTTCAGCCTAAAGTGCCTATGATTGACCACAGTTGTTGTAACTTTTTATCATCCTTTAAAAATGCAAACACGTCATTTTGACGGGCTATCTTCTAGTTATATATATAAAATCCCTCCGTGTATAACGATTCCGGTGTCAACCCATCCACGAGAAAAAACACTTATTGTGACCAATGATAAATTCCATTGTGAAAAGGTATCTCCGATTTTAAAGGCTATCAATTTTTTGTCCAATGCAAACGTTCCAGAGTCGTAATGGAGCGTTCTCATTTGTCAGATTTACAGTTTGAGCTGTAAATGACGTCACTACATTTTACTGTGCTTTGAAATCTTTTCCCTATTTCAAACGCAATATTCACACTGTTAAAAATTTGACTCATTTGCTGCAGCATCACTCCACCGCTTTTATAGAAAACGATTACTTTGCTATGTAATGGAGCATTCTCATTTATAAAAGCTGTGGAGTGAGGCTGCAATAAATGGGTCAAATTTTTAGCAGTACACTGGTAAAAATTTGACCCTTTTGCCGCATCATCACTCCCCAGCTTTTATAGAATACACTGTAAGTAACACACACAAAGTAACCGTTTTCTATAAAAGTGTTGGAGTGATGCTGCACTTCTTTTTAATAAAGCGGTTACTTTTACTGTGATATGGAGCATTCTCATTGGTCATAAAAGAGATATTCTATAAAAGCTGTGGAGTGACGCTGCAACAAATGGGTCAAATTTTTAACAGTGTAATACGGTAATCATTTTCTATAAAAGCTGTGTAATGACGATGCAGCAAAAGAGTCAAATTTTTAACACTGTTTAATTAATACTTTTTATTTAAGAAAAGCGAAGGTGCGTTTTAAATACAATATTGTTAGAATTTTTATATTCGTGTTGCTTTTTAGCTCACAGGCTATCATAGCCTGAGAGCTTATGTGCCCGTCCGTTCTGTATGTACGTGCGTTCGTGCGTAACGCGATAACTCATGATAAAAATATCGGATTCACTTGAAATTTTGTATATAGGTATATCCTGATAAGGCGCTTCCCTGATTAGTTTTTGGAGTTCATTCGATAGGTATAAGAGGGGGAACGGGGGGCTCATGCCCCTCCCCTTAATTTATATAAACGGGATTTTCATGCAGAATTAACAGTTTTCGTTCAAAATTTAGACATAGGATCATTCTGATGAGGCGAGTCCGTGGCTGTTATTAGGTGTTCATTGAATAAGTATAAACAGGGGGAACGGGGATTCTAATGCCCCTCCCCTTAACTTGCATAAATGGATTTTTCAAGCAGAATTGTCAGCTTTCGTTCAAATCTCTGAATAGTTGGAATTTTAATGGTTAAGTTTAAAAGAGGGGAATAGCTCCTCTTAAATTATATAAATGCTAAATGGGTTTTTATTAAGAATTATCCGATTTGCTCTGAATTTTGGGTGTAGATTTTTTAATATGATAAAGCATGTACTTGATAGTTTAGGAGTCTCAATGATTAAGTATAAAAAAGGAGAAAGGGGAGAGCTGTTTCCCCTTCTTAATTTTTTTTCAGACGGAATTAACGAAAACACCAGGCTGTAATGTACAATCAGTATGCGTAGCCTGTGAGCTCAATGCCATCAGTTTAACTGGGCAATATTCTTTTTATTTTTTTATTTTTTATTATTATTTTTTTTTTTTTTTTTTTTTTTTTACATCCGTGAATGACTTTATTGTCACATAACGAATCACGATTGTTTACTCTTTATTGTTGACATTTGTTTTCGATCTTATAAAGTATTTTCTTTTAAGTATTAGCTAATGGTATAAAATAGTTAATTCACAAATGTTTCAAAATAGCATTATTAGTACATGTTTTGCATTATTAATGCATGTTAATTTGCATGTTTTTTGTGAAATAATTACTGTAATTTTGTGAGTGAAATTCATTAGAGGCATATTCTATGCCATTATTTTACCCATTCAATTAATAATTTGGCTACCCTTTCATATTCGCCTGGAAATGGCCAAAATGGGAAAAAATTTTATACATTTTGGATATTTTTATTATTGTCTCTCAGTATTTTAAAATATTTTTTGGCTGTAGTTTCACAATGTATTCTTTTATAATTAATATTTTACCTTACTTTATTCTTTTAAAATTTATGCATTTACCAATTGTTCATTACAATCCCTCCTCATCCACCAGATTGTTTTGTTATAGCTTTAAATGCAGATTTCTATTAATTTTTTTTATTTATTTATTTTTTTTTTTATTTTTTTTTTTTTTTTTAGATTTTCCCTCATGTTCAATCTTTGTATTTTTCAAAATTGTTTAAGCCTGAAGTGGCTATGACTGACCAAAGTTGTTGTAATGTTTTATCATCCTTTCAAAAATGGAAACACGTCATTTTGACGGGCTATCTTCTAGTTTTAAATAACTAAGTAAAATGATAAAATTAAGATCAATTATTATTAGCTCACAGGCTATCAAAGCCTGAGAGCTTATGTGCCCGCCCGTTCTGTATGTATGTATATACGTGCGCACATGCTTACGTACGTACGTAACGCGATAACTCGTGATAAAAATATCCAATTTACAAGAAATTTTGGATGTAGGCATATTATGATAAGACGCTTCTTTGATTAGTTTTGAAAGTTCATTCGATAAGTATAAGAAGGGGAGCGGGGTCTATTGCCCTTCCCTTTAATTTATATAAATGGTTATTTCATGCAGAATTAATAGATTTCGTTGAAATCTTAAATGTAGGATCATTCTAATGAGGTGCCTCCGTGATTAGTATTGGGTGTTCATTGGATAAGTTTAAAGAGGGGAAATGGGGAGTAATCCCCCGTCTTAATTTAGGTTTTTCACGCATAATTTAGCAAATTTGCTTCAAATTTTGTATATAGGTTTATTCTGAAAAGGCGCTTCCCTGATTTGTTTTTGGAATTCACTCGATAAGTATAAAGGGGGGATAGAGGAAACTACCCCTCATAATTTATGTAAATGGTTTTTCATGCAGAATTAACCGATTTGTTTCAATTTTTGGATGCAGGTTCATAGTAATAAAAACTTTCGCTCATTTGCTGTGGTGTTCTTTTGTTAATTATAAAGGGGGAACGGGCGATCACCTTTCCCTTAAGTTAGCTAAATAGAGTTTTATGCAGAGTTATCCGATTTGCTTTAAATTTTGTATGGAGGTTCTTTACGATAAGTTAAATTTCTGAACATATTTGGAGGTTTAATGGTTAATTATAAAGGAGGGAACTGGGGTAACATTTCTTAAATTAAATAAATGGGTTTTTATGCAGAATTATTCGACTTGCTTGAATTTTGGAACAGGTTTATTATATGATAAGGCGTATCCCTGATTAGTTTTGGGGCTTCAATGATTAAATATAAAGAAAGGAAATGGGGGGAGGGTACTTCCTTCCTTTTCTTCGAAAGGCATTATAATATAAGGTTGTAATATACAATTAGTCTGCATAGCCTGCGAGCTCTATGCCATCAGTTTAGCTGGACATCATTCTATTTATTCTTACATTTAGTAACAATTTTTAATAAATTGAATTCTCTAATTAAGTTCTTATCGTTTAAATTAAAAAATGTATAAACATTCAAATCAATATATATATATATATATAAATAAATAAGGATCATGGACATATTATTACTGGTAATCTTAATCTAGTAGATGATTTACAACTTAGAAGAATTATGGGTTATGGGACCAAGTACAGAATTCCTTCCAAATTAAACATTAAATATATCATAAAACAATTTACCTATGATATAGATATATTTATTTATAAAATTGCAATTTATTATAATAAACCCATTGGATATTTCAATCAATGGAAACTATTAGTTATCGATAAATTAACCTGGTCCTTAAAATATAATATTTCACACCTAGAATATGTAAATACACAGCATCTGATTAAGCAAATCAATAAATTACAACAACACTTTGTAATAACTTATGTTGATAAATCTCCTAATAATTATGCAATTATTTGTAAATCTTATTATCATCAACTGCTTGCATCTAGTATATCTAATAATAACACATTCCAAAAAATTAACGATAACTTACTTGCCAATAATCGTAAAATTAAAGGCTTCTATAAATTATTAGACATTAACCCTACAAACTTTAAATATCCTTATCTAGTCCTTATACCCAAATTTCATAAGCATCCTGTTAAATTCAGAACTGTTACAATTGGTTGCAATACATATAATAATGCTGCTAACAAACTTCTATTAGTAATTCTTAATCAAATATATAACATTACAAAAAAAAGTGATAATACGCATTGCATAAAAAATAGTTATGAACTGGTCCATATTATGAAACATCTTAAATGTATAAAAAATATCTCTACTTATGATTTTAAAGATTTATTTAATAATATCGATTTATCGGATTTACATAATATCATTAATGAGCTTTTTAAAAAATATCAACACGAGTTGGATACATCACATAATATCGATTCTGATTATTTTCATACTTTAACCAATTTCATTATCTATAATAATTTTATTATGCATGATAATAATATATATATTCAAAATGTTGGTATATCACAAGGTGGTAGTACATCTAGTGTATTATCTGACTTATATTACTATGAGCGTCACTATTTAAATAATAAAATACATTTATATAGATATATAGATGATGTAATATTAATTGATACTGATAACACCTGTATATCTCAATTCCCCGTTGATTATCCTTCTAATCTAGAACTTTCAAAAAACCTAGTTTTTAATAATACAATCAATTTCTTAGATATTAAAATTATATTAAAAGAGAACAAATTTATCACTGATATTTATGACAAAAGGAGAGAATTTAATTTTAAAGTCAATACCTTTACGAATTTTAAATCTTGTCTTCATAATTCTATATATCGAAATATAATACTTAACCATTTATATAGAATAAAATGTCTATGCTCTTCCCATTTAATTAATACTAATAATCAAAAGCTTGTTTATGATGCTATAAATAATGGTTATCCTAAAAAATTCATATATTCTTTAATTTATAATTACTGATTACATGATCTTATAATTAGCTATTACATGATCTTATAATTAATTCTTTGCGTAAAAAATGTATAAAAAATTATAAAACATAAAAATAATAATAAAAAATTAAAAATGTTATAAAAGTAATAAAAAAATATATATAGGTCGGTTGGGCGGGTAGATGTTAGAGTACGGAGGAGGGTGTATTGTCTGGATAAAAACGCAAAGGTTAATTAAAAAAAAGAAAAAAAAGAGAGAGAGAGAGTGGGTTATTTATTTTTACATTATTTTAACATAATTTTAAATAGTTTAATTGACACCAATATATGGATATTTGTCTATTTTTATTTATAGTTAAATAGTTATATTTTAATTATCAAATTAATTTTAATTTTATTGATATAATTTTTGGTATTATTATTATTAATATTATTACTATTATTTTTATTTATTTATTTATTTATTTTTATTTCTTTAATAATTATTTATTTTTTATATTTTATTTTATATATATATATATTTTTAATTTTTAATTTTCATTAATTAATTAATTTTTTTATTTTTAATTTAATTTTATTATTTTTTTAATTTTTATTATCCTATATTAAGATAATGAGTTTATACTATGTAACGTCACAATAAATGTTACTGATTAAAGTAACAACATGGTATTTTAAGTTATAAGTTAATATGAATGTTATAATCTAATTCTAATTTAATTATTTCCTTAATTTAATTTTATGTAAATATCGATCATTAATTATTTTCTCCGGTTCAATTTTATTTCCATTCAGCTTTATCTTTTTTGTTCGTTATGGATAAATCATAGCAATTTTTTTCTTCTTTTTCAAATTATTTTTTTCGCCATTTGGCGCGCATGACATTCTATTTAAAAAAAGAGCAACCCTGCTGTTCCTGCTACGATCCGATGCTTGAATTTCTAACAAACTGGTTTTTCTACGTAATACTGTTTTAGTTCGTATAGTAAACTATTGCTTTCTGCTTTTATAATTTATTAATAATTCCATTGCGCTGTCCTCTACATTATTGGTGATAACCAGATAAGTTTCTTTTTTTCTCAATATCTTGTTTTCATACTTTTTATCGAAATTATATATGCAAGTAATGTTTATCATTTCCACGTGCATAAATAGGGTTAATTTGTACTCTTGTTACTGACACTATTTGCTGCACGCTATTGTTTCAATATATGTATATTTTCATTTTTTTCAACTATTTATTTCTATGTTCCTTGTTTAATAATATGGTTTTTGTGTGCTGGTAGCCCCAATTACGTATTATTTTGCTATTTCATGGCTAATACGTGGATGAAACCGCACATTTCATTTGTAGTTCCAGAGCATTTGGGGCCTGACGATTCTGTTCTGTGGACTACAAATTTCCTTTGCATTCATTTTATTTTATTTATTTATTTATTCAGATATACTCGTTTCACTATTTTTTTTAATATATATAATTCAATTCTATTCAAATTCTTCGTTTTGGTTTATTGTTTTATTGATAAAATTTATTGGTGAATTTTGTCTACTTTTAATGGTATTATATTAGCATTCAAATTATCATGCTGCTCTGCGCGTGTAATTATGAATGTATACAATTTGATATTTAATTGATATCTTTTCATTTTGAATAGTCATAATGAATTTTTTCCTATTGTGGTATCTTATATATAATTTATATATAACATCCGTTGCTAATCAGCAATTTTATAAATATGGTGCGCATAGGTAATTGCTGCTATCCGCATAACCTTTGTGTATTGTCTGTGAGATTTCTACAATGTAGTTTTCTGTTACCACTTTATAGGATTTCCATTAAGAGTTGCAAATCGTTTCATCATGAATATTATATATATTAATATTTCTTTCTATATTGCTATTATGTTTAATTCATTGTCTTGATATATGGTATATTAAATGTCAAAATCAATATTCAATATTTATTATTTTTTAATATTAAAGTAATACATTGCCATTACATTATTTATTATTTTTTAATATTTAATAAATAAATTATGATTATTTAAGCCTACGTAAATGTAGTAACAATGAGAGGATCGTGCTGAGATGTCAATTGGATAAGTTAGTGGTTTATGTTGTACGGTGATTATTTCACTTTTGAATGTGTCGATTTTGTGATATTGCATTTATTGCACTGTGAGTACTATGATTCTTATTATATGTGGTGTGGGATGGTATTATTATGGTATTATTATAGTCGTGTATTGTTTATTTTTGGAGGTTTGAGTTCTGCTTTAAAGCTTTGTACATATTGTATTTATTTTCATTTTATTTTTGTATTATTCTACATCCTTTTCTATATTAAATTATATTAGCCAAGATACTAGATTAGTTAATTGTAATTTTTCTATTTTTATCTTTTTTATTATATCTCTAATATCTCTTATATTATGGCAGTACTTAGTAAAAATCTCGATCCTGGCAAGATACACAATGCTTCTTTGCAGTGTAGTGCCCGGTACAGGAGCAATAATAGGGTTGCTCCTGGATCGTCATCCAGTTTCCATATACATGCTCCTCCTCCTCAATTATATTTTCAGAAATGTTCTGATATCCGATGTAAAACTTGTCCATCTGCTTCTCAGTCACAAATCGTATCAGATCCTCATATTTCTATTTTTTGTAAGGCTTTTAATGTTATTTATAGTATAAAGTGTAACATTTGCAATTTGAAATATATTGGTGAAACTTCTGGGCCTCTTCATATACTCATGAATCAACATCGGTCCGATTCTGATAAAAATTTAGCAAAAAATATTCAGTCTACCGCTGAAATACAGCATTTTCATAAACACAAATTTAAAAATACTACTATTGAAATAATACAAATTCAGAAAAATAAATCTGAGCGTCTATATTTAGAGTCTTCATATATGAAATATTATAATACAATTTTCCTTATGGTCTTAACAGTGAAGTTTTTAAAAGATCTGTTAAAGTTTTTTCATCTATAAATGATACTACAGACTATTCTCCCATTTATCATAGTTTAAATCATCTTATAAATCCTAAAACTACACGTAACAAAAGAGGAAAAGGTTCATCTTCTAGTATTACTCCTAAAAACATTATAATTCAACGAATTAATAATCTGCATCGTAATTATTTAAAAAAATTACAATTGGTTTCTAATACGTAAATATATTTTTGGAATAAAAAAGAAACATATAGTACAATATTTAAATATTTTTCTCAGTAAATCTTACTCTAAACATTTTCCAGGTGTTTTTTATGATCTCCTTATGACTCGTGTCAACCTTTACAATATAAATTTACTAAAAAAACCTAAAAATCTACAAACTAATTCTCAAATGGTAATTACTTTTTCTAATCCAATATTTAATAAAATCAACATTAATTCCATATTAAATGATAAAAACTGTCAATTTCCTATTAATATTATTCATATTTCTAAAACCTTTAAGTATCCCCTATCTATCGGTCGAATGATTTTTAACTATAATTCTTTCTCTAAATCTTCTTTTGATGCTAGTACATTACCCTGTAAATGCAATGACCCCTCTCTACAACAATATATAAATAAGGATCATGGACATATTATTACTGGTAATCTTAATCTAGTAGATGATTTACAACTTAGAAGAATTATGGGTTATGGGACCAAGTACAGAATTCCTTCCAAATTAAACATTAAATCTATCATAAAACAATTTACCTATGATATAGATATATTTATTTATAAAATTGCAATTTATTTTAATAAACCCATTGAATATTTCAATCAATGGAAACTATTAGTTATCGATAAATTAACCTGGTCCTTAAAATATAATATTTCACACCTAGAATATGTAAATACACAGCATCTGATTAAGCAAATCAATAAATTACAACAACACTTTGTAATAACTTATGTTGATAAATCTCCTAATAATTATGCAATTATTTGTAAATCTTATTATCATCAACTGCTTGCATCTAGTATATCTAATAATAACACATTCCAAAAAATTAACGATAACTTACTTGCCAATAATCGTAAAATTAAAGGCTTCTATAAATTATTAGACATTAACCCTACAAACTTTAAATATCCTTATCTAGTCCTTATACCCAAATTTCATAAGCATCCTGTTAAATTCAGAACTGTTACAATTGGTTGCAATACATATAATAATGCTGCTAACAAACTTCTATTAGTAATTCTTAATCAAATATATAACATTACAAAAAAAAGTGATAATACGCATTGCATAAAAAATAGTTATGAACTGGTCCATATTATGAAACATCTTAAATGTATAAAAAATATCTCTACTTATGATTTTAAAGATTTATTTAATAATATCGATTTATCGGATTTACATAATATCATTAATGAGCTTTTTAAAAAATACCAACACGAGTTGGATATATCACATAATATCGATTCTGATTATTTTCATACTTTAACCAATTTCATTATCTATAATAATTTTATTATGCATGATAATAATATATATATTCAAAATGTTGGTATACCACAAGGTGGTAGTACATCTAGTGTATTATCTGACTTATACTTATATTACTATGAACGTCACTATTTAAATAATAAAATACATTTATATAGATATATAGATGATGTAATATTAATTGATACTGATAACACCTGTATATCTCGATTCCCCGTTGATTATCCTTCTAATCTAGAACTTTCAAAAAACCTAGTTTTTAATAATACAATCAATTTCTTAGATATTAAAATTATATTAAAAGAGAACAAATTTATCACTGATATTTATGACAAAAGGAGAGAATTTAATTTTAAAGTCAATACCTTTACTAATTTTAAATCTTGTCTTCATAATTCTGTATATCGAAATATAATACTTAACCATTTATATAGAATAAAATGTCTATGTTCTTCCCATTTAATTAATACTAATATTAAAAAGCTTGTTTATGATGCTATAAATAATGGTTATCCTAAAAAATTCATACATTCTTTAATTTATAATTACTGATTACATGATCTTATAATTAGCTATTACATGATCTTATAATTAATTCTTTGCGTAAAAAATGTATAAAAATTATAAAACATAAAAATAATAATAATAAATTAAAAATGTTATAAAAGTAATAAAAAAATATATATAGGTCGGTTGGGCGGGTAGATGTTAGAGTACGGAGGAGGGTGTATTGTCTGGATAAAAACGCAAAGGTTAATTAAAAAAAAGGAAAAAAAAGAGAGAGAGAGAGTGGGTTATTTATTTTTACATTATTTTAACATAATTTTAAATAGTTTAATTGACACCAATATATGGATATTTGTCTATTTTTATTCATAGTTAAATAGTTATATTTTAATTATCAAATTAATTTTAATTTTATTGATATAATTTGGTATTATTATTATTAATATTATTACTATTATTTTTATTTATTTATTTATTTATTTTTATTTCTTTAATAATTATTTATTTTTTATATTTTATTTTATATATATATATTTTTTTAATTTTTAATTTTCATTAATTAATTAATTTATTTATTTATTTTTTTATTTTTTATTTTATTTTATTATTTTTTAATTTTTATTATCCTATATTAAGATAATGAGTTTATACTATGTAACGTCACAATAAATGTTACTGATTAAAGTAACAACATGGTATTTTAAGTTATAAGTTAATATGAATGTTATAATCTAATTCTAATTTAATTATTTCATTAATTTAATTTTATGTAAATATCGATCATTAATTATTTTCTCCGGTTCAATTTTATTTCCATTCAGCTTTATCTTTTTTGTTCCTTATGGATAAATCATAGCAATTTTTTTCTTCTTTTTCAAATTATTTTTTTCGCCATTTGGCGCGCATGACATTCTATTTAAAAAAAGAGCAACTCTGCTGTTCCTGCTACGATCCGATGCTTGAATTTCTAACAAACTGGTTTTTCTACGTGATTCTGTTTTAGTTCGTATAGTAAACTATTGCTTTCTGCTTTTATAATTTATTAATAATTCCATTGCGCTGTCCTCTACATTATTGGTGATAACCAGATAAGTTTCTTTTTTTCTCAATATATTGTTTTCATACTTTTTATCGAAATTATATATGCAAGTAATGTTTATCATTTCCACGTGCATAAATAGGGTTAATTTGTACTCTTGTTACAGACACTATTTGCTGCACGCTATTGTTTCAATATATGTATATTTTCATTTTTTTCAACTATTTATTTCTATGTTCCTTGTTTAATTAAAAGGGTTTTTGTGTGCTGGTAGCCCCAATTACGTATTTTTTTGCTATTTCATGGCTAATACGTGGATAAAACCTCACATTTCATTTGTAGTTCCAGAGCATTTGGGGCCTGACGATTCTGTTCTGTGGACTACAAATTTCCTTTGCATTCATTTTATTTTATTTATTTATTTATTCAGATATACTCGTTTCACTATTTTTTTTAATATATATAATTCAATTCTATTCAAATTCTTCGTTTTGGTTTATTGTTTTATTGATAAAATTTATTGGTGAATTTTGTCTACTTTTAATGGTATTATATATATATATATATATGAGAATAAAATAAATTGTATGAATTGTTTTCTTGGTGACCTTTTAACATTTTATTCTGAATAGAAAATTTAAAGAAAAATCACATAGCCATCTTATTTTGAAAGCAATTTTGTGAGAAATATCACATACTATCTACGAAAATCGTATGTTATTTTCGTCTACAGTTGTAGAAAATAAATAACGATTCTGACAGATTCTGACAATTGCTATTTTTATTTCTGACTATAAAGTTATACTTATCTTTTCTGATAATAAACTTGTTTTTCCTAAAATATTTTTTAACTTGTACAAGTGTTGCGTGAAATGAAAAACTAGTTTATTTGTTTTCAAAAATAAAATATGTAAGTTGTTTAAGGAACAATGTAGAAAAACTATGGAGTATTGCTGTGGAAGAAAAACTAGAGATCACTAAATTCTAGACAAGAAAAGTGGAAAAAAAATTTTCATTTATTAAATAAATAAAATGAATTACCTTAAAAATTTGTTTTATAAGACCTTTTAAGTGAGCGTAACATTTTTCTTACTTTTCATTCCCCAACGGCTTTATTTGAAACTTTCAGTAGCATTAAAGACAAATTAGTGTAAATGTACATTGAATTGCGTATGTTGAAATGCGTGAATTGAGTGTTACGTAAAATGAAAAACTAGTTTATTTGTTTTCAAAAAAAAAATACGTGTGGCACTCGGGGACTGCCGCGGTAAAGCTATTGCATAGCATTTTTTATCAACTTATACAATTATAATTATTCCTTTATTTTTTATTTATGCTGGGTTTTTTTTTTTTTTTTTTTTTTTTTTTTTTTTGTATTTGATATTAATTTAAGTTTTTTCTTTTTCTTCGACATTAATTCAAGTTACACATTTTGAGCGTGATGACCGATAAGAAAACAATTTTTTATCTTTTATTGAATAAATGGGAAGTCTGCCGAAGTGCCGAAGTCTGCCGAACTGAAACGACGTTAGCCGGAGTTTTAGGTTTTTTTCTCGTTACGGAATTTCTAGATTCGGTCGCCGCGCTCAAAGCAAGCGATAAAAGCTATGCAATAGCTTAAATGTGCCCCCTGGGGGTGACACACAGGACATGCATAATATGAATAAGCAGTTGCAGACCTTTGAAATGATTTGTCACATTACTGGTGTTGTAAAGAAATTATAGATGTGTCCTCCCTGGGGGGTGACCCACAAGACATCCATAATATGAATAAGCAGTTGCAGATCTTTTACATGATGTGTCACACGACTGGTGTTGTAAAGAAATAAAAAATATGCTCCCCTTGGGGGGGCAGACTGGGGGTGACACACAAGACATCTATAATATGAATAAGCAGTTGCAGGCCTTTCAAATGATGTGTCACACGACTGGTGTTGTAAAGAAATTAAAAATGTGCCCCCCTGGGGGCAGAGTGGGGGTGACACACAAGACATCTATAATATGAATAAGCAGTTGCAGGCCTTTCAATTGATGTGTCACACGACTAGTGCTGTAAAGAAATTAAAAATGTGCCCCTCTTGGGGTACAGAGTGGGGGGGGTGATACACAAGACATACATAATATGAATAAGCAGTTGCAAACCTCTCAATTGATGTGTCACACGACTGGTGTTGTAAAAAAATTAAAAATGTGCCCTTCCTGGGGGACAGAGTGGGGGGTGACATACAAGACATGCATAATATGAATAAGCAGTTGCAGACCTCTCAATTGATGTGTTACACGACGGGTGTTGTAAATAAATTAGGACAGAACGGAGGGGGAGACATAAGACATGCATAATAGGAAAAGGCAGTTTCAGACCTTTCTAAAGATATGCAACACGAGGGGTGTGGATAAAATTTTAAAAAGTTCCCCTTTGGGGGGAGGGCAAAGTGGGGTGCGACGCCCAAAACATGCATAATTGGAATGAGCAGTTACAGTTCTTTTAAATGATATGCCACACGATGGGTGTATATACAAATTTAGAAAATGCCCCCCCCCCCCTGAGGGGACAGAAAAGGAGGTGGCACCCCGGACGTGCAAAATATGAATAAACAGTTTAAGGCCTTTCCAAAGATATGTCACATGACGGGTGTTTACGAAATTCAGAAAAGTACCCCCTGGGAGGGGTGGAGGGCGCATCGAAAGCACAAAATATTATAAATGGTCATTTTTTTTCTAACAATGTAGCATACGATGAGTGCCATCAAAATTTTAAAAAAATCACATCAGGCTAAATTTTGAAAGATTTGCCGGCGGGGGGGAGGGGGCGCATGCACATGAATAGTCACGGGGCTTTAGAACGATATATCACACGAGTTCCCCCCCCCCCAGAAGAGGGGAAGGTGGTAACCTTCCCCAAAATATACACCGAATACGTTTCAAATTTTATAAATAGTATTTATCGAAGTTCCGTGTAAAAAAAAAAATACCGCGTCAATGTCTGCCAAAGTCTACCGAAAGATACCATGCCGAAGTTTGCCGAACTGAAACGACGTTAGCCGGAGAGTTGGGTTTTTTGCTCGTTACGGAATTTCTAGATTCGGTCACCGCGCTCAAAGCCCGCGATAAAAGCTATACAGTAGCTTAAAATTGTAGATTTTCGGTACTTTACCGTGAATTATCCAGTAAATTTACGGAAAATGTCTTTTTTTACATAAACGGTCAACTTCCGCAATTTTTGTGTTTTACGGGCAAAACTTTAATGTAATGGCAAAGTCCGTTGATATAGGAATAAAGTCCGTTTGTTTACGGACATTGTCTGGAATCTCTGCTGCAGTAAAATTATTGCAGCAATTTTTTACAGTGTAGGATTTGGTCATAAATGTTTGAAAGATTTTTAAAAAGCCAACGTATAATGAGAAATTCCATACTTCCTTATGTAACATTTTGAAAATTTTTCAAATCCAGACGAATCCAGTCTAATTAATACAAATCAGACAAACAGTTGCATTCTTAAATTTGCAACATGATTATTTTAATTTTTATTTTTTACTATTTTTAGGTAAAATTGCTGTTATATTATTTTATTGATTTGTTTAAAAAATGCTCAAAAGGATATTAGCTTTGAAAGAATATTTGTTATTAATTTACAGGGCCACACAAAAATATTCCATGACATAGGGGAAAACATTGTTTGGCGTGCGTTTTAACACTATTTAACTATTTCACATTTTATGAAATTGATATACATTGCTGAAGTTTACTACAAATTATTTCCTATGTAATAGAAAGCCAATAGTATTCACAGGGACACACAAAAGAGTTCGGCATTTTTACTGTATCCGAAGTATTGTATACTGTTACACCATCTGAATATTTTTAAAATTTCGTCATAGTACAAACGCACCTCATTTGCTGCACTTGACTTTCGACTTGTTTAATACCTTTCTAACATGGCTAAAATTATTATGAATTTAATTTATCGATCTGTCTGACCACTTCTAATTCACGTAAACAATATTCGGATTGTCATGTAATTTTCATATTGTAATTAGATTCATTATACACTGTGAAAAAACCGTAATTCCACAGATGTAAATTTACAGAAATCTGTACTCTTATTAAAATTTTATCTGTACACTGTAAAAAAAACTACTATCAAAATTGGTTTTTGATAGTTACTTTTCAAAATTATCTATTAAAATTGCTGTTATTACAAAAAATTTCTCTGTAACCCGTGTTGTAGTTACATAAAAATTTCTAAGCATCCCAGTTTCCTAATAAATTCTTAGTAATATTACATATCTTTTTAATTGTGCAAAGGTCTATGTGTTATATGAATTTTTGTTGTTACTTAAAAACTTCCAGGAACCCAAGTTTCGTCGAAAAATTTTTAGTAACTTAAAGAATTTTTCGTTTTGTAATGTACAAGGTTTCAATGGTGCACAATGGCTAATCTCTTAACCATTGTCGTAGACATTTAGTTCTAATTGCATAAATGTTTTCAATGAGGTAATTTAAAATCGTTTTGATCAATAAAACATTTCTTAAAACTTTATAAAATTAAAATTTTTATAGATTCCTCCGGTTCTACAACTGGTACAAAGTAAAAAATTCCTATTACACTAAGAAAGGCGACAAAAAATCCCCATGCATCTAACACTAAAATACACGCATATATTTCAAATCTTTATGTATTGCTAATATGAATCATTGTAAAATATTATACTTTGTGTTTTTACAGTTAACTGTATGAATTTTGAGACAAAATCACTTCAGATATGAGGTATACATTTTTAATTTTGCGCCTTTTTGAATCGCTCTTTAATATCACTATACACAGTCAAAAAGATCCACATTAAATTATTTTAAATTGTGGAAAAGTTCTTATTATATATTTGCCAAAAATAAAACATATATCTTTCAAAAGTACTCAGAAAGTTAAAAAATTTTCGAATACAGTGTTCCAAAAGTTTAGTCGAACGTAAAGAAATTATCAGAATTCAATATTCTTGTCTCATACTTTGCCTTGATATTTTCCTGTGGAAACTATTTCACGTTGAAGTGATATGAATTTAAAATGTTGACTGTGGTTTTTGAGTTTTGTAGTAAAAAAATAAATTATAAAAGAAAAATTTCTAAAAATCAAACGTATTATTAAATAAAAGTAATTACAAACAAGTTGAATGTAGATTCTGCCATTGCAGAATTCAGTTTCGCCTCCGATTAGAAAAAAAATGATAGAGGTCTTATAGAAGGGCGACCCAGTTTAGAATGCAATGAACTAACTTCATTTTTCTTGTGTTTATCAATATAATGGCAAACAGAATGGCGTGAAATACCCAATTGATTAGCAATTTCTCTCTGAGACATTGGAATTACGGAATAATAAAGAGATACAATTTGACGTGCTACTTCTTCATTGACTAGATTCATCAAAAACGGATTTTTTTCTTTAGTTTAAATGCTTTTTTATAGACTCTGAGATAAAGGGAATGCATTTTAAAAATAAAACGAGTGGAATCCCGTCGAATTCGACGAATGAAATGTTTAAAAGACCCGATCGATTTGATTAAAAAAACGCAAAAGTTATTACATTATTGAATCAATATATAATAAATATATATATCCAAACTTCAGGTCAAGTTTGCCAGTTACAATTTTGCATGCAAATATTCGCACATCTTCAGTTAAAATTGTAATCTGAGTGCCGACGAAATCCAGAAATTTTATTTTATATGTACTCACAGAAAAATAGTTTTATTTAAAAAAAACTAATTTCATTTTTACTATGACATTATTTTCACTAACTAAAGTCATCTGTAAGTAAAATCTGAATCTCAGTGTCCATAATGAAAAGAAATATTGAAATGTAATATTGTTAAGAGTAAAAATGCGATGTTTTAAATAGCGACGTCATTTTCTCTTCAAATGTTTTTTAAAATTTACTGTTATTAGTAATATGAAAAGGCATCCGTAATAATAATGTAATTCCCATTTATCTGATTGATGAATGACATCATTTTCCTCATTTGAAATTTTTATTATTTTGCTTTAGATATTAATTTTTACCATAAATTATTTTCTGTTATTTTATTTACACTATTAATATTATTTCTCAGTAAATATATTTTTTTACCTCAATTAGTGCATATTTATACACAATCATTTATTGTGGTTAAACTTTACGAAAACAATTAACTTTTTTCTTTGAAATGCGAGGACATGTTCACTGATGAAATAAAACTTCTGACTGGTGGAAAGTGATAATGGAAAATAAATTTTTATTATCGAGAGAAAAGCTAAACTGAGTTTCCACCATATTGAAGAAATACCGTAAAAAGCATTTAAAATTAAAAATAAAGTATAAAAATGGAAATAAATTAAAAAATAGCTAAAATGGGCACAACTACAAATAAATAGCTTTCATTTTAAAAAATAACTATCAAAATCGGTTGAGTAGAAAATTCAGGGCTGATGACTAAAAAAACAGCCAGGTCTTTTAAATATATAGATTGTATGAATGTCTCGTTTTAACGGCCGGATTATGAAAAGTGGGCCACAATTTTTGACACAACACTTTTTAGCTTGTCTGAAAGAAACAGCATCGAAAGAAACCATTTTAAAATTGTAATGAGAAAGGTGTTTTATTTAGATAGAAAGTTGTTTGCATTTTAACATGTATTCCACATGAAAATATAATAATTTCTGATGGTGAATCTATGTTAAACTCCAGTCCATATTCTAAATTAAAGAACGATCCTTCTAATAAGCATCTATTTGTTATAAAAAAAGGTCGTTAAAAATTCTGTCATTCTTAATAACAACAAAAAGCTTTTGGTCATTTTTTTATTGCTAATTGTGCTATTTCTATGTGTAATGGAGATTCTTGTAGCGTATTTTGGTAGCAGCTGCTAATTTTATTAGGATACTTAGAAGAAGCGTGATTACGTATAGTAGTCCAGATTCGGATGTACGAAAAAACCCCACAAAGATTGCTAAGTTATTCTTTATTCAATTATAGTATTAACCATTCTGAGATCTAATGCGAGTCTATATTTCTGTATACCTGTACCGTCTGGTTTCTTTTTAACAAGGAGCATGGGGCAGGCCCATTCGGAACAATGACGTTCAATGATTTTGGCATCAAGCAACTGTTTGATTTGATTTAAAACATCCTTTTGCACAGCTTGGGGAAGAGGGAAAGGGAGTGTCTTTATGGGGTAGTCATTAATGAATTTCAAATCAGGTACAATTTTATCAGTATGACCAAGTGTGTCTAATGATTTGGAAAAGGCAGGATAATAATTAAGTAGCAATTTAGTTAGGTTCTTTGCTTCGTCAGATTTTAAGTGAGAAAGTTTAAAATCATTAGCCGATAACTCCTGCTTTCTTTTTTGTAAGATTTCATTAGACGCCTGAATAAAATTTACAAAGTGCTGTTCTGAGTTATTTTGCTTGTCAGACATTTCAGAAGTATAGTCGCGAATTTCTTCAATCTCAGATAATTGACCTATTTTTGTGTGTTTAGGGAGATGAATGGTTTTTTTAGAAGTGTTTTTAAGTGTTATTGAGAAGAAATGATGTATTTGTGAAGTTTTCTTTCTTTTATTGGATAATTTATTCATTTGAATAATGGCATCATTTCCTATTAATTCTTTTGTTTGTGCCAAATATTCAAATAGATAATTTCTGTTATTGTTGATGTTATTGGAAGTGTAAACAGAGCACCATATTTGTTGTTGGGGTTCTAATATAATTTTACGAGTTAAGAACACCGCTTGATTCATTACAACATCACTCAAAGAATTGCATGATTTTGATTGTTTCTCTCCAGAAGATTCTTTACTGGTTTTTAAAGGAACAGAGAAATTATTGTTGACATGGAGACACTTGTTAAAAGTATCAATGACAACATTGTATCTAGTTATGAAATCAAAACCTAAAATGCCTTCAAAACTGGAAGACTCGGGTATGTCAACAATATAAAAGTGGTGTGAAAACGCTTTTTGTTTTAGCTTAATGGATGTTCTGATGCAGGCGGAAAATGAGACATCAGAATTGACAGTTTTAATATTGACGTCAGTGGACAGTCTTTTATATTTTAAGACAGGTTTAAGTTGATTAAATAATTTTTGTGAAAGTAAAGATATACTACTACCAGAATCAGCCAACAAAGTAATATCATGGTTTGCTATAGTGGCTTTAACAAGAGGGAGGGATGGTGACATAGTGTTTACACTACAAATTATTTGAACATTATCACTTTCTGTTTGTGTACTGATGTTATTTGCTATCTTAATGGAGTCAAACGTTTGGGAACCTACTGAATTAACTAGTCTCGAACTTGAAATTTTAGGTAAAACAGGGTCAAAAGCAAAAGTTGCTGATGTAGAAGTATTAGACTGAGACACAACACCATCAGCATAAAAATTGTATCTCTGTTTCAGTTTTCCTGAAATTGGGGCGCGGAGTTTGTGTAATTGTTTTTCCTTTGAGTATTTGCTCTTTTCCATTTAAAACAAGAGAGAGCGTCATGATTGTTTCGTCCACATAACTGACAAACAACTGGTTTTTTTTGTGAAAACTTGCGTGGGGAATAACGTCTAGTGTAGTTTCGATTTTTGTAATTTTTTTTGAAGCGTGAAACACCTGCGGAATGTTTTGGTCTAGTCTGGAAATTTTTTTGCTCAGTTTCGGTTTTAGTATCAGGAGGGGCAAAAGATAATGCATTTATTTTCTCAGAGATTTCTTTTAATTGCGATTCAATAAGATTTTCTGGTCTGTGTACCGAAGGTAAGGAATGTAAAATTTTTTCATTCCTTAAAATTTCATGAAGGGTTTGCGCTCTTTCAACTGCTGTTTTATAATCATTAATGCCTTCTTCCTGTAATTTTATTCTAATATTTGAAGGAAGGGCTTCTAGAAATTTCATGAGTTTGATAGTGTTGCGTGCATTTTCGTCGTTGATATCTGCATAAACAGTCGCCGCAAGAACATTTAGTCTATGAGCTAAATTTTTTATCGTCTCAGAAGGCATAAGTGTTAAACTGGACAACTCAACAGAGGCAACACATTTACTAGGGGGGGGGGCGAAAAATGACGCAAATTCCTTTTCCAGCAAATCAAGGTCTGTTATCTTTTGCAGGTCGGGGTTCTGTGCTAGAAATTTTTGTGCAGGCCCAACTAACTTTCCCTTTAAGATTGCAATTGTTGTTTGTGGGTTATACTTATTAATTTCCGCAGAGACTCTAACTTGATCAAAGAAAAATTTAAGTAAATCTGGATCTCCATCAAATTGAATGATATTTATCGGAATTTGTTTTGCCGCCATGATTAGTTTTTTTTTTGTTTGTTTACGCTCACCAGTTTTAGAGAAATTGTTACACAGACCGAACTTATACCCTAAAGCACATTGAAAACAAGTAAATTTCCTAGCAAGTAAACTACGTAAACTAGCAAAATAAATAGATCTTAAAAAAAATATACCTCACTTTAAAGATATCTTATTTGAACCTTTTATGACAGTAAAGCAAGGAAGCACATACAAAATTAACACATTTAGAAAATAAATTAAATAAAATGGCAAAATAATTACACTTTGAAACATATATCTATATATTCCTTCACTTTAACAAAGTACTTACTTTAGATAATAAAGCAAAGAAAACTCTATAGAAAACCGCAAAAACTGTTAGCAAGCAAGAAAAAAAATCCTTTAACTTCTTTACTCTAGGAAAAAAAATTCCTTTTTTTGTAACTTAAAACCTTCTGATTTATTTATATTTTTTTGATGAAAAAGAATGTTCTTATTTTAACCTTGTAATTAAAGTTCAAAACTGGTTAAACACATTTAAGCATATTAGAGAATGTAACTACAAATTAAAAAAACGAAGGGGTATGGGACGTTAAATATGAAATAATAACACATAAATGCAAATAACTGATAAAAACTGCATAAAATGTCAGCAAAAATAATAACTAGAAATGACAACAGTTACCGTGCTTTCGCAAATTAAAAATCTTTGCAAAAACACAATAACAGGATTAAATTAATGCTCTATACAGAACATAAATGTTGACCGTTGTGTCCTGAATGTGAAAGCAGAACATGAAATAAACAAAGTAGGGAGGTTAACTTACTGATTTAGTTTTAAAAAAATAATTAAATGATTACTAATTTAATAACACAAAAACTTAGGGAAATGGGGCAAGATCTGCTCTCACGTTCAAAATGTAGATTATTTCGACGTTGATTTTCGTTGTTGTGCACTTTTTTTTTTTTTAATCACTGACGACTAGCAGAAATTTTATATTGTAATCAGGTAATTGAATATGCACTTATCAAAAGGTGGTGACACCTCATTTAGAGAATTTTTGTAATTCTCTTATTTATTTATTTATTAATTTTGTGCACTGTTAACTGATCTAAACGATGAATTATTTCTGATGGATTTTCTCAGAATTGAAGACAATCACTATTTTTTTTGCACGATGAACGACTTTACGATGCATCACACCACAGGAATACTGTTATTCACTAAATTTTCTATGAGGCTATATGAACTTTCTGTAGATTACGTTCACTAAAGACACAAAACACACTGGTATAGAAGCACAAAATGAGCACATGCAGCCCTAGATGATATCTGGCTGCGATGAACACGTCAATCACACAGACAATGCGAGATGAAAAAAAAAGGGGCACCCAGCGCTCAGGTGACAATCAGCCGCAGATTTCTTTTAGGATATGGAATCTCGAGGGGAGACCCTCCGAAGCAGTTGAGATGGAGCACACAGGGGAGGAAAAGGGGGTGTCCAGCAAAGGAATTTCAGGACGGGAACAGCTCTGTACTTTTTCGGTTGACACTTAGCAGGCAAGACTAATAGCATTTTCTACCGGGGGATGCAGAGAAGAAAAAGAAGAAACAAAAAGCATCACATCCGCCGGAACGTCGCAGTTGATTGTACCCCCCTCCATATTTTTTTTTATGTGGGGAAAAACGAAAGAGTCAAACGGCACCAGTTATTTTTGTAATGGAGATTCTTGTAGCGTATTTTGGTAGCAGCTGCTAATTTTATTAGGATACTTAGAAGAAGCGTGATTACGTATAGTAGTCCAGATTCGGATGTACGAAAAAACCCCACAATGATTGCTAAGTTATTCTTTATTCAGACATGTATTACTAGGGGGGCACACATACAGTACTCGGAGAAAAATCTCCGAACAGTTTTTTAGCAACTTTACTAGACAAGAGCAGGGAGTCAAGAGGGCTCGTACATAGCAACAAACCGCCACTTTTGGCATGATAGAAAATCGCCAACATACACAAGTTCGCCCATGCACAATGGATAGTATACGCCAAATAACAGTTAAAATGCAGCCAGCAAGATCAGAATTCAATTTAGTTTCCCAGCTGGGATGGGAAAGGAAAAGGTTGCCAAACGATAAATTGTTACACGTGTTGTTTTGTCTAATAACGAAGCACACCGAAGGGACATCAGATTTTACTGCGCAGATGTTAAATTCTTTTTAGGGTTTTGTTGAGAAAGGAAAAAAGAAGCGTAAGCATAAATTTTAACTGCGAAACAGAGATGATCTCCTTATAAGGTAATGCAGAATTGCTTCGATCGGAAAAAGCAGACATCTGGAAATAGTTTTAAACGGTTGATTAATATGTGAGTGTATTTCTCACAGATAAAGTTAAGCAGCAGCCGATTTTCGGTTAGAGAATTAATAAGCAAGAAAAATGGAAAAGGAATGAAGGACAACTTAAAACTAATTTTTGAATTGAACAGAGACGGGGGGTGTAAAGGAATAATTTAAGAAAATAACCAATATATAACGAAATAATCGTTATACTATGCTCTTCCTAAGGTGCACAAACCTATTCTTTCCTTAATCTATCGTTTCCAATATTGGTACTGCTTCTTATAAACTTGCCAAGTTTCTTTCTAAATTACTCGCTCCTTTATCTTCTACTAACTTTCACACCGTGAAAAACTCTATTGACTTTGTTCATAAAAAAAACCTTTCTCCTTGCAATTTTAAAATGATTTCTTTACATGTTAAATCACTTTTCACTAAGGTGCGGGTTCAAAAAGCAATTGATTATCTGGAAAGAAGGCTGCACGAATTCCCTTACTCCTCTATTGAGATTGATGAGATCTTGCAATTAATTACTATTTGAGTTAGTCAAACTGCTTTCCAATTTAATAATCCCTTCTATTCTCAAACTGATGATCTGTTCATGGTAAATCCTTTGTCTCCTCTTTTATGTGAGATTTATGTGCATTTTGTTGGAGAAACACGTTTTAGTTTATATAAATTTTCTTTCTGGTGTAGGTATGTTGATGATATTTTTATCTTAATTCTCTCCCTAATCTCCTTTCTCTTATTAATTCAGTTGATCCATGTATTCAATTTACTGACGAAGTCGAAAAGAACATGTCTCTTCCTTTTCTGAATGTCTTAGTTTCTAAGCACCCTGATCGATTCTCTACCTCTATAGAAAATATTTCACTTACCTCTTCCTCCTCATGCTTTTTCTAATCATAGTCCACAACATAAAGTGGCGTGCTTTTATATATTTGTTTACAAAGCACTTTCCATTGGTTCTGACTCTTCTATTCTGGATAAGGAAATTAGTTACCTTAAATCTATTGCCCTCGCTCGTGCTTACAATTCCACTTGTATAAATTTAATAAGCCTAAACGTCTTCTTTCTGGTTAAAATAATCCTACTAATATTAATTCTATAGTTCTACCTTTTTATCCTCTTCTCTGTTTTAAAATTGCTAAAATCCTTTCTCGTTTCAATTTTAAAATTATCTTTAAATCTATGAATAAAATTAAAATCTCGTCTTTGAAAGATCCTATTCCTACTGAGAACAGGTGGGGTATTTATTTTATTTTATTCCTTCTTCTTGCAATTTGGGTTGTATTTATCACACCAGGAGAGCATTGAAGAAAGGACTGGGCTAACATCAGAGGTATATTGAAAATCAGGAATTATCCAGATCCTCGATTGTTTCTCACTGTTGTGCCTCCACTCATTATTTCAATTTTTTATGGCCAGAATATTTCTTACCCTGCCTCTCCTTCTCACTTACATCTTCATAAAGCTTATTTTATTTGTAAAAATCTTGTCAATGTTCTCTCATCAACCCCCTCCCTCTCTCTTGTGTGGATGTTATTTTTGTCGTTCTTTCCCTCGTCTCTTGTCTATTTTTATTTTATTTATATTTGAAATATATTTAGTAATTTATTTTATTTTATATTTTTACTTATTTATTAATTTATTATTTTATTTATTTATTGTATTACATTGTATTTAATTAATTTATTTTTTATTATTTATTTTATTTTATTTATTTATTTACTTATTTATTTATTTATTTTTCAATTTATTATTATTATTATTATTATCATTATTCCACCTTTTTTTCTTTCTCTTTTATTATTTCGGCATCACTTTTGTCTTCCATACGAGCTCTCTCAACTAGCGCCAACTGTCGCACAGTTTGTAATCTCCACCCTCTTTCTTTCAGTTTATTTCTGACACTGTCCCCTTACGGACACATGTTGGTTCAGCTGATGACGAGCTGTTATCTAGACACACGGCAGTGTGTCAGCCAAGTTCACAAAGTAAAAGGCGACATACCGGCCGTGGGTTATATTACCCGAACCATTTCGAGCCACTTTTGACCCCTCAATAACTTCAATTCTATTTAACCAACACACTTGCAATTTTTTGTGTCGTGTAAGACCATCTTCTAATTTCCGAATCCTAAATTTTTTTAAAAAAATCTTTTACCGTTCACGAGAAATTGACGACTGGAAACCACTGTTTTTACCACTGACTCACTGACAGAAATGTTTGACTACTTCCAGTTGACTTAGGAAGTTGAAATTTGATGTGGAGGTAGGTTATTGGATATATAAATAGGAAAAAATCAGAAATCGCCATTAATTAAACATTAATGGTTGGTTAGAAGATAAATATTGGATTACAATGGGAGTTTATGAGAATTTCACAAAATACCAGAAATAGAGCCAAGTTGGCGTCACTTTTGGTGAGTATCGGGGCTAATCTCTGTAACTACTTAACCGATTTCAAAAGTAATGGTACCAAAATGGTGATATTCGCCCCTGTTCAAACATAGAGTATATCTTATGTCTGTGCCACTAACCAAAAGAGGGTTCAGAAGCGAAAAACATTCTAAAAATGTGATTTTTGTTTTACTGAAGGGCCTAGAAGCACGAAATTTGGCATGTTAATTATTTATAAGATATAAATGATCACTAATGATATTTGCTAAAAATATAAAATTTAAATGGGTGAAAATCCGCGAAGAGCGTTCTAAAAAAGTTCGTAATACCAATTTTAAAACAATCTCAGCAAATAACAAACCGATCTTAAAAGTAATGATATCAAAATGATGATGACAGTCTTTGCTCCAACATAGGATATATCTTGTGTCGATTACACTAACCCAAAGGAGGTGAAAGAGCAAAAAGTGTTCTAAAAATGCGATGTCTGTATAAGGGACTGGATTGGAAATATAAAGTTTGGTATTTTAGAGTTTATGGGAATTTCGCGAAATATCAGAAATAGTGCCAAGTTGGCGACACTTTTGGCGAGTATCGGGGCTAATCTCTGAAATCACCGAACTGATTTCAAATTAATGATACTAAAATGATGGTACTCGCCCCGGTTCAAACATAGGCTATATTTTATGCGTATACCATTAACCAAAAGAGAGTGAAGAAGCAAAAAACATTCTAAAAATGCAACTTTTGTGATACTGAAGGACCTAGAACTATAAGATTTGGCATGTTAATTATTTATAAGATATAAATGATCTATAAGGGCATTTGATAAAAAATAAGGAATTCAAAAGGGCTGAAAATGTGCGAAAAGCGTTCTAAAATGTTCTAAATTGGGATTTTAAAGCAATTACAGCAAAAAACAAACCGATCTTAAAAGTAATGGTATCAAAATGATGGTGATAGTCTTTGCTCCAATATAGTCTTTATCTTATGTCGATTCCACTAATCCAAAGAGGGTAAAAGAGCAAAAAGCGTTCTAATAATGCGATGTCTGTATGTTAAGGGCCTAAAAACATAAAATTTGGCATGTTCATTAATTATAAGATATAAATGATCACTAAGAACATTTGTTAACAAATACAAAATTTAAAAGGAGTAAAAATGCGCAAAAAGCGTTCTAAAAACTTTCTAAATAGCAATATTTAAGGAATCTTGGGTAGTTAGCGAACCGATTTAAAGAAAAAATAGATGCCAAAATGATGGCGACAGTCCTTGCTCTAACAAAATTATTGGATAAATTACCAGATTACAATGGAAATCTATGGAATTTGGCAAAATACCAGAAATAGCGTCATGTTAGCATGACTTTTGGTGCGTAATTTTTGTCGTCAATATAGCGATAGTTCTCCAAGTTGGCTACAAACGTTTTTGGTCGACGAAATAATAAAGTAGTACCTAATCACGTAAAAGAAACATCCTTATTAGTGGAATTTAAAGGAACATACGCAGTCCTAATGTTAAATTTTTAAATTTGACTGAAAAAAACAGTGTATAAATGCAGGAAAAAGCTGAAAGATTAATTAATATTAAATAAAACTAATTTAACTAATTTAACCTAGTTTTTTCAAAAAAGAAACAAATACCTATTTATTTGACAAAAAATAATGATATCCTATCAAAAACATGAATGTGAAAAAATGCCAAGTTCGTTAAAGGTTTCGCTCATAAAAGAAGTGAAATCTAACTGCAAACCAAGTTCTTTCGGAGCTCCTTAAATCATAACTCCTGTCATGCATAATATTATTCAATTGCTTAAAATGATTTGTTATGTTACTTGTTATTCAATAGAGCGACTTGGCAAGTTTTCAGCTACCAACTTTAATCTTTGAGTCGGAGTACAATTTAATCTATAGAATCTGATTGGCAAAGATCTAGTCAATCGAGTGTTCGAATAAGTATATTGAAGTCAAGGTACTGATAAGTTAAGGAAGGGATCAACTTTAATTTCTGATCAACTAAATAGAAAAAATTGAATAAGAGAAAACTTGCTAAGTCGCTCTATTGAATAACAAGTAACATAACAAATCATTTAAGCAATTGAATAATATTATGCATGATAGGAGTTATGATTTAAGGAGCTCCGAAAGAACTTGGTTTGCAGTTAGATTTCACTTCTTTTATGAACGAAACCTTTAACGAACTTGGCATTTTTTCACATTCATGTTTTTGATAGGTTATTATAGCTCGAAGAGCGTCCTGCTTTATTATTTTCATTTAATTGTAGCTATCGAGATGATTTTTTTGTTGATGATGACGTTGTTCTTTAATTCAGGTATAGATAAGGAAAAATTTCCTTATTCGAAATTTTATCCTTCGGGGAGCATATAAATATTTAATTTTTATATTTTCTAAAATAGACTCCCATGGAATAGCAAGTTATCTCATCAAAATTTGCACCTTTTTTATGAAATTTTACAATTGGAATTATTGTACCTAGGGGCAATATTTAAGGAGATAGCCTATTGTTTCGAAATTTATGAATCATCCAGCATATATAAATGTATTTATATTGTACATGGGTAATTCCTTCAAAACGTTTACAATTATTTCCATTTATATGGTCAATATCGCTCTTCAACGGTTTTAATTATTCAGAAAGTTTATGTATATATATGTAATAAAATAAAAAAAAATTTGCGCCATTTTTATTTTTGTTCTCTCTTAGCTTCAATTCTAAATTTGTGGAACATATTGCAATCTTAGTTTCGTAACTTGTAACAGCTAAATTTCTTTTCTTACTTTAGTTATTAATAAATTATTTCTTGCTTCTCAAAAAGGCGGGAAGTATTTCGTAAGCTTTTTACTTTCTGGCATATTCCTGCGATTTTAATTTTATTTTTTATTTTTTAACATCGCGTGACAAGTGTTACTACGCGTTGCTAAAGGGTTTAGTGTTCCGAGGAAAAAATATAGTTCTTGCCAGTAGACCGCCTATTACGGCCAATTAGAATTGATCATTTTGTCCGTTAGAGGCTCGAGTTTATCCTGATTGGATTTTTAAAATGATTGACGCGGAGTAGGAGGGCGCTAGTTTTGTCGTGAAAATGATTTTTTCATTTGGCTTTTCAGGAGAGTAGAATGCACCTTTTCTTTAAACTATCAAGACGCGCGTTTTATTTCTCCGCTGAATTAGAAATGTCATTTTTTCCGAGATTGTAGAACGCCGGAATGTTGCAGCTTAGTGAGCGAAGGCCGTAGTGATAGATGTGTGGAACGGTGATCTGTGGAGTAACTTAAGTTCGTGCTCTAAATAATAAAGAACTAAAACACTGATTTTCTTGCATTGTTATTGGAGAAATTCCTACGAGAACAAATCCATGGCTTATCCACTTACCAGAACGACTGCTCATCCCACTATTGAATCTTAGTGAATAGTAGTATTCTACAACCAACATGGTATTCTATTAGTGATTATACACTATTATAGAACATCGTCGTCGTTTTATTACATTTTAGTCGACAGGATGAAAAATGAACCGGCGTAAAACTTTTGAGAATAAGCTGCATGCTCTTCATACACTTACAGTTGTTCCTACATTTTTCCTGGTATTGTTTTCATCTTAACATTTAATACAGAAAAAAAAAAATAACTATGATATCTTCCATCTAAATGGTATGTCCAAGACTGAAGATGGATGGGATCAGCTGCTGTGTGTTAATACTAATATTGTAATTTTGTTTCCTGCAATAAGACTCAATGTGTGTTACTAACAGTCAGAGTTTTTGAGATGTTAGCTGCACGCATCTTTAACCTCATCTGCGTCTACTTCCACCCATGTTACGACGAGATGGCCTGCATGGAAAAACATCTTCATGTGCATAAATGATAAACCTTTCAGCTGAAAAAAGATCGTCTTATAAAGTTTTGTTTGTAATTATGTGTGGTATCTACATCTACAAATATTTTAAATGTGAAATATACCTCGCATTCTAGTGAGAAACTTTTCAACTGAGAGATATGCAACCAAACTGTGAGATATGCAAAATAAAAATTACAAAAGATCACCTGCATGAAATCAATTCAACATCATTTTCTTTTATTTATTTATTTACTGTATTTTCTAGGTAAAAGTGCATAAATATTTTGATAAATTTTCATTTCATAATAAATGAACACCTGCTGTATGGTTGCGAAACTACGGTAGATTCCATCAGTAATACAAGATAATTGAAATTTACACCTGTGAGTCGTATCTACGAAGTTCTTTATTTTTGTTTAGTTTAATAAAAAATTAGGTATTTGAACAAGGCCACATCGAACATGTCTGTAAGTTATTATTTATTATTTTATTGTTTTATTGATTAAGAAATTTAATGATAATTTCTTTGTTTAAATTCTTGATTTTTTTTTTCTCTCTTTTATTACAAATATTAAAAAATAAATTTGTTCTTAATTTATAATTAATTAAAAATTTTCTGCTCATAGAAATTTTATTTAGTTTTAAAGGTGTTATTTATTTATTTATTTTTTTTTTTTTAAATCGAAAGATGGATTAATTTGTTGTTAAAAAAATACTCTGTTGCAAAATTTATTTTCCATACGTAAAGAAAAGTATTTTTGTTTTTAAAATTATTTGTTATTTCCCATGTATGGAAACCCGATATTTATTATTTTATTACTTATTTATTTATTATTTATTTATTTTTATTATTATTTATTGAGGTATTTGAAGTATAGTAATTGAATTTTAATAATTGAAGTATAGCATTTAAATATTTTCCATATGAATTATCCTTCTTATATGCTATTAAGATCAGGATTAGTAAAAGAAGAAAAAATGTCAGAAAATAAACTTGATATTGTCCCTTTTGAATTTGGGTTGGGCATGGATATATTTAAATGGTTTAATCATTTTGATCGAGAATGTTCGGTAGAAAAGAAAGATAATGAGTGGAAACACCAAAATATTTCAAAATATTTGAAGGGGGAAGCGCTAAAAACTTATATAAATGATTGTTTGGATTGTACTACTTATGAAGAAATTGTCGAGATTTTAAGTGAAAAATTCATTCAAGTTAGAGTTCCAAAATTTTCTGAATTTACTTCCTTAAAGTTAAATGATCTAAGTGATTTGGATTCTTATTTTAGAAAGAAAGTTGAGATTGGAAGGCAACTTCAGCTTGAGGAAAATTTAATTATACAGGGATTAATTGATGGCCTTCAGCCGGAGTATCAAAATTGTTTGATGGTTAACCCTCCTTCCAATACTCGTGAATGGTTTCGCATTGCTAAACAATTAGCAGCGATTCCAAATCATACCTCTAATAACGGCAATAGAAATTTTCAACAAACTAGACCAATGCACAATCCCAATCCTCAGCCCAGACATTGGACTCGACCTACTCCAAACAATCCATCCCAAAATTTTAATCCTAGGTTTTTCACTCCTAGAATGCCTGCAACTCATTATCAAAACAATTACCCTAGTCGTCCGTGCAGAATATGTTTAAACAGAGGCATAGAAAATGCATATCATTGGGAGAGGAGTTGTATATTTAACACAAATTCCTTTCAAGCTCAAACTCCTGCTCATATTCAAACACCCCCTACTAATAATATTTGACAATTAATCATCCCTGGATATGTGGGCAATAACAAAGTGTATTGTGTGGTGGATAGTGGATCAACTGTCTCAATTTTACCCCTCAAATTTGTTCGATATTTAAATGGTAATTTACATAATGTTACCCCTATTACTATCAGACAGGCACAAGGAACTCTTACAATTAATAAATCTTGTCGATTATGTATTAAATTTGGTAATATAAAGAGATATGTTAATTTTTTAGTAAGTCAACTTGATTTGGACTATGCTATTTTAGGTTTACCTGATTGTGCCAAATTTAAATTAAAAATTGATTGTGCAAAAAGCCAGGTGTTACAAGACAATATTTCGTTAAACCCATATGTCAACATATCCAGTGATAACTTAGAATTGCTTCATTTTGATATTATAAAAAATGATACTACTGTGCAACCCGATTATGGAAATACCATAACTCCTCAATCCTTGTCGCGAACTAATAATGATGATTATAATCTATTGGGGGATCTGAATGCTATTCAAAATAAAAATGTAAGGGAACTTTTAAGGGATTATTTAGATATTTTTGCAAAAAATAAATATGATGTAGGGAGAATTAATATTGAACCTCAGCGTATTTATCTTAAATCTGACCTACCAATATCTTTGAGGCCTTATCGTACATCCACTGCTGATGAAAAAAAAATATCTCAGCAAATCCAATCATTATTAGCTGCTGGGTTAATTAAAGAAAGTTATAGCCCGTACTCTTCTCCAGTTACGTTAGTAAATAAACGAGATGAAGGTAAAAAAACCCGAATGTGTGTTGACTACCGAAAATTAAATTCTATCATGAAAAATGACGCTGAACCTTTACCCCGAATAGATGAAATTTTAGACAAATTAAGTGGTGCCCAATATTTCTCTACACTAGATTTAGCCTCAGGCTATTGGCACATACCTATTCACCCAGCCGATTCCGAAAAGTTAGCCTTTACTACTAATTGTGGGCTCTGGGAATGGAATGTTCTCCCCTTTGGTGTAAAGGTAGGCCCCCCAATTTTCAACAGGACAATTAGAAGAATTCTTACAAAATATAAAATAGACTTTGCTTGTTATTATTTTGATGATATAATTATTTTTTCTAAATCAATAGATGAACATATACAGCATCTCATCCAAATTTTTGATTTATGCCGAATAGAAAATATTAAATTAAAATTATCTAAATGTACTTTTGCTCAAAAACAAATCAATTTTCTAGGGTATGAAATCCAAAATGGAACTTTAACTCCAGCTAATACTAATATAGAAACGATTAAAAAATTAAAACCTCCTACTAACACTAAAGAATTACAAAGATTTCTTGGTTCTATAAATGTGTATCATAAATTTATTGACAAATATGCTGAAATTAGACACCCCCTAAATAAATTACTTAAGAAAGATACTATTTGGGAATGGAATACTGAATGTCAAAACTCTTTTCAAAAATTAAAAGATGCCCTCATTGCTAAACCAATTTTAAAGATTTATGACCCAAAATTACCCCTACACATGTTTGTTGACGCTTCTCAGGTAGCGGTAGGTGCAGTTCTTAAACAACCCGACCATAATAACTTTTTACATCCAATTGCTTATTTTTCTAGAGGATTGAGAAGTTATGAGAAAAATTATTTCATTACCGAACTAGAGTGTCTTGCTATCATTGATACTTTAGATAAATTTTATCATTACTTTCACGGTGTGCAATTTACCATCCATACTGATCATGCATCTCTTGTTTGGTTAAAAAATGTCAAACATTTAAGAGGTCGATTATTTAGGTGGTCATTGAAGTTAAGTATGTTCGATTACAAAATAGAGTACTTAAAGGGATCTACAAATGTCGAAGCCGACATGTTGTCCCGAAACCCTATTTCTCATTTTTGTAAACCCCTTACTTTTCTTCTTGACGTTAAAGAGATTATTGAGATGCAAGAAAAAGAAAATGTGTGTGGATCAAATTATATTAATGACAATGGACTGATTATAGTTAAAAGAAAAGGTTTTCGTAAAGTGGTAGTTCCCATGTCCCTAAGAAAAAAATTGCTTAATGTTGCTCATGAACAGTTTGGTCACCCTGGTGTTCAAAAAATGCAAAATTTAATTTCTCCTAACTATTATTGGCCAGATATGACCCAAGACATTACTAACTTTGTTAAATACTGTGATACTTGCCAGAAAAATAAAAAATCTAGACAGAAAAAATTTGGCTTATTACAAGCTATGCCCACTACAGATCAACCTTTTGACTGTCTGTCTGTTGATACTGTAGGAGGGTTCAATTATTATAATTCTACAAAAAAATATCTCCATATTATAATAGACCATGCCACAAGATATGTTTGGGCATTTCCTTCCAAAAGTGTCACTACAGAAACTTATACAAATTGTCTGAAACAAATTTTCAATATCAAAATCCCTCAACAATTATTCTGTTTTAGTAAGATTTCAAGTGTACAGTCCCCTCAAAAAATACTTAGTGACAGGAATGCTGCTTTTACTTCTTCAAGATTCAAAAAATTCCTGCGAAATCATAATATTAAACAACGTTTGACCACTGCCCATCATCCACAAACGAATGGGAAATGTGAAAGAGTAAATCAGACAATAGTAACTAGATTAAAATGTAAAGTAAACTCCACTACCTCTAAAATTCCCTGGACTAAGCTTTTAACTGAGGTAATTAATGAATATAATAATACACCCCATTCTATTACCAAATTTCCACCTGCGTACTTACTTTTTGGCCAATTACCCTATGACTCCCCCTTACAACAAAATTATTATCCCCCTGTTCATGAAGCACTTAAAATTGCTAAAACAAGAACTGATGAATTTCATTTAAAAAATAAAAGATATTATGATAAAGATTATATCGAACCAAAATTTAAATTAGGAGATCTAGTTATCTATGAAGAATTTCAGTACCCTAATACTAGAAAGTTGTCACAAGTATTTAGTGGCCCTTATAAAATTCTTAACAAATTATCCGAAGTAAATTTTGAAATTGATAGGCAAAACCAGTTCAAAAGTTCAGAAATAGTACATGTATCTAAATTAAGGCCTTATTATTCCCCTGATAAATTTAAATTAAGTCATGAGCAACAACCCCCTAATCAACAACAACAAACTCAGGTAAAAACTGTAGCTTAAACTATATCTCTAGTTTATCATTTTATAATTTTTTCTCTTAAACAGTAAATTTCTTTTCATATTTTAATTCAGATAATATCCTGTAATTCTCACAGAATGGCAATGATATCTCTTGACTGCAGCGAGAGTGTCACTTGTCTGGAAATTTTTATATTTGTTTATTTATGCCGGCGTAGACGAACAAAGTGGAAATTTCTTATTCTGTACTGAATTACTCTACTTAGAATATTTTTTTTTCTTTCAACTGAACCTATTTGTAATATTAAATTTAATCTATCAATTATTAAATTAATTATTTGCCAAGTAACAAAATTTTTATCACTTTATTTTAATATATTTTTTTTTCTTTCTCTCTTTCTTTGCTTCTGCATTCCAGTCCAAGTACATGTCAATTATAATATAATTTTGTTTCTTTTTCTCTTTCCTACTTGCATCTTGCAATGTTTTATCACACCGAGAGAATATTTATTGCGTAATTATTTGACATGAATAGATCTTGTTTTTTATTTTTATCATTTATTAATATTTCTTTTTAAGAATCTTAGTAGTTTAAAGGTCACGTGCATTCTCAAACATGAACAAAATTTTTATTTATCTTTATTTTATTTTAATTTATCATAGTATATTTTAATTTTTTTTTGTACATATTCCTACTTAATCCTGTACTCTGATTACCAGATTAAGTAAATGATTTCATAGTTGATTGCATTTTTTATTTTATTCCACTTCTCTCTATATTTCATCCCAAAAATATGAGATGAGATAAACGAGATTAAGTATTTAAAGAATGTCTTTTGTGATATTTATTATTACTTATTAAGAGATTTACTTATACTCATTATGAGATTTACTTACACTTATGATATTTATTATTATTGATATTTTTCCTTATTATGTTTCTTAATTATATTGTTTATTATTTACATTGTTAAATTTTATTATTACTATATTATAAAATGTGTTATTAATTAAAAATACAATTATAAAAGTATTTTCACAAAGATTCCAAAATGGAACTGTTATGAATGTTCAAGGACTTACTCACACAAAAACTGAACTAATATTATAATGTTAGCTGATGAATTTGGACAGTTAAATGAATTAGACATCCTTAAAATGAGGTAATGAACTATGCCATTCCAAATATGACTTTAAGAAGATTTTTGAAATAAACTTTTAAAAATTGATTTCTAGATTTGACATTGTTAAAAAAGAATTTAACGTTATTGTTTTTCATTTTTATGTTTCATTTTTATGTTATTACTATGGGTAATTGCTTATATTTTCAAATTACTTTTTGATGTGTACTTTAAACAAGATTATATCTTGTATTTGTATTGAAGCCTATTTTATTGTATTTAAATTTGAAGTTATTCCACGCATCACCTTGGTGTTTTTAAATTTGAATTCTATATAAAAAAGAGAAATTAATTTAAATTTTTTTTTTATTCAGTATCTAATTATTATTACTTATATCAACAACTTTGTGAGCTAAGTCTGCATCATCTCCCTTTCTGTGAAATTGCAGGTCTCAGACCTACTTTTTCACCCGTCTTTCTGGGAGGGGGGATTTGTAATAAAATAAAAAAAAATTTGCGCCATTTTTATTTTTGTTCTCTCTTAGCTTCAATTCTAAATTTGTGGAACATATTGCAATCTTAGTTTCGTAACTTGTAACAGCTAAATTTCTTTTCTTACTTTAGTTATTAATAAATTATTTCTTGCTTCTCAAAAAGGCGGGAAGTATTTCGTAAGCTTTTTACTTTCTGGCATATTCCTGCGATTTTAATTTTATTTTTTATTTTTTAACATCGCGTGACAAGTGTTACTACGCGTTGCTAAAGGGTTTAGTGTTCCGAGGAAAAAATATAGTTCTTGCCAGTAGACCGCCTATTACGGCCAATTAGAATTGATCATTTTGTCCGTTAGAGGCTCGAGTTTATCCTGATTGGATTTTTAAAATGATTGACGCGGAGTAGGAGGGCGCTAGTTTTGTCGTGAAAATGATTTTTTCATTTGGCTTTTCAGGAGAGTAGAATGCACCTTTTCTTTAAACTATCAAGACGCGCGTTTTATTTCTCCGCTGAATTAGAAATGTCATTTTTTCCGAGATTGTAGAACGCCGGAATGTTGCAGCTTAGTGAGCGAAGGCCGTAGTGATAGATGTGTGGAACGGTGATCTGTGGAGTAACTTAAGTTCGTGCTCTAAATAATAAAGAACTAAAACACTGATTTTCTTGCATTGTTATTGGAGAAACTCCTACGAGAACAAATCCATGGCTTATCCACTTACCAGAACGACTGCTCATCCCACTATTGAATCTTAGTGAATAGTAGTATTCTACAACCAACATGGTATTCTATTAGTGATTATACACTATTATAGAACATCGTCGTCGTTTTATTACATATATATATGTATAAAGATGCTATTTTAAAGAATAAGTATATACATTTAAAAGTACTGAAACAATTACTTTCCGTTGTGCTCAAAGTACTTTAATTGACTAAGTAATCCTTTTTAAAATTTTTGCGTAAAACCTGTCAAAACCTTTCACAATCAGTCATTTAAACTATCAATAAAGTTTGTTCTTTCTCTGAAAAAGATATGTTTAAAAATTATTTGTAAAATTGCATTCTAATCCGACAGCGTTAAAACTAATTTCATTAATAATTTTAAAATATTCGTTTTTGTTTAAGCAGGTGTGATTACATATGTTTGATTTTTATTTTGTTTGTTTTTATTTTATTTATTTTGTTTTTTACTTTTTATTTATGCTTTGTTTTTGTTTTGTTTCTTTCTTTGGCTGGTAAATACCTTCATTTTGTTTTGTTTTTTAACTTTACGTGAATAATTATATAATTAAAAGAACATTTTTGCTGTTAAAATTTCGTATCTTTAGAATGCGTTAATTACTAAAGTAATATGAAACACACCCTCCGGTTTTTCTCTAACGATATGTTAGTATTGTTAATTAGGAAAGATAATTAGTTTTCGAATGAAATGTAATAATTCACAGGTGAAATCTCAACAACAAAATATTAATTATGCGCTTCTTTTACATTATTTTAATGGTAGTAATTTATTTATGTAATTTACTTTTACAAAGATGCATTCTTTTTCGAAGTTAAATTACAACATTAAGACTTAACTCAATTAAGCTTTTATTATTTGAACCTTTGTGAACGAAATATTTTTAATTAAAAAAACCTTAATTATCTCTTTGGGATAATTAAACAACTCAGATGCAGTAAATAGTGATTTATGTTCTCGTCACTGCTTATTTAATGTGTGATAACCATTACGTTCTGATAAATATTTGGCAGAAGTTAACACAAATTATTCATGCCTTAAATAGGGCATCTGTATATTATAATTGGATAGTGTTATGATTTTACAACATATTTAAAACCATTTTACTACACTGTAAAAAAAAAAAAAAAAAAAAAAATTGTAATTTTACAGATGTAAAATTGCCGAAATCTGTATGGTTACTAACATTTTATCTGTACACTGTACAAGAAAAGATGCAAATCTACAAGACTAAACTTTGTAAAGCTACAAAAATCTGTAACTTTACAAATAAATTTATTAAAATTACAGCATCTTTCTAAAATTTTATTTGTAACCTAAGTTGCAGTTACATTAAAAAAAATCTAGGAATCTTAGTTTCCTAAAAAATTTTTAGTATCTTTACAATTTTTTTGATTTTCAGTGCAAACCTGTATCTGTTACATGAATTTTTGCTATTGCCCTTGCATAAAAATTTCTAGGAATCCCAGTTTTCTAGAAAACTTTTAGTAACTTTACGGATATTTTTTACAGTGTAGTGAATGATAATTCCAAAATCCTTCGAATCTAGTAACATAAAAAAAAATCAGGCAAATCATTAAACACAGGGTGAACCAAAAATTGTTAACACATTTTAAAATTAAATGTAAAATAACGTAACTGACGTACATGAATATAATTTATAATAAAAAGCTTCTCGTGATGAAAAATGTTATTTAAGCAAATTAAAAATTTAGCTCCAATTTTTTCTGATAAATCATGTTATATTTAAAAATAAAAGTATGAAATACTTAAAACTTAAAATCAAACAGTTACGGTCTATTTAGTAGCATAATACGCTGCAACATTTCAATGTGTGAACATGTAGTTTAGACTATTTTATAATCAATGCTAACAATAAATGGATTGAAATTAAGAACCGTTTGGAAATATACTCCCAGTTACAAAAATCGCACACCTTGAAGTATAGTATTCTATTACATAAAATCACGCACGCTTCGTAACTTCTGTTTGTAAAATAACAGTTCTACAACTGTATTTTTTAAGTTTGTGAATATATTTTTTATAGCTATTTAAAATTTAATTATCCTTGTCAAACATTGAGCTATAAATTCAATATTTTTAGGATTTCTACACAGTTTTAATTTACTGGAAGTTAGATAACAGTTAAAAATGGGGGATTTCTGTAAAAGCTAATATGTTTATTTTTTATTCTTTAACATTTCTGTATTCCTTTTATTTTTTATTCTTTAACATTTCCAATTTTAAACATATTTATGAGTCGAAACCCGTCGACTTCGTCGAATGAAAATATTTAGAAGAACTGCTTGACTGAATTTTTAAAAATCACAAAAGTAATTATGATTCATCAATCTTATACTGTCTGACCTAACTCTTAAAACTTTTTTTTTTTAACCAAAGTTTAGTTTTAATTTTTCAAATTATTAAAAAAACTAGCTGTTACCCGTGACTTCGTTCACATAACATTTAAAGAAGAATTAATTAATCAATCAAGCAAAAGATTTCATTGATTAAAATCATGTGTAATTAACTTTTTATCGCAATTTATAGTAAAAATCTTCTGATGATCCTTTTTTGCTGACTTAAATTTTCCTTTCAGCGACTTATACTAATAGATAGAAACATTCTGGAATACTTTTGATCAGCCCTGTAGTTTACCTAGTACCTTTAATATACGAAAGTATTTTTCTAAACTTTAGTTTAAAAAAATATATATTCCTTATTACTACACTGTTAAAAAAATTCTCTGAAGGTACTAAACATTTTCTAGGAAACTGGGATTACAAGAACTTTCATGTAACGATAACAGGAAAAATCCATGTAACTGATTCTAAAACTCGAATTTTTGATGTTACCGTTACAGGAAAAGTTCTTGGAATCCCAGTTTCCTAGAAAAAGTTTAGTACCTCTACAGAATTTTTTTTACAGTGTACCTCAATTACAATTTCAGAAATTATCATCGGAAGACAACCATGTATCCAGATCTTTGCGTGACCCTGTATATCATTTTATCCATATATTACAAACATTTCTTAGTTTATTGAAAGCAGTTCAAAATAAAAATGCATATTTTATTTAAAAAACACCTTTAAGTAAATTACACTCATATTCAGTAACCTTTCCAAGATCTTTTGTGTAACCATGTATATCTTAATTGTTGTACTATCAGCATTTATACACATCATTTAATTCGCATACACTTAGTGAAACTTAAAAGCACATATCATAATTCAAAACGCATTTCATCCATGCAACAGTCACCATCCATCATATACAGTACTTCGGATAGAATATATACTATTTTAAATCTTTTGTGTGTCCCTGTAAATGCTAAGCACTTTGTATTATGCATGAAATAACTCACATTAAGCTTCAGAACGTATATGAATTTGGTTATACATGAAATCGTTTACTATAATTAAAATGTGTCGCAAACTGTTCCTGCCTTTATTCTTATGCAATGGAATTCTTCTGTGTGACCCTGTAAATAAATGTGTCCTTTTCACTGCATACTTTACGAAATGCATATTTTAGTACACTTTGTTGATGCATATAAATTTGAATATGTTTCACTGAGTGTAACATCGTTAAAATTCATTTGAAACGATTTTTCTACATAGTGCCGTAATGTAAGAAAAATTTTTGACTATCCCAATAAATAAACTAATCATGGTAGAAACTTCATTTTAAATACGTATTCGTGCTAAGGTAAATGTTAATAAAGTCCAAAATTTCCATGGCTACTCGGCTTGCCCTGAAATTCACGAAAGTTAGAAAGCGGCCAGACGGACAGACAAATCGAAAGCATAATAACTTTTCAACATTTTTGAAAGTGTTAAAGAATAGAGTCAAAAATATATTAATCTGTAGTTTTATTTTCTGTCTTTTCCCCACAAAACATTTCTTCCATTGATAATTATGAGTTTTGAATTAAATTTCATTTGTATGTTACTTATAACTTATTAATTAGTTTTATTTTCCCCTTTTCAAATGTATTCCCCTAATAATTATGAATTTTGAATGAAAATTTCCATTAGTATGTAACTTATAACTTAATAATTAGCATAAGTACAAAATATTTCTCATCCATTTTAAATATGACGTCATTATTTATCGAAATCCAATAATTACCGATATCCATATCCCGTGTATTTTTAACGACTACTGTAAAATAGCTGTTTAATTTCAACGATGACGTCACATTTTTCCAAGTTAAATATTTCATTGAAAATATTATTCTTTTCATCCTTTTTTTACTTCTAATTATGTCGCCATTTTTGACAGAAAAATTTTTGTTAATGAAACAAACATACATGTTTAATACATAACAAAATATACTCCCTTTATTTCTATTTCAAATATGACGTCATATTTATTTTCTTTTAATATTTTTTCTTTTCATTTTTTTGCACGGAAATTGCTCAATTGAAAATTTATTGCCGCTAAGAAATTATTCCAGATTTCTATTTTATTGGCAACAAGAACGGAAAATTGTTAAATATTATCTTAAAAATGCCTATTGATTCTGTATGAAAAAATAATGAAATTTTGAATTATTAAGGAAAATATTTGAATAAAATGAATAAAACATAGCCTATGTTCATTTCAGGTCTATAATCTATCTATAAGCAAAGATTCAAAGACATTAATCCATCCGTTTTAAAGCCATTTTCATTCCAATTTTCGGACACATTTTCACATTTATAATAGATATACGAGGGCAATTCGGAAAGTAACCTCCGTTTATGAATTTAAAAAAAAATTAATGAAAGGAAACATGCTTTATTACTTATGTATGAAAGACATCTTCTTCAGCTACTTCTAGACATAATTGCCGTATTAATTAAAACAATTATCATAATGGTAAATTAGCTTTGAAATTCCATCGTCACGGACTTCTGCCGCCGGCCTATTCAACTGCGATTATTTTTAAATTCAACTCGCACCACTGTTTCAATCCAAAGAATTTTAACATGTTTTTCGATATAATTTGCTGATAAATGTACTACCAAAAATGTTTTAAAAAATAGTGTGGCAAGCAAAATATTAGACAGCAATTCGAAATTTGTCAATATGAATAAAAGAATATGTTAAAATTCTTTGGATTGTAATAGTGGTGCGAGTTGAATTTAAAAATAATCGCAGTTGAATAGGCCGGCGGCAGAAGTCTGTGACGATGGAATTTCAAAGCTGATTTACCGTTATGATAATTATTTTAATTAATACGGCAATTATGTCTAGAAGTAGCTGAAGAACGTGTCTTTCATACGTAAGTAATAAAACATGTTTCCTTTCATTAGTTTTTTTTTTAATTCAATAACGGAGGTTACTTTCCGAATTGCCCTAGTATAAGATAAACTTTATTTCTTTACGTAATTGGCAATATCCAACTAAGATTTTAAAAAAAATGTCTTTATTAAATTTGAAGCTTTGGTCTTTGGCATTACGAATGAAAGGTCTACAAAAAGTGCGAATATATGATGTAATTACATAATTTTTTTTTTCAACTACCTCTAAAAATAACGTCGTTTTCACTGTCACAAAATTCACGTGCGTATTTTTCATATTCATATTCACTATTTTAAAAATATTTTAAAGTGCAATAGATTATTATTTATTTTATTTCAAATTTTGATGTTACTTTTGCCAGATACAGTTTTTCATGCAATCATTCGAACTCTTGACTGATGGGTCTATTATGAGTTCCCAGGAAATCCCGAAAATTTCTTTTACACAAATTCGATTAAATATTTAGTTTTATGAAATAAAATAGTCATTTCACTTTTACTATGGCGTCATTTTCAATCCCTGAAGCCCTCTGTAATTAACGTATGAATCTCAGCACCATCATAATAAAAAAAAAAACATTAACATGTAACAGCTTAATTAGTAAAAATACTTTTTTTTTTAAATTATGCCACCATTTTCCGTCTAAAAGTTTTAAGAATTTTATTTTTAATTGTAATACGAAAATGGCACCCGTAATGATATGGTAATTTCCGTTGTTTCTCTTCTTTTTTCAACAATGTAAGTAACCCGATTGCCACAAATGATGAAGTAAAAGACTTAAAAGACATTTAAAATTAAAATATAAAAATGGTTTTAAAAAAAAATAGAGTTCAGGCACATCAACCATTTTCCACCATTGGCAGTAATTTAACAGAATACTTTTTATTGTCCCTGTAAATAAACTAAACATACTATAAACTTTATTTGAATAGGGTTCGTCCCGTGGTAAACGTCAATAACGCCAAAAAAATTTCGGGCAGTCCGAATATATTTGCGAAAGTTAAAGCGCAAACAATCGGATCATACAAAACGAAGTGATAAACGCTTTTTAACTTTGTTGGAAAGTGTTAAAAGAGAAGTCTCAAACTAGCTTCTGTAATATCTGAAACTGGATGCAAAGCTAAGAAGTCGGAAATTACAAGTCAGACATAGCAAATGATGCGAGTTCGTACTTTAATGAAGTTTTTAAAATATACAGTACATCAGATACACAGTATTCGAAACCATTTTGTGTGTCGCTGTAAATACTAAATGCTTTTTATTATACGGAAATTAACTTATAGTTAACCTCAGAAATGTATATCAATTTCATAAAACGCGAAATAGTTTAATATAATTTAAACGCACCCCAAACAATGTTTCCTCCTACATCATTATATAACAGAATACTTTTGTGTTGCCCTGTATATTAATAAAACTATTCTTTGCACCATAGATTATACAGAATGTATGTTTTAGTATATATTTCATAGATGCATGTAAATTGTATTATGTTCGAAAAAGTGTAACATCATTAAAATGCATTTGAAACTATTTTTTCGCATTGACCGTAATGAAACAGAATACTTTTGATTGTCTCTGTAATTGAACTATGCATCCAATTTTCATAAAATTTGAAATGACTTGACAAAATTATGTAATAATTATATATTTTAAATTTCAAACGATTCGGTTAGGTAGTTTTTCGTTGTTAAATGCATACTGGCGGACGGTTAGAATGACAACTGTAGGTGATATTATATGTATTTACATAATTATGAACTCACCTAAAACACTCAACTTTTTGTAATTTTCAAATCAGATTTTTGCGTTTATGATTAAAATTGATTAACTTATCAAATTCATTTTAAAGAATAATAACAGTTTAGAGATTATAAATAATTCATTATAAGTAAATACATAAAATTTAATTAAGATTTCAAAAATAGTAAACTTTAATAAAATTAAAGAATAATATGCCCTTTTTAAAATGTTTTCCTCGCCTAAAATGCTTGGTGGCTATGTTCAGTGTACGCATTACATTATAAGTCGGTGCCATCCTGGTTTAGAAACAAGTGATTAGTACCGTGTATGTTTACCAGTGTTTTTCGTGAAAGAATTCTGTTTCCCCAGTTTTCTGGAGAAATTTTGTGAAAAGGTTGTGTGAAAGAGAAATTTTAAATACAGGATCACATTATTTACAAGTGAATAATGTATAATTATGCGACAGTTTGGATTATCGTCTGCAATAAATGGAAATAAAAAATCATTTACCGCAATTAAGAAGGATACTTCTTTATGAGGATAGTTTTGTTTTCAGAACGATACAAATACAACAGTGATACCATTTCAAAGATACCGAAATACCATAAAACTTTGTTTCCGAAACTTTCTAAACCGTTCCTTTCTTTGTATTCCGTAAGAGAAACATTACATTGTTTCTTTACCACTTGAGGGGCGTAGGTATGCCTATTAAACCAAATAATTTTCATTCCCACAGGCCACATTGGCACCAGAATTTTAGTTGAAAAGAATTTCGGTTTATTAGATGCGGGAAATTTAGCTTTTTCTTATTTACAAATAAAATTGATTTCACATTTCAGTATCAATCATTAATTTCAATACTAAATTACTGAAAGTGCTTTGCGTCGCAAAGGGTTAAATAGAAATTCAATATAAAAGTGGGTAAAATCCTGTTATAATAAGCTATTATAATATTTCAAACGCTGATATAGTACTGAAACAATTTAGCCCTAATATTTATCTGCTACTATCTATATTATCCAGTTATACCATAATATTCTGACAAACGCTGTTTCAGGAATAAATATATGTTTCAATATGCACATTACGAATAGTTTAATGCCTAAAATTCATATTTTTATAAACGTCATAGGCCATAAAATTTAAATTATTAACCTTCCATCAATATTGTTACATTAGCATCAGAAAATTGAAAGAATCCGCGCAATTTTCAGTGGGTTCCAATTCAATGAAATCAATGAACTGTATGTCATTCACAATTCTGTAAATTAAACATTACGCTATTGAAAGGTATTCCTTATGCATGTTTCTAGATAATAAAAGTTTAATTGAGCATTCAGACTCGAATGAACGCGTTCAGAATATTCGTCAACATTCAACATTTGTAGTATAATGAAAACAGAGAAATGAATTGAAACTTATACGGAAATATCTAGTAGTATAATAAGACTCTGAACTATAAATTTAATTGAAAATATAAATTTAATGCATTGAAATAATAAAATTTTGAATAAAAAATTTTAAAAAAGACAATTTAAAAACTGATTGGGCACTGCACACATCATTCTAGTCAAGTACATTTTTGTAAAAAGGTGGTTAAATTGCCATGCATAGCATTTGATCGTATAAAACTTATACAACTAAACTATCCTGACCGATTTCAGCAATAAATAACGTCTAAAACAATTCTTCTATTTGAAGATTTTGTTCTGCAGCGAGTTTATTACCATATTTGTCTATAAAACTATCAGTTTCCATTTTTTATATTCATATTTGAAGATAAGCCGAGAAATTAAAAAAGACATAATAGACCTAATACTGGCAACAGTAACAACGTTCTTTTATTTATTTATTTATTTATTTATTTATTTATTTATTTATTTGTTTGTTTGTTTTAGAATAGGCAAAAGAAAAAACTTTAAATTTGGCATGTTATGTAACGTATAATACAGCTCATATTCAAAATGTTAGAATAATTGAGAAAAAGTAATAAGAAAAAATTATTTGTCATTTATTTATTTTTTATACTAAGTAAATGTAATTAAATTTCTTATAAATTAAATCTGGAATGTTTAGATAAGATTTTAACATTTATAAAATATAAAATACAGCACAATAAATTAGGTATACAGCTTCCTTAAACACACCAGAATACTAGAATAAAATTTAGATTGGTTCAAAATATTAGAATATTTTATTTTACGCAACAATATTATCTTATGAATATGAAGTAAATGGTATTTAATATTTTTTAGCATCCCCTTTAGCTTTCATAACAGTGTACAATCGATCTTGCATACTATATACAAGGTGTTTACAAACATTTCTATCAATATTAGCCCAAATAGACTTTATACGTGCCACTAACTCAGTTTTACTTGAAGGAGGATTTTCTTGAAGTTTTTTCTTCATTATACACCATAAGTTTTCGATGGGATTAAGATCTGGTGAATTTGGTGGCCAAGGAAGTACCTTAATGTTGCGTTGGCGGAACCAATTCTTAGTTGACACCGAGGTATGCGGGGACGCTAAATCTTGTTGAAAGATGAAATCATCTTCAAATAAAACTTCTGATGATGGAATCATGTAATATTCTAAAATTTCTTGATATATCAGAGAGTTAACCTTTTCGTAGACGATGCATAACTTTCCAGGTCCTTCTGCACTCATACAACCCCAAACCATGACACTAGCAGCAAATTTTACGGAACGTTTAAGGCATTCTTTATCAAATGCTTCTTGCTTCATTCTCCAAACTCGAATACCTTGATTATCATATGAAACACAAAACATACTTTCATCACTAAATAATATATTTTTCCAATCTTCATTGCTCCATAAACGTCTTGATTTACATCAATTCAATCTTATACGCTTTTGTCTTGCAGTCATGAGAGGTTTTGTTTTCGGTACACGAGATTCAAATTTAAATTTATGGAGACGTCTTAATGTTGTCGATGTAGAAACTTCAACTCCTTCTTCTTTCCATTTTCGGTGCAAGAATCGCACACTTTTAAAACGGTTTTTCTTAATTATACGCTTCAGTTTCCTGTCATCTCTAGCAGATGTTTTTGGTTTTCGGCCACCATTTCGGCGATTATTTTGAAATTTTCCAATTTTTGAATTTTGTGTTAGTATTTTACTAATGCTCGATTGCGAACAATGTAAATAATTCGCTATAAAATATTGATTTTTACCGTGCCGATACAAATCAACCATACGAAGTTTAGTAGATTCAGGAATATCACTCACACGGCCCATTTTAAGACGAAAAAGAAACAAACTGCAAAAAAGAATACTGATTTTAAATAAAATAGTCTGAATTTAATCAATGATGCCACCAGTTAAGAATTGGTAATAATTAAAGGAGAATTAATGTGAAATATTCTAATATTTTGAACCACTTGAATAAATATTCTAATATTTTGACTTTTCAAAATAATTTTTTTTTGCAATTAATCTTTTCAAAAATGATATTAAATTTAAGATAACAAGTAAGTTTAATCAACAATAAGTTCTTAATAAAAATATCGTTTGCATATTTTCATTAAAAGACATTAAATTACCAAACGATATTTTCAATTTCTAAAAAAAAGGTAATTATTCTAATATTTTGAATATGAGCTGTATATGTCCTTAATTGCGCTTTCATAATATAAACAGAGAAAAAAGTACAAAAGTGGGAAAAGGTTTTTTTGAAAACATTTAGTGCATGTAATGCTTTAAGATAAATTTTAGTGCGAAAGCGTCATTCCTTTTCTTCTAGATCATAGACTGTTTGTTTTACGACAGATGAATGCTACTCTCTGTTGAAAACTAAATGCTTTGCTAAAAGGTAAGAGGAAGAAATGGAATGATGCGAAAAAAGAAAGATGGAAGAAAACAGAATGCGGCAGATCGATGAAGAAGGGGCCTTCGTGGCCGAGGGGGTCAAAACACCACATCGCTAATTGCTTGCGAGCATAGGAGGTTGTGGGTTCGAATCCCGCTGGCTCCATTGCACACGCTCTTTATATGGAGCTCCCGGCTGTATTCCCATCATCTTGTAAAATTCCTTTGTGCTATCTCGTACCTGTATATTGGCGATATCTTACAAGCAGGCTTTCATGTAGAGCACACAAGTCAGATGCATGTGTTCAATAAATTAAAATAGATGTAGAACGACGGATATTTTTGGAAGGAATATAAAATATATTCGACGATTTGAAATGATGCGAGAACGTTTCAATATTATCCCAAGCAAAATGCAGGATGCATTCATGTGAAAAATCAGAGAGAAAGACAACTAGTGTAATTTTCGATTTTTTTCCTAGTTATTATCCTGTTTCCTCTTAACAAATATGCTGCCTAAAATTGGTGTATTTTATCTGGGATGAAGTCACATCCTATATGGATAGTTATTTCTAAGTGTGTATAAATAGCATTTTTAAAAATTTGAACTTTCATTTTTAAATGTTTATAAATTCTATTTTTAAAAAAAAACAATGCATGAGTAAAAGTTTCAAACTGGACTTTAAAGTATTAGAATTATTGAAAATGTGTTAAAAATTTTTCTATATTTCACGATGCATAGTAAATTATATATCATAAATTCTACTGAAAAAAAATTTTTCTTTTAAAGTCAATATTTTTGTAAAAATAAAAGTTTTATTTTAAGTACAGAGAGAAAACATGTTTGTTTTTAATGTTTTTGTAGACAAAACTTTATTTCTGAGAAAAGCATTGGAATATAAAAACCTTGTTTCTCGGCCATTTCCGTGAAAAGAGTTCCCCCAGGCATTTGGTATTCTGCATTGATGTTGGAAAATGCGATAAGAAGAATAAAATCTATCCGTTGAGGCGCTTATTTTACTCAAAACTAAAATTTATTTTTCAAACAAATATTCTACCAGGAAATTTACGATACTAAAACGATGGTAATGTGTGTATTTTTAAAACTACTTATGCTATATATATCTATATTATTTTATCTCACATGTACAAGAAATCCTTATTCAAAAAGAAAATTGGCTATCTGCTTAGATAAGTTTATTGATGTTTTATGAAACATAATTTTTTGCAAAAGAAATGCATAAAAGTAATTTAAATACAGTCTAACCAATCTATTGAAATAGCTATTCTGATAAGAAGTATTTGATCATTTGGGATTCCATTATTAATAATAAAGACTGAAATAGCCCTTTTAAATAATAACTGCTTGTATAATTATTTTATTTTATTTTATTTTTTATTTATTTTTTAATGTCAAATTTTACCCAAAATTTCCATTTTAAGACCAAAAGCGCAGACTCAAGCGATTATTTTTCAGAGGTAAAATTTCACACAGTCGATGTGCTAGTATAAATGTAACTTTTGGCACCTACCCTTTTTTGAAAAAAATTAGTTTTTATGCTCCACCTTAATGCATACTTATTTCTATATTTATATAAATAACATTTTTAAAAGAAGATTGAACATTTTAAAATGTTTATAAATTTTTGTTCTAAACTGGATTTCAAGCAATTAGAATTTTTTTAATGTGTTAAAATAATTTTCTATATTTCATTATTAACTATAAATTATGTGTCATAAAATCTACTAAAAAAATTTTTTTTAATGAATATTTTTTAAAAAAATAAAAGTTTTATCTTAAGTACCACGACAAAACCTGTTCTTTTTTTAATGTTTATATAAATAAATCTTTATTTCTGAGAAAAGTATTGGAATATAAAAACCTTGTTTCTCTGTCATTTCCGCGAAAAGGGTTCCCCCAGGAATTTGGTATTCTGCACTGATGTTGGAAAATGCGATAAGAAGAATAAAATCTATCCGTTGAGGCGTTTCTTTTACTCAAAACTAAAATTTATTTTTCAAACAAATATTCCACCAGAAAATATATGATACTTAAATAATAGTAATGTGTATATTTTTTAAATTACTCATGCAATATATATATGAACCAATGAACCAATATGAACCAATTGAATTTAATGGAAAAAAAAACATATTGAACATGAGGAAAAAACTAACTAAATAAATAAATACAAATGGAATTTGTAGAACCAAAGCAGAATTATCAAGCCCCAAATACTTTGGAACTACAAATGAACTGTGTGGTTTTATCTTCGTATTAGCCATGAAAAAGCAAAATAATACGAAAGGCTACCAACACACATAAAACCAAAATTAAATGAAGAAATAGCATCAAACACAAAGCACAACAAAATTACTAAATTGGACAGAAAAATGAAAAGGAGAAATAAAATAAAAATAATTATCGTACACATGATAATAATAAATTAATAAATAAATAAAAAGCAGAATATATAATGTGATAACAGAAAAATAAACCATACACCATAGTTTACCCTATTAAGATTTAAAACAAAAACATTTAATTTGACTATGCTAAGCTAAACACTAAATCTTAATTTAAGATATCATATATATATATAATTTTATCTCACACGTAAAGAAAAATCCCCATTCAAAAAGAAAATGGGTTTTTTTTAATTAAATTACTTATGTTTCAGGAAATAGTTTTATGTAAAATAAGTGCATAAGAATAATTTAAATACAGTCCAGTCGATCTATAGAAATAGCTATTCTGATAAGAAGTATTTGAACTTTTTGGATCCCATTATTAGATTGTTAAAACGCATTAGAACTCCACCAATTCACAAATATCTATCAACTATAATGAAATTTCGTTATAACAGAATTATTTTCTTTAATAATAATACTGCCTTGTTCTACTGAAACTACTTGTTTAACTGATATTTTTTTCACTGTAACGTTTTTTATCCACAGTACTGAGTGATTTCAAAAGAACTGTCTTTATTTCACACTAGCTGACCCGCCCGGTGTTGCCCGAGTCCGTGATAACCATGCTGCATAAAAAAAAAAAAAACTTATAATATTGACAAAGATGAAAATAAATCGATTTTAAAAGAAAAACTCCGAAAATAGTTTAAAATTTCTTCGAAAATCGCACTGAAAATCGCATTGAAAATCGATGAAATTAAAAAATCGTAGCCGACAAAATTTAGTAAATTAGACTAAAAGTTGGAAACAAATTTCTTCTTATCAAAGTGAAAAAAAGCCTCAAAATGTGAAAAAAGGATAAAAATTGCATTAAACGACTGGTAAAACATTCAAAAATCGCAGCATGAATTCCAAATGGGCTTTGATGAAAAGATAACTAAATTTAATATGTTGGGATAAAAGAATTAAACCGTATTCATTTCACTAATGTGGAAAAATTTCCTCGAAACATAAAAAGAGAACCAAAAACCGGTTAAAAAATTAAATAAAAAAATTAATCAAAAAATCGAAAATCAGGTTTCGAGCTGCAAAACTTCATATAAAAAAGGTACCTTCCCTCCAAATTTGGTAACTCTGCGTGCAGCAGTCTCTTTAGAACAGCGCTGACGCACTCTCAAATTACTCGCTTTAATATTATAGAAGATTTGAATAGAATTCAGTAACATTTCTAATCGTATATATATGACAACCTTTCTACAGTATGGTTTTATAATATCTGAGATTTAACAGATCTAATTAAGAGGTCTCAGGAGTCTTACCTGGAAGTGCAATTTAGCAGTATATGACAATTAATGTTTTTTTCTCAGTCCCTAAGAAATAAAATTGCATAAAATTTTTAATATCGACAACTTAATATCTCTTCTATTTAAAATATCTTTTTTAATGTTCTATAATGAAATTTTATTTTATTTTTTAATGTTTAATTTTGATTTTTAAAAAAATTATTGTTGTTAGACTGCGCGCAACATTTCTCAAAAACTAACAAAGCAATCTGCATCAAACTTGGTAAATATCTTTACTTTCAGTTACAGAATAACTTATATTTCAAATTTAATATGATAATTGCATTGATTATTTGATATTGGAAATTTGTAAATAAAAAATGATTTTTTTTTATTTTAAAACTTAAATTTAAATTTTAAATAAATAAATTGCTTTCAAATGAATTATAAGTTCAAGATACATTAGTTTTATATCATTATCAATACTTTGGTTTTTGAACCAATAGTTTTGCTACAATCTTGAGCGCAATGGATGCAAATTTAAAAAGCAATTTACATTTTTTTTAAATCAAAATTAAACATTAAAAAGTAAAGTAAAATTTTATGTAGAATATGAAAAAATACATTTTAAATAGAAGATATATTAAGTTTTATTTATTAAAAATACCATGCATTTATGATTTATAGGTACTGAAACAAAATGTCACATGTTGATAAACTGCACTACGAGATAAAAAGCAAGACCCCTTAACTCATTTATCTCTGGTATTCAACATTTCACTTCTAAACTGTTTAAAATTTGACTCGTATATTTTCCACTCAGAACTGAATTTATTCCATAAAGCAGTTGCTTTATTTCACTTTTAAACAGAAGCGAGTAACATCTATTCTTATAACTATGAATACCTTTCTAAAATATCATTTATCAGATATTACAACTGAAACTTTTCCACGAATCGATAAAGAAATAAATTTCAAAATGCTCATTCCAAATTTTCTGAAATCGAGCTTCAAAATTTTCTTGAGTTCAGAAATCCCGATGTAAAAAATATTAAAAAAGAAAGGCTTGTTTCAACCCGACAATGCACAATTTTTTATTTTCTTATAAGCATAATGTATATGAGTGATTCTCAAAATAGGGGACAATTTCAAAAGTGAAATCTTAAAAAAATTACTGTTAGCAAAAATTCTGAAAAAAATAGGTGTTGTTAATATAGTATTAGGTATACTTTATATGTAGACAGCAGAGCTAAATATTTAAAAATTAACTTAAAAATAATTAGTATTTTTTGAGCCATGCTAATGACAAAACAAATTGCATGGAATAAATATATTAAGAAATTTTTATTTTCTTGTTTAAATAATTTTTCTATATTTATTAGCCTTCCTTTTCAGCAAATGGTTTCCATTTTTACATATATACATATAAGGAGAATAAAAACATTACCAAAGAGCAAACTTTGTTTACATGAGCAACAGTCTGACACTAACAATGTAAGAAGTTGTCTTAGTGATTTTCTGACAGATTTAATGCATATTTTATGGATAATAAATGTAATACCTAAATTTATATGTAAAATTAAGGATACAATATAAGCACTGGTTACATTTATGTACATAGGAGTCTTTAGCATTGACAGAAAGACCATGCTAATGACACTGATATTTGTCCATGCTAATGACAAATTTTAATTTAAATAAGATTATGAGCCATAATATAGTCACAATGCAATAGTCCTTTCTGGGGCTTTTTAAAGCACAAAAGTTCTATGCAAATAAGTAAAATAAAAATTTTAACTATAAAATAAACATGAAAATTATTATCCATTCTAATGACATACAATTGATGTACGCCCCTAATATTCAACTTATATTCTTAAAATACAATACATGCTTCTGTTTTCAGGCTGGGATAAAATGGCTACTTGTTGCCAAGGAGAAACTTTATATTTTCAAACTATTGTCATATGTGAAAATGAAATTTTGATTAATAACCAGCTGTCATAGTATGATCTTGTTTTAAAAATAGAATATGGAGGACAAACTAATTCTTTTTATATATACTGTAATTTTATTTTTAAAAAGAAATTTATTGGATAAATCCTCTCCTTGATTAATTTAAAGAAAGAATAACATTTGTTTTATTTTATAAAAATGATATTAACTCTTAAAAAATGCTAGTATACACAAGGCACAACTGCTGTGGACATCCATGCTAATGACATTTTGAACATTTATTCTGTTATTTTAATGTGTTTTTAACTAAAAAATGAGTAATTCTTGAGTGCAAATAATGAATAATATTAAGACAAACATATCTAAATATAAAAACATGACAGAAAACCTCTCAATTTTTTTTATATGCCGAAAGACATAAATTGTCCCCTATTTTGAGAATCGCCCATATATTTTCATTCATCATTTATATCGCGGGAAAAATAAGTAAATGATAAATGTTTTACAGCGAAAAAGCATACAAAAAACTAGCGATAAGTTATAATTAAAATAATAAACTTGCATCGAATGCGTTTCGAGATAAAAATATTAACAGCTCGCCATCAGAAGAAGCAAACATCTGTCCTTAAGGGGATTTGTTTTGAACTTGTTTTAATAATAAATGCTATTATTAAAAAAATATTTTTATACATTTTAATACATAGAATTCCTAAAACTCATAACTTGAAAAAATGTTTTCGAAATTTCGTGTAAAGGAACAGAAAAGAGATCATTAAAAATCTGGACACACACAATTTCATGTGACATATACGTGAAAATGCTGTTAAGCAATACAATGCTATGACTAAAAATATGATAATTAGCGCAATGTAATATAAAGGGAAAAAACAAAGTAAATAGATTCCATAACTTATAAATTTGAAGAATACTACTTTAGCATGTTGCGTTTTATCCTCAAAAGACTGATGAAAATTTGTTCGAATGTATAGTAGAGAAAAAGATTCAAGTGAAAAGTTTATTAGCCAATAGGAAAACAGGAAATTGGGAGTAACTTTGAAAAAATTATTGATGTCGTCCTTCCTTGGCGCATCTCATAGCTTGATATGTCGAGCACATCGCTGCATAGATGTTGTCGGTGGCCATTTGCAAGATTCTCATTAAAATGCAGTTCTTCTGTTCCTCAAAAAGCTTTAATCTAGTATCAAAATAATAATTATTTCTCAAGCCAATTTTATTTTGACCACATTACATATTCACACTATGTTCCGTTTTACTAAGCATTAACACAACATTTTGGCTTTATAAATACAAAAGAGATTTTTTTTTAGTTCACAGTTTTCCAACAGATAACAATAATTTTTACATTTGAAATTCTACAATTTTTTTTTCTATTGAAATTTTAATATAGCTGTTTTTCGTACTACGCTGTTAAAAATCTTGACGTACTTTGAACCAAATTTTGGTGCTCAGTAACTGCACTGTAAGATGGTGAAATCTTGAACCAATATTTGAAGCTCCTATTGAAACATAGTTTCAATATTTGAAATAGGAAGCTCCAAGTGTTGGTGCGAGATTTCACCAACTTATGGTGGCAGCTACGAGCTCTAAAATTTTGTTCAAACTAGATCAAAGTATTTAACAGTGTATTAAAATACATATTTCCATGCCCTTTTAAGTTTCGTAGTTTGTATATTATTAGCGACTAAGCAGTAACACCTCCGATTCCAGCTTAATATTATAAATTAGGATAGAAATACAATTTTGGCATAAAGGTGCACAAATTTTAATTTATTTTTAAAAAAATTATTATTATTAATATTTCTTTTTTTCTCCTCCTCTTCCAGCTTAATATTATAAATTTAGGATTGTAAAACAAATTTATCATAAAGTGTGACAATTCAGTTTTGCATAAATTTTATTTTGTTTTTAAATTAATGGTATTTTTTCTCTTTTGTATTATCAACTACAAGGTATCAAATACTTCCTCTTACGTCTTTATACTATGCATAGCATGTAAGGTATTATCACATATAATGTGGCGATTCAATTTCACATAAATTTTGTTTTTTGTTTTAAATGTAATTAGAGTTGATGCTCGTTAATTTTAACATAGCGGAACCAAGAAAAAAATTGAGGATAGACTTTAGCTGTCCTCGTTATTCTTTTCAATACATGTCATATTAAAAGAAAACATATGCCAAAAGTTAAAAGACGCTTGTAAAATTTTCTCCGATATTCATCATTTTATGTTTCCATAATATATTATTTAAATCTTATTTATCCTTCACTCTTATCTTCATACTCATTTATCATACTTACCATTAACCCATTATTAAGGACCGTATCTTCTTATACTACACACAAATTTTTGCCTTATGAAAATCTTTGAAACATTTACTACATAGCGATACTTTATATTTACTATACATAAGTTTGATTGCTGTTATTTATTTATCTTGAATTGATGAATTTTATTTTATCTATCATAGTGCATCTCTGAGCATAATCGGAGGTTTATCAATAAAAATTTTCAAAACATTCCGTATTATTTCATGCATATTTTCAATTTTTAAAACTCTCATCAATTAAAAAATACATTAAAGTTATATATACAATATGTGATAACAAAATTGTTAAAAAAAAGATATTGAAAATAAAATAAAATAAATCACAAACATAGTGTTAAGAAAATGCAATGCCAGTCTTTATAAAATAAAATAATCTCATGAGTAGTGCACTACATTCCAGGTTTCAATGAAAATGAAACTTGCAAAGAGCATGTTTGAAAATCTATTTCTTCAACACTACAGATGTTAGGATTTTTTTTTATTATATCTTAAGTCCCATTGCTTTATTGTGAATGTGCTTCATATTATTTTTTTTATTACTAACAAGCTCCGCGACTTCGCTCGCGTAATAATTAAAATATGTTGTGTTATATTTGTATGTCAAACTTTTATTAGAAGGATTTGTACTTTTTGGATAATTTAAAAATTTCTAGTTAAACCACAGAACGCTTTTCACTCCTTCCCTTTGTTTCGCCCCTTTTTAATTTCAAATTTCTTTTCGGCCGTTCAAGAGGGCATTATAAATTTATAAATAACTACCATGCCGTATTTCAAGTTTCTAGCTTCTTCAGTACTCCAGAAATTGCAGTTTAGAACATTTTTTTGCTTCTGCAACCCTTTAGTGTTTGTGGCACCCACAAAAAGTCTACCTTATGTTTGAGCAGGTTTTATCATGACAAATTTCCAACTGTTATTTTTTAAATGAGTTTAGTGTTTCGTAAGATTTTATAAAAATTGTACTTTAGAGCGGCTTTTAGAACGCTTTTCGTTCGCTTCATCATTTTAAGTTGAGAATTTTCTTTCGACAATGCTTAGAAATCTTTGACGTCTTTTAAGTAATTCCCATGCCAAATTCGAAAATATTAAACCTGTCAGTATATTAAAAAACACAATTTAGAATATTTTTTTATTCCTAACTCCCGAGTAGTATTAACAACGACATAAAATATAATCTGTGTTGGATCAGAGACTTCCACCATTTATTTGTAACCATTATTTTAAAAATCGTTTTAGTACTTCCTGAAACTGCATAGAAATCACAATTTAGAAATTTTTTAAAGTCATTTTCGTGCATTTTAGTCATTTTTAAATTTCGATTTTTTTAGAAATTATTCATAGAGAACATTTACATCTTATACATAGTTATTAAGCAAACTTTCAAACTAATAGACCCTGAAGTATCACAAAAAACGCAATTTAAAACTTTTTTTTTTATTCCTGTAACATTCAGATAAGTGACACCGACATAAAATAGAGCTTATGTTATAGCAAGTTATTGTATTTAATCAGCAATTTCCAACCATTAATTTTGTAATCCGGTTGATAGTTCCTGAGATTGTTACAAATCGGAATTTTTAACGTTTTAAGGCATTTTTCGCGTATTATCACCCTTTTTAGATTTCGAATTTTAAAAAAGTAAGAGATCAAATATATGTTATAAATAGCTATTATGCTACATTTCATGCTTCTAGGTCCTTCATTAACGCAAAAATTCCAGGGTCTTTTTTTTTGCTTTTGCAATGTTTTTTTTGTGGCAGTGGCATTAACGTATAATATAGCATATGTTAGAACAAGAGCTATCATCCTCATTTTGACGCTATTATTTTTCAAATCGGTACTTCCACAGATTGAATAGAAATTACAATTTAGAACGTTTTTGGAACGCTTTTCGCGTATTTTTAGAATTTTTAAAAAATTGATTTGTTTAGAAAATGTTCTTAGAGATGATTTATACCTTATAAATACCTACCGTGCCAAATTTCATGTTTCTAGGCCCTTCAGTAACACAAAAATCGTAGATATAGAACGTTTTTCGTTATTGTACTTTATTTCTATTAGAAATATCGAAATAAGGTAGCCTATGTTGGAACAGGGACTAACACCATCATTTTCATACCATTACTTTTGAAATAGGTTCTATAGTTCCAGAGATTAGGGGAGACCGGGGCACGTTGGCCCAGTTTTTTTCACGTTATTTCTTTCAATACCTATTTTTTTTTTTCAGATGTAGTAATTTTTTACAATACCTAGTACATTTAACTAGTGAGGAAAACGCTTATTTTTAGTTAATATGAAATTTTAAGAACTTTATGAATTTAGTTATGGTATAATGTCATGTGGGCCAACCTACCCCGTGCACGGGGTAGATTGGCCCATTTAGTGGAACACGTTGCCCTTTATTTAAAAGTTAAATAAAATTCCTAATAGTCAATAGGAACTTTAATGCATGTACAGAGTAAAAATATTTGCAAATTAAGTTTACAAATCAGAGGGGGCCATTGCTGTGAATGCATTTAAAATATACTCCATTAACCTCTTTTCGAACACATTTCACATGAGCCCAACTCACGCACTGCATCCGTTTTTTTCCAAGCATACTTTGATTAAACTCCTTCAGACAACGTAGGCAGACATTGTCTTCATCTTCCTCATCGCCACTTTCTTCAATAGATTTATTCTTTCTCTTTTGACGGTTCAGACTACTACATCCAGGCTGTGAGGGATCAAAAGGAAACGGAATCTTTTTCACAGATTGCCTTCCTTTCCGCTTTTTTCGGCTGATTTCTTATTTAATATCATTCTTAATTTTGCAACTATTTCTTTCTTCTGTTGCCTTTTGTTGTTGTTAAAGATCTAATTTAACAGGAGTGTCTGCGAGGACTGATGAAGTTCTCTTCATTCTAATCAAAGCATTTGTCTTCCTTGGCTCTGCCTTTTCGAATGGTCAAATGTCCCCAGGTATTGGAGTTGTCTTGCATGGAGCAGGAGAAGATGCGGTAGGCATATCTATAGAAATAGCCTACCCATAATTAACTGGGTTTCATTAGAAGCTTCACTAATTGCTTTGTCGTGCGTGCTTGAAGGCTCTGGTCTATCACTGACATACGAAGGCATGAAATCAGAGTCAGTAAAAACATTCCTATTGAAAGGGCATATTCCAGTTATCTGAAAACCTGATGTTATGTTAACTGGATTTATTGCATTGGGAAGGGCAGTTTTCACAATTCCCGGAATATCGTAAATGGTCATAGGGCGTCTATTACTTGTCATCTAACCATCACAGACTGAATTAACATATTTTTTGAATGGGCCATAAACTGTGCGGTTCAGTAGCTGTAGCTTATGGCTACAATGGGCCGGAAAAGACAACATTGTAATTCTGTTATCGTTGAAATAATCTAAAACACGGTAAGACAAATGGTAACTATGGTTATCTATAATAACAAGGCATGGGTGTTCCTTAGAACAGTGGACGAGTTTAACAAAATGTTTCAGGTATTTCAAGGACCCACTTTCTGTCATCAATCTAGAAGCGTTAGCACCGCCAGAACATCCTGTTGGGCCATCTAGAACAAAATGTTCTTTGTAATGCACACGAGGGAAAACAAAGAATGGGGGAACGCTGTTGCCGATTGCACTTATTGCCAAAGCCATAGTTACCAAAGAACCCCATTCTGCTGAGGTTACTCGCCTTATCTGTCGAAACCCTCGACGAGCAACGATTCTATCGTGCTTTTGGACCGTTGTAACATTGTATTGTCGCTAATTGCATGTAATAATACTATAAATTCTATACCGAAAAGAAATAAAGTAAAACACTTAGTAGGTATAATATTGGGATGGTATACGATCGAACTTATGACCTCTAGTTTATATCATAGCGTCAACGGCTATAATTCTCGTGTTGTTTCTTCACAGTAAGGCTTATAGCACCTTCATACGAGAATAGTTGTAATTTTCAGTAGGCCTATTTGCAAATTAGGTTACAAACCGCTTAAGAAAAATTTTGTGTTAACAACATAATAATAATTATTTTCCAATAAACTACCGGGGCACGTTGACCGACCGGGTCAACGTGCCCCAACGTAAGTGGGCCAACTTGCCCCCTCGCCATGTTTGAAATACTTTTGCTATTCTACACATATCTTAACAACATTTAATATTTATTGTTACATCAACAGAATCGTTATAAATTGGACTTTTAAAATACTACTCATCTTTGTTCTTGTGCAGTATCTCATGAGAGAATTAAACCTATCTGCACACTAACGAAAATTTGCTTCGAGATCGATGAAAGCGAAAAATCAACGTTGTTCTTAGTTTGCTTTTGTTAAGAGAACTGAAACTCGTGGAAGGGTAGGGGAACAGGTTTTTTAACATGTTTCTGGACTTGTGGCGACATCTGGTGACTCGTTTGAGAATTAAAGCAAATTGACCAACCTACCCCTATGTCCAACGTGCCCCGGTCTCCCCTACTCCCTACAAATAAACTCCTTGCAATTAAACTTTATTTCTTTACAATATTAGTACAGATTCGCATTTAATGAAAAGATCTTCAACTTGATTCTTATTTTGAACAACATACTTTACTTAGCAGACTATATCGAATAAAGTAGCAGAATATCAGCGTCAGTCGGTAAATGTTGCAAATAATATATTTAAAATTTTAAAAAGTCTGTATAAAATACAAATACCTGCATTATTATCCTAAAATAAAAAAGTATTTATATATTTAACAATTACAAAAAACTTCAAGAAAGCGATAACAATTTGATCTTTACTTTAGAATATTTTTCTCAGAAATAAGTTAATGAAAAATAAGATAAATTACAAGAAATGTGGATGGAATTTGAATCACACTCTATTTAAAACAACAACAGCTAAATGTATTAAATGAAACTGAAAAATATTGTTGCATAACAAGCTTTCAGTGCATAACTCATTTTTAAAAACTTAAAATGACCCGGTACGAAGAGTACTCTTCACAGGGCCTATATCCGTCGAGTAGATAATCGGCCGGTCACAAAATAAAACAAACCAAACCACTTTTTTAAAATAATGACATGCATTGTTTGACTTCCGAGCCTTACATCTTAATATTTTAAATCCCAATGCATTTAAAATAAGTTGTCTCCCTTCCCTCCCGTTATAAATAAAAAGTCGAAAATAGAAAACTTACTTATCAAATTATAAATACTTATTTTAAAATACAAATATTTATCTTTGAAAATGATGAAATGGGAATCCTTTGAATATTTTATGAATTTGCCTTGCTCTACGATTTAAAAATATATTATAAAACATCGAAATCAATTTTACTCAATTTTTCATGATTAAGTTGATCGTAAAACATTGAAAACATTTAGCAAGAAATTCGAAACTAGTAATAATTCATCTTTTTCATTCTTTGCTTTTCAGAAAGGTAAAAGAAAAAAAAGTAAAGCAAGTCAATATTAATATCATAGAATATTTTAAAAGTTGGGGGATTTCTTTGTGATTCATTTATTTCAGGAATTTTTAAATGCAAAAAATGACTTTGTGATTGAATTGCTTTTCATAAATATCATCATAAATAAATAAATCATAAATCCTAGTAAATTTTTACTTCATATTTTTATTTGAAGATATCTTTTGTAAAAATAATTTCCAAAAGAAGCATTTATAAATAAAAAGAAAGTATCTTTTACTTTTTTTCTTTTATAACTACAAAGCAGATTCTATCAAATTATTTTAATTAAATTAGAAGCTGTAAATATATATTCCTTTTAAATTTGAAATCAAATTTTGTTGAAGCTTGCCTATAATATCTTCTTCAGATTGTATTTGATACAGAATTCTATATTTAAACTATATTTACAAAACACTTTGTGTGATGTGTTATCCATAAAACTTCAGATGAAATAATCTAAACTCAAACTAGCAAATCAAAGTTTTTTTTTTTTTTTTTTTTTTTTTTTTTTTTTTTTTTTTTTTTGTAATTAGCCAGCTTTTAACATGTTCATTAAGATTTTCCATGAAAAACAGTCGGACTTTGAAACATTATCTTTTTTTCCTGATTGGATTGATAAAGAGTATCAACAACAGTGCAAGATTATGAAATATGCAAGACGGAATTATGAAACAGTTAATAAAAACTAAAGTTTTATTGTTTGTTTGTTTGTTTTATTATAATCAAAAAAATTGTAGAGTATCCATTATTGGAAGGGCGTCTATTACTGTTACATCTACCCTAAACCAAGTTAAGTTAAGAGTGTAAAAATATATGATTAGCTGAAAACATTTATAAACGTTTACAAGAGTGTTTATTATGCTTTAAATCGTGTCTTCTGTAAATGAAATTCGGCTAACGAAATTATTGTTTCAATTGCTCAAATCATCTGCGCCCTTTACTTTAAAACTTATATATGTGAAAGAATATTTTTAAACTTTCTACGACAAGTTTCATTAGTAGCAAATTTTTTTGCAACATGATATTTTTTAACAGTAGAAATGAAAGACAAATTTATGTTTAACACAGTAATAAAAAAGACAGAATGTAAAAAAAAGTCAAATATTTTATGTCATTTATATCTGTGGCTTCCGGTAATAACCGGGTAAGGCACATGTTAGAAAAAATTGAGATATTTTGGGTAAAATGTAGCTTTAAAAGTACACTGTAAAAAAAAATCTGCAAAGGTACTAAACCTTTTCTAGGAAACTAGGATTCCAAGAACTTTTCCTGTAACGGTAACAGCAAAAATTCAAGTTTCAGAACAGATTACATGAATTTTTCCTGTTATCGTTACATGAAAAGTTCTTGGAATCCCAGTTTCCTAGAAAATGTTTAGTACCTTCACAGATTTTTTTTTACAGTGTATACTTTCATCTGCCATAGTACTGAAAAATGAAAATCGATTATTTCCCGTCATAGTTCGACTATAAAGTATTATTTAAAAATTTAAAGAACAGTAATAATCGGGTAATTGCATAAAGTAATGGTTATAATCCGGTAAGATTTCTATTTATTTCTTTAAATCTGTGGCTTCCGGTAGTAACCAGGTAAGGAGCATTTTTAAAATTTTGAGTAATGAACGTTTAAAGATTTCTTTTTAATCACTACAATTATTATTTTTTTATCATCACATCTTTCTATCTTTAAAATTAAAATTTTATTTTATTTACATTTATTAAAAATAAATGTAAAACAGTAATAACCAGATAAAAGCTACATTTTTAGTTGGTTCTCAATTAATAAAAACCATTTATATATAAATATTTTGGCAAAAAAAGTTCTTATATCCTAATTGAATGTAGTGAAAATTATTAAGCTCTAATCTATTTAATAAAAGTAATGATAAAAATACATTTTTGAAAACTTTAAACGTTGATTACTCAAAATATTAAAAGTGTGCCTTACCTGGTTATTACCGAAAACCATAGCTTACGTAATGGTCTTATCTGTTTTTAAACTGCGCGTGAAAAAAGGAAACTAAAACCTAAATATAATTAATCAGCATTAGAAGAATTATTTAGCATATTTACAATAGTGTATAATAAAAATTGTCCAATTAGCTTTTAAGTTTTTTTGTTTTAGTACGAGGATAAATTTGAGCAATTTATAGCAATGCGCCACTGATTTGGAAATTAGAATAACACTAATTGATTGAGAGGGGCAAAGGTATCGTACACATATGTTAAATTAGTTCAAATAATTATAATAAAACTAATATGTATACATACAAATTTCATTTCCTTCTTGTTAAATGTTGAGGATAAGGTCGTTCTTGCTCTTGGTCTAAATAAATATACTATAGTTATCTCTTTGTAACTTTACTACAGTAGAAGCCCGATATAATGCACTTGTTGGGAGACATGTTTCATACACGCGTTATAACTTAACTGCGGTATATCGGAATGGTGTCATAGAGATGGTAGAAAATTATGGAAACACTTACCCCCTTTCTGAAATGTAATTAACTTTATTATTCATTGAACACATACTTAATCTTACACAATCTTAAAATCGTCTATAAATGTTGTTTGGCAAACTGAGGCGTTACGTTTCTTTACGGCATATTGTTTCACGCTAGCAAGATGGAGTAGATGAATACAATCTGAATCGTCTTGCCTCTCCAACCACAAAATTACGTTCGTTAAATGTGAAATGACTTCACTAACATGTGGAACGTCGCCTTTCATTACCACATCAATTCCAATTTCATCATCGTCATCTTGTTCACTGCAATTTTTATGCGTTACAACATCAATGATATTCTGATGTGTTCTGATATGACCTCTGAAAATGGTTCGCGGTTGTCAATTTCTGTCCAGTAATTTAAATCGTGAACAGAGATATCGAGATGCTTAGCACGCCTCATTTTGATTCACTGAAATTTTAAACTCAAAATTTATCATAAAGTTGATATATATATATATATATATATATATATACGCTTTTTTTTTGGGGGGGGGCATATTTTTCTCTACGTTAAATCAGAATTATTTTTGGATTCTACCCGTAAGGCATGGTGACGTCACATCGACGTCGTTGTGAAGTCACATTGTGACTTTGTGTCCATCGATTATCGATGTGACGTCACGTGACGTTGATGTGAAGTCACAGTGACTAAAATGTGAAGTCGTTTTAGAGCTCGTTTTATAGCTCGTTTATGAGGCCGTTTTAGAGCTCGTTTGTGACGTCACATTGTGACCACTTTGTGAAGTCACGGTGGCACTAATTTGTGAAAAATGTGTCATTTGTGACTACTTTGAGATTACATTGTGACGAAACTCTGACAAAAGCGACGATACTTAAATTGCCAGAAACAAGTTTTTTAAAGTAAGCAACATGTTTTGAAGAATATTTGTAATTTTCTAAAAAATTTTAAGAAAGTCACATCTTAGTAACAAAGTGACGTCACTGAGTGGTGGCATTTTGATCACAGATGTGATATGACCAAAGTGACTCACAGTGACGCCATTGTGACGTCACTGTGACCATGCATGCTATGAGGGTACTATAACTACAAAACATTTTACTTTAAATAAAGTAACAGTTCTAAAAAATAATATTTCTAATAGCTACATTTAGCGAAACGAAGAAAAAACTTTTCTTTGGAGGGCTGTTCTCTTTCTTCGACAATGACGACATGTCGCCGCTTGGATCTATCATATATAACAAAATCGTCGAAGCTAAAGTTATTTCAAAAATTATGGATCTACTTTTCAGAATATTAATTTTATATATAAAAAGTTTTTATTAATTTTGATCATTTTGGCACATAAAAAAAAAATCAGTCGTAAAATCAGGTTTTCCTTTTTTATGTTTTTCTTCTCTAATAATCCAGCTAATAATGCCATTTAATCATCTTAATTCTAAAGAAGTAATATAAATCATTTCGATTAGAATGTCAATCCAGATAATGGCTTTACATATTTGCAATTTAAACTTTGATTAAAATAAAATGTTGGGAGGCAAAATATATTTATAAAATGCATATCTTAAAATCAGGTTTTCCTTTTTCATGATTTTCTTCTCTACTAACCTCTTAATGTCATTTAGTATATTAATGCTAAAGAAGAAATATAAATCCTTTCAACTAAAATATCAATCCAGATGATGGTTTTACATATTTACAATTTAAATTTTGATTAAAATAAAATGTTGGGAGATAAAATATATTTATAAAATATATACTCGCTATTTCAATATCATAGCATTTCCATTATTTATGCCACAAATAAATAATCTAAAATATCATTTATAACAAATGAAAAGGTATATAAATAGGTGGAAAATATTGAAAAAATAAAAAACTTATGATCTATTTACATATTCGCAAAATCTTTACAATCCCTCTTAAAATATGTGCATTTGTTATTATTATTATTTGTTATTATTATTATTATTATTATTATTATTATTATTATTATTATTATTATTATTATTATTATAGCTTTTGTTATGTTTGATTGATTTATTATAGTACATTTATGATAACGAATTAATAAAATTAAAAATTGATGTTAAAATTAAAAAGGTTAAAGTAGAGAAAGTATAATGAAAAATATAAATAATGAAATATTATAAAGAGTTTTAATTTTATAAGAAAGATAATAATTTCTCAATAATAATGCATTCCAAAATACCAATAAACTGTGTATACGTGTTTTAAAAATTATATTCGAAAAAACAGAAAATCACTCTAAATATTTTTAAATCGCAAGGGTCAGAATTTACGATTATGTGGTGAATTTATCACAGTAATTAGACATCTTTCATGATTGACAAGAAATCAATGCTGAAAATAAAATATCTCGAAAAACTGCATTAAAAATCGCTAAAATTCCATTATTTATACTACAAATTACATGGCATTTTCATTATTTATACCACGAAATAAATAATCTGAAAATTATTCCTTCTTTTCCCTAACAAGTAAAACTAACAAATTCAGTGGAGAACGCAAGGCAATCTCAAAAGCAATCTAAAGACAACATATAAAACTCAATTCCATCTTTCAAATATGAAAAATGAACTGAGAAGAAAATACGCATGTCAGAGATGAATGCATTTGAAATACAAGACGAAATTCCTGAGATTATAAAAGATAAGACGCCTGAGTTATGCGTCTTATTTTACAAACTTCAAGGAAGAATTTTCTTTTATGAAAGATATTCTCGAGATACTTATGTTAGTATGAAAGATTGTTGCGGATTTCTTTGTTATTATTAAACTTGCTTTTGAAACTCTGTTTTCTAGAAGTATATTTAATAAAATATCATTTATAAGGAAATATAAATGAAAAGCTATACAGATAGATGGAAAATATTGAGAAATTAAAAAGCTTTTAATATATTTACACATTCGCGAAATATTTACAATTCCTCATAAAATGTGTACATTTATAATTATTATTATAATTATTATTACTGTTCGTGTATTTGAATAAATTATTTTTTGTGATAAATTTATGATAAAAGAAGGTAAAAAAAATAAAATTTTATGTTAAAATTAAAAAGATCAAAATGGAGATAGTATAATAAAAAATATATAATTAGAAATAATGAAATATTATAAAAAGTTTTAGTTTTATAAGAAAGATAATAATATTTCAATAATAATGCATTACAAACTACCGATAAATAGTGTATACGTGTTTTAAAAACTATATTCGGAAAAACAGAAAATCGCTCTAAATATTTTTAAATCGCAAGGGTCAAAACTTTCGATTATGGGGTGAATTTATCGCAGTAACTGAACAGGAATGACAAAATGAACAAAAATGAACAATTGACATAATGAACTGTTGATGAAAGACTCAATGCTGAAAGAAGAAATGCTGCTGAAGAAAAAATCAATGCTGAACGTAAAATATTTCGAAAAATTGCATTACAAATCGCTAAACCTCCGTTATTTATTCTATAAATTACATAACATTTTCATTATTTATACCACGAATAAATAATCTGAAAATTATTCCTTCTTTTCCCTAACAAGTAAAACTAACAAATTCAGCGGAGAAAGCAAGGCAATCGCAAATGCAATCTAAAGACTACATATAAAACTCAATTCCATCTTTCAAATATGAAAAATGAACTGGGAAGAAAATACGCATGTCAGAGATGAATGCATCTGAAATACAAGACGAAATTCCTGAGATTATAAAAGATAAGACGTCTGAGTTATGTGTCTTATTTTACAAACTTTAAGCAAGAGTTTTCTTTTATGAAAGATATTCTCGAGATATTTATGTTACTATGAAAGATTGTTGCGGATTTCTTTATTATTATTAAACTTCTTTTTGGAACTCTGTTTTCTAGAAGTATGTTTAATAAAATATTTTTTACAAGGAGATACAAATGAAAAGCTATATAGATAGAAGGAAAATATTGAAAAAATAAAAAGTTAAAAAAAAAGTTACATATTAGCGAAATGTTTACAATTCCTCGTAAAATATGTGCATTCATTATTATTATTATATTATTATAATAAAACTAGTCGAATGTGGTAATCCCAAAACATTCCTCTATCTCATACACGTTAATGCTTTCTGAAAATTGAAACATAACAGCTTCACCGGTTAGGTAATTTACACAAAAATCTAATCTACAACAGTTTATTTCAAGTTGTAACTGAATCCGGATTTTCATAAAAATTCGTTTAAATATTTCAGATAGATATCGCAGAAATCGTAAAAAAAACCTGGATAGAAGCGCCACCTGTTAAGCAATTTACTCTAAAAACTAAAGAATACTCATTTATTTCAGGTCAAAGTGAATCTGAAGTTTGATGATAATTCGTGTCATTTGTTCCTGTGATAAAATGAATAAAGTCACATAGTAGCACCAACTGTTGAGCTATTTATTCCTAAAACTACAGGACACTTATTTATAGTTTACTAACTGGATCTGAATTTGACGGAAATTCGTGCATTAGTTCCTGAGGTACAGTTACTGTGATAATCATGAATAATAGCGCATAGCACTGCCACCTGTTGTACGATTTACATCAAAACGTAATCAAAACGTTATTTTAGCAAGAAATGAAGGCATCTGAAGTTTTATGAAAATCCGTCTATTATTGCTTGAGATATAGCTATTGTGAAAATCGTGAAAAAGTCCACCTGTTGGGAGATATACATCAAAAACTAATCAGATGCAGTTTATATCAAGGTCTAATTAAACCTAAAGTTTTGTGAAAATCCATGCATTAGTTCATGAGATAGAGCACCTACAAAATTTATGCCACATACAGACAGGCATTTTGTAAAAACATGTTTTTTGGAATCTCTGAGCCCTAAAATGTGTAAATCCGTTGAAAACCAAAATTTGTTAGCTAATAGTAAAAAAGAACATGTATTTTAATAATATTGAAAACACTCGTGATGCCACTGGTAAGAAAATATTTTTTAGGAACAATAATGGGGTCATTCAACAATGGGGTGTCTTTTACGGCTGTAAACGAAAAATTTTAACAATTTGAATATAAAAATTCTAACAATATTTCAATTAAATTCTTGCCCATTATGACGTACGTAGCGTACGCATGCTATTTTGGTCATTTCGGACAATCATTTATTATTTTAATTCCAAATTCCTACTAAAAAGATTCCTCCTATTTTTGTTTCACAAGATGATTGAATAATGAAACAATGTAGCGTTCATCTCTTATTAACTCTTAAATTATCAGGTATAACTATTTATAAACACAAGAACTGGATGTCACACATCAAAGCACTTAAAATTAAACTTTTAAATTACTACCAATAACTCCTGTAAATTAACATCTAAAACATGGAGCATCAAGTCACGTTAAAAACACGGTACCACACAATCATCTAAAGCATCATCATCTACTGCGTGGGCGTCTGGGGAGATTTTTTAACTAAATAGGCTAAACAAAAGTTTGCCTCTATCCAACGTATAGTCCTTTTGCAGATGATTACAGGTTAGACGAATGCACTTACTGGTATCCCCCCGATACACTTAACACTTACTTACGAATACAAGAAAAACAGAATACTGCATTTAGAAAACGTACGTACACAGTCTTCCCTAACTTACATTTACAAAACAAAGCCCATAGTTGGACTATGCATCCGGTGGATGAGACCTCCTACCTTGAAGTAAACATTAAAAAGCATTCTTATAGCTTCTCGAATAATCCAGCCATTTTCATCGATGAACCGCGCACGGAGATGGATGTGGCGTCATCTTTCAACGTCTTCATAGACGGAGTTATGGCACATCAGTGAGCCTGTAGGATTGGAGATGACAATTCTGTGTTTCAAGCGGAAGTCTTCGCAGTCCTGTGGGGTTTGGAATGGATTATTCTCCATCCTCAACCTACCTACTTTTTCCTTTATAGTGACAACCTTTATAGCCTGAAAGAAATCTTTGCCCATAAGTCTAAATATCCTCTAGTGCTTCAAATAAAAATCCTTTAAAAGCTCTCGACTATGTCTCGGATCATATCGGCATACCTGGCAATGAGCTGGCTGACATAGTGGCCAAGAAAATCTTATCTTCCTCACGTCCAAACATACATTTCCCCCATACCATATTCAGCACTTCCTTAACCGCTATAAGGGACATTCCTTCAGACTGGCATCTCTACTAGGATACCTGAAGTAAAGGTAGGTACAACTAAATCCCTAATCCTCAAAGTCTCAGATAACCTTTTATTTTTTTCCCTCCGGTCACTGTCCATTCATGACATATTTAAAACGCTCTGACACGGACCTCTGCAAGTGTGGGACTTTTGGGTCTGCAGACAATTACTATTTCTTCTGCACACTCACAGAGGTCTGACACTTTAAGTACCCAAATCTTCGTCCATATACTTTGCCAGTGTTGAATTCAGACAATTTTCTCCGGAGGGGACTTATGTGGCTCCAGGGCGAAATTGCATTTTTTGACCATTGAAAACACAATATCTCAAAGTTTTCGAGAAATAAATCTGAACGACTAAATAATTTATACTTATAACGTCTAAATGAATCGGAAATTTGATTATATTCCGCGCATTATTTCTTATGACACAGCAGTCACAAAACTGTGTTCATTTTTTATGAGGCTAGCATGCATACTCGTAGAGAAATTAAGATTTTTCATAAAAACAGTTCCAAATTTTGCCCAAATGTTTACAGAGTTATAATTTGCAGAGTTCTTAATATTAAAAAAATATTCTTTTCAGAAAATATGACAAACAGCATTGTACACAATACCCTGTAATCAAAATTTTAAAAATGATGAAAAATGCATGAAAAATGAGCAGGTTTACTAAATAATGTTTCACCGTGCATGCGTGAACGCAATCAAAGTACAATGTGTATAATGTGTTAGCTAACTCTATAGAAACACTTTTTTTAAAGTCGTAAAAACAGGCATGAAAATTCAGAAAATTGTCGTCGATAGAATAAGCTCAAAATCCGTTGTTCCCAAAATGAAGTTAAAAAATGACAAGTTGTATCCATAAATCCATTTATATATAGAATATTGCACGTACTAATATCATTGGATACAGCCTCTCAACTCTTTGCTTCCTTTTGGAGACAAATTACAATTAAATTGCAATTGCATTTCTTTAACACTTCTGATGATTTTTTTTATTTGTGAAGTCATTAAATAAATGTTTGGGGCAATTTTTGAATGCCTTTTTTCAAATGGTTTTATGTTGATATCAATGCTAAGAATTGCAACAAAAGTAGCAGATGTTGCGTCATTGTGGTTGGTAATAAAATTATTCAAGAATTTATTTTTTTTTTTTTTTTCAATATCTAATACACATTTGGCAATGCTTTCAGATTTTTCTTGATTTATCTTTTTACTCACAATTAAGTTTTATAGAAAGGTGCTGCTCAATATTGTAAATTCTGTTGGTAATATCTAAGGATATCCATCTGACTTTTTTTAAATATACTTATTTTTAATCAAAAAAATTTGTGTATTTAAAAAAAAGTCGCATTGTCATTTTAAGTTTAGGGTAAAAGTGAATATTTTTCATAGCATTATATGGTACTTATGAATACTAACTAGTACTTTTTCTCCCGAAATTAAAATGATATTGGGACTATTTTTTTTTTTTAAATGTACATGATTTTATCGAAACAAACTGTAACAAAAATATTTTGCAATAAATCTCGTAGACTTGATTAATCTATCATGATTCAGTGAAAATTCAGAAAATATGCGCAAGAGATGCGGAGATAATAAACATCTGCGTATATATGAGGTCAAACCCGCGCATTCATTAGCACCACTGCCACAAGCTGGCGCATCTATGTTAATTTACGACAGATTCTAGCATTGTCTTGGAACGCTTGATATATGTGCAGTTTTGTTGTAAACAAACGCTAAAAGAAACAGTTAAAAGTTACAGTTAAAGTATTGTTTTGCAAAATCCCAAAATTAATAAGTATTCAGTGCAAAATAATAACACTGAGTAAAGTAAAACGGAAAACTAGGCTAAATTTTACGGTTGCGAATAGGCGAAAAAGTAAACAAAGGAACGTGGCAGAGTCAACTGATTGGACAAAAATGCTTGTACTCCAGTAAAAATAGTCGAAATTGAAGAATTCTTTTTGCGTCAATAGCAGGGACTTCATATAATGTTATTATGCTAAAAATAAAAATTCGACAATTTGATCATTTTTTGCTATTTTGAAAGTCCACTGTACCCTTAACCACCAATTTTTTGCAGCAGCTCAAGCCTACATAGCGGCCATCCATAAATGTTGTCACATTTGAAGGGGGGAGGGGGGTTCGTAAAATAGTGACAGTTTGTGACAGGGGGTGGGAGGGGGTAAAAATAAATATGATATTACACATTTTGATTAAAATGACATCAATAAAATTCAGTAGATTAAATTATGAAGTATAAAGTTATTTTAAAATTAAAATGTTTTGTGTTCATAAAGATAAAATTTAAAGCCAAATATGTTAAATTAGATTTCAAGTTCCAAAATACTACTGTTTTCAATTGCTCTTTCATATTAATACTTTATTAGTATTCTATATTAATTCTTTTTTTCTTGTTGTAAACTTTACTTCATACAAAATATAAATCATTTTTATCGTTCATCTCACAAATGTCACTAAAACACATAGTCAAAGCTTAAAAATAAAATTTGAAATATGATATAAAACTTAGTGCTTTACTTCTGAACTTCAAGTATATGTTTATGTAATATAGCGTGACATATAGACAAGAAGGGGGAAGGGGGGGTAAAGTAATCTGACATTTTGAGATAAAAAGGGGGTAGGAGAGTCAAAAATATGAAAAAAATGTGTGACATCCTTTATGGACATCTTTTGTTTAAAAAACGACATCTTTTGTTTAAAAAAAAAAAACGAAGACGCGGAGAATGTGTCGAAGGCAGTAATTGGATGCTATTTTTCGCTCCGCCATTGTTTATTGATTCACTGCATTCGTTGTGCAGTTTCGTTACTGCAACTTTGTAATCAAACAAAAATGTTAGTCTTATTACTTATTTTCTGTTGTTTTTTATGTATTTTTAAATATATTGTACAGAAAATACAATGTGGGAATTGACAGATCAAAAAAGTATACAAAAATTATAGCTCACACAAACCCTCATTTTTTTGCGCTTCATTTTAGGAACAACGGATTTTGAGCTTATTCTATCGACAATCACTTTCAGAATTTTCAAGCTATGTTTTTGAGACTTTCACAAAAGTTGCTCTATACATTTTGCTAACACAATATGCAAACGAAATTTTAATAATGTTCACGCATGTGGAATGAAAATTTATTTAGTAAAAACATTCATTTTTCATACGATTATTACCATTATTTAATTCTGATTACAGGTTATTGTGTGCAGTGTTGTTTCTTATATTTTCGGAAAAGAACATTATTTTATATTAAGAGCTCTGCAAATCATAAGATAAAAACTAGGGAGAATTTGAGACTGTTTTTATAAAAACCTTAATTTTTCTATGAGTATACAAATCCTATCTACAAAAAAATGAACACAGTTGATTAGAATAAGCTACTTAAGCATAATCTACAGTTTGAATGCTTTTGCTACATTCGTTCTGACACTGTTATCCAAAAGATATTAGATTTTTTTTCTCGATATGTTGGTGGTCCTATATAAAGTTTCGGGGAGAAAAATCTTCACAAAAATATAAGACCTGTAGTATTATGTTTATACATTTAGAGTTTCAGTATAATTCCTCATGCACTTTTTTGGATTTTAACAAAATGTCTAAAATCGCAAGTGGTCCGTCACCTTTGGCTATATAGTGTATACATATATCGGAATTCGACTTCTTAAACATACAATTCCAAAAATGTGTATATAAATATAGCAAGTATATAAATATAGCAAGTATATAAATATAAAAATTATTCTTCCCTAAATTCAAAACAAAACAAAAGCAGATAACAAACCATAACAACTAAAAATGAAGCAACAAAACCATGAATAGTTTAGAAAAACAAAATTGAAGTCAGGCGGCATGGCTTACGACACGCACCGCATTCCAAAAATGCCTTTCTTGATTGTCTTTTAACAATTTATTCTTGAAAGAAATCGCAGAGAAAAATCACAGGACCTCTTATTTTGAAAACAATTTTGAGAGAAATATCGCTTCCTATCTCACAAAATCATATGTTATTTTCGCGTAAAGTTCTAGAGGAAATAAATAGTGATTCTGACAGATAAACAATTGCTATTTTTATTTCTGTGTATAATATTGCACTTACTTTTCTCGCAATAAAATTGATTTTGCTAAAACCTTTCTTAAGTTGAAACAACATTATTGTGTCAGGGTGAAAAAAACAGTTGTATGAGTAACTTTTAAAGGAAAATCTACTTTTAAAGTATTTAAGTAGAAATGTAGATAAGTAATAGTTTATGTTTAAAAAGACTAAAACATAACTTTAGACATATAAAATATGAACTGTCCTTTTATTAATTGAATAATTTTAATAAATTATTTTTTTAATCACTTTATCAGATTTTTTTAAATGATTAACGTTCTTAAAAGTTTTTTTTTTTTTTGTGTGTGTAATGAGTTTGTTTGCAATTTTCCAGTGTCATTATTAACAAATAAAAATAATTCTGATTAAAATTTGGTTTTAAAATATTGAATATATTTTCATCTTTGAATAGTTAGAAATAGCAGTTTTAACACAACTGAAAATGATTAAAGTACATTTAAATTAAAGTAATGATATTTTTAAATAATACATTTATTTGAGCTTGATTTTATTATATTTAATCTTATTTCATTTACACTATCTACCAAAAAGTATTTGTACACTTTCAGTTTTTGACATTTTGTCAAATATTTAAAAATATACTGGTCGGATACTTCTGGAACTTCAGAAATATAAAGATTATGTTTCACTTTATATTTATTTACATTCATTTGTTAAGCGGGTAATTAGGGGGCCGGCAAAAAAACAAAGAATAATAGAAATATTTGGGATCGCCCTGTACATGAAAATGCACGAAACGACTTATCGCTTTAGAATACAAATATATGAATACAGTAGAATATGTACACTAATTTTTGTGAGAATCGCATGTATATTTATGGCGATAGAGCGATTTTTTTGAAAAATTCAAAAAATTCTGGTATGTTTTTTGTTTATATCATGCTGGGTTTCTGACCAAATTTAACGCAAATTTCAGAAAAATTGGCAAAATGCAGTAGAAAAAATTTAGCGCAATTTGAATATAAATATATTAAATATTTTATGAAATATGAGTAGTTGTATAAAATAATTTTTATCTGCGCATGCGCGAACTAGAAAAACATTCTTTTTACATCATTTAATAGTCAATTCTATGGAGTGACTTATAAAAAAAATCCAATCAAATATCGTGAAAATTCAAAAAGATATCATTATTTTAGTGAGATGTTTTTACTCTGCTCTCTAAAAACGGCTGAATCTTAAGGGATTCTCCACAAATTGACATTTTTTAATAACTGACTTTAAAAAAAACTAGTATCGAATTAATACAATATCTAATACAATATTGCTGCTAATAAGTACTTGACAATTGTGATAGAAAAGAAAAAGAGCTTTATTCGCATTCAGGGCCAAAACTAAGAGAGGGGGGGGGGGGGGAGAAGGGCATGTGCACCGGGCGCTAGGATGAAAGTGTGCCAAATGTATCTTTCGTTTGGCGATTTTTTTCATAGCTATGTTTAGCATAATATTGTTAAAATTATTATATCTGGGCTATGCTAAAGCATAAAAAAATCTAATGATGATGGCTTAAGGTCCCTGCCCCTACCCGCGAAGATGCTCACGAGCTAATGCTATTCCTATGGGGATGCATTTTTCTAACTCTTTTGCATTTGGACATTTTTAAATAATATGTTTTGCATTGGATAGCGGAAGTCCTTTTCAAGATCGCTCCGTGATTACTTTTTCAATTTTGGCGTAGATATTTTTATAATTTTTCTTTCACTTCCGAAAGCGATTCTGAAAGTGAAACTAACTTTATAAAAAATATCTATGACTCAAATCGAAAAAGTAGTCAAGGGGCGATTTTGAGAGGGACTTCCGCTATCCAATGAAAAAAAAATTGAAAATTTCAAAATGCGAAAGAGTTATTAGAAAAATGCCTCCTCACAGGAATAGCATTAGCTCAACAGTGTCTTCGCGGGCAGGGACAAGGGCCTTAAAGATCCTGTTAAAAGTAGAATTTTTTTGATTCGGTTTAAAGTATCAAATTGGAGTATTTTAATAAAGCAGAATACGTTATTTTATATTACATATTTTAAGTTTTAAAATAAGTCGGCTATTAATAAATTGGAGAAATTTTCTTTGTAAATATGCTTTGCGAAGGAAGGGGAAAGGGGTACCTTCAAAATCCACGTTTGCCTCAGGAAAAAAAAAGACTGGTTTTGGCCCTGTTCTAATTTAATAATTTGTAGATCCTCCTCGAGAGGCAATTACAGCTGCGACTCTCCTGGGCATGCTCTCAACTAGTCCTTGTATTACATTTAATGGTATTTTATTCCACTCTGTTTGCACAAGGCAGGTAAGCTCTTTTACTGATTTTGGGCGTGTGTCACCCGCCTTAATTCGACGATCCAACTCGTCCCAGAGGTTCTCTATTGGGTTCAGGTCTGGGCTCTGGGCAGGCCACTCGAGTCGATGCACTCCATTATCAGCATACCAATCCATGCTGGACCTCGCTACATGGCAGCTTGCATTGTCATCCTGGAAATAACATAGGTCCAATCCATAGTATTGCCACAACGTAGGAACTACACTGTTGTCCAGTATATTACAGTAGGCATCGGCATTGAGCTTACCATGAATTGGGACCAAGGGTCCTAGTCCGAACTAAGAAAAACAACCCCAGAACATAATTCCCTCTCCACCAAATTTAACTGTGGGCATAATACATTCTGGTAGGAGGCGTTCTCCAGGCAGACGCCAGACCCAGACCCTACCATCAGAACGGTAGAGGGTGAACCTTGATTCATCACTCCAGAGAACTTGTTTCCATTGCTGTACAGTCCATTGCTGGCGTGTTTTGCACCAACTTAACCGAGCTGCGCGGTTGGACTTGGTGATTAAAAACTTATGGGCGGCAGCACGGCCATAAAAATTAAGCAGATGAGCTTCCTTACGGATGGTATTCATGGAAACAACACATCCTGAAGCTTGTTGAAATTCTTGGCGTATGTGTAACATTGGTTGGTTGCGGTTCTTCCGAATTTCTCTAGACAGAACCCGTCGGTCTCTATCTCCCAGTTTCGACGGTCTGCCTACTCTGGCCACATTCTGACAATCACCATTGAGCTTCCATTTTCTAATCACATAAGCCACAGTCGTTTTGGGGTAATTAAGCTCGCTAGATATGTCGATTAAAGATCGGCCATTTCGGTGGTACCCGATGATCACACCTTTCTCAAAATCAGACAGCTCTGTTCTTCTTGGCATCATGCATGCGATTGATGGCAGTGTTGTTTTCGACACCACATTTAACAGTGGAGAACTTGACGTATTTCAGGATCGCAGATATTGGCATTTGCATAAGAGCCATTATCAATTATGTATCAATGGGTAGATTTGACACAAATGCTTCGATTTTTTATAATTATTTTTATCCTGAAATAGGTTCGTTCTGGTAATTATCTAAGAAAAGAAGTAAATCACCAGTAAAAAACGTAAATGGAGATTTGACAATTTGCGGTAAAATCTGACGTCATTCAACTGCTTTCAGAGACCAATTGAAAATCAATTCACTCCTATCCACAATAACTTTCTGAATTTCCACGAAATTCGATCGGATTTTTTTATGGGTAGCTCCATAGAGTTGAATATTAAATTATGTAAAATGATAAATTTTATCGTTCACGCATACGCTGATTAAAAAATATTTCATACAAATACTCATATTTTAGAAAACTTTTAATATATTTATATTTCAATAGCACCTTATTCTTTCTACTACACTTTGCGAATTTTTCTCAATGTGGCTTTATATTTGGTTGAAAATATTGCATGACATAGAACATTTTAGAAAATATTTAATATATTTATATTTCAATGAATTTTGGTGAACTCCCCCCCCCCTCCCTTTTCTTCTTTGCAAAGCATCTGCAAAAGTATTTGCAAAGAAAAATTTTCTAATTTATTAATAGCCGACTTATTTTAAAACTTAAAATAGGTAATATTGATTAAAGTAGTCTGCTTTGTTTTAAAAAAATGATACAGTAAAATCGTGAAACCGAATCAAAACGAAAAAAAAAAAATCTGCTTTATGCGGGATCTTTATGCCATCATCATTAGATTTTTCTATGCTTTGGTATAGTAGAAATGCTTTGAATGGGACTATTTTGACAATATCATGCTAAACATAGACATGGAAAAAATCGCCAAACAAAATGTACATTTGGGACACTTTCATCCTAGCGCCCGGGGCACATGCCCTTTTCCCCCAACCCTCTCTTAGTTTTGGCCCTGAATGTGAAAAAAGCTCTTTTTCTTTTCTATCACAATTGTCAAGTACTTATTAGCAGCAATATTGTATTAGATATTGTATTAATTCAATACTAGTTTTTTTTAAAGTCAGTTATTAAAAAATGTCAATTTGTGGAGAATCCCTTAAGATTCAGCCGTTTTTAGAGAGCAGAGTAAAAACATCTCACTAAAATAATGATATCTTTTTGAATTTTCACGATATTTGATTGGATTTTTTTTATAAGTCACTCCATAGAATTGACTATTAAATGATGTAAAAAAAATGTTTTTCTAGTTCGCGCATGCGCAGATAAAAATTATTTTATACAACTACTCATATTTCATAAAATATTTAATATATTTATATTCCAATTGCGCTACATTTTTTCTACTGCATTTTGCCAATTTTTCTGAAATTTGCGTTAAATTTGGTCAAAAACCCAGCATGATATAAACAAAAGACATACCAAAATTTTTTGAATTTTTCAAAAAAATAGCTCTATCGTCATAAATATACATGCTATTCTCACAAAAATTAGTGTACATATTCTACTGTATTCATATATTTGTATTCTAAAGCGATAAATCGTTTCGTGCATTTTCATGTACAGGGCGATCCCAAATATTTCTATTATTCTTTGTTTTTTTGCCGGCCCCCTAATTACCCGCTTAACAAATGAATGTAAATAAATATAAAGTGAAACATAATCTTTATATTTCTGAAGTTCCAGAAGAATCCGACCAGTATATTTTTAAATATTTGACAAAATGTCAAAAACTGAAAGTGTACAAATACTTTTTGGTAGATAGTGTAACAGTGGCACGGATAATACACAATAAAACAACTGGTATTTAGCTTAAAATTATAGATTAATGTTTCGAGTGAAACATTTTTCAAATGTTTAGTGTAATCTCTTAAATTACAATTTTTTTAATTTATTTATTTATTTTGAAAAAAATGTCACATTTTACCCAAAATTTGCATTTTGGGACCAAAAGCCCAGACTCAAGAGATAATTTTTCAGCGGTAAAATTTCACACAGTGGGTGTGCTAGTATAAATGCAACTTTTGGCACCTATCCTTTTTTTGAAAAAAAAATAAAAATTAGATTGCCACCCTAATGCATAGTCATTTCTAAGTTTATATAAATAGCATTTTAAAAAGACGGTTGAACATTCATTTTAAAATGTTTGCAAATTTTATTTTTAACAAACAAACAATACATGAGTGATTATTCTAAACTGGATTTCAAGCTATTAGAATTTTTTTAAATGTGACAAAAAAGTTTTCTATATTTTATTTTTTACTGCAAATTATAGATCATAAAATCTATTGAAATAACATTTTTCTTTTAAAGTCAATATTTTTGTAAAGTGTTATTTTAAGTACAGTGACAAAACCTGTTCGTTTTTAATGTTTATGTAGACAAAACTTTATTTCTGAGAAAAGCATTGGAATATAAAAACCTTGTTTCTCCGCCATTTCCGTGAAAAGAGTTCCCCTAGGAATTTGGTATTGTGCATGATGTTGGAAAATGCGATAAGAAGAATAAAATCTGTCCGTTGAGGCGCTTCTTTTACTCAAAACTAAAATTTATTTTTCAAACAAATATTCTACCAGGAAATTCACGATACTAAAACGATGGTAATGTGTGTATTTTTAAAACTACTTATGCTATATATATCTATATTATTTTATCTCACATGTACAAGAAATCCTTATTCAAAAAGAAAATTGGCTGTCTGTTTAGATAAGTTTATTGATGTTTTATGAAATATAATTTTTTGCAAAAGAAATGCATAAAAGTAATTTAAATACAGTCTAGTCAATCTATTGTAATAGCTATTCTGATAAGAAGTATTTGATCATTTGGGATTCCATTATTAATAATAAAGACTGAAATAGCCCTTTTAAACAATAACTGCCTGTATAATTATTTTATTTTATTTTACTTTTTATTTATTTTTTAATGTCAAATTTTGCCCAAAATTACCATTTTAAAACCAAAAGCGCAGACTCAAGCGATTATTTTTCAGCGGTAAAATTTCACGCAGTCCATGTGCTAGTATAAATGTAACTTTTGGCACCTACGCTTTTTTGAAAAAAATAGTTTTTATGCTCCACCCTAATGCATACTTATTTCTAAGTTTATATAAATAACATTTTAAAAAGAAGATTGAACATTCATTTTAAAATGTTTATAAATTTTTGTTCTAAACTGGATTTCAAGCAATTAGAATTTTTTTAATGTGTCAAAATAATTTTCTATATTTCATTATTAAAATATTTTTTTTTAAATGAATATTTTTTCTAAAAATAAAAGTTTTATCTTAAGGAACACGACAAAACCTGTTCGTTTTTAATGTTTATATAAATAAATCTTTATTTCAGGGAAAAGTATTGGAATATAAAAACCTTGTTTCTCCGCCATTTCCGTGAAAAGAGTTCCCCCAGGAATTTGGTATTCTGCATTGATGTTGGAAAATACGATAAGAAGAATAAAATCTATCCGTTGAGGTATTCCTTTTACTCAGAACTAAAATTTATTTTACAAACAAATATTCCACCAGGAAATTTACGATACTAAAACGATAGTAATGTGTGTATTTTTTAAATTACTCATGCAATATACATGTATATTATTTTATCTCATATGTAAAGAAAGATCCTCATTCGAAAATAAAATTGGCTATCTTTTTAAATAAATTACTTGATGTTTCATGAAATACAATTTTTTTGAAATACAATTTTTGTAAAACAAATTCATAAAATAATTTAAATACAGTCTAACCAATCTATTGAAATAGCTATTCTGATAAGAAGTATTTGATCCTTTGGGATTCCATTATTAATAATAAAGGCTTAAATAGCCCTTTTAAATAAAAACTACCTGTATCTTTTTTTTTTTTTTTTTTTTTTGGGAAAATGTCAAATTTTATCCAAAATTTCCATTTTTGGACCAAAAGCACTGACTTAGGCGATTGTTTTTCAGCGGTAAAATTTCACGCAGTTGATGTACAGGCAACTTTTGGTACCTAGCCTTTTTTGAAAAAAATAAAAATTAGTTTTTCGTTCCACCCTAATGTATAGTCATTTCTAAGTTTATATAAATAGCATTTCAAAAAAAATTACTGAACATTCCTTTTAAAATGTTTATAAATTTTTGTTCTAAACTGGTTTTCGAGCTATTGGAATTTTTTTAATGTGTCAAAAATTTCTAAATTTTATTAGTTACTGTAAATTATATATCATAAAATCTACTAAAAAATATTTTAATTTAAAATGAATGTTTTTGTAAAAATAAAAGTTTTATCAATTTGTAAAAATAAAAGTACAGTGACAAAATCTGTTCGTTTTTAATGTTTCTATAGACAAAACTTTATTTTTGAGAAAAGCATATTGGAATATAAAAACCTTGTTTCTACGCCATTTCCGTGAAAAGAGTTTCGTCAGGAATTCGGTATCCTGCATTGATGTTGAAAAATGATATAAGAAGAATAAAATCTGTCCGTTGAGGCATTTCTTTTACTCAAAACTAAAATTTATTTTTCAAACAAATATTCCACCAGGAAATATATGATACTTAAATGATGGAAATGTGTAAACTACTCATGCAATATATATATATATATGTGTATGTACCACATTATTTCATATGTGAAGAAAAATCCTCATTCAAAAAGAAAATGGGGTATTTTTTTAGATAAATTACTTGTTCCATGAAATATAATTTTATGTAAAAGAAGTGCATAAAAATAATTTATCTATAGTCCAGCCGATCTATAGAAATAGCTGTTCTGATAAGCAGTATTTGGCACTTTTGGATCCCATTATTAGATTGTGAAGTCTCATAAGAACAAGCTCCACCAATACTCAAATGTCTATCAACAGTAATGAAATTTCGTTATAACAAAATTATTTTCCTTAATAATAATATGGCCTTGTTCTACTAAAACTACTTGTTTAAATGATATTTATTTCACTGTAACACTTTCTATCCACAGAACTGTATGATTTCAAAAGGACTTTCTTTATTTCACACTAGCTGATCCGCCCGGAGTTGCCCGGGTCTGTGATAAGCATGATGTATAAAAAAAAACTTATAATATTGACAAAAATGAAAATAATACGATTCGTAAAGAAAAAACACTCGGAAAATCGTTAAATTTTTTTTCGAAAACCGCACTGTAAATCGCATTGAAATCGATGTAATTAAAAAACCGTAGCAGACAAAATTTAATAAATTAGGCTAAAAGTTTGAAACAATTTTATTCTTATCAAAGTGAAAAAATAGCCGCAAAATGCGGAAAATACTAAAGACTGCATTAAAAAACTCGTAAAACATTCAAAAATCGCAGCATGAATTCCAAATGAGCTTTATTGAAAAAAAGAAATAAATTTACTATGTGGGGATAAAAGAATGAAACCGTATTCCTTTCACTAATGTGTTAAAATCGCCTCGAAACATAAAAAGAAAGCCAAAAACCGATTAAAAATTAAATTAAAAAATTTCATCAAAAAATTGGAAATCGGACTTCAAGGTGCAAAACTTCATTTACAGAGGTACCTTCTCTCCAAATTTGGTAACTCTTCGTGCAGCGGTGTCTTCAGAACAGCGCTGAAACATTCACAAACTTCTCTCTTTATTATTGTTGAAAGAAGATTTTAATAGAATTCAGTAACATCTAATCGTATAAATATGACTATCTTTCTACAGTATGGTTTCATAATATCTTAGATTTAACAGATATAATTAAGAGATCTTGGGAGCCTTACTTTTTACCTGGTGGTGCAATTTAGCAGTATATGACAATTAATGCTTTTTTCTCTGTCTCTAAGAAACATAATGCATAAAATTTTTAATATCGACAGCTTAATATATCTTCTATTTAAAATATGTTTTTTAATATTCTATATTGAAATTTTATTTTTTTTATGTTTAATTTTGATAAAAAATTTAAAATTATTCTTTAACTGCACGCAACATTACTCAAAAACTAACAAAGCTATCTGCATCAAATTCGGTAAATATCTTTATTTTCAGTTACAGAATAACTTATATTTCAAATTTAATATGATAATTGCAATAATTATTTGAAATTGGCAATTTTTGAATAAAGAAATGATTTTTTTATTTTAAAACTTAAATTTAAATTTTAAATAAATAAATAAATTGCTTTCAAATGAAGCATGAGTTCAAGATACATTAGTTTTATATCATTATCAATACTTTGGGTGGCTCTTGTTTTGGTACAATCTTGCACGCAGTGGATGCAAGTTAAAAAACAATTTAATTTTTGGTAAAACTTGGTTATCCCGTTGACCAATTTCTCCAAATTATAGAAATCGCCAAACTAATAGCTAAATTATACATAGTGACACAATTTTGATTTTAAAAAACAAAAGAACAAATAATTAGTAGAATATCAATAAAAATCACTTAATGACTTTTTAAATATGTGTATCTTATTTAATGTAATTGAATGTTACTTTCACGGTCATCAATTTTTAGCATTTAATCTTATAGTCTGGCTATAAATTTTTGGTCGACGGGATAACGTAGTAGTACCTAATTTTTTTTTTAATTAAGCATTAAAAAGATAAAATTTCAATGAATAATATAAAAAATACATTTTACATAGAAGATATATTAAGTTTTCTTTATTAAAAATACTATGCATTTATAATTTATAGGCACTGAAAAAATAATAATAGATGTCACATGTTGCTAAATTGCACTACCAGATAAAAAATAAGACTCCTTAACTCATTTACCTCTGATAATCAAATTTCACTTCCAATTTGCTTAAAAATTGACTCATGTACTTTTTACTCGGAACTTAGTTTATTCCATTAAGCAGCTGCTTTATTTCATTTTTAAACAGGAGAAAGTAACATCTTTTCTTATAATTATGAATACTTTTCTAAAATATCACTTATCAGATATTACAACTGAAACTTTTGCACGAATCTATAAAGAAATAAATTTGAAAATATTCATTCAAAATTTTCTGAAATCGAGCCTCAGAATTTTAATAAGTTCAGCAATCTCGATGTAAAAAGTATTAAAAAAAAACTTGCTTCAACCCGACAATGCACATTTTTTTTTTCCTACAAGAATAATGTCTGTATTTTCATTCATCATTTAGATCGCGGGAAAAACGAAAATAAGTAGGGAGAACTGGGGCACATTGATAGTTTTTTTCTAAGAATTTTTTTGGTGTGAAGAAAGTAGAAAATTCAAGTTTTTTTTCCATGAGGTGACAGAAAAACTTGTGTAGTATGCTATAAAAAAGTACAATCATTGTTTTATATAGTATTTTTGAATGTAATTTAAAAAAATTTAAAAAAAAGTCATTTGTATCAATGTGCCCCATCCCCGGGGCAGATTGATACACTTCATGGGACAGTTTGATGCGTTTGAGAAAAATGGCGACTAAATAACACCAATGCATATTTTTCATAGAAAGTGAGTTAGAAAACCATTTTATATTTTTTATAGAAATTCAAATTACACACAATTTATTTTTAAGCAATATTAAAGCAATCAAAATTAAATGTATAATGATCTGATGTTCTGGCTATTCCTTGTCTGATTGTTGGCTGTGGTAACATTGTCATATCTAGCACTTCAACCCTAGCATTATCTTCTTTCTTAGGAAAGATGAAAAATTTATAAATAGAAAATAAAGGATAATTAAAGTAAAAGTTCTGTTTATAATATAATTATCCTTTTCTGTTCTGCAGTTTGTTTCTCTTACTTAACATTTCTCATGTCGAAAATACTTTTTCTCTGGAGAATCGTTATAAATTCGAGATTTTCCAGGCTGCCATCCTTTTCTTTTACTAGTTCTACTAGTACTAGCTTTTAGGTAAGTTCGTACGTTTCTGTTTGCAAAAATACTATAAAATGTTCTAATATAAAAAATTAGAGCTATTTCACTTCAATAAAAATTAATATTAGAAACTTTTGGTGAAAAATGTTTGGATTAAGGAGTGTGTGGTAAAAAAAAAATAATAAAAGGTAATGAAAAAATGAACTAAAAAAGGATTTAGGTTGTATCAATATGCCCCGACATAGAGTGTATCAATGTGCCCTATACAGCCATTTTGAATAAAGCGAGTCTCAAATCCAACTCTTCATAATTTACCTAACAATAAAGATTGAGGAACTGATAAAGAGTTGTTTTGCTTGCCAGGGAGAGTATTCTTTTCGGTTGAAAACACTAGAAGAGTTGTATAATACCATTTCAATTGTACAACTCAAATTTACTTTTGACCTACAAAAACAATAAATCACCCATCCCATTTCATCAAACTACTGAATCATGCCAAGACATTCTGTATGTAGTTGTGTACACTAGTATCACCTTTTGGAGCTGTTTTGAAACTTCATGTAATGACCCTGTGAGCTGTAGAGGGGGTGTATCAATGTGCCCCAGTTCCCCCTAAATAATAAATGCTTTACAGCGAAAAAGCATAGAAAAAAACTAGCAGTAAGTTATAATTAAGATAATAAAATTGCATAGAACGTGTTTCGAGATTCAAAAAAATAAAATAAAATAAAATAAAATATTAACAACTCGTAGTCAGCTGAAGCTAACACCTGTCTGTAAGGGGACTTGTTTTGAAGTTGATTTAATAATAAATGCTTTAATTGAAAAAATATTTTTTATAGATTTTCATATATAAGATTTTTAAAATAAACATAACTCGAAAAAATGTTTTCGAAATTTCGTGTAAAGGAAAGAAAAGAGATCATTAAAAATCTGGACGCACACACAATTTGTGAGAGGAGATACACACATACGTGAAAATGCGGATAATCAATGCAATGCTATGACTAAAAATATGATACTTTGCGCAATGTAATATAAATGAAAAACGCAAAGCCAATAGCTCCAGAAATTTAAATTTTGAAGAATACTACTTTAACATTTTGTGCTTTGTCCTCAAAAGACAGATAAAAAATTCCTCGAATATATAGAAGAGGAAAAGATTCAAGTGAAAGGTTTTGTTGATTTCAAGTACGTCATTACAGTAGAAAAATAATATTCTTAAAAATAATAATATAAAATTTTCCTACCTTTCTTGAGGGTTCTTGAGGGATGTACGGTGGGCAGAATCGTAATTCTTGGCCATCTTCAAAAACAGAAAATCCACAGCAAAAAAAAGACAAAACGTAAACACACAAAAAGGTTGATTATATTTACACGCGCGCACAGATATTACATGTTTCTTGATCATTATTCTTAATACGACTACATCGAAATCTGAAAGGTACAAAAAGAACATTAATAAAAAAGATCGTAAAATAACCAATCAGTGTTTAGTTTGCACAAGAAAGAAAATAAATAAATAAAAGAATGTTCTCAAAATGAGCGGCTGCTGGCGCCAGGGAGTCTTCGTGAAGAGTGTTTTCACACTCCCTATAACGATTATTTCGTTATATATTGGTTATTTTCTTAAATTATTCCTTTACACCCCCCGTCTCTGTTCATTTCAAAATTAGTTTTAAGTTGTCCTTCATTCCTTTTCCATTTTTCTTGCTTATTAATTCTCTAACCGAAAATCGGCAGCTGCTTAACTTTATCTGTGAGAAATACACTCACATATTATTCAACCGTTTAAAACAATTTCCTGATGTCTGCTATTTCCGATCGAAGCAATTCTGCATTACCTTATAAGGAGATCATCTCTGTTTCGCAGTTGAAATTTATGCTTACGCTTCTTTTTCCTTTCTCGACAAAACCCTAAAAAGAATTTAACATCTGCGCAGTAAAATCTGATGTCCCTTCGGTGTGCCTCTGTGTTTAGACATAACAACACGTGTAACAATTTATCGTTTGGCAACCTTTCCTTTCCATCCCAGCTGGGAAACCAAATTGAATTCTGATCTTGCTGGCTGCATTTTAACTGTTATTTGGCGTATACTATCCATTGTGAATGGGCGAACTTGTGTATGTTGGCGATTTTCTATCATGCCAAAAGTGGCGGTTTGTTGCTATGTACGAAGCCACTTGACTCACTGCTCTCGTCTTGTGAAGTTGCTAATCGCTGTTCGGAGATTTTCTCCGAGTACTGTATGTGTGCCCCCCTAGTAATACATGTCTGAATAAAGAATAACTTAGCAATCATTGTGGGGTTTTTTCGTACATCTGAACCTGGACTACTATACGTGATCATGCCTTTTCTAAGTGTTCTAATAGAATAGCAGCTACTACGCCACAAGAATCTATTACACTCCCCACCTTGAGTTCATTAGGGGACAGAACTCGATCACTGCAGTTGGAGTCTTTCGGGCGGCCGTACAATTCGACCGCGGCGAGTAGTCAAACGCTTTTGCAGTACTGCATCACTTTGATTATCGGCGATTCCATTCACCTCCAAAGAACAAAGTTTCTTAATGGGACGAATTAGCATTCCAGTTGCAGTCTTCAACTTTACTACTCGCACAACGCCATCTTGACTGGGTATAAGTTCGGTAACTCTACCAAGAGGCCAGTTTATTCGGCTAGAATTTTCCGTCCATATCAGGACAACATCTCCTACACACAAAGATCTTGATTTTTTCCCACTAAAGACCAAACATTTTAATGTGCCGAGGTATTCGCTTCTAAATCTTGATTTTAAATCATTTCTAATTTTCATTCTATAATGGTATCGTTTATTCATTTCTTTGTGGTCTTGAAATTCTAATTCAGGCATACCTATTTTAGTATTTTCCTATAAGAACATTGAAGGAGTTATAACTTGAAGATCTTCATTATTATCTGTAACATACGTCAAGGGGCGGGCATTTATAATACTTTCACAATAGCAGATTACGGTATGTAGTTCTTCAAAATTTAAAGACGACTTGCCCAATACCCTTCTCAAGATTCGTTTCAGGATTCCAACAAGCCTTTTCCAAAATCCACCCCACCAAGGTGCAGAAGGTGGAATAAATTTCCAATCTATACGTGAAAACGCAGTAACCGCTTTTACGTTTTCATAGTCAATTGTTTTCAATAAATTGTGGCAGCCAGTAAAGTTTGTGCCGTTATCTGAATATGTTATTGCAGGACGACCTCGTCTAGAAATAAAGCGTTTCAGACCTAAGATAAAACTTTCGGTTGAAAGAGCTGTCAATAGCTCGAAATGCACAGCTCTAAAAACTGCACACGTGACTATCAAAATCCAGACTTTAGATTGATTTTTCAAATAAAGAGGCCCGCACAGATCGATTCCTATTATTTCGAAAATCGCGGCTTCTCTGACACGATCAAGAGGTAAGACACTTTCTACTACATCAGGTGGTTTTGCTGAGTGTCTTTTACAAATGATACATTTGCCGATTACCTTTTTGATTGTTTTCCGACTCTTCAGCACCCAGTAATTTTCTCGTAACGCAGTCATCAACAAGGGTACGCCACAATGACCGAATTCTAAATGTTTCGAAAATATAATCTGTTCTACGACGTAATGATTTGAAGGGAGTAAGATAGGTAATCTAAAATTAAATTCATCTTCTCGTTGAAATATTTTCGTTTTTACGCGTATGATTCCTTCCGAATCTGTAAAAATATTCAGGCATTTCAGTCTTTGATTATGTTCATTCCCAAAGGATTCTTTTTGAACTAATTTTAATAATACTGTTTCTGCCGCTTTTATTTCGTTGTGGGTTATTTGACCGAATATTCTGTCGATACTGCCCCTTTTCGAATTTTGGTAAAATCGCAAAATCCAACCAGTAACTCGCAAAATTTTATTGTAAGAGGAAAAGCGATTATAAAACTGTGCCTCATCACTCTCTACATTAGGAGCGGTCACAATAGTTTTTCTTTTTTCAGAATTCACTATATCCATATTAGGAAAAATATTAGTACTAGGCCAATTTTCCTTTGATTCTGAAAGCCATGATGGCCCTAACCACCACTGAGATTTAATAAGGGATTTTGCACAACAACCGCGTGACGGTAAATCTGCTGGATTCATATGTCCAGGTACGAAATTCCATGAAATGTTGGGAGTAAGCTTTCGAATATCCCTAACTCTGTTTTCTACAAATGCAGCCCAAGGACCTTCCCGTTTTATCCAGTATAACACGTCCATTGAATCTGACCAATAAAAAGTATCAACATTTTCTAACTTCAAATCGTTTTTAATGCTATTAGACAATCTAGCTCCAATACAACAGGCCAATAACTCAAGGCGTGGAATGGAAATGTCCTTTAGAGGAGCTACTCTAGAACGAGCCTGAATAAGTTGACAAGTTACACGATTTTCTACTTCATTTCTTAGATAAATGAATGTAGCGTAAGAAAATTTACTAGCGTCGCAGAAAATATGTAAAGATAAGTTTCCCTCTTTTAGAGATAAGTTAGACAATCTTCGCGGGATCTCAAGATTTCGCAAATCATTAATTTCCTTAGTCCATTTCCTAAATTCCTTAACTATCTCATCGGGCAGCTTGGAGTCCCATGACGCCTTTACTTTCCAGCCTTTCTGTAAAAGTAATTTTGGAATTAAGGTCACGGGGCAAGTGAAACCGATGGGATCGAATATTTTATGAGTTAAGGACAAAATTGTTCTTTTAGTGATGCACTCATTTTCCAATTTAAAATTCCGAAAATCACACGACAATGCATCACTCTTGGTGTCCCACATTAAACCAAGTAAGGGAATTTTATCCTCATCCGCATCACTCAAATGACCCTTTTCATTAAAGCCTAATCCAATTTCTTCGCACCGATTATGACACCAACCATGAAGATCAAATTGTGCCGAAGCTAAGAGTTTCCGTGCTTCATTGCGAAAATATTCTAACTCTTCTAACGATTCTACACTAGCTACACAGTTATCTACATAGAAAGATTCTTTAAGTTTTATAGCAACATCTTTAATGTTCTCGGGTGCTTCATCTAAGTGACGTGTTAGAGTAGCGGCCAAAAGGAAGGGGCTACAACTAATCCCAAAAACAACCCGACAATGTCTATAAATTTCAAGGTTTTCTGAATTCCCATCTCTCCACCAGAAAAAACGTAAATAATCTCTATCCTTTTCATTCAGTGATATCTGTAAAAAAGCTTTACGAATATCTGCTACAATACCTATCTTTCCCACTCTAAATCGATTTAGAACAGAAGGAATTAGTTCAATTAAATTGGGTCCCTTCTCTATACAATCATTTATGGAAACAGAACCCTTAACATGTGCTGATCCATCAAATACTGGCTTAATTTTGGTCGTAGAATTAGGTTTTATTACAGCTCTATGAGGGAGATAATGGACTTTGGTGTTAAGTTTTTCCTCTCCTTTCACTCTTTCAATAATCCCTTCCGTTTCCCACTCATTTAAAACTGCTTCGTAATCTTTCAACAGACCGCAATTTTGGAGATTCTTAATATTATTTTGCAGACGTTTTATCGCTAAATCTTTATTACTTGGAATGGGAGGATGCTCACTTAGCCAGGGAAGACAAACTTTGTACCTACCATCAGTTTCGCGTCTTACGGTTTCTTTAAAATGCTCCAAAACTAATTTCTGAACTTCTTCCTTAGTTTGTTTTTCCGCCGGATCTACTATGCCTAAAGAATCTAAATTCCACAAATCTGTAATTTTGGCATCGTTTACATATAATGAAAGGACCAAAAGAGAACTATCCCTTTCATTTCCGCCAATTTTGCCCATAGTAGTCCAACCTAGTTTTGTTTGCATCGCAACCAAACCACAAGATAAATTTTCTATTTTTCCTGTAAACAGTTCTCTCACAACATCTGCTCCCAAAAGTACATGTATTTCATTTAAATTTCTTTCATATAAACAATTTTTACCTTCAGGGCAGATATCGCTCAAAAATATTTTTTTTTCCTTTTAATTCCGCAATGCAACGAATGTCTCTAATTTTGGGTACATTAGCACAAATTTTTTCTTGTTCCATTACCTCAATTTTAATCTTTTTACCTCCCCTTAAACCCCTTAAATTAACAGAATAACAGTTATGATCTAACGTTGTTTCGGTACCTCCAAACAACCCGTGAGTAATTCTGACCTTTCTTAAACTTTTTAATTCCATCTTATTGGCTACGAACTTTGAAATATACGACTTAGAAGAAGCCGTATCTAACAATGCGCTTACTATATATTCACAACCATTATTTCTTACATAAACATATAAAGTTTGTAAATAAACTTCTTTCTGCAAGTTTTCATTCGCAAAAAGGGCAGTATCCGACACTTCGGTCTGTTGTTTAGATTTTTCCTTTTTTACGTTTCTATAACAAAATAATGTGTTATGATTCCCGTTACAAATCCGGCATTTTATATTTTTTTGCAAAAACGCGATAAATGTTTTTTCATTTCTAGGCACTTAAAACATGCTCCTTTTTTCATTAGAATGTTCTTAATTTCATCAATAGATAACTCATTAGTTCTATCGCAATCAACCGATGAGTGATGAAATGATTCACAAAAAACGCAGTTTATTACGTTTAAATCCTCTTTTTTGTTCGTTGACACTAAATCATTAGCTGTGGGATATTTTTTTTGTTTATTGTTATTTCGAAACGAATTAAAGTTTTTCTTTTCAGGAGGAATAAAAATTTTTCTATCTTCGTTAATTGGGTTTATTACTAGATTAGCCTTTTCTCTTGCTTTTAAACAAGTAGATAAAAAATTCATTAGTTCTTCAATTTCATAAAATCCTTTTTCATTATCGGACTTGTTAAGTTCTATTAACAAATCTTTCGGAATTGTTTTCAAAATGGTTGTACATAATACACTTGAAATGTTATTTATATCTGTTCCTAAGCTTTGCAAACTTCTCAGTTCCACTGATAATTTAACAAAATATTGTCGGAAAGCATATATATCATTCGAAGTTCTCAACGGCTTGATAGCTAAAAGATTACTAATATGATTGTGTATTAATAATTGTTTATTAGCAAACCTACTTTTCAGCAATTCTATAGCCGCATCGTAATTTTTTTCGGAAACAGGAAAACCTTCAATTGTGTTTAAAGCGGTCGATCTTAATTGCGATCTTAAATAATTAAATTTATCAACTTTATTTAACGACTTATTATCATGAATGGCCGATTCAAAACTGCTCCAAAAGGAAAGCCATTCATTTATATTTCCATCAAATATTGGTATATGCAATTTCGGTAACTTAACTTTTACAGAATTATCCACTTTTTCATTAAATGCACTGTCTGAAAATTGTTATTTGTTACTTTCTTGTTTTGATTTTAAATTTAAAAATCCGGCATTTAATTCTCTAATTTTCTTATTTGCGCGTGACTTCCATAATATTACATTTTCGCTATACTTTTCAGCGGCTTCTAATTCTTTCTCTAAATCATCGGGATTGACTAATAATTCAATTGAATTATCTGTTGTCTTAAGTGACTTAAATTTGTCGGTCAATGTTTCAACATGTTCTTGCAGTTTTTCAATAGACACATCGTCTGATTTTATGGAAGTTTCGATTTTATTTAGAATTTTCGTAACAGCCGATCGAAAAATCGTTCTTCTTTTTTTAAGTGTTTCTAAATTTTCAGCCATTTTTTTCTTTTTCTCTATTTAATTAGTTAATTTCGAAATTCAAATTCTTAACTATTTCAAAATATATTACCACCATACATCCCGCGGCAGGGATGCCATGTTGATTTCAAATACGTCATTACAGTAGAAAAATAATATTCTTAAAAATAATAATATAAAATTTTCCTACCTTTCTTGAGGGTTCTTGAGGGATGTACGGTGGGCAGAATCGTAATTCTTGGCCATCTTCAAAAACAGAAAATCCACAGCAAAAAAAAGACAAAACGTAAACACACAAAAAGGTTGATTATATTTACACGCGCGCACAGATATTACATGTTTCTTGATCATTATTCTTAATACGACTACATCGAAATCTGAAAGGTACAAAAAGAACATTAATAAAAAAGATCGTAAAATAACCAATCAGCGTTTAGTTTGCACAAGAAAGAAAAAAAAATAAAAGAATGTTCTCAAAATGAGCGGCTGCTGGCGCCAGGGAGTCTCCGTGAAGAGTGTTTTCACAGGTTTACTAACCAATAGGAAAACAAGAAATTGCGGGTAACGTTGAAAAAATTATTGATGCCGTCCCTTCTAGGCGCATCTCATAGCTTGATATATCGAGCACATCACTGCATAGATGTTGACGGTGGATTTGCAAGATTTTCATTAAAATGCAGTTCTTCTGTTTCTCAATTAGGTGTAATCTAGTATCAAAATTACAATTACTTAAGCCAATTTTATTTTGACCACATTGCATATTCACACTTTGTTCTGTTTGACTAAGCATTATCACAATATCTCGGCCTTATAAATTTAAAAGAGATTTTTAGTTTATTATTTTTTAGCATACAGTTCTCCAACAAATAATAATTTTTACGTTTGAAACTCTACAAATATGTTTTCTATTGAAATTTTAATCTAGCAATTTTCCGTACTACACTATTAAAAATCTTGTCCTAGTTTGAACCAAATTTTGGTGCTCAGTAACTGCACTGTAAGACGGTGAAATCTTGAACCAATATTTGGAGCTCCTATTGAAGCGTAGTTCCAATAGTTGGAACGAGGTTGAAATAGGAAGCTCCAAATGCTGGTACGAGATTTCACCAACATATGGTGTCAGCTACGAGCCCTAAAATTTAATTCCAACTGGAGCAAAATATTTAACAGTGTATTAAAATATTTTCGTGCTCTTTTAAGTATCGTAGTTTATATATTTTTAGCAACTAAGCAGCCTCCTCTTCCAACTTAATATTATAAAGTAGGATTGAAATACAATTTTAACATAAAGTGTGACAATTCAGTTTTACACAAATTTTAATTTATTTTTTTAAATAATAATTATTATTTTTTTGTCTTCTTCCAGCTTAATATTATAAATTTAGGATTGTAATACAATTTTAACATAAAGTGAGACAATTCAGTTTTGTGCAAATTTTATTTTGTTTTTAAATTAATGGTATTTCTTTTTTTTCTTTTGTATTATCAAATACAAGGTATCAAATACTTTCTCTTACGTCTTTATACTATGAATAGGATGAAGGTACTATCGCATATTATATGGCGATTCAATTTCACACAATTTTTTTTTCTTTTAAAAATAATTAGAGTTGATGTTCGTTAATTTCAAAGCAGTGGAACCAAGAAAAAAATTGAGAATAGACTTTAGCTGCCCTCATTATTCATTTCAATGCATGTCATATTAAAAGATAACATATGCCAAAAGTTAAAAGACGCTTGTAAAATTTACTGCGATATTCATCATTTTATGTTTCCTTAATATATTATTTAAATTTTATTTATCCTTTACTTTCATCTTCATAGTCATTTATCATACTTATCATTAATCCATTAAGGACCCTATCTTCTTATACTACACACAAATAAAATTATTTTTTTTTATTTTATACATATTAATGACTAATAAAGAGACAAAAAAGCGATATTATAACTCTTATATTTGTTATTATATTATTTATTATATTTGTTATAGCGATCTTTTATTTTCATCTGAGATATGATGTGTTGCGAAAACACAAAGTCAATACAAATCAATTACTTTTTTGCTTTTTAAAATCTTCATTTACTACGTAGCAATACTTTATATATACTATACACAGGTTTAATTGCTGTTATTTGTTTATCTTGAGTTCATGAATTTTATTTTATCCGTCATGGTGCATCTCTGAGCATAATCGGAGGTAGGGTAACACCCCCAACAATTGGCATGCACCAGTGATTGGCACATTTTACAAACATGTCCTAAAAAAGATTTATATCCAGTCTTTTAAAAATTCAAGACCATATATCAGTTATATACTCATTTACGTTAAAGATTATAACTTTCATTTGTTTTACAAGATGACAATAGAGTCTAGGAAAGAGAAACAAATCTGGCTTGTATCAAATTAGCCATTTTGTTGCAAATTCTTGTTCTTTGGCTTAAGGAAGGCATGCTTTTCAATTCATTATTATCTGATTTATTTGACAACAGTTTTGTTTAGTTAAAAAGGGTTACTTTAATTGTGTAAAAGTATTTTCGACACAAATATGTGGATTTCTGAATTAATGGTAGTTGCCAATTAATGGTGCTTCAATTTTGCTAGTTCCGAGTAATTGGCACCTATTCCAATTACAAGGAATTCGCAAGGAATTTGAGATTAAACCATTTATTTTGGAAGTCCTTTTAAAATTATAGACTAATTTTGTTTATCATTTGTTTTTATTTGAAAATATAAATTTTATCAGTAATTGGAATCCATTAAAGCTTCATATGACAATTACTGGGGACAGCATGACAATTACTGGGCATTAATGTAAGTATATTGTATTGTTTTAAAGTGTTCACATTTCAGATTAATATGCTGATTTCTTACTCTCAAAAACCTGAAATATGGCATCTTCATCTACAGTAAATTCATTTAAAGCGATTAAACCCAATGCAAAATGTAAAGTTTTTTTTTTTTTTATATATATAAACATATGCCAATTACTGGTTCACAAGGTGTCATACATTGGTGCTCTAGGTGCCAATTACTGGTGATTTCAGTAACTTTTTATAAATATATTTTTATAAAAATACTTTTTCAATTTTTTTTTGCCTTTAGTGGGCAAAATAGATGCAGAGATATGCATTCTTTGATTTAAAAATACTTCCAAGTAAATAGCTTATTTCTTTGTAATGAAAATTTAAATAAGTTTAACGACAAATTTTTAATGTGCCAATTAATGGGGATGTTACCCTATATCAATAAAAACTTTCAAAACATTCCTATTATTTCGTGCATATTTTCAATGTTTGAAACTCGCATCAATTTAAAAAAATAAAATAAATATAATTTTATATACAATATGTGATAGTAAATTTGTTAAAAGGATATTCACAATAAAATAAAATAAATCACAAACATAATGTTAAGAAAATACAATGCCAATCTTTATAAAATAAAATTATCTCATGAGTAGTGCACCACATTCCAAATTTCAATGAAAATGAAACTTGCTAAGAGCATGCTTGAAAATCTATTTCTTCAACATTACAGACGTTTCGAATTTTTTTATTATATCTTAAAGCCCATTGCTTTATTATAAATGTGCTTCATATTATTTTTAAAAATTACAAACAAACCCCGCAACTTTGCTCGCGTAATAATTGAAATATGCCGAGTGATATTTGTATGTCAAACTTTTATTAGAGGTATTCGTACTTTTTGGATAATTTAAAAATTTCTAGTTAAACCACAAAACGCTTTTCACTCCTTCCCTTTGCTTCACCCCTTTTTAATTTCTAATGTTTTTCGACCGTTCAAGAGGGAATTATAAATTTATAAATAACTACCATGCCGTATTTTAAGTTTCTAGCTTCTTCAGTACTCCAGAAATTGCAATTTAGAACAATTTTTGATCCTGCAATCCTTTAGTGTTTGTAACACCCACAAAAAGTCTACCTTATGCTTGAGCAGGATTTATCATTACAAATTTCTAATAGTTTTTTTTTAAGAGTTTGGTGTTTCGTAAGATTGTATAAAAATTGTACTTTAGAGCGGCTTTTAAAACACTTTTCGCTCACTTCATCATTTTAAGTTGAAAATTTTCTTTCAACAGTGCTTAGAAATCTTTGACGTCTTTTAAATAATTTCTATGCCAAATTCAAAAATATTAGACCTGTCAGTATAACAAAAAACGCAATTTAGAATATTTTTTATTCCTAACTCCCGGGTAGTATTAACAACGACATAAAATATAATCTGTGTTGGATCAGAGGCTTCCACCATTTATTTGTAACCATTATTTTAAAAATCGTTTTGGTACTTCCTGAAACTGCATAGAAATCACAATTTAGAAATTTTTTTAAGTCACTTTCGTGCATTTTAGTCACTTTTAAATTTCGATTTTTTTAGAAATTATTCATAGAGAACATTTACATCTTATAAATAGTTATTAAGCAAACTTTCAAACTAATAAACCCTACAGTATCACAAAAAACGCAATTTAAAACTTTTTTTTAATTCTTGCAACATCCAGATGATAAGTGACACCGACATAAAATAGAGCTTATGTTATAGCAAGTTATTGTATTTAATCAGCAATTTCCAACCATTAATTTTGTAATCCGGGTGATACTTCCTGAGATTGTTACAAATCGGCATTTTCAACGTTTTTAGGGCATTTTTCGCGCATTATCAGCCTTTTTAGATTTCGAATTTTAAAAAAATAGAGATCAAATATATGTTATAAATAGCTATTATGCAACAATGCTATTATGCTTCTAAGTCCTTCATTATCGCAAAAATTCCAAAATCTTTTTTTTTTTTTTTTTTTTTTTTTTTTGCTTTTGCAACGCTTTTTGTGGCAGTGGCATTAACGTATAATATAGAATATGTTGGAACAAGAGCTATCATCCTCATTTTTTTCACGCTATTATTTTTCAAATCGGTACTTCCAGAGATTGAATAGAAATTACAATTTAGAACGTTTTTGGAACGCTTTTCGCGTACTTTTAGAATTTTTAAAAAATTGATTTGTTTAGAAAATATTTTTAGAGATCATTTATACCTTATAAATACCTACCGTGCCAAATTTCATGTTTCTAGGTCCTTCAGTAACACAAAAATCGTAGATATAGAACGTTTTTCGTTATTGTACTTTATTTCTATTAGAAATATCGAAATAAGGTAGCCTATGTTGGAACAGGGACTAACACCATCATTTTCATACCATTACTTTTGAAATAGGTTCTATAGTTCCAGAGATTAGGGGAGACCGGAGCACGTTGGCCCAGTTTTTTTTACGTTATTTTTTTCAATACCTAATTTTTTTTTCTTTTGAGGTGTAGTAATTTTTTACAATACCTAGTACATTTAACTAGTGAGGAAAATGCTTATTTTTAGTTAATATGAAATTTTAAGAACGTTAAGAATTTAGGTATGGTGTGATGTCACGTGGACCAACCTACCCCATGCAGACCAACCTACCCCATGCACTGGGTAGATTGGCCAACTAAGTGGGGCACGTTGGCCTGCAATGCTCTTCTTTATGTTTATTTAGAAGTTAAATAAAATTCATAATAGTGAATAGGAACTTTAACGTATGTACAAAGTAAAAATATTTGCAAGTTAAGTTTACAAATCAAAGGGGACCATTGCTGTGAATGTATTTAAAATATACTCCATTAACCTCTTTTCGAACACATTTCACATGAGCCCAACTCACGCACTGAATCTAATCTTCCCCAGGCATACTTTGATTAAACTCCTTCAGACAAAGTAGGCAGATATTGTCTTCGTCTTCCTCATCGCCACTTTCTTTAACAGATTTATTCTTCCTCTTTTGGCGGTTCAGACCACTACATACAGACTGTGAGGGATCAAAAGGAAACGGAATCTTTTTCACAGATTGCCTTCCTTTCCGCTTTTTTCGCCTGATTTCTTATTTAATATCATTTTTAATTTTGCCAATATTTTTTTCTTCTGTTGCCTTTTGTTGTTGTTAAAGAGCTAATTTGACAGGAGTGTCTGCGAGGACTGCAGAAGTTCTCTTCATTCTAATCAAACCGTTTGTCTTCCTTGGCTCTGCCTTTTCGAATGGTCTAATGTCCTCAGGTATTGGAATTGTCTTGCATGGAGCAGGAGAAGATGCGGTAGGCACATCTATGAAAATAGCCTACCCATAATTAACTAGAAAGTCATTAGAAGCTTCACTGATTGCTTTGTCGTGCGTGCTTGAAGGCTCTGGTCTATCACTGACATACGAAGGCATGAAATCAGAGTCAGTAAAAACATTCCTATTAAAAGGGCATATTCCAGTTATCTGAAAACCTGATGTTATGTTAACTGGATTTATTGCATTGGGAAGGGCAGTTTTCACAATTCCCGGTGTTGGGATTTATACTGAATTAACAGATTTTATTAATTAGAATCAGAAGAGATGTATTACCTGAAGAACATTCTTCTTGACGGCGTCTTGCATAATCCCTTTCTATCAGAATGTTGGCTTTATAATCATGGATTTCTTGACAACTGTTTTAAAGGATTGCTTGATGGTAATGTACCCTTTTTACTTAAGGTTTCACACATATAAATTAATTGGTTGGGATTTGAAGAGAGATTTAATAACATTGTGATCGAATTGAGATTTTTACACACACTCAGAATCAAAACATTTTCGTTCTACAACTAGTCCGCAGTACAACCTGCAGTATAACAAATACAATATATCTAAAACGATGAATTAAACAAATGATTAAATGCTAAATATATATATGAAAACATATTAGAAATTTACAAATACATATGAGTGAGAATTAATGAAATATAATAAGTCATTAAAGTCATTAACAGTCTCGTATTATCAGGAACAAAATTTTGGTGCTGCCATCTAGTATCATGTTTTGAAGATTCTCAAGACTCAACATCCTCCGCCGCCGACAGTATAGGGGGCACCTTTATAAAAGGACGTTTGATGTTATCGTCCGCTGTTTTAATCAAAACGACTCGAACTCGATTGTCCTGTCCTGGGAAAGTTTGCAAAATACGGTCCATTTTCCATCTCATGGGCAGGGATCGATCATGAATTACCACCATGTCTCCTTCTTGTAGATTAACACTTGGAGTAGTCCATTTAGGACGCTGTTGTAGATGTTGGAAATATTCTCTAGACCATCTATACCAAAATTGGTTCTTGGCCCTTTCAATAAGGCGCCAACGAGCATTTAATGATAGAGCTCGTGAATTAGAAGCTTCGAGAATATCAAAGAGCGGTGCTCCGATTAGAAAATGACCCGGCGTTAATGCGCGCGGATCTGATGGATCTGATGACATCGGCGTTAGAGGTCTTGAATTTATACAACTTTCGATTTGACATAATAAAGTGGATAATTATTCAAAGTTTAAAATACTGGATGTGCATACCTTTAACAAATGATTTTTTATAAGCTTTACAGCTGCCTCCCATAGCCCACCAAAGTGCGGCGCATATGGAGGAATGAAATGCCAATTGATTTTTTGGCTCGAAAGGAAATCTTGAATTTCACTTTCCCTCAAATGTTGGTATTGCTGCTTCAGTTGATTAGCTAGACCTACGAAGTTTTTCCCGTTATCGGAATAAATATCAGACGGTAGGCCTCTACGTGCAATAAACCTCTTTAAGGCTGCTAACAAGGCTTGCACAAACAAGTCTGATACCACTTCCAGAGGCACAGCCTTAGTGCACATGCAGACGAATACAGCTGTGTAAGATTTTATTTTTATCTTACTTCTAGGCAAATTTTACTTAGTTAAGCAGGGACCGACAAAATCTATACCAACCTTGGAAAATGGACGAATTGGGGTGATTCTGTTAACGGGAAGATCTCCCATCATTTGTTGACAAGCTTGTGTTTTTTGGCGTTTGCAAAGCACACATTTGTTGAGCTCTTGTCGTACCGTAGAACGACCATTAACAAACCAATATTGTTGACGTATTATAGAAAGTACTAGCTGTGTACCTGCGTGCATATGTTTCTCATGTACATGCTTTATTAATAGCTTTGTAACAAAGGGATTCTTTGGGAGTAGCGTTGGATATTTTCTATCAAAAGGTTAAAGACTGATGTTGTGACAAACGACCACTTACTCGAATGATATCACTTGAATCTAAAAATACATTTAGTGATAACAGTTTACTATTGCTCGGTAAAGGCTTTCTTTCCTTTAACAACTTAAACTCTGTGTTGAATTCAGAACTTTGAATTAATTTTACAATACATTGAATTGATTTAGAGATTTCTTCTGAACTTAGATTTCCAAATTTTTTAGATGTATTATGTCTAGCATTATTCATAAATCTAAGACAATAGGCTGTGACTCTTGACAGCTTAGAGAATTTCGAAAACTTAAGAAGAAAGTCTGGAGGTGCACTTACTTGTGTTACATTACTGACAGAGTCAATTACTTGATTTAATTCAGCTATTGGAGCAGTGAATTTAGGTACTGGGATTTGCTCATTTAACAGTAGCCATGGAGGTCCATGCCACCATAAAGAATGATTAAGAAGCTTTCGTGGTGGGATTCCCCTAGAAGTACATCTGCAGGATTTAAAATACCTGGAATATGATTCCACTCATAGGAAGGCATTAATGCCTGTATTTGACATACTCGATTGAGTACGAACTGATTTCCCTTTAAAGGTGGTGCCTTTATCCAACTGAGAACAATTTGTGAATCTGACCACAAATAAATATTGTCAAAGTTTACTGGTAATGTGTCGATAATGACAGAACATAACTTAGCTAGTAAAAGAGCTGAACAGAGCTCAATTCTTGGCAATGTTTGAGGTTTAATAGGATTGACCTTAGTTTTTGCAGCAATCAAATTGACAAATACCCTTTCAGGTGTAACAATACATAGGTGATAGCAATAGGTGACAGCAGCATAAGCTTTATACGAGCCATCACAGAATCCATGCAGTTGAATTTGAACAACTGCTTCATTAAATAAATTCATGTATCGAGGAATTTCTATGGACTTCAATAAATGTATTTTAGATGAAAATTCATTCCAAACCTGTTGTATGGCATGTGGGATTTCTTCCAAGGAATCTTATCCCTCCAAAGATCTTGCATCATAATTTTTAACTTTATTGTTGTAGGAGCTAGGAAACCCAGAGGGTCAAATATTGTAGCCACTACAGATAACAATTCTCGTTTTGTTTTTACATCCTTTAAATCATTGAACCTAATTTGTAAAATATCTTTGGAAGAGTCCCAAAGTAAACCAAGAACTTTAACCGTATCATCTTCCTGAATGACCTTTTTTGAGGAAGCCTTTATTTCATCAGGTAAGTGAGCTATTACATCAGGATCGTTACAGGTCCACTTTCGTAGATTAAAACCTCCACTTTTCATAATTCTTATTAGCTCTGTTACTAAAAACTGAGCGTTTTCTCGTGAATCGGATCCAGAAAGAAGATAATCAACATAAATTTCCTCTTGAATAATTTGGCAGGATTTTTGATAATATTGTTCGTTACAAGTATCCAATAGCTCTAGAACTGGTTTTTGCGTAGGTGATTTTAATGATTTAGCATTAATGAATTTTGACAGTAATGAATATGCCAAATTCTTACGATTATCATAGCGATTAACAAGAGTTTCCCACGCTTCCTTATAATTATCGCCGGAAATTGAAAAACCCGAAATTAATTTAGCAGGATAATTCTTTACACTCGCTATTAGATAAGAAAATTTTAACTGATCTGATAAGTTTTCATTATTATGAATTGCAGTCAGAAATGTTTCCTTAAAGGTAATCCAATTGCTAATGTCACCATAAAATATCGGTAACTCAAATTTAGGAAATTTTAAAGCGTTATCCTTAACAGAAATTCCTGAATTATTACTAGTTTCATTCATATTTTCTTGTATTTTTACAACCAAAAATTCTTCAATTTTAACTAAATCGTTAACAACTTTATCCTTCGCCTTTGTAAATGAATCATATAGACCATTAATGCTTTCTTCGGCAATCCCAAAATAAAAAATTTTTAAATCAGCTTCTAAGCTAATTAATTCTGCTTTAAGCTTCTCAATTAACTTAACATTTTTATTTTCTATTGCTTCAACCACTTGAATATTATATCTGTTTATTTCTTTAATAGTGAAATTAAATTTCTGTTCCCTGGCGATTCCCACTTTCGTTTTCATTGTGACTCAATAAACATTTATATTTAATCTTTAATGCATTTCACTAGACTCTGCGGCTTTAGACGGACTAAAAACTTATATTATGTTGGGATTTATACTGAATTAACATAGAATAGATGTATTACCTGAAGAATATTCTTGACGGCGTCTTACATAATCCCTTTCTATCAGAATGTTGGCTTTATAATCATGGATTTCTTGACAACTGTTTTAAAGTATTGCTTGATGTTAATGTACCCTTTTTACTTAAGGTTTCACACAAATAAATTAATTGATTGGGATTTGAAGAGAGATTTAATAACATTGCAATCGAATTGAGATTTTTACACACACTCAGAATCAAAACATTTTCGTTCTACAACTAGTCCGCAGTACAACCTGCAGTATAACAAATACAATATATCTAAAACGATGAATTAAACAAATGATTAAATTCTAAATATACATATGAAAACATATTAGGAATTTACAAATACATATGAGTGAGAATCAATGAAATATAATAATTAATTAAAGTCATTAACAGTCTCGTATTATCAGGAACAAAGTTTTGGTGCTGCCATCTAGTATCATGTTTTGAAGATTCTCAAGACTCAACACCCAGAATATCGTAAATGGTCATAGGGCGTCTATTACTTGTCACCTAACCATCATAGGCTGAATTAACATATTTTTTTGAATGGGCCATAAACTGTGCGGTCCAATGGCTGTAACTTATGGTTATAATGGGCCGGGAAAGACAACACTTTAATTCCGCTGTCTTTGCAATAATCTAAAACACGGTAAGACAAATGGTAACTATGGTTATCTATAATAACAAGGCATGGGTGTGCCTTAGAACAGTGGACGAGTTTAACAAAATGTTTCATGTATTTCAAGGACCCACTTTCTGTCATGAATCTAGAAGCTTTAGCACCGCCAGAACATCCCGTTGGATATGTAGAACAAAATGTTCTTTGTAATGCACATGAGGGAAAACAAAGAATGGGGGAACGCTGTTGCCGATTGCACTTATTGCCAATGCCATAGTTACTAAAGAACCCCATTCTGCTGAAGTTACTCGCCTTATCTGTCGACAACCTCGACGAGCAACAATTCTATCGTGCTTTTGGACCGTTGTAAATTGTATTGTAGCTAATTGCATGTAATAATACTATAAATTCTATACCGAAAAGAAATAAAGTAAAACACTTAGTAGGTATAATATTGGGATGGTATACGATCGAACTTATGACCTCTAGTTTATATCATAGCGTCAACGGCTATAATTCTCGTGTTGTTTCTTCACAGTAAGGCTTATAGCACCTTCATACGAGAATAGTTGTAATTTTCAGTAGGCCTATTTGCAAATTAGGTTACAAACCGCTTAAGAAAAATTTTGTGTTAACAACATGATAATTATTTTTCAATAAACTACCGTGGCACGTTGACCCAGCGGGTCAACGTGCCCCAATGTAAGTGGGCCAACTTGCCCCCTTGCCATGTTTGAAATACTTTTGCTATTCTACACATATCTTAACAACATTTAATAATCATTGTTACATCAAAAGAATCGTTATAAATTGAACTTTCAAAATATAACTCATCTTTGTTCTTGTGAAGTATCTCATGAGAGCATTAAACCTTTCTGCGCACTAACGAAAATTTGCTTCGAGATCGATGAAAGCGAAAAATCAATGTTGTTTTTAGTTTGCTTTTGTTAAGAGAACTGAAACTCGTGTAAGGGTAGGGGAACAGGTTTTTTTAACATGTTTCTGGACTTGTGGCGACATCTGGTGACTCGTTTGAGAGTAAAAACAAATTGACCAACCTACCCCTATGGCCAACGTGCTCCCCTACTCCCTACAAATAAACTCCTTGCAATTAAACTTTACTTCTTTACAATATTAGTACAGATTCACATTTAATGAAAATATCTTCAACTTGATTCTTATTTTGAACAACATACTTTACTTAGCAGACTATATCGAATAAAGTAGCAGAATATCAGCGTCAGTCGGTAAATGTTGCAAATAATATATTTAAAATTTTAAAAAGTCTGTTGAAAATACACATACCTGAATTATTATCCTAAAATAAAAAAGTATTTATTCATTTAAAAATTACAAAAAACTTAAAGAAAGCGATAACAATTTGATCTTTACTTTAGAATATTTTTCACAGAAATGAGTTAATGAAAAATAAGATAAATTACAAGAAATGTGGATGGAATTTGAATCACACTCTATTTAAAACAACAACGGCTAATATTAAATGAAACTGAACAATATTGTTGCATAACAAGCTTTCAATGCATAACTCATTTTTAAAAACTTAAAATGACCCCCACGAAGAGTACTCTCCACAAGGCCTATATCCGTCCAGTAGATAATCGGCCGGTCACAAAATAAAACAAATCAAACCAAACCACTTTTTTAAAATAATGACATGAACTGTTTGACTTCTGAGCCTTACATATAAATACCGGGTGATCCAGAAGTTTCGGGAGTTTTGAAAAGTTAATAATTAGGAAACTATGTATAATACAAAGGTTCTGTTTTCAGATATATGTTCAGAAACATGTGGGATTTTTGTTTAGAATGAATTTTTTTAAATATATATAGTTACCATTTTTAGCAACAGGTGGCGCTGTTGTATAAGACTGAATGTACCTATACTATGCGTTGTATAGACACATAAGTACATTGCGAAACTTCTTTTCTATGATAGTGATGAGATTTCGTTTTACGGGTGGTTTATGTTCAAACATTTTTTGTAAGGTAAATTAAATTGCATTGTAAGGGAAATTTGATACAAAATTTCATGAGCAACTGCAGTGTTTAGACATTGTCTAGACTATGTTTAGACACATTTTTGCATGTCGCGTTGTTTTAATATCGTACAATACGTCAAGTTAAAACTGCAAAAGAATCGATGGCATTGCAAATGTGAAATGCTATGGTAAGCATGGTTTGAGAAAAAGGCTCATTGGAAGATCGTAATAGAAACAAGAGATCCCAAATGTCTGTTACAATCGTAAATTAGGTAGGATTCTATGCCAATACTCTGTAGAAATCACCAGTTCATGGTGAGTGCAGTAAACTTGTGATATCACGATGAACTGAAATTTCTTTCCGCTCTGAGGATACTGTGCACGCTGTTTTGCATCGGCTCACGGCGGTACTTATAAGCCATGAGCGTCATGATTAAATTTTGTAACCCTTGGACACTAATTCGTTCTTTTAAATGAGCTGTATCATACTATAAAAACAATACTATCAATTTTAGCGCCACCTGCTGTCAAAAAGTGCAACTAACATAATATGTTTTTTTCATCGAAAAAACAAATCCCACAAGTTTCTCAGCATTTCTGTGAAAACCGCATCCTTCTATTGTTTATGGTTTTCTAATTATTAGCATTTCAAAAGTCCCGGGACTTCTGGATCACCCGGTATTTTAAATCCTATTGCATTTAAAATAAGTTGCCTCCTTTCCCTCCCGTTATAAATAAAAGTCAAAAAAGAAAACTTACTTATCAAATTATAAATACTTATTTTAAAATACAAGTATTTATCTTTGAAAATGATGAAATGGGAATCCTTTGAATATTTTATGAATTTGCCTTGCTCTACGATTTAAAAATATATTATAAAACATCGAAATCAATTTTACTCAATTTTTCATGATTAAGTTGATCGTAAAACATTGAAAACATTTAGCAAGAAATTCGAAACTAGTAATAATTCATCTTTTTCATTCTTTGCTTTTCAGAAAGGTAAAAGAAAAAGAAAAAATAAAGCAAGTCAATATTAATATCATAGAATATTTTAAAAGTTGGAGGATTTCTTTGCGATTCATTTATTTCAGGAATTTTTAAATGCAAAAAATGACTTTGTGATTGAATTGCTTTTCATAAATATCATAAATAAATAAATGTATCATAAATCCTAGTAAATTTTTACTTCATATTTCTATTTGAAAATATCTTTTGTAAAAATAATTTCCAAAAGAAGCATTTATAAATAAAAAGAAAATACATTTTTCTTTTTTTTTTTTTCGTTTTTAACTACAAAGCAGATTATATAAAATTATTTTAATTAAATTAGAAGTTATAAATATATATTCAACAAAATTTGATTTCAAATTTAAAAGGAAGCTTGCCTATATTCTTCTTAAGATTGTATTTAATACAGAATTCTATATTTAAACTATATTTATAAAACACTTTGTGTGATGTGTTATCCATAAAACTTCAGATGAAATAATCTAAAATCAAACTAGCAAATCAAAGTGGTTTTTTTTTTTTTTTTTGTAATTAGTCAGTTTTTAACATGTTCATTAAGATTTTCCATGAAAAACGGTCGAATTTTGAAACATTATTTTTTCTTCCTGATTGAATTGATAAAGAGTGCCAACAACAGTGCAAAATTATAAAATATGCAAGATGGAATTATGAAACAGTTAATAAAAACTAAAGTTTTTTTGTTTGTTTGTTTTATTTTAATCAAAAACATTGTAGAGTATCCATTATTGGAAGGGCGTCTATTACTGTTACATCTACCCTAAACCAAGTTAAGTTAAGAGTGTAAAAATATATGATTAGCTGAAAACATTTATAAAAGTTTACAATAGTGTTTATTATGCTTTAAATCGTGTCTTCTGTAAATGAAATTCAGCTAACGAAATTATTGTTTCAATTGCTCAAATCATCTACGCTCTTTACTTTAAAACCTGTATATGTGGAAGAATATTTTTAAACTTTCTACGACAAGTTTCATCAGCAGCAAATTTTTTTGCAACATGATATTTTTTAACAGTAGAAATGAAAGACAAATTTATATTTAACACAGTAATAAAAAAGACAGAATGTAAAAAAAGTCAAATATTTTATGTCATTTATATCTGTGGCTTCCGGTAATAACCAGGTAAGGCACATTTTTGAAAAAATTGAGATAATTTGGTAAAATGTAGGTTTAAAAGTGTACTTTCATCTGGCATAGTACTGAAAAATTAAAATCGAATTTTTCCCGTCATAGGGCGACTATAAAGTTTCATTTAAAAATTGAAAGAACAATAATAATCGGGTAAGGGCATAAACTGATGGTAATAACCCGGTAAGATTTCTATTTATTTCTTTAAATCTGTGGCTTCCGGTAATAACCAGGTAAGGAGCATTTTTAAAATTTTGAGTAATGGACGTTTAAAATTTTCAAAAATGTCTTTTTATCACTACAATTATTTTTTTTTATCATCAAATCTTTTTATCTTTAAAATTAAAATTTTATTTATTTATTAAAAAATAATATAAAACAGTAATAACCAGATAAAAGCTACATTTTTAGTTGGTTCTCAATTAATAAAAACCATTTTTATATAAATATTTGGGCAAAAAAAGTTCTTATATCCTAATTGAATGTAGTGAAAATTATTAAGTTTTAATCTATTTTATAAAAGTAATGATAAAAAGATATTTTTGAAAACTTTAAACGTTAATTACTCAAAATATTAAAAATGTGCCTTACCTGCTTATTACCGAAAACCACAGATTACGTAATGGTCTTATCTGTTTTTAAACTGCGCGTGAAAAAAGGAAACTAAAACCTAAATATAATTAATCAGCATTAGAAGAATTATTTAGCATATTTACAATAGTGTATAATAAAAATTGTCCAATTAGCTTTTAAGTTTTTTTGTTTTAGTACGAGGATAAATTTGAGCAATTTATAGCAATGCGCCACTGATTTGGAAATTAGAATAACACTAATTGATTGAGAGGGGCAAAGGTATCGTACACATATGCTAAATTAGTTCAAATAATTAAAATGAAAACTAATATGTATACATACAAATCTAATTTCCTTCTTGGTAGATGTTGAGGATAAGGTCGTTCTTTCTCTTGGTCTAAATAAATATACTATAGTTATCTCTTTGTGACTTTACTACAGTAGAAGCCCGATATAATGCGCTTGTTGGGAGACACACGCGCGTTATAACTTAACCGCGGTACATCGGAATGGTGTCAGAGATGATAGAAAATTATGAAAACACATACCCGCTTTGTGAAATGTAATTAACTTTATTATTCTTTGAGCACAAACTTAATCTTACGCTATCTTAAAATCGTCTATAAATGTTGTTTGGCAAACTGAGGCGTTACATTTCTTTTCGGCATATTGTTCCACGCTAGCAAGATGGAGTAGATGAACACAATCTGAATCGTTTTGCCTCTCCATCCACAAAACTACGTTCGTTAAGTGTGAAATGACTTCACTAACATGTGGAACGTCGTCTTTCATTACCACATCAATTCCAATTTCATCATCATCATCTTGTTCACTGCAATTTTTATGCGTTATAACATCAATGATATTCTGATGTGTTCTGATATGAGCTCTGAAAATGGTTCGCGGTTGTCGATTTCTATCCAGTAATTTAAATCGTCAACAGAGATATCGAGATGCTTAGCACGCCTCATTTTGATTCACTGAAATTTTAAACTCAAAATTTATCATAAAATTGATATATATATGAATTTTTTTTTTTTTTGGGGGGGGGGGAGACATGTTATTCCCTGCGTTAAATCAGACTTATTTTTGGATTCTACTGTAACCAAAAAAAAACATTTTACTTTAAATAAAGTAACAATTCTAAAAAATAATATTTCTAATAGCTACATTTAGCGAAACGAAGAAAAAACTTTTCTTTGGAGGGCTGTTCCCTTTCTTCGACAATGACGACATGTCGCCGCTTGGATCTATCATATATAACAAAATCGTCGAAGCTAAAGTTATTTCAAAAATTATGGATCTACTTTTCAGAATATTAATTTTATATATAAAAAGTTTTTATTAATTTTGATCATTTTGGCACAAAAAAAAAAAAAAAAAAAAAAAATCAGTCGTAAAATCAGGTTTTTTTTTTTTATGTTTTTCTTCTCTAATAACCCAGCTAATAATGCCATTTAATCACATTAATTCTAAAGAAGTAATATAAATTATTTCGATTAGAATGTGAATCCAGATAATGGCTTTACATATTTGCAATTTAAACTTTGATTAAAATAAAATGTTGGGAGGCAAAATATATTTATAAAATACATATCTTAAAATCATAACATATCTTAAAATCATAATCATTACATATCTTAAAATCAGGTTTTCCTTTTTCATGATTTTCTTCTCTAATAACCTCTTAATGTCATTTAGTCATATTAATGCTAAAGAAGAAATATAAATGCTTTCAACTAAAATATCAATCCAGATAATGGTTTTACATATTTACGATTTAAATTTCGATTAAAATAAAATGTTGGGAGATAAAATATATTTATAAAATATATACTCGCTATTTCAATATCATAACATTTCCATCATTTATACCACAAATAAATAATCTGAAAATTATTCCTTCTTTTCCCTAACAAGTTAAGCTAACAAATTCAGCGAAGAAAACAAGGCAATCTCAAAAGCAATCTAAAGACTACACATAAAACTCAATTCCATCTTTCAAATATGAAAAATGAACTGAGAAGAAAATACGCATGTCGGAGATAAATGCATTTGAAATACAAAACGAAATTCCTGAGATTATAAAAGATAAGACGCCTCAGTTATGTGTCTCATTTTACAAACTTTAAGGAAGAGTTTTCTTTTATGAAAGATATTCTCGAGATATTTATGTTAGTATGAAAGATTCTTGCGGATTTCTTTGTTATTATTAAAAATGCTTTTGAAATGCTGTTTAATAAAATATCATTTATAAGCAGATTCAAATGAAAAACTATATAGATAAATGGAAAATATTGAAAAAATAAAAAGCTTATGATCTATTTCCATATTCGCAAAATTTTTACAATTCGTCATAAAATGTGTGCATTTGTTATTATTGTTATTATTATTATTATTATTATTATTACAGCTTTTGTTATATTTGATTGATTTATTATAGTAAATTTATGATAACGAATTAATAAAATTAAAATTTGATGTTAAAATTAAAAAGGTTAAAGTAGAGAAAGTATAATAAAAAATATATAATTAGAAATAATAAAATATTATAAAGAGTTTTAATTTTATAAGAAAGATAATAATTTCTCAAAAATAATGCATTCCAAAATACCAATAATCTGTGCATACGTGTTTTAAAAATTATATTCGAAAAAAACAGAAAATCACTCTAAATATTTTTAAATCGCAAGGGTCAGAATTCACGATTAGAGGGAAGTGGGGTACATTGATACAGCTTTTTTCTAAAAAAAAATTTGGTGTCTAGAAAGCAGAAATGTCAAGTTATTTTTCTATGTGATGTCAGCAAAACCTGTGTAGTGTGTTATAAAAAAGTACAATCGTTGTTTTATATATTATTTTTGCAAATAATTTTAAAAAAATCAAAAAAAGTAATTTGTATCAATGTGCCCCATCCCCGGGGCAGATTGATACACTTTGACACGTCTGGGAAAAATGGAGACAAAATAACACCAATGCATATTTTTCATTAAAAAAAATAGTTAGCAAACCATTTTATATTATTTTTAAAAATTCAAATCACCCACACTTTATTTGTAAAGCAATATTAATGCAATCGAAATGAAATGTTTTATGACTTGATGTTCTGGCTGTTCCTTGTCTGATTGTTGGCAGTAGTAACTTGGTCATATCTGATACTTCAACCCCAGCATTATCTTCTTTCTTCGGAAAGATGAAAAATTACCAAGTTTTCTCTTTATAAATCGGTTTATATACAGAAAATAAAGGATAATGAAATTAAAAATTCTGTTTTTAATACAGTTATCTTGTGCTGTTCTGCAGCTTGTTTCTCTTACGTAACACTTTTCATGTAGAAAAATTTTTTTTCTCTGGAGGATTGATATAAATTTGAGATTTTTCAGGCTGCCGTCCTTTTCTTTAATTAGCTCTATATGTTGGGTAAGTTCGTACGTCTTCTCGTTGCAAAAATGCTATAAAATGTTCTAATATAAAGAAATTAAAGTTATTTCACTTCAATAAAAACTAATATTAAAATTTTTAGCGAAAAATGGTTGGATTAAGGAGTGCATTGTAAAAAAATATATATATAAAAGGTAATGAAAAAATGAACTAGAAAAAGATTTAGGTTGTGTCACTGTGCCCCGAGAAAGATTGTATCAATGTGCACCATACAGCCATTTTGAATAAAATGAGTCTCGAATCCAATACTTCATAATTTATCTAACAAAAAAGAATCAGAAACTGATAAAAAGTAGTTTTTCTTGCCAGAGAGAGTATTTTTTTCGGGTGAAAATACTGTAACAGTTGTATAATACCATTTTAATTGTACAACTCAAATTTACTTTTGACCTACAAAATCAATTAATCACTCGTCCCATTTCAACAAACAACTGAATCATTCCAAAACTTTCTGTATATAGTTGAGTGCACTAGTATCACCTTTTGGAGCTGTTGTGAAACTTCCTGTGATGACCCTGTGTGCAGACAGGGGGTGTATGAATGTGCTTCATGTTTCAATGTCCCCCACTTGCCCCTATGTGGTGAATTTATCACAGTATTTGGACGTCTTTCATGAATGACAAGAAATCAATACTAAAAGTAAAATATCTCGAAAATTGCATTAAAAATCGCTAAAATTCCATTATTTATACTACAAATTACATAGCATTTTCATTATTTATACCACGAAATAAATAACCTGAAAATTATTCCTTCTTTTCCCTAACAAGTAAAAGTAACAAATTCAGCGGAGAACGCAAGGTAGTCTCAAAAGCAATCTAAAGACTACATATAAAACTCAATTCCATCTTTCAAATATGAAAAATGAACTGAGAAGAAAATACGCATGTCAGAGATGAATGCATTTGAAATACAAGACGAAATTCCGGAGATTATAAAAGATAAGACGCCTGAGTTATGCGCCTTATTTTACAAACTTTAAGCAAGGGTTCTTTTTTATGAAAGATATTCTCGAGATACTTATGTTATTATGAAAGATTGTTGCGGATTTCTTTACTATTATTAAACTTGTTTTTGAAACTCTGTTTTCTAGAAGTAGGTTTAACAAAATATCATTTTATAAAGAGATATAAATGAAAAGCTATATAGATAGATGGAAAATATTGAGAAAATAAAAAGCTTTTAATATATTTACACATTCGCGAAATATTTACAATTCCTCATAAAATGTGTACATTTATAATTATTATTATAGTTATTATTACTATTGGTGTATTTGAATAAATTTTTTTATGATAAATTTATGATAAACGAAGTAAAAAAATAAAATTTTATGTTAAAATAAAAAGGTTAAAATGGAGATAGTATAATAAAAAATATATAATTAGAAATAATGAAATATTATAAAAAGTTTTAGTTTTATAAGAAAGATAATAATTTTTCAATAATAATGCATTACAAACTACCACGAAATAATGTATACGGCTATTTCCATGAGTACTTGTAGTGTAAGTCACAGGCTACGATTTTTGGCTACCAGTATTTTGGTACGAAAAAAAATGTGATTTATTTTATCGGCACATTCTCATTAATTGAATAAGGCCAAGCAGTCTTTACGAAAATAACGGTGGCAAACAAGCATAGCAATTATAAGGTAATGTGACTTACACTACAAAACCCATGGAACTAGCCATACGTGTTTTAAAAATTACATTCAGAAAAACAGAATATCGCTCTAAATATTTTTTAAATCGCAAGGGTCAAAACTTTCGATTATGGGGTGAATTTATCGCAGTAACTGAACATCTTTCATGAATTCCAAAAAATCATTGCTGAACGTAAAATATTTCGAAAAATTGCAATAAAAATTGCTAAAAATCCATTATTTATTCTACAAATTACATAGCATTTTCATTATTTATACCACGAATAAATAATCTGAAAATTATTCCTTCTTTTCCTTAACAAGTAAAACTAACAAATTCAGCGGAGAAAGCAAGGCAATCTCAAAAGCAATCTAAAGACTACATATAAAACTCAATTCCATCTTTCAAATATGAAAAATGAACTGGGAAGAAAATACGCATGTCAGAAATGAATGCATCTGAAATACAAGACGAAATTCCTGAGATTATAAAAGATAAGACGTCTGAGTTATGTGTCTTATTTTACAAACTTTAAGCAAGAGTTTTCTTTTATGAAAGATATTCTCGAGATATTTATGTTACTATGAAAGATTGTTGCGGATTTCTTTATTATTATTAAGCTTGTTTTTGAAACTCTGTTTTCTAGAAGTATGTTTAATAAAATATCTTTTACAAGGAGATACAAATGAAAAGCTATATAGATAGAAGGAAAATATTGAAAAAATAAAAAGTTTACAATATAGTTACATATTAGCGAAATATTTACAATTCCTCATAAAATATGTGCATTCATTATTATTATTATTGTTATTACTGTATTATTATAATAAAAGTAGTCGAATGTGGTAATCCCAAAACTTTCTTCTATCTGATACACGTTTATGCTTTCTGAAAATTGAAACATAACAGCTTCACCGGTTAGGTAATTTACACCAAAATCTAATCTGCAACAGTTTTTTCAAGTTGTAACTGAATCTGTATTTTCATAAAAATTCGTTTAAATATTTCAGATAGATATCGCAGAAATCGTAAAAAAAACCTGGATAGAAGCGCCACCTGTTAAGCAATTTACTCTAAAAACTAAAGAATACTCATTTATTCCGGGTCAAAGTGAATCTGAAGTTTGGTGATAATTCGTGTCATTTGTTCCTGTGATAGAATGAATAAAGTCACATAGTAGCACCAACTTTTGAGCTATTTATTCCTAAAACTACAGGACACTTATTTATATAGTTTACTAACTGGATCTGAAATTTGATCGAAATTCGTGCATTAGTTCCTGAGGTACAGTTATTGTGATAATCATGAATAATATCGCATAGCACTGACACCTGTTGTACGATTTACATCAAAACGTAATCAAAACCTTATTATAGCAAGAAATGAAGGCATCTGAAGTTTTATGAAAATCCGTCTATTATTGCTTGAGATATAGCTATTGTGAAAATCGTGAAAAAGTCCACCTGTTGGGCGATATACATCAAAAACTAATCAGATGCAGTTTATATCAAGGTTTAATTAAACCTAAAGTTTTGTGAAAATCCATGCATTAGTTCATGAGATAGAGCGCCTACAAAATTTATGCCACATACAGACAGACATTTTGTAAAAACATGTTTTTTGGAATCTCTGAGCCCTAAAGCGTGTAAATCCGTTGAAAACCAAAATTTGTTAGCTAATAGTAAAAAAGAACATGTATTTTAATAACATTGAAAACATTCGTGATGCCACTGGTAAGAAAATATTTTTAGGAACAATAATGGGGTCATTCTTAAGAGTCTTTTACGGCTGTAAACGAAAAATTTTAACAATTTGAATATAAAAATTCTAACAATATTTCAATTAAATTCTCGCCCATTATGACGTACGTAGCGTACGCATGCTATTTTGGTCATTTCGGACAATAACGTACGTCATTTATTATTTTAATTCCAAATTCCTTCTAAAAAAATTCCTCCTATTCCTCCTATTTTTGTTTTACAAGATGATTGAATAATGAAACAATGTGGTGTTCATCTTGTATTAACTCTTAAATTATCAGGTATAACTATTTATAAACATAAGAACTGGATACCACACATCAAAGCACTTAAAGTTAAACTTTTAAATTACTAGCAATAACTCCTATAAATTAACATCTAAAACACGGAGCATCAAGTCCAGTATGTTAAAAACACGGTACCACACAATCATCTAAAGCATCATCTGCTACTGCGTGGGCGTCTGGGGAGGTTTTTTAACTAAATTGGCTAAACAAAAGTTTGCCTCTCTCCAACGTATAGTCCTTTTGCAGATGATTACAGGTTGGACGAATGCACTTACTGGTATCCCCCAATACACTTAACACTTACTTACGAATACAAGAAAAACAGAATACTGCATTTAGAAAACGTACGTGCACAGTCAGCATTCTTCCCTAACTTACATTTACAAAAAGCCCATAGTTGGACCGGTGAATGAGACCTCCTATCTTGAAGTAAACATTAAAAAGCATTCTTATAGCTTCTCGAATAATCCAGCCATTTTCATCGATGAGCCGCGCACGGAGATGGATGTGGCGTCGTCTTTCAACGTCTTCATAGACGGAGTTATGGCACATCAGTGAGCCTGTAGGATTGGAGATGACAATTCTGTGTTTCAAGCGGAACTCTTCGTAGTCCTGTGGGGTTTGGAATTAATTATTCTCCATCCTCAACCTACCTACTTTTTCCTCTATAGTGACAACCTTTATAGACTGAAAGAAATCTTTGCCCATAAGTCAAAATATCCTCTATTTCTTCAAATAAAAATCCTTTAAAAGCTCTCGACTATGTCTCGGATCATATCGGCTTACCTGGCAATGAGCTGGCTGACATAGTGGCCAAGAAAATCTTATCTTCCTCACGTCCAAACATACATTTCCCCCATCCCATATTCACCACTTCCTTAACCGCTATAAGAAACATTCCTTCAGACTGGCATCTCTACTAGGATATTTGAAGTAAAGGTCGGTACAACTAAATCCCTAATCCTCAAAGTCTCATATAACCTTTTACTTTTTTTTTCTCCGGTCACTGTTCATTCAGGACATATTTAAAATATTTTAAACGCTCTGACACGGACCTCTGCAAGTGTGGGACTTTTGGGTCTCCAGACAATTACTATTTCTGCTGCACACTCACAGAGGTCTGACACTTTAAGTACCCAAATCTTCGTTCATATACTTTGCCAGTGTTGAATTCAGACAATTTTTTCCGGAGGGGACTTATGTGGCTCCAAGTCGAAATTGCATTTTTTGACCATTGAAAACACAATATCTCAAAGTTTTAGAGAAATAAATCTAAACGACTAAATGATTTAAATTTATAACATCTAAATGAATCGGAAATTTGATTATATTCCGCGCATTATTTCTTATGACACAGCAGTCACAAAACTGTGTTCATTTTTTATGAGGCTAGCATACATACTCGTAGAGAAATTAAGATTTTTCATAAAAACAGTTCCAGATTTTGCCCAAATGTTTACAGAGTTCTTTATATTAAAAAAATATTATTTTCAGAAAATATGACAAACAGCATTGTACACAATACCCTGTAATCAAAATTTTAAAAATGATGAAAAATGCATGAAAAATGAGCAGGTTTACTAAATAATGTTTCACCATGCATGCGTGAATGGAATCAAAGTATAATGTGTTAGCTAACTGTATAGAAACACGTTTGTGAAAGTTGTAAAAACATGGCTTGAAAATTCAGAAAATTATCGTCGATAGAATAAGATCAAAATCCGTTGTTCCCAAAACGAAGTTAAAAAATGACAGATTGTATCCATATATCCATTCATATATAGAATATTGCACGTACTAATATCATTGGATACAGCCTCTCATCTCTTTGCTTCCTTTTGGAGACAATAAATTACAATTAAATTGCAATTGTATTTCTTTAACACTCCTGATGGTTTTTTTTATTTGTGAAGTCATTAAATAAGTATTTGGGACAATTTTTGAATGCCTCTTTTCAAATGGTTTTACGTTGATATCAATGCTAAGAATTGCAACAAAGTAGCAGATGTTGCGTGATTGTGGTTGGTAATAAAATTATTCAAGAAATTATTTTTTTTCCAATATCTAATACACATTTGGCAATGCTTTCAGATTTTTCTTGATTTATCTTTTTACTCACAATTTTAAGTTTTATAGAAAGGTGCTGCTCAATATTCTAAATTCTGTTGGTAATATCTAAGGATATCTATTTGATTTTTTTAATACACATATTTTTAATTAAAAAAAAATCTGTGTATTTAAAAAAAAAGTCGCATTGTCATTTTAATTTTAGGGTAAAAGTGAATAGTTTTCGTAGCATTATATGGTACTTATGAGTACTAATTAGTGCTTTTTCTCCCGAAATTAAAATGATATTGGGACTATTTTTTTAATGTACATGATTTTATCGAAACAAACTCGAAGCAACTTTGTAATCAAACAAAAATGTTAGTTTTATTACTTATTTTCAGTTGTTTTTTATGTGGTTTTTAAGTATATTGTATAGAAGATACAATGTGGGAATTGACCGACCAAAAACGTGTACAAAAATTATAGCCCACACAAACCCTCATTTTTTTGCGCTTCATTTTTGGAACAACGGATTTTGAGCTAATTCTATCGACAATCGCTTTAAGAATTTTCAAGCTATGTTTTGACTTTCACAAAAGTTGCTCTGTACATTCATCTAACACAATATGCAAACGAAATTTTGATAACGTTCACTCATGCGGAATGAAAATTTATTTAGTAAAAACATTCATTTTTCATACAATTATCATTATTAGAAGAGATTATTTATTCATTTCTTCAATTATCATTATTATTTAATTCTGATTACAGGTTATTGTGTACAGTGTTGTTTCTCATATTTTCAGAAAAGAACATTACTTTATATTAAGAGCTCTGCAAATCATAAGATAAAAACTAGGGAGAATTCGGGACTGTTTTTATAAAAACCTTAATTTTTCTATAAGTATATAAATGCTATCCATAAAAAAATGAACACAGTTGATTAGAATAAGCTACTTAAGCATAATCTACAGTTTGAACGCTTTTTCTACATTTGTTCTGACACTGTTATCCAAAAGATATTCGATTTTTTTTTCTCGATAAGTTTGTGGTCCCATATGAAGTTTCGGGAAAAAATCTTCACAAAAATGTAAGACCTGTAGTATTATGCTTATACATTTAGAGTTTCAGTGTAATTCCTCATGCATTTTTCTGGATATTTAACAAAATGTCTAAAATCGCAAGTGGTCCGTCACCTTTGGCTATATAGTGTATACATATATCGGAATTCAACTTCTTAAACATTCAATTCCAAAAATGTGCATATAAATATAGCAAGTATATAAATATAAAAATTATTCTTCCTTAAATTCAAAACAAAATAAAAGCAGATAACAAACCATAACAACTAAAAATGAAGCAACAAAACCATGAATAGTTTAGAAAAACAAAATTGAAGTCAGGCGGCATGGCTTACGACACGCACCGCATTCCAAAAATGCCTTTCTTGATTGTCTTTTAACAATTTATTCTTGAAAGAAATCGCAGAGAAAAATCACAGGACCTCTTATTTTGAAAACAATTTTGAGAGAAATATCGCTTCCTATCTCACAAAATCATATGTTATTTTCGCGTAAAGTTCTAGAGGAAATAAATAATGATTCTGACAGATAAACAATTGCTATTTTTATTTCTGTGTATAATATTGCACTTACTTTTCTCGCAATAAAATTGATTTTGCTAAAACCTTTCTTAAGTTGAAACAACATTATTGTGTCAGGGTGAAAAAAACAGTTGTATGAGTAACTTTTAAAGGAAAATCTACTTTTAAAGTATTTAAGTAGAAATGTAGATAAGTAATAGTTTATGTTTAAAAAGACTAAAACATAACTTTAGACATATAAAATATGAACTGTCCTTTTATTAATTGAATAATTTTAATAAATTATTTTTTTAATCACTTTATCAGATTTTTTTAAATGATTAACGTTCTTAAAAGTTTTTTTTTTTTTTTTTTTTTTTGTGTAATGAGTTTGTTTGCAATTTTCCAGTGTCATTATTAACAAATAAAAATAATTCTGATTAAAATTTGGTTTTAAAATATTGAATATATTTGCATCTTTGAATAGTTAGAAATAGCAGTTTTAACACAACTGAAAATGATTAAAGTACATTTAAATTAAAGTAATGATATTTTTAAATAATACATTTATTTGAGCTTGATTTTATTATATTTAATCTTATTTCATTTATATGGTATCATTAATAAAAGAAAATACCTTTTAATTTTGTATAATTTGTTGTAATTCAGATGTGCATTTAGCTTCTAAATTAATCTAAAATCTATGTAAGGTTTCCAGGAGAAATAACGCCAGGATGGGTAATAACGCCAAATGCTAATATTACAAGTAATAATAAAGGAATTTAGAAAATGGCACCTACGGATTTTGTTCTGAAGGGCTGTGAGTCATCTGTATCACAAATAACCTCTAAAAATTGATTTATTTCATTTGTATACATTATTTCTGAAAGAAGCACGTAAAAGTAATGTTCGATCTAAAACTTGAGAGGTAAGTTATGTGATCTAAAGACTATAAGGTTAATAGGAAATAATATTTCGTTTTTTATATAAATTTGTAGTGAATTTCATGTACTTTCAAAATGCTATGGAAACTTTTGGATATATTTGCGAGGTTGTTTATGCTTTAAAATATACTGCGCAATAATAACGTCATCTATTGGCATTATTGCTCCCTTTGATTCTTTTCAACTGGATTCGACAGAGATACTTTTCAGTGCTGAAACTACATTCAAAGAGTGTTTTATTTATTTATTTATTTATTTTATGACGAGAGAGCATTATTATCATTGTTGAAAAACAAACAGGATCTAAAAAAATTGCATGCCCTAAGTGCTGCTAATTCTTTCATGTAAGAAGAATAAAATATTAAATGATTATTACGCATCCTGATATCGCAATTAATGGTAAAAGAATGGTCTGTAGAGTTTGTATCTTTAGAACTGGATTATTTACATGCCTTTTATTCCATATTATTTTATAGTTTTGTTTGCATGGCGTTATTATTCACATAAAAGAGTAATAATTTCAAATAGCATTGATCAAGAAATCACGCCATTACATTTTATCTGCCTATCTGCTCAAATATTCTTCCGTAATAACAGGTAGAACCATAACGTGGCGTTATTACCCCGGGACACCTTATTTCAAATAATACTTATAGAATGTAGTTTAAGAAAATGCTATACAGAAATATACAAATATTCCTTTAATTAAGAATAAATTTAAGCTATTTTCAGGTTGCAAAATGGATAAGACATAAATAGTGATAAAGTGTAAATAGCATTGCATGCATGAACACAAATTCTAATGCCTTCGTAAGTAACATCAAATAGGAATTTCTTTTCTTTGACGCACAATCGTATATGTGTATGAATTTTCCATTTCTCTAAAATCAACACATCAAATTTTCTACCCAACTTAAGTATGTTAAAAACTTTTTGACACTTTAACCCTCCAGGTGCGCGCTCAAATTTTATGACAGAAGTGATTAATTCTTAAAACTGTTTTAAAATATGGCACTGAAACGGCTTCATGTAGGTATCATTAAAATTTTGTTTTCTTTATTGATTTAAAAGATTGCTTATCATACTTATATACTGTAAAGAAAAATCCGTTAAATTTACAGCAAAAACTTATGGCAGCAATGTTGCCAGCAATTTTTGCCGTAAAAGCTGCAGTAAAATTAGTTGTAATAAGAAAATTTACATCAAATTTTATTGCGATTTTTACAGCAAAAACTTCTGGCAATATTGCTGCCATTTGATTGCTTCCAACATTATTTATAATAAGAGGATATTTGAATTTGGCTACATAAATATGATTTTATAGATAAAACCGCTACCCCTTCCTTGTGTACTTATTATGAATTTTTTTAAATAAAATCAAAAATACGAAGTCCTTCATTTTTTTACCATATTTTTTTTTACTTCTCATTTTAAAAACAAATATCATATTCTTCATTAGCTCAAACTTTCCATTAATTTGATATCCCACATGGCTGTTTTCAATTTTTAAGAATTTTTCATGTTTTTTATTTTTATTTATTCAATTTTTTTTTTCAAGATGATCGCCAAAAAACGAATTTTGCGCAACAGTACGACTGTATATTTTTAGTATGTTGATTAAGAGCATGTTAACTACCATTTGTAAGAAGAATAATTTTTTTTCCCAATTAGTTCCACCTAAAGATGTTTTTTATATTATTTCTACTGCGCTAAAACACGAAGGGGAAAAAAACATAATGAATGATGTTCTGAACAAGTATGTTTTTTCGGAATAAATTTTACAAGGCCTTTAAAAAGGGTTAATAAAAAACCGGGAAAAAGTGAGTTTTATTAAAATTTTTTTAAAAATACAATTTATTTAAGAATATTTTTTAATTTAGAGACATTTTTTAGGATTTACGGGTATTGGAATAAATGTTTTATTAGGCGAATTAAGAATTGATATCGTTTCTATAAAGATTAATAGATTAGGTCAGGATTTAAATTTAGCAGGATTTAAATTTAATAAGCTGGAATAAATACCATAGCCAACTAGATATATAATGGCCTGCGCATTTCGCTGAAAACCGTCGAAAAAGAGAAGCTGGATCCAGCTTCAAACCCTGAACCATTTCATTGGACCAAGTGGCGCAAACCCTGCCCAAATTAACATTGAATAGGCTGATTTCTGTTCTGTGCACATGGTCATTTTTTTGGCTTAGGGTTTGCAGGATTGGTCAGAATAACTTGGGCAGGGTATCAGAGTCCTCTGGTGGGAGGCTTCATACATTAATCTCAAATAGAAAGGCCGTATAGATCTACTTGACAATGTAAATACTGAATATTCTTAAAATGAAATTAATATAGTACTAGCGAGCTACGCCCGCTAGCTGGGCCACTTTTTCCAAACGAACCTCGGTATTAAGCAGTATATAATAAGCAAAAAAATTCATTTAATAAGCAAGTCTTGGTGTTCGAATCCTCAAGCACAAAAAAAAAAAGTAAATTAAAGAGCTATGGTCCCGTTAAAAATATGTGATTTCGCACTGTGGGCCACGTGCACTTGTAAAAAAAAGATTGTGGATCGGCGCTATGATCGCCTCGCGCCCATAGTCCCGTTAAAAATATTTGGTTTTGCACGGTGGGTACTACGCGCCCATAAGACATTTTTTCGTATTTTTTAGTTCATCAGAAGCAGATTTTTACGCTGATTCTGAATATGCAATCAGTTTTTTTCTACTTTAAAAACTGTCTGCATGATGGTTTAAGAAAAAAACGCGCAAAAAAAAAAAGTTTCGATAGTCCTGTTTTATTTCTAAGTTCAATATTTTAGCGAAAACTACGGTAAATATTCTACGGCAAGTCAAAAAAATTGATGCGGGAAAAAACGCAATTAGCGCGGGTAGAAATGGAGGTTTTCGGCTGTTTCTTCTTTTAGCCAAAGGGGAAAAATTCATTCCTTCACCGCAAGGTGGCGCAGTGTTCTGCTTCGGAGCTCCGTTTCGGAATTGAGATATTTTTCGTTCCGATTCCCAAGGGGTTTTTAACTTTTTTAATTTTGGTCCCAGGGTCTCGAAAATGCCCGAAATGACTTTCCCGTAATTTTTCCAATCGAAAGACACCTCTCGCGACTTCCAACTCGCCCGCGTTGCGAACTGTAATCGGCTTCAAGCAGACAGACAGAGGCGCACGGATTTTATTAGTATAGATAAGGTTAATTAAGACGGAAAAAATTTAATTTTATAACATATTATAAATTTATTCACTCAAGCTTTCTAGCAAATAAAAAAAAGTTGTAAAGTTTTTATAACCCTGTCAAATTAATTAATCGTAACAGATATTTTTCAGGAAAAACCTAATTGTAGCCAAAAATTTGGCGGTATTTTAAAGGTGTCTATTAAATGCTTAGAAAAGAATGATTATTTTTATTCTTCAATAAACAAAGAAGATTTTTTGCGTACAGTAATTATTGTACGCAAAAAATCAATAAGTTGTGGGGAATATATTTATATGCTTGTAGACTTTTTTAGCTTCTAGTCTTAACATAGTCGAAAGAGAAAAGCCTGTGAAAATGATGTCATAGTGGTGCAAAAGTGATGTCATGTTTCAGTTTTAAATATGAAAATGCTTATTAATTTTTTAATGTAATGCAATTTATACAATGGGAGACGAGAGAGAGTTTAGATTTTTTGTTTCTAATGTTCATTTGAATATGTAACAAGTAAGAAAAATCATGCGTTAAGTATAGATTATGAAACACTTTCTAATACTTCCTGAAATGTTTAACAAAATTTGTTATCCAAAGAAATAAAGTGTTAGGAGAGAGTGGGAATGAATGGGACATTTTTTACATTTTTACTAATAACTTAAGCTGTATACAGTTGTTACTTTAAAAAATATTACTTAAAGAATACTTCAGCATTTAGCAACTTATTGACATACTAATTTCAATAAACAATTGTTTTTTTAAATTTTTTATAATTTTTTTAACATGCATGCATATTGTCCCATTCATCCCCATGGTGGGGATGAGTGGGACAGATAAACAAAATTATTCTAAACATATTTTATTTGAAAACTGAGTGATTCATTTTATTTTACTACATATTGACTGCAGCTAATATCAAATGGCAACAGTCCTTTGGTTCTGGCAGTTCCCAGAAGTCTAGGTTTTAGTAGTTTCATAACAATATCCTTCAGATTAACAAAATAAATTTCTGGTGGATCGGTATAGTAAAATATGGAATTATAATCCTTTTTTCTCAAGAATTGTACTTGAAGGTTATCATTATTGTTCTTTAAAACCCTAGCAACGTAATGATAAACATTTTTTTTCCATATAACTTTGTTAGGAGAAAGTCATCTTCTATTATATTATCCAAGCTGCAAATTTGGTGGTCCATATCACTTAAAATCATGTTCAAATCACTTTCATCTTTATCATGAAGTGATAAATTGTCAGATTCATAACTACTGTCCATACCTTTACTAAAAATATTTCTTGAAGGCAGGCAACTCATTTTTCTTGGTTTCTGTTTTTTTACAATTTCCTTTTCCAAATATTGTTTTGCTGTTGCATCGGTAGGACACGACAGTGGCCTCGTTTTCTCCTCTTAACATCTGGTTTCTAGATAATGACAAAATGTAACTTTATTTATTATGGAATAGCCCTGGGGATAAATGGGACCGTCCCATTCATTTCCATAGCCACACAGTTATATAAAAAAGTGGTTAGACATAGTAAGCACTGTCAATATTGTTCATTTGCATCATACGTATAAGAAGAGATTATATCATTTTAACAATAAAAATTATAAGATTTTGAGACGGTTAACTATCAATTAAATGCTAAAGAGATTAAACAGAAAAACTTACTTTGGTTCTTAAAAAAACACTTTGTACAATAGCTAATCTTTTGTTATGGATATTGCTTTGAAACTATGTCTGTTGAATGACCTCAGTACGGCCATTAGTCAGACCAACCCTATCAAATTATTTATGTTTGAGGAACATATATAAATTTCTGTTGTCCCATTCATCCCCACTTTCCTTTACTGTCCATAGTTAAATATGTTTTCCAACATTTTTGAACAGCCCTGTATTTGATCTGTCATTTGATATATATACTATATAAACGGGAAAATTTAGTTTGGTAAGAAAACGCCTAACAATTGGTTGAAATTTTTCTTTTAGTAATTTATACTAATAGAATGAAACATACTTGATTACTTTTGTTCAGCCCTGTAGTTTACCTAGTACCTTTATTACATGAAAATATTTTGCTATAATTTTAGTTCAAACGAAAATACTCTTTAAACTACTTAAATCACATTTCCAGAAATTATCATCTATAGGCGACCCTATATCCAATTCTTTGCGTAATCCTGTATATCATTTTATCTATATTCTTCAAACATTTCTTAGCAAATTGAATGCAGTTCAACGTAAAAATGCATAACTTGTTTTAAAAACCATCTTTAAGTAAATTATGCTGAAAGAGTAACTTTTCCGAACTCCTTTGTGTATCCCTGTATATCTAAACTGTGTAACTATTAGCATTTATACATACCATATAATGTGCATACATTTAGTGAAACTTATAAGCGCATATCACAATTAAAAATGCATATCATCAATTCAACAACCATCATTTACAATATGCAGTACTTCGGATAGAATATGCTATTTGAAATCTTTTATTGTCCTTGTAAATGCTGTGTACTTATTATGCGTGAAATAACTCATATTAAGCCTCAGCGGCGTATATCAATTTGATTATACTTGACATTGTTTACCATAATTGAAATATGCTGCAAACAATCCCCCCCCCTTTATTATTATGCAATGGAATTCTTTTGTGTGGCCCTGTATATGAATAAAAACTTATTTTTACTGTATATTTTATAGAATGCATATTTTAGTGTACTTCATAGAATGCTTATAAGTTTGAATATGTTTGACGGAGTTTAACATTTTTAAAATTCATTTGAAACGATTTTTCCCCATAGGCCGTAATTTAAAAGAAAACTTTTGACTGTCCCTGTAAAAAAATAAACATGGTAGAAACTTCATTCTCTATAGGATTCGTGCTAATGTAAACCTCAATTATGTCCAAAAAATTCATGGCAATCCGAGTATATTTACGAGAGTTGGAGCGCGGACACGGCCAGATGGACAGACAGACAAACCGAAAGCATTAACACTTTTCAACTTTGTTGGAATGTGTTAAAAAAACAGGTTTTAATGTAAAAATCATCCTTGTACACAGCAAGAAATTGGGATTGCTATTTATAATAATTAAATGTTTTTTATAGGATTGCGGCTATCGCAGGAATATCCTGAGTGCTAAGTTCGATGTATTATAAAAATACAAATGATTATTCTTCAACAATCGTTGTATAAATCAATAGTTGGCGCATTGGAAACTCCTTTTTGCATATGATTCTCCACAAACTAAATCTTTCGTTTGTTAAAACAAGACTATGATCAATATTCATAATCATGTATGTTTTAACACACAACAGAAAGTACTAAAAAGTTTCAGAATCCATAGATCGTTCTGAATCCTTAAATCTATTGGCGATCTGTTTTTTTTTTTTCACGTTCCACATTTTAACTAATAATTTTCAATTTAACTATAGATACTGGTGAAATTTTATTTCGTTTGAAGCCTTATTAATATCAATAGAGACTTCTGAAGAGACGGATTTTATACACCACAAAAGAAAAAAAAACTAGTTGGATGTGCCAATCCCAAAACTTTCTTCTATCTCATACATGCATTTTTATATTTAATTAAAATAACAAAATTGTATTTTAACAAATTACAACGACTATTTGGAAAATGATATTTTCAAAGACTAAAATTTTAAAGACTTATAAATAAATTCTTTATTTAAATTAATAATAATTATAAACATCATTTATAGGATGATCATAACGAGTCATATATTACGTACGCCATGCATTAAACATTAACATTCCTAGACCAATGATTAAAAAAACAGTAGTTTATAGATATACTACTTTAACTGTTTAATGTGTGCATTTTTATTTTATGGAGTTAATCAGACTGACTTCTGACGCCCTCATATTACATACGACATGGATTAAACATTAATATTCCTGGACCCGTCGTAAACAAATTTTAAATAGAGTTTCAGTTTTACAATTTTCGGACCTACAAATTTTTAAACTTCGAAACATCGCACATTTTTTATTCTTACACCGTTGCGTAAAGAAAAAAAATGCACTTTTAAACGAAATTTTTTTAAAATCTTTGTCACAATTCGTTTTTAAATTATTATTATTATTTAAATTTTTTTTTTTTTTTGTTATTGTGGCAACAGAAGTGTTCCATTTTTGGACTTAAAACATGGACCAGTCAGAAAGCAAATAAAATAAAAAACAGAAGTATTCCATTTTTAGACATTAAACATGGAGAATATGCTAGACGAATAAAATAAAATAAGTTGCGGAATTCAACCAATAAAAAAGATTCAGATTTCCATTTTTTTCTACCGAGGACAGCTGTTTTACAAATAGTTAATAATGCTCATGCATATAGTGTTTACTATAAAAACTCTATCACATGAATTAATTAAGTCTTTTATTCACACTGTAAAAAATATTACTCTTTTGCTGCATCGTCACTCCACCACTTTTATAGAAAACGACTACTTCAGGCTATCATGGAGCATTCTGATTGGCCAAAAGAGTGATATTCTATAAAAACGGGGCAATGACGATGCAGGAAAATAGTCATATTTTTTTACAGTGTATGAGACAATTTTGGTCATAACAGTTATAGACCGGGAGACGGCAGCAACAAGAAAGACTTCAACGAGTTCACGGCTGAAATTTCAGAATTAGTTAAAACTCGATTGCCATATTAAAAAGCAATCGTTCTACCAAGTTATATCTTTGTAGAAAAAAACTGGAAAACCGGATTTTAGTGGTTGACTCATAGTTTTACCAATCTGTTTTCCTGCTCCCATTTCTCCATGTCTTTATACCTTTCGGTGCAGGAAAACACAGTTATAAACCTATGAATCAACCGCTGAATTCTGGTTTTTAATTCTTTTTTAACAAGATGACTTAACAACCCAATTGCGTTTTAATATGTGAATCAAGTTCTAACTTATTCTGGAATTTCAGTCCTGAATTCGATAAAAGTATTGTCTTGCTGTCGCCTCCCGGTGTATTCGATGTTAATATTTTTTCCAACAAGCATCAAAGCGCTGTATAAAAACATCTTACACAAAAAACTCTTATATAGTTCAAATCAGTGGCGCAGCCAAGGGGGAGGTTTTGGGGTTAAAACCCCTCCCAGAGCAAGAAAGATAATTGCCGCTTATATGAATCAAAACCAAACTTAATATTTAAACGTTTTGGCGCATTTCGGAATACGCCGCTATATTGAAACATCTTTATCAGAATCTCACCACCCCCCCTAGAACCGAATTCTGGCTGCGCCACTGTTTCAAATATATTTGATACTGTGAAGAAATATTTTTTGAAAAGCTTCGCATTTTTCCACAGATTTTCTTAAAAGGCTAACACTCTTTAAGAGAAGAAATTAAAATAACGAAGTTTATATACTTTTTACCTAACACTTTCAGAAATGAAAAAAAAAACGTTTTAAAGTATTTTAAGAAAAAGATTTTTTTCATTTAATGTCTTTGAAATAAAAACTGCCGTTTAACATATTTAGTTAAAACATTTTTGAATCTACAAGAGGCAAGAAAATTACTTTTATTGTTGCTGATACAAGAAAGTTTTTAATTAAATTTAGAAAAAAAATATTGTTAAAACTGCAGGACTTAAAAATTCTTTCAAAATGGATGCTATTTATTATCATTTCATCTCTTTAAAAATATGTACCCATTTCAATAGCAAATAATATTTCAAGGGAAATTCCTTAATTTCTGTATGTAGAAATGTACGAACAGAATATCCAGAAACATTTAAATGAGCTTTGAATTCCTTGATGGAGTTCAACACAACATACTCGTGTGAACATATTTTTTTTTTACTTATCTGTTTTTTAAAAACAAGTATAGAAGAAACTGTGTACTGAAAGTGAATTAAGGTTAAGTTTTAACACCGATATAGATGTTTTCATAGGCAAAAACAAGTACAAGATAACGCGCTGATTGTAAAATTATGTTTTGATAGGGTAATTAAATGTATTTTTAATTATATCTTTTTAGTTTGCGTGTTGTGTTAATAATTATTCCACTTACACACATTGGCATTAAGAATTCTTGCTTTTGTTGATAATATATCCTTCGTACGAAAATTTGTTATCGGCATTACATTATTACACATTAACATGATAGCATAGATGAAAATTAAAAATAATAATAAAATCTAATCAAATATTTATAGTTGTTGCCTTATTTCTATAATGTTACATTATTATCCAGTTCAAAGTTCATGTATGCGTCATAATAGACAAAACTGCTATAAAATTCACTGAAGTACGTGTGTTTAACTATTTTTAGTAGGCTTTTTACTTTGATTTCCCGCTTCTATTTAAAATTGCTAATGAGATAAACGTCCAAAAATTTTCCACCACTTCTTAGGGAGGAGAAATTTATAAAATCGCTGAAATATGTGTTTAATTATTATTATTATTATTATTATTATTTTATAAATTTGTTGTCTGAATTTCTCAATAAATTTATACAATCGCTGATATGTGTTTAATTATTATTATTATTATTATATAAATTTGTTGTCTGAATTTCTCATTCTTACCAAAAAAAAGTCGTTGAGATATGGCTAAATGACCTAAAAGTGCGACCAATTGATTAAACCCTCTTAAATGGAAATTTCTAAAACATTTAAAATACATGATTTAGTTTGTTTCATTAGATAATTATCTTCAAATCCATGCCTGTATTTAAAACTGCTGCTTGGGTATGGCAAAATGATCTAAAAAATTTCGAACCTCCCTCTAATCCTCTTATAGAAGGGGAAAGAATTTTTAAAATCACTGAAAATAAATGTTTGTTATCTTGAATTTCACTAAGACCGCTGCAGAGATATGATCAAGTGTTCTAAAATGCTTGACCTCCCTCCACTTTAACCCTGCTAAAGAAGATTTCTACAATCGATGGCATATGTGTTTAATTATTTTTTCAATAAATTTTATTATCTTGATATTCTCACTCCTACCTAAAATGGCTGATAGTATTTGGGTAAATATCCTAATATTTTCGACCAGCACTTTTACCCCGTCAGGTGGGAGGTTTCTAAAATTCTTTTATACGAATTTAATTACAATTTTAGTAGGTTTATTTCCTGAAATTTCACGCTCCTAATTAAAATGGCTGCTGAAATATGGCAAAGTTATTTAAACATGCGGCCAGCTCGTTATACCCTTTTAGATGCAAATTTCCAAAATAGATAAAATATATGTTTGTTTCAGTAGAATTCAGAAGATTGTTTCTTTAGAATAATGCTTCTATTTATAACTGCTTCAGCGGTATGACCTAAAAGTTTCGAATATCCCTCTTAGACGGTGGAAAGAAATTTCTAAGTCGCTACAACAAATGTTTAATTATTTTCATAATAGGATTGCTATCTTGAATTCTCCAATTCTACTTAAAACTGCTATAGGGATATGGACAAATGTTCTAAATTTTTTCACTTTCTATCATTTTAACACTAGGAATGGAATTTCTACAATCATTGATATACAGGATGTTTATAAAGTTTTTTACTGTTAAAGTTAAGTACTGTTTAGAGCTACGTATGGTCCGTTCTGGTAGACAGGTATCATGAAACTCAGGAAATATGTTCTATGAACCATGGGTAAAAAATTGAAATAAAAAATAGTAGTTCAAAATTCGACCGATAGATAGCGATTGCCATCTACGAGAAATGATATTATGCACATTTCGGGCAGTTTAAACAGCCAGTAGTCGTTGCCGTAAAGTCATCCTTCACCATTCTGTTAGAAAAGAAAGAACGAGCGTTACTGGTGAAATTGATTTGTCAGAAAGGCAGTAATTTGTCATGTAATATGATGCACCCCTTTATATAGACCGTGCACTGACGACACTGCTTGTTGCCCATCTTGGAGATCAATCTAATAATTTCGAGAAGTTTTCTTACAACCTGTCCTCCTCTATCTGAGGACTGCAATCCGTATATCTTCTGGTTGGGGGGGGGGGGGGGGTAGGTCCTAAACGATTATGTCTATGGTAGAAGCATACAGATTCTGCCTAATTTCAAAGCAAATATATTTGATCGAGAAATCCTTTCCGCTAATGTTGAACGTTGAACACGCTATAACATGCTTTGAACATGTGCTTGAAGCAAATGGATTGCACATTGCCCATATGGTGTGAATAAACAGTTTTGTGTTTCCAATTTGAGGGGTTTTTGATGCCCCTCTTTTTTAGGGGGACGGTCCTTGAAGTAACTGAAATCCAGAAAATTATAATCGATTTTTTTTTTTTTTTTTTTTTTTTTTTTTTTTTACTTAATTGATGCCAATTTCTGAAACAAATTCAAAGTTTTTACCCGCGTGGAAAACGAGATAAAAATAAACAACGCGCTATGGAATTTTTTATTGTAATTTTTTGGTGATAATTATGAAATATTTCAGTATCATGTTTTTGTACATATTTTGTACATATTTATATAGATTTTTTTTTTTTACATTTGATTCTTTAAAATCCAGAACTTTTCCTTTTAAAAAGAAAATCTATTACTCACAATTTACTTCAAAAATTCCTGTATTGTTTATTTTTAACTGAAAAATATTTCCTAATTTTCTATATTTAGATGCTAAGTTTATTAAAATCAAAGCTTATTTTTGTAATTTTTATTATTTCTTAAATTTTTTTTTTTTTTTTTTTTTTTTTTTTTTTTTTTTTTTAATGCTCATAAAATCACTTTAGTTTTAAAAGTAACACTATACTGTTTCGTCTATTTCGTAGTTCAAGATTGCCAATCGTTTACAAAAATGGCTTTTTGGCGCGCTTTGAAAAAAAAAATGCCAATTCAATTTTAATCTGCAGACAGCTAACACACAAGATCCGTGAAATCAAAAACAGGGTTTTTTTTTTTTTTTTTAATTACAATTGTAAGAATATTTATCAAAATTATTCAAATTCTCAAAAATATGAATTTAAAAAGAAAAATGTTTAGGTATTTACGTATTATCCGGGCTATGAGATAGATTGCCAAAAATAATTTTTAATTGCCAATTTTATTAAGTAATTTAATATTATTTAATACAGAAAATTATTTAAAAGATAAATAATATCAAATAAATTAGTAAATGTTATTATTATATTAATAACAAAACTATTGCCAAACTATAAGATTAAATGCCAAAAATGGATGATCGTAAATGTCGCATGAGTTATATAAAATAATAATGTCATATCAAATGAGTACTATTTGATTATGTCATCGACCAATTTCGCCAAATTATAGAAAACTCTAAAGTATTTAACGTCAAATGCGACATTTACGATCATCCATTTTTGGTATTTAATCTTATAGTTTGGCGATAGTTTTGTTATTAATATAATAATAAATGGTACTCTTCGTTATCCTGTCAACCAATTTCGCCAAATTATACAAATCGCCAAACTAATAGCCAAATTATACATAGACATAATTTTTATTTTAAATAACGAAAAAAACAAACAATTAGTGGAATATTAATAAAAATATTAATAAAAATTCGAAATAAAAATCACTTGACATTTTAAACACATGAATCGTATTTAATGTCACTGAATGCGACATTCACGATCATCCATTATTGGCATTTAATCTTACAGTTTGGCGATAATTCTTTAGTCGACGGGTTAACCTAGTAGTACCCTATCACCAAATTATAAGACTGGACGCCAATAATGGGTGATCGTGAATCTCGCATTCAATGACACTAACAAGGAAGGTCTCCAAACTGGGCATACTCAGAATTTTATGAAAAAAATACTAATTAAAGTACTTATGTATGTAATAAAGGATCAGTCAAAATTAGCGGCGGAATCCCATTAGAAATTATGTAGAAATTATGTAAAGAAATAAAATAGTTTCTAATATTTGGCGTGATAAGACGAACAAGTCACGTGATTTGGCGAGCAGCTCTTTTCCTCGCCAAAAGCAAACGATTATAATGCAACTCAAAACTATTGGATGTTTATGCATGTAAATGGTATTTAATGAATTTAAACATAAACAATGAGAGACTTTAATATAGTATATACATATATATACATATTGTATTACATACATATATTACTTGTTGCAGTAGTTGTTTAATTAACCACTGAAAAAATGTTTTCATAGATTAAAAAAAACACATTGAGAAAAATTATCTTCGTACATTTAAGCGTATTCAAAAATAAAAGAGAGATGTTTCCATAACATCAAAATCTAATCGACAATTCCCAATTGGACTCTGAGCTTGAAACAAATTTAACTAGGACTTCCCTCAGAGGGATTAGTCTGAGCGATATTGCTGAGAATGCACATTTAATAACTTGCGATAAGTAAAGAAAATGAGTTGTTACCTTTAATTGGCCATTCATTGTGATAAAATATGATGAAAATAAGCATATTGAATCATAGAATTTCAAAATCTTATATATAAAGTTGCATATACTATTTTTATAAAAGAAAAGCAAACCATGCATGGATATAAAATTGGAAATATGCAAAATGTTAAAAGTAATACAGAAAATAAAACACCAAATTTACCTATAGTGGAAATATAACTCTTTGAAATGATGTCATGAGCATAAACAGAAGCTTAGCACCGATTTGAGAAACTATAAATGATATAAACTATTATGTTTGAAGAGAATGGAGTGTATTTTATATGGTGTGAAACCCGTCCGAATAGTTTATAATGTTGAATATCTGTTTTCCACGGATGCAATGAGGTTGTCGATAAGAGTTAAGAAATATCCTTTTTTAAAAATTTGTCCTAAACGAGCACTTACATCTTATAAATTACGGTGATGTCAAAGTTATAGTTTCTGACCCCAACAGTATCCTAGAAATTGCAATATTTTCAATAAATTGGGTTTAAAACGTTTTCTAGAAAAAAAAATTTAATTTGTGAAATTAAATTTTCGAGTGTTTTAGAAATCGTTCATAACGAGAATATTATATCTTAAAAGTTGCCACAAAAAAAAAGGCACTCCGGGAGTGCCGACAGAAGTGAAAACTTGAACAATTATGTGTGTATTTTTTTAGTCGTCTGGATATATTTTATTGTGCAGAAAATACTTTTAAATGAAGTGTTTTTTATTCATTATTATAAACGACTGCTACAAAAATTATATTACAATTTTCATTTAATGCGCTATTGTACATGAAAAATAATGCATATTATTTTACATACAAAAATTGCAATCTATTGCTTAAAACATAAATTTACAAATGCATGAAATATGAAATATCGTCAGTTGGTATTCTTTGAAATAAATACCCATAAAACTTATGAATTTTCATCCCCATTTCAACAATTCTTCCATCATCATCATCATCATCATTATTATCATTATATTCTAGATTTGATATTATAGGTTTATGGTAACTAAAATATATAGCAAACAATTTTGATTCAATTCTATTTAAATATCTTGTAATGACTGCATCAATTGTAATTTTTTATCTCTCTGTGCTAAGATTGCGATGGTTGGTCATTGTTAAATCAAATTTTCTATTTAAAAATTCAATTAATTGTAGATTTTCATCATCCACAAAGTTGATGTTGAAATCCCTACTCAAAATCATCGGCAAATCATCAAATCTCTTTCCAATTCTATCTTGAAGTAATGCAGAAGCCTCTTTAGAACAAATAAATAAATTTTCATACAAAAATTCTCATTTGCACTTAAAGACTTATCCGGTGAAATATAAATGGCAACCAATACAATTAGTTTTTCATTTTCAGAGTGGCAACAACAAACACATATATCACTGATATCAAAAACATTACTACTAAACATACTGGTGTACCTCACATGCACATTCATATGAATTGTGGAAATATATGCCCATTACATCAAACAACCTTTTATAAATAGCTACTCCTGCTGCTGGACGACCGTATCTTCTGAAACTTGCAACAAATTGAATAGTAATCAAACAATATAAGTTGTTAAACTTTAAATACAATTTTTTAAAAAAATGGTTGGAAAGTGCAGCATAATCGATGCACAATATCATGATTTTTCTTTCTTAACTTTTTATTCCATCTGGTAACAGTATATTTTGTTAAACTTTAAATACAATTAAAATTTTTAAAAATGGTTTTGAAATGTAGCATAATTGATGTGCAATGTCATGTTTTTTCTTTCTTAACTTTTTATTCCATTTGGTATCAATTTATGTTGTTACTATTTAAATACAATCAAAAATAAAAAAAAAGAGAGAAAAATGGTTGGAAAGTGCAATGTAATCAATGCGCGATGTCATACTTTTTCTTTCTTAACATTTTATTCCCTCTAGTAACAGTATAAGTTGTTAAGGTTTAAATACAATTACAATTTTTAAAATTGGTTGGAAAATACTGCATAATCAATGTACAATATCATGTCTTTTCTTTCTTATCATTTTATTCCACTTGATAACAATATAAGTTGTTAAACTTTAAAAACAATTGAAAATGTATATATAAAAAAAAAAGGTTTAAAAGTGCAGCATAATCGATGTGCAATGTCATGTTTTTCTTTCTTAACTTTTTATACCATTTGGTATCAATTTATTTTGTTACTATTTAAATACAATCAAAAATTAAAAAAACTGAAAAAAGTGGTTCGAAAGTGCAGCATAATTGATGCACAATGTCATATTTTTTCTTTCTTAACATTTTATTCCTTCTGGTAACAGTATATGTTGTTAAACTTTAAATACAATTATAATTTTAAAAATTGGTTGAAAAGGATAGTATAATCGATGAGCAATGTCATGTCTTTTCTTTCTTAACTTTTTATTCAATTTGATAACAATGTAAGTTGTTAAACTTTAAATACAATTGAAAATTAAGGAATTGAAAAAAATGGTTGGAAAATGCAGCATAATTGATGTGCAATGTCATGTTTTTTCTTTCTTAACTTTTTATTCCATTTGGTATCAATTTATGTTGTTATTATTTAAATACAATAAAAAATAATATTTTTAAAAGTGATTTTGAAATGTAGCATAATTGATGTGCAATGTCATGTTTTTTCTTTCTTAACTTTTTATTCCATTTGGTATCAATTTATGTTGTTATTATTTAAATACAATAAAAAATAATATTTTTAAAAGTGATTTTGAAATGTAGCATAATTGATGTGCAATGTCATGTTTTTTCTTTCTTAACTTTTTATTCCATTTGGTATCAATTTATGTTGTTACTATTTAAATACAATCAAAAATTTAAAAAAAATAGAGAAAAATGGTTGGAAAGTGCAATGTAATCAATGCGCGATGTCATACTTTTTCTTTCTTAACATTTTATTCCCTCTGGTAACAGTATAAGTTGTTAAGGTTTAAATACAATTACAATTTTTAAAATTGGTTGGAAAGTACTGCATAATCAATGTACAATATCATGTCTTTTCTTTATCATTTTATTCGATTTGATAACAATATAAGTTGTTAAACTTTAAAAACAATTGAAAAAAAAATATATATATAAAAAGGTTTAAAAGTGCAGCATAATCGATGTGCAATGTCATGTTTTTCTTTCTTAAATTTTTATACCATTTGGTATCAATTTATGTTGTTACTATTTAAATACAATCAAAAATTAAAAAAACTGAATAAAGTGGTTGGAAAGTGCAGCATAATTGATGCAGAATGTCATATTTTTTCTTTCTTAACATTTTATTCCTTCTGGTAACAGTATATGTTGTTAAACTTTAAATACAATTATAATTTTAAAAATTGGTTGAAAAGTGTAGTATAATCGATGAGCAATGTCATGTCTTTTCTTTCTTAACTTTTTATTCAATTTGATAACAATGTAAGTTGTTAAACTTTAAATACAATTGAAAATTTAAGGAATTGAAAAAAATGGTTGGAAAGTGCAGCATAATTGATGTGCAATGTCATGTTTTTTCTTTCTTAACTTTTTATTCCATTTGGTATCAATTTATGTTGTTATTATTTAAATACAATAAAAAAAATGAAAAAAAGTAGTTGGAAACTGCAGCATAATCAATGCACAATGTCATACTTTTTCTTTCATAACGTTTTATTCCATCTATTAACAGTATAAGTTGTTAAACTTAAATACAATTATAACTTAAAAAAACACACACGGACATTCGCGCAAGCGCCCTGTGCCGCCGAAACGGAGCAGCACACTCAGGTACGGTAGAAAGAGCGGGAGATACTAGTTCATCTCCCTTCCCCTCGATCTTACGCTTTTTCGATCAGCATCACGTGACCCTGACGCGAGTTTGGAAGTTTTTACCCATACAAAAAGTGCTCAGCGCCGCTAAAGAAGTTTTCACTTCAAAAATTAAATTTTTAGTCATATCAACATCAAAGAATTCTCAATTTTAGAACTTTTTTTGCTCCTGCATTGGTGGTGATTATTGTTCCTACGCAAAATATAGTATATTTTGCAGCAAAGATGGTTACTAATATTTTTTGCCCACATTATTTTTTAAATCGGCTACGTACTCCCAATGATAACGAAAAACACACAAACGTTAATGCTTTATAGCATAGAAATACATAATCAAAAGCTATTTATCTCCTATTATATACACATAAATTATCTAATTAGAGCTAGCAGATGCATTTTTAAATATACATAGATCAATATAATGCTTCATTTTTCTTTTATTAGTATTTCTTAATATTTATCTTCCATTTATTTGTATTATTCAGTAAAAAACTTGCTTTCTTAAGCTCGAATTACGTCAAACTTTTTATAAAAGCGCCTATGTCCATATAACAGCGAAGTATTGTGAAGAGTATTAAATACAAGGTAGTAAGACACTTAGCCAAACGTAGGTAATAAATCGCCAAATATTGTTCTTTTCGTCCTCTCTCGAAAAAAAAAATTTCCGTACATTTAAAACACACGATTTTGAGTCATCTTATTTAAAATTTAATTAAATAAATAAGAGGAAGCAATAACAGCATAAGTCAAAACATTTTATTTCAGCATCAAAGAATTGTATCGTAGTTACACATGTGGAAAAAGCTGCTTTTGGCCAAAAAACGTTGTCTTAACTAAATTTGAATCCGATTAAAAAAAGTACTGTGATTAATTAAAATGTTATAGGCAGAGCTGCCAAGTCTCCGGCATTTTAATACAGGATACCGATATTTTAATACAGAAAATGTTTTATTAAATTGGAACATTCTGCAGATTTAAAAAATAACTTTTCCTCTAAGAAAATTCTGCTGTGCAATAAGCGGGAGCTTGGCACCCCTGTATAGGAATATTTTGTAATCTACTTTTTAACCTTAAAAAAAAGCAACGACCATTTTTCGGGTACAAAAAGTATTGCTAATTGTTCCATTTTGCATACAAAGTACTGATTGTAATATTGATACATCTATGGTGATAAATTTCCAATAATTTTTCAAATCCCATTTATTTCATTAAAAATATAAATCTTTTATTCATTTAGTTTAAAATAAATGGTTTTTAACTAATTTCATAATACTTTTGAAATATCACTTTTCATTGGCCATTTTTTTAAAGGATTTAGAAAATGGTTGTTGTTTTCAGTCAAACATAGACTTTGGTCTGTCCGCATTTTATTTTATTATTATTATTATTATTTATAAATGGTGGAGAAATATTCATACTTAATCCATAACGTACATAATATATGACTCTGTTATTACATAAGTCACCTTTTTATTATCATAAAAATTATGTTTTTACTGATTTTTATTAACTCAATAGGAAAAATTTTGTGCTTTGAGAAACAGATGTCCGCATTTCATTTATTTATTTATTTTAACAAAATTCTTTGTATTTAGAAGAATTTTTATTTAAATAGGAAATCGAGTAGACGAGTACTATCAAATATTGAAAAACGACGAATCCAAAAGAGACGTCGTATGAAATATCATCTTTTAAAGCAAAAAAAACGAGGTCTGATTATCGAGCCTACTGATTACAAAATGTGCATTACATTAATATATATATATATATATATATATATATATATATATATATTGCAAATATTGATTTTTTTTCTTTTGTGCAGTTTTGGCTTCGAAAGGTGCGCTTTGTTGCAAAAAAATATAAGCGACTATGAAAACACACTTGGTAAACGTTCATGCTCAGTTTTACAAATAAATATGGCACATATATGCCCTATACACACCGAGGTAACTAATTGGTGCCAAAATGGCGTTTAGTTGCCTAACATGCTGGTTATCATATGTTATAATAAATTGTTTGTTCTAAAAATATTATCATTTATTGATTGTTATTTCTTTTTTTTAATAACAGAAAATGTTTCGTTTATTCCTTTCTTTTTCATTTTGAAATAAATAACGCGTTATTATAGCATGCTATATGTATCTGGTAATCAAAATGATGTTTTCGCCTAGTTGGCATAAAAAATCTCGCCAAACCCGGTGCTTATATCTCTAGTATATTATCTCAAGTATTTTATTTATATATACTATAATTGTTTTTACATACCACTTACTTCTTCTTGTATATAGAAATAGGTAAGTGGCTCTTTTATGCAGTATAAATTGTATAAATCTTTAAAATATAGCCCCTGTTGCCTCTTTTTGGATCGAATTTAAAAAAAAATCAATGTCTAATTCCAGTATTGCTCCCAGGTATGCATACATATTCCAAATTTCAAAGTTTTATGCCAACAGGAAATGGATGAAAAATAGGAAAATATGTCACATATGCACCAGGGTACATAATTGCTGTCAAAATGGCATTATTTTACCTGAGATGGTAACCCGGCTTTATTTATTTATTATTTGTTTATTTACTCATAAAATATTTATTTACTTTCATTTCCTTTTTTTAATTATATAAAATATTTCTTTTTTAGTTATTAATTATTATTATAATTTTATTTACTGTAAGTTCTTTTTGAAAATAGAAAATAATTTAAAAATGTGTATGTAAGCGTTATTTGAAAACGGACTTTTCGTCAAATGGGCTTTGAAAAAAATTGCGCCAAATCTGATGCGCTTGTGGTATCCGTGCCGAAAAATTAGTGACCAGAATTGACTTCCATACACAAACAAAATATAAGTTAAATGAAAACATGCAATGAAAATAAATATAAAGGGAAAATGATGTCATAAAAGAAACTTTTTATTTAAAAACGTAATTGTTTCTAATTTTCACACGCGAAATATGTAAAACATTCTTTTAGCGATCAAAAAGCGCTGTTAAGAGATTATCACAAAATCTCAAAATCAAAGTTTTTATGACATTTTTTTAATATTAAAAAACAGTTTTATTTTCCTGCATTATTAAATTTTAAAACGTTTTATTGCATTCAAAATTTCTGAGTGCGTAAATGATTACTATTTACCCCATGTACTGATTCGGTTATCTACGAAAATGTCCAGCCGGTAAAAATCACGAGCACCAAATTTCTGTGACGTATGCAAATAAATTGAGCTTTTTTATCAGTTTTTTAAATATAACTTTTAAACTATTTGGAATTAATTTTTAAAAGTAGGTGCATTCACCAGATTACCTTCATAGGTACCTATTGGTACAAACAGAATCAAAATCCGACAAGTACTTTTTGAGATTTGCTTGACGAAAGAATTTTTTTGAATTTTAATATCGTTACGTATCTCTGAGTATAAAGACTTCGCTTCGCTCAGACAACTAGGACTTCCCTCAGAGGGATTAGTCTGAGCGATATTGCTGAGAATACACATTTAATAACTTGCGATAAGTAAAGAAAATGAGATGTTACCTTTAATTGGTCATTCATTGTGATAAAATATGATGAAAATAAGCATATTGAATCATAGAATTACAAAATCTTATATATAAAGTTGCATATACTATTTTTATAAAAAGAAAAGCAAACCATGCATGGATATAAAATTGGAAATATGCAAAATGTTAAAAGTAATACAGAAAATAAAACCCCAAATTTTCCTACATTGGAAATATAGCTCTTTGAAATGATGTCATGAGCATAAACAGAAGCTTCGCACCGATTTGAGAAATTATAAATAACATAAACTATTATGTTTGAAGAGAATGGAGTGTATTTTATATGGTGTGAAATCCGTCCGAATAGTTTATAATGTTCATCTGTTTCCCACGGATGCAATGATAGATGGATGTCGATAAGAGTTAAGGAATCCTTTTTTAAAAAATTGTCCTAAACGAGCACTTACATCTTATAAGTTACTGTGATGCCAAAGTTATAGTTTCTGATCCCAACAGTATCCTACACTGTAAAACATTTGTGTAAGTTTACTCCATAAAACTGGTGGTAGCCTTGCTGCCTCCGATTTGGTGGAGTATTTTAACCGATATAATCGGTGTAACATTGCAATGTTACACCAGTAATGCATCTTTTTATTACACCATTATGTAAGTGAAAAATTACTCAATGAAGTGTAAATCGTAGCTGCCACCAATTTTATGGAGTAACATTACCACAAATGTTTTACAGTGTAGAAATTGCAATATTCTCAATAAATTGGGTTTAAAACCTTTTCTAGAAAAAAAAAAATGTTTAATTTGTGAAATTAAATTGTCGAATGTTTTAGAAATCGTTCATAACAAGAATATTATATTTTAAAAATTGCCACCAAAAAAAAAATAAAATAAAATAAAAAAAAAATAAATTTTTAGTCATATCAACATCAAAGAATTCTCAATTTTAGAACTTTTTTTTGCTCGTGCATTGATGGTGATTATTGTTCCTACGCAAAATATAGTATATTTTACAGTAAAGATGGTTACCAACATTTTTTGCCCACATTATATTTTAAATCGGCTAGGTACTCCCAATGATAACGAAAAACACACAAACGTTATTGCTTTATAGCATAGAAATACAGAATCTAAAGCTATTTATTTCCTATTATATACACATAAATTATCTAATTAGTGCTAGCAGATGCATTTTTAAATATACATAGATCAATATAATGCTTCATTTTTCTTTTATTAGTATTTCTTAGTATTCATTTTTCATTTATTTGTATTATTCAGTAAAAAACTCACTTTCTTAAGCCCGAATTACGTCAAACTTTTTATAAAAGCGCCTAAGTCCACATAACAGCGAAGTATTGTGAAGAGTATTAAATACAAGGTAGTAAGACACTTAGCCAAACGCAGGTAATAAATCGCCAAATATTGTTCTTTTCGCCCTCTCTCGAAATGCATTTTTCCGTACATTTAAAAAATACGATTTTGAGTCATCTTATTTAAAATTCAAATAAATAAATAAGTGGAAGCAATAATAGCATAAATCAAAATATTTTATTTCAGCATCAAGGAGTTGTATCGTAGTTACACATGTAGAAAAAAACTGCTTTTGGCCAAAAAACGTTGTCTTCACTAAATTTGAATCCGATTAAAAAATTACCGTGATTAATTAAAATGTTATAGGCAGAGCTGCCAAGTCTCCGGCATTTCGGATACCGGTATTTTAATACAGAAAATGTTTTATTAAATTGGAACATTCTGCGGATTTAAAAAATAATTTTTCCTATAAGAAAATTATGCTGTGCAATAAGCGCTGGCTTGGCATCTCTGTATAGGAATATTTCGTAATCTACTTTTTAACCTTAAAAAAAAACAACGACCATTTTTCGAGTACAAAAAGTATTGCTAATTGTTCCATTTTGCATACAAGGTACTGATTGTAATATTGATACATCTATGGTGATAAATTTCCAATAATTTTTCAAATCTCATTTATTTCATTAAAAATATAAATATTTTATTCATTTAGTTTAAAATAAATGGTTTTTAACTAATTTCATAATACTTTTGAAATATCACTTTTCATTGGCCATTTTTTAAAGCATTTAGAAAATGGTTGTGGTTTTCAGTCAAATATAGACTTTGATCTGTCCGCATTTTATTATTATTATTATTATTATTATTAATTATAAATGGTGGAGAAATGTTCATACTTAATCCATAACGTACATAATATATGACTCTGCTATTACATAAGTCACCTTTTTATTGTCATAAAAATTATATTTTTACTGATTTTTAGTAACTCAATAGGAAAAATTTTGTGCTTTGAGAAACAGATGTCCGCATTTCATTTATTTATTTATTTTAACAAAATTCTTTGTATTTAGAAGAATTTTTATTTAAATAGGAAATCCAAATGTCGCTGTTAATAAAGAAGGAAGTTACAAAAAAAAGTTACAAAACGATTAGACGCATACTATCAAATATGGAAAAACGACGAATCCAAAAAAGACGTCGTATGAAATATCATCTTTTAAAGCAACAAAAAACGACGTCTGATTTCGAGCCTACTGATTACGAAATGTGCATTACATCAAAAAAAATACTGCAAATATTGATTTTTTTTTCTTTTGTGCAGTTTTGGCTTCGAAAGGTGCACTATGTTGCAAAAAGATATAAGCGACTATGAAAACACACTTGGTAAACGTTCATGCTCAGTTTTACAAATAAATATGGCACATATATGCCCTATACACACCGACGTACCTAATTGGTGCCAAAATGGCGTTCAGTTGCCTAACATGCTGGTTATCATATAAATGTTATAATAAGTTGTTTCTTTTAAAAATATTATCATTTATTGATTGTTATTTCCTTTTTTTAATAATAGAAAATGTTTCGTTTATTCCTTTTTTTTTCATTTTGAAATAAATAAATAACGTGTTATTACAGCATGCTATATGTATCTGGTAATCAAAACGATGTTTTCGCCTAATTGGCATAAAAAATCTCGCCAAACCCGGTGCTTATATCTCTAGTATATTATCTCAAGTATTTTATTTATGTATACTATAATCGTTTTTACATACCACTTACTTCTTGTATATAAAAATAGGTAAGTGGCTCCTTTATGCAGTATAAATTGTATATATCTTTAACCCCTTGCGGCGCGGTGGTTTCATAGATATACCACTTAATTTTAATTCCTAAACGTCACATTGGCAACGGAATTTTGTTTAAAAAAATTGCGTTTTACTGAATGCGCGAAATATAGCGTTTTCTTATTTACAAATAAAGTTGTTTTCAAATTTCGGTGTCAGTCATTAATTTCAATACTTAAGCAATGAATTTGCCCTGCGCCGCAGAGGGTTAAAAAATAGCCCTCGTTGCCCCTTTTTGGATCGAATTAAAAAAAAAATGAATGTAATTCCAGTATTGCTCCCAGGTATGCATACACATTCCAAATTTCAAAGTTGTATGCCAACAGGAAATGGATGAAAAATGGGAAAAGATGTCACATATGCACCAGGGTACATAATTGGCGTCAAAATGGCATTATTTTACCTGAGATGGTAACCCGGTTTTATTTATTTATTATTTGTTTATTTACTCATAAAATGTTTATTTACTTTCATTTACTTTTTTAAATTAATTATATAAAGTATTTCTGGTACTTCTAGGTTATCCCGTCGACCAAAAAAGTACCCCAAACTATAAGATTAAATGCCAATAATGAATGATCGTGAATGTCACATTCAATGACATTAAATGCGATTCACGTGTTTAAAATGTCATTAAATGATTTTTATTTCGACTTTTTATTAATATTTTTATTAATATTCTACTACTTATCTGTTTTTTCGTTATTTAAAATAAAAATTATGTCAACATGTATAATTTGGCTATTAGTTTGGCGATTTGTATAATTTGGCGAAATTGGTCGACGGGATAACCTAGAAGTACCATTTCTTTTTATAGTTATTAATTAATATTATTATTTTATTTACTGTAAGTTCTTTTTGAAAATAGAAAATAATTTAAAAATGTGTATGTAAGCGTTATTTGAAAACGGAGTTTTCGCCAAATGGGCTTTGAAAAAAATTGCGCCAAATCTGATGCGCTTGTGGTATCCGTGCCGAAAAATTAGTGACCAGAATTGACTTCCACACACAAACAAAATATAAGTTAAAAGAAAACTTTAAGGAAAATGATGTCATAAAAGAAACTTTTTATTTAAAAACGTAATTGTTTCTAATTTTTATACGCGAAATATATAAAACATTCTTTTAGCGATCAAAAAATGCTATTAAGAAATTATCACAAAATCAAAGTTTTTATGACATTTTTTTAATATTAAAAAACAGTTTTATTTTCCTGCATTATTAAATTTTAAAACGTTTTATTGCATTCAAAATTTCTGAGTGCGTAAATGATTACTATTTACCCCATGTACTGATTCGGTTATCTACGAAAATATCCAGCCGGTAAAAATCACGAGCACCAAATTTCTGTGACGTATGCAAATAAATTGAGCTTTTTTATCAGTTTTTTAAATATAACTTTTAAACTATTTGGAATTAATTTTTAAAAGTAGGTGCATTCACCAGATTACCTTCATAGGTACCTATTGGTACAAACAGAATCAAAATCCGACAAGTACTTTTTGAGATTTGCTTGACGAAAGAATTTTTTTGACTTTTAATATCGTTACGTATCTCTGAGTATAAAGACTTCGCTTCGCTCAGACAATTACGCGTGAAATCTTTTAATGGTGAATATTAGGTAATATTTAAAAAGTTCAAATAATATCCCCAAACATATTTAACTTTAATAATATATGTAGCTGTGAATCTTAAGAAAAACAAATTAAAATAAAAAAAATTTTGCACGAGAAATGCATTTAATATGAAGAATTTCTCCATACATCAAAATGAGCGAGTTAAAAAGATTTTCATTCCAGAGAATTTTAATGTGACTTCGCAGGACATAAAAGTTATGCGACTAGCAAATTTATGTATTCCATAACTTCATCCAGCTTAAATACGGGTTAATGTATGCGCAAAATACTTTTGATTTATTTTGTACGAATAACTATTCGATAAATACATATTAGAAAATTCGGATATTCTTATCAATTAATATAAATAATATAAATTATAAAAACGTGAAAACATGCATGATAATGCATTAAAATAGAGAAAATAATTCATAAACTATATCTGCGCCTGAAAACGTCTAAAATTTCATTATAACATAAAATATAAGAGTAAAATTTCGTGGTTCATAAAGTGTTCCCGAGAAGACGGGGTTTTTCAACCTTAAAGAAGGAAGGACACTATAAATAGCGTCGTTGTTAAAGTCAGAAAAACAACGACATTTTTAGCCTATTTTATATAAACTTAGTTTTAAATGTGTAGTTGATTTCACTTATATCAATCCCGTAAACAGCGTTAGTTGTTACAACAGTTATGAATGAGGTCATGGTAACCAAAAAATACCTCATTCAAACGGAAAAGAATGGATTACAGAAACCCGAAAAGCAGGGAATCCGATCACAGAAAATAGCCGCCGCCGTAGTAATATTCGAGTTTACGTAACCTATTAATATTGCTTAAATGCGGCAAATTACTGTGTTTTTAAAAGCTGTGAAACCTGAACGGGTGTTGCCAGGCATAGCCCACAGGGTACTAAGCCCTCTAGTAATGTATAAAGGTGAAAAAATATTGTTTTATGAAATATTCGTAATTAATTAAGGTATCCGAACACGTTCGGAACACTTTTTTAGAAAAACATGATATATAAACATTGTAACTATTTTTTTACAATCCATTTCAGTTCAAATTAATAATCGGCTGTTCAAATTATATATAAATCCTCAATTTTCTTTATAAATGGTGAAAATGTGAAGAATTTTTACCAAATTTTGAGGAAACTTTTTTTTTTTTTCTCATCAAAAAACATTAAACTTATTCAAAAAAATTTACCACCAAAATAATCTACATACATTTATGCAAGGAAGGACCAAAAAGCTTAAAGATATATCAATAAATAAATATTTAAGAACTGATCGAATAAATTAAGATATTTCGTATGTGTTTAATATAACAATTCAGAAAAAGGGACCCAAATTTCAAAAATAATTATAATATCAACATTCTTTTAGTTCATGCCCTAAAACACAACATATAAAGTTTACAAAGTTTCATAAAAATATAACAATGCAATTTTAAGTTATCTTTAAAATGAACAAATTACACGTAAAAATCACTTTTGAGAAAAATGCATTTGAAGTTTAAAATATTGCATTTTTATGAAAATCAGGAACATACATACTTAAAATTCACCACATTTGTAAGTTAAACTTTCTTTTTGTTCAGCCTTAGCTAATTTTCCTTTTTTAGCCAACTTATTTTTTTTCTGGCTATTTTTTATGTTTAGGAAGGAATGACGCTTTGATTCCTTTACACGTTCATCAACAAGTCTAACAAAACCTTTCAAAGCATGAACACCAGGATGTACTCAAATACTTTTAATAATATCCAGCAATCCTTCAGATCCTTTGTTAAACTGAATAACAGCCATTAATGGTCCCAACTGAAGAGTTTGCAGCTCAACAAATACATCTTTCGGTACAAATTTCCAGATGACACCATTAGAACTCTCATTTGCATTTTGTGTTTTTTCATGCAAGCCTTTTGTCAAGAGTTTTTGATGGCAGAGCTACATATATATTGGTTTGATAATGTTCATCACATTTTTTGGAAGTCCTTTTGAATTTTCATTATAAAATCACCTATTTGAAGCAACTTGTTGAAAGTTTCACCAGCTTTTTTTTCCGACAGGACACTGACCATGCATTGGTGTTTTTGCACTTGAGCAGCAATGAAAAAATGCAGCAATTACTGCAGTTTGCTTACCCTGTAAATCATTTACATAACTGCGGATTGCAATGCCATAATAGTTTTGCAATTTATCGATAAACGCATCGGTCAATTTTCCTCGACCTCCAAGGCCCTTTAAATGTTGCCACTTAATATCTGGAAGTTTAATTATTTTAAATATTTTATTAAATGCTTACAAATAATTATATTTCAAACAGCACGTTGTTTATTTCCTTTTATAACAGGTGTTTGGCTCTTTAAACACCCCCTCTTTGTGGTTTAAAAGCCCACTTCCGGTTTATCGACCTTCACAAAATCTTTAATATCTCCCGTTCTAATTAGCGTAGAGGCAAAACCAAACCTGTTTTAAAAAGCCAAATAAATGTTCTATATAATAAAATAATTAAAAAAAATATGATTTTTGGCTCCGATTACAACGTGTTCGGATACCTTCACATAAAACGATCCAATTATAAAAAATACTTTTAACGTTTCTTCGCGTTTTGATTGTATTTATTATTATTTTTGAAGCACCGAACAACATATCGTTTTCATAGCATAAAAAAAGGCATGGATCATGAAATAAGAAGAATAAAACCATTTTAAAATCGTGTGTCTTATATTGAGAGAATGAAAGAGAAATTGGATTTCACAGGATTAAATGTTTATTTGGATAAAATCGCAAGTCTTATTTACCTACAATATAAAAAAACTTAATGCTGTATATATCGAATCTAGGAATATTTTTACAATATTACGTAGCTTCAAAAAAAATTAAGTAATGGAATAAAAAAAATATTTAATCATTGCTGCCTTGTTGCTTTGATTTTTTCATAAAAGTTCATTTATTTCCGTTTTGACTTTGATGTTTTAGTTAAAGCAAATGGTATTCCATTAATTAAATGGACTTTCTCCATTGTTTTCCTTTAACATATTTTTTATCAAGCAATATCAAGTGAAAATATTTTTATACTTCAATTTTTCCTCTTCGACGAATATAATTAATCCATAATCTTTGTAACAAAATTAAGCTATTTCTCTTAATGAAAATATCAGAGTTAATAAAATGTATTTAATCTTTCTTTTTTGTGAAAAAAGGACCTCTCAAAGAGCAAAAAGCATAAAGTAAAACATAAACCTTCAAAAAGTTATTTCAGCAACTCAATTTCAGCGAAGTTGAAAAAAAGCATAAAATAAAAGAAATACGTCTTGTGTAATTGTACTTGAAATTTATTAGAAAATTGATAAAGTAAAAGAATAAATATTTTATTCCACTCTTTTTTTTTTTCAAAAGTCTGAACAATTTTTTTTCCTCGAACTAGTATTTCGTTCAAGATATAAGTTATTATAAGTATTTTTAAAAAGACTTCTTCCTACTATCGGGTGAAAATTTTATGATTTTGTTTTTGCCGTTGTTCGGTATGTTATTTATATGTATTTTGATACAAAGCTTTTCACACAAAAATGTCTTTGTGAATTAAAATCTGTTTTAAAACATTTATCTATGCAAGCTGCTTCAAAACATTTGGAACAAATTTGAAATGGAGATGAAATGTAATTAGACGAGCGTAAATCATCGTACACCGTACTCAAAGCAAGTGCTGAAACGCTTTAAGATTTTTTTTTTATTAATTATTATTAATTATTAGAATATAAAATGCATTTACGGTATAAATTTTAGTAAATAATTGCTGAAATTTACTGCAAATACAGAATAATAAGAAAAATGTATTACAAACAGATAAATTATTAATTTCGCTTTGCGAAAGCATTGAGCTCTCTGAGTTCCAAATGAAATTTGTTTTTCAGAAAGTTAATTAAAATCTATTAAATATTAAATTTGTATTTTGCATTTGAAAATATTCAGAATTGGAATTGAGAAAAATAAAATAAATATTTTGTAAATTAATACATGAATTTGGGGGCCCTTTGAAGTCCCGGGCTCATGAGCAAAGTCCCGATTTGTACGTGCAATAAAAAGTGCCTGTCATTTCTACTGCATATGTATACATTACCTCACAAACTTTTAAAATGCATTTTGCATGCTTCCCTTCTTTCTGATTCTCTATGCTGTTCTGTGTCATAATCAATTTCTGCTTGTTAAAGGAGATGGCCGGCTGTAAGTTTTTTTTTCCCCGCCTTACCATTCAGAATGTTTTTGCTCAAAATCCAGGAAAATACGGATTATGCTATTTTAGAGGCAAGGGACGCCCACAGGGCAACCCTGCTGTAAGCTTGTTTTGATAAATAAATTTTTTCGATGTCCCTTTCAATGTTTACAGGTAGTCAACACTATTAGTTATTATAGTATGTTTGTTTTTTCCTGTTCAAACCATTCATGATTGTACTCTGATAAAAAGTTACCAACTTTAACATAAGTTACTAACAATTCCTCTTACTTTTTAACTAATTTTAGTTTTATTCTATAATGTGAAGCTGCTTTGGTCAATAAAATCCAATTAAAACTTGATTAAATTTCATCCATAACTTTGCTTTTTGAAATACATTTGCTAGAAAATTTCTTGTTTAATACGCTAACTTCAAAATATTAATTTGCAACCAAATGGTTGCTTCACTGACGAATAATAACTTGGAAATAACTTGGAATACATTTATTCTTTTCTTTTAAAAGTAGTAACCTCTCCATATGAAAAAAAAAAAGTCTCGAAAAGAATTTATCCGAGCACTAAAATACAAAACTAAAGTAAATAGAACAAAAGAGGTCCGTTTTATATAATTGCATTTGGAATTCCGTAGAAATTTTTTCAGATAGTAAAAACTAAGTCGCCTGATTTCTGCTCGTTCAGTTTTCTATATTCTTTCTTTGATTGTTTAGTAGTATTTTCAGAATAGACTTGTTTTTTTAATACAAAAACAGCCTTTTTCTCCAAGTAAAATAAATAAGTATTTTTATTACATAATTTACATTTGTTTTTCTAAGATACCGAAAGATGTTATTTTCTGTGCATACATTAGATGGCTTGCTATGATTTTTTTTAACTATTTGGAAAATAGTTGTTGTCCTCAGTACACTGTTAAAAATAAATCTGTGAATTCACGGTGAAACTACCGGCAGCAAAGTAGCCCAACTTTTACCGTTCCGTTAGTAGATTTTCCGTTCTGGAAAATACAAGTAGGGAAAACTGTTTGAAGCAGACTTGTATAAAACCAAAACTTTCTGCGCACATAATATTAGGTCAAAAACTTCCTGCAAACTAATTTAATGTATAATAAAATTACATATTACATTATTTTGGCATGGACGAAATTTGCTTTTATTATGCAATTCATGGGTGCAATTCGCATTTTTTGCGCGCTTCATGGGTGCCATTCGCGTTTTTTGCACGATTTACGGACGTAATTCGCGTTTTTTAGGCAATTTATGGACGTAGTTCCCTATTTTTATGCGATTTATGGTCGTGATTCGCGTTTATTTATGTGATGCATGAACGTAATTTGCGTTTTTTACGAACTTTATCGATGTAATTATTTTTATGCGATTCATAGTCGTTATTTGAGTTTCTTAAGCTATCTGTCGACAAAAACTACGCTTTTTTAGCGATCTGTCGATAAAATTCGCGTTTTTTGAACGATTTATGAACGTAACTCATTTTTTATACGATTCATGAACGTAATTCGCGCTTTTTACGCGATTCATGGACGTAATTCGCGTTTTTTATTCGATTTATGGACGTAATTCGCGTTTTTTATTCGATTTATGGACGTAATTCGCGTTTTTCCAGAGATTCATGGACGTAACTTGCTTTTTTGAGCGATTCATGGGCGTAATTCGCGTTTTTTGAGAGATTCATGGACGTAATTTGCGGGGGTTTTTTGAGCGATTTATGGATGTAAATCGTGTCTTTGGGACAATTCAAGGACGTAATTTGCGTTTTTTGAGTGATTTATGCGCGAAATTCGCGTTTTTTACGCGATTAATAGATGAAATTTATGTTTTTAGCGCGTTCTTTAGACGAAATTCGCGTTTTATACGTTGTCTTTGGACGAAATTCACGTTTTTCGCGCAGTCCTTTGTCGAAATTTTTGTTTTTTACGCGATTCTTTGTCGAAATGCACGTTTTTTATGCGATTCTTTGTGGAAATCCACGTTTTTTACGTGATTCTTTGTGGAAATCCACGTTTTTTACGTGATTCTTTGTTGAAATTTTCGATTTTTACGTGATTCTTTGTTGAAATTTTCGACTTTTACGAGGTTTTTTGAAGAATTTCGCGTTAATAGTAAATAATTCGTACATAAAATTGAGGGAATACTTTTACTTTTTCGTACTAAAAAAGTTACAAAAATAAAAATTGTTTCTTTCCTAAAATTTTCTGCGCACGGCGTGCGCGCGTGCGTCTATATTATACAACTCTGGTTTGAAGAATCAGTAACTTTCCATTACAAAGTTTGGTTTTTAATAATAATAATTTAATATACTTTTTAAAATTGATGCATCGATTAATCGTCAAAGAATTCGAAATTACCGAGTGATTTTAAGCTGCTATGTTATTTTACTTAATTATTATTTCGTATACTTTAGTTCATGCCGTCCGGAGGATCGAACTCGGGACCTTTAGATTGCGGAACAAATCCTTACGAACTGAGCCAAAGCTGCTGATGCTGGATTGTACAAAGTATGTCTTTTATGAATTAGTGGGAAAATCTGTTGTGCTTTTTAAAGATTTCCTTTCAAATATATTCTTTAGAATATTTGTAAACTGTTTATTTCATTTTATTTTAGGCTGATGCATAATACTTATTTTTTAAATCAATTTTAATTTTTTAAATAGTTTAAATTTAAAAAAATCGCTGTTTAAAACCACAGTTTTTTTTTTTTTGGAATGAATGAAAAGGTTTTTTTAACAATTTAAAAAATATACATATAGACAATTTTTTGAAATTGTCGTGCAAATTTATTTATTCGTTTATTTATTTATTTGTTTTTGGCTAATAAATTAAAATATTTTTTAATAAGAAATAAGAAAAAAATAAACAGAAAAAATGTAGTTTAAAAGGGATTTTTTAAGTTTTCATTATTCCATGGCGTCAGTGGGACCCGAACCCATAATCTGCACTCGCAGGCGACTAGCGGTGTGGTGCCTTGACCATTCGGCCATGGAACCCCCTACGCAACGGAGTGTCTCCGTTTTTTTTGTTTTTATTTCCATCCATTTCGTTATTTTCAGGAAATATGGTGGAATTTTATGATTTGTAACGGAAAATACCCTTTTGTTGTGAAAAGGGACCTTTTCTGTGAAATTCAAGAAAAATATGTTCGTGAATTTCAGAATTTTTTAACAATGTAGCGAATTGGGAAATCTGAAGTGTATCTGAATCTTTTTATTGGTTGAATCTCGCAACTTATTCGTTTTCTGATTGGTCCATGCTTAATGTCTAGAAATGGAATAGCTCTGTTGCCACGATGACAAAAAAGTATTAAAAACTACAAAAAAATTAATAACTCAAAAACAAATTTAGACACAGGTTTCAAAAAAGTTGCATTTAGTAATTTTTTTCTTTGTACGACGGTGTAAAAATTAAAAATGTGCGATTTTTAAAAATTTAAAAATTTACGGTATCGAAAATTGTTAAACTGAAATGTCATTTAATATTTGTTTATGATTGGTCCAGGAATATTAAGGTGACTAAATGTCTAGGCATATTAATATGACTCTTATTACGTAAGCTACGTTTTGATCATCATAAAAATGATGTTATTGTTGTTCTTTTTTAAATATAGAAATCTTCTATAAGCCTAAAATTATAGTCTTTGAAAATATTTTTTTCCAAATAGTCGTTGTAATTTGTTATTACTATTATTAATAATAATATTTTAAGTGGAAATCTGTTTCGTTGAATAAATATGCCCAGAAGAAAATGCAATACACAAACTCTTTATACTTCTTAATGTAAATATTTTGTTATTATAATAACATTCACTTAAATTAAAATGCACCATTTGTAGGTAGATACCATTACAACTAATGGTGGTGAAAATTATATATGTGAATGTTTATTTATCTTTTTAAATGTGCAATTGAAATACATTTTACTATTGTACCGTAAATAACACTTATTTTCATTGGAAATTAAGAATTATTTTAATTGTCTTAAAGTTTCTGGAAACATTCAAATGCAGTTATATGCATTCAAAAGCAGAAAATATACTTTATCTGGTTGTTTTTGAAGGAAAATATCAAGAGATTAAATTTATTTTATTTTGATCCTAATTAAACAGATGTTCTTGAATGTAGATATTTAATAAATGATGTTTATCTCATTGTATAACAATAATAAAAAATATATATGTGGGATATACTCTCGCATGTGGGCTACACTCTGTGTTACACCTAGAGATGTAAATTTTCCGGAAAAATATAAGTGTCGGAAAAAAACTGGTTTTTTACCGGTTTTTTTCGGAAAAAAACGGAAAAATTGATTTTTCATGACTGTTTCTCCCAAATAAATTATATTTTCTTAGAGAATATTAAATAATAAACATTTTTTCCCATTTATATGTATTAAATGAAAATTATTTTCACTTTATATTACAAAATAAAAGGAAAGTAGCAAAGCCTGCTTTTAAAAGTTTTTTTTTTTTTTTTTTTTTTTTTTTCCCCCACAGCCTAAGAATTTTTATTAAATGCTATTATTTGTTATGTCATATCTCTGTTGAAATGATTTTTCAGTTACATGTATAACTACCAAATGACCTAATGTAAAAACCTAAGCCGGTCTTGTCTGCAGTTTGGAATGAAATAAATTATGCATTCCATAAGTATAGTTTTTAAGTAAATGATACTAGTTTAAAGAAATTATTGCAGTTTTGTCATTATTATAAATATCAGTATTCAAAAATTCCATTGTTTGTTTAAAAAAGATATATTTTTACACTATTACTTTTTTTTCTTAGAATTATAATTTTATTTCCTTTATAAAATATGTTTAGTTTTGGTATAGCTTTCCAATCTCAACTCAAAAAAGTTTTGATTTAGTTTTATAATCTAAATTCAAACAAAACTAAGTTTTACTTTGGCTTTGAAGAATTCTTGTAATCGTAGAATTCTTGTAATCGTTTGTCATCGAGTCTTTCGAATAATAATATTTGTGTTCGTCCCATAAAATCATCCAGTTTTTAAACACACAATTTATTCTTCACAAAACATATAAACATACACTGTACTTCACAAAACATATATTAAATAATAGTTTTCTCGGCTTTTTCGCCGGATCAAAACAACTTCCATCCAAGCGGGATTCAAAACATTCTAAACTATGTTTTCCCTCGTGACGGAATGACGTCACGACAAAATCCCCATAGGGATTATTTCTTTCCCCAAGGATTGAAGTCGTAACATCCTCCCGCCCCGATGAATACATTCATCAAATTCGGTAGTTTAATCATTATGAAATATGTATAAAATATCACTAATCATTTACTAATACTTATGAATACAATACAATTACTATAACTCACACTACATTACAGTTCAATTATATAGAATTAAGCAACAACAATACTAAATTAATACTAATGCTAACATAATGGTAAAATAAAATAAAGGCAAAAATATATAAACAATAAAAACCGAACCAAACCCAAGTTTGATATCTTAGTTGTCGAGTTCCATAGGGAAAACCATTTGGACCGCGCGTTTGAGAATTCCTGTGGCAGTCTTCAGAGTTAAGCTTCTTACTTTTCCATCGCGGCCCTGATGAACTTCTAAGACTTTTCCGATTTTCCACATTTGTCTTGGCAACTTGTCTTCACCTATTAAAACTATGTCATCTACATTAAAACATTTTACAGCATTTACAGGTTTAGAAAAATGTACACTTTTAAGTTGGAGGAGATATTCTCCCTTCCACCTATTCCAAAATTTATTTAACAAAGTTTCGCGATACAAATATCTTTTAAGGAGTAATTTTTTATTACTTTTCATAATTTTATCATATTTGACAGCCATGGGGGTAATGTAGTCAACCTCTTTCCTGTAAGGAAATTGGCCGGAGTGAGAGGGAATGGTTCATCCGGTTCATTATAAACATAAGTTAGGGGTCGCGAATTTATTATTGCCTCTATTTCAATAAGAACTGTTTCGAGTTCTTCCCGAGTAACTAGTGCCCGTCCCAATACCTTTCTTAAAGCACCCTTGGTGATTCGAACCATTCTCTCCCAATATCCACCCCACCATGCTGCACGTTCCACTATAAATTTCCAGGTTATGCCTTTTTTACTAAAATAATTTTGTACAAGTTCAGAAGTTAAATTCGAGTACAATTTCTGAATTTCACGATCAGCATTTTTAAAAGATTTGGCATTATCAGAGTAAACAGTATTACAAAGTCCTCTTCTTGATATAAATCGTCGAAAAGCTAATAAAAAGTATTCAGTACTTAAGTTGGACACAATTTCTAGATGGATGGCACGAGTCACAGCACAAGTAAATAAGGCAATGTACAGTTTATTCATATCTTTAGTATATAATGGTCCAGCGAAGTCCGTACCAACGATCTCAAAAGCACTTTCAGCATAAAGTCTGTCCGCAGGCAATGGAGCTACAGTTTGATTACCTGGTTTTACCTTGTAGCGTCTACAGATGAAGCACTTATTGAGGCACGATTTAACTGTCTGTCTGCCCTTCAGAATCCAAAAATTTTCACGAAGTTGAGTAAGTGTATCTGATACACCAGCGTGGCACAAGTTCTGATGCTCCCTCATTATTAGTAGCTCAGTGAATTTTGAGTTCCCTGGAATTATTAAAGGATGTCGTTCTGAAAATTGGAAATTAGAATGTTGAAGACGTCCACCCAGAACTATAAGCTTATCAGGAGTCATACTGGGATTTAGACTATAAAGTCTTGAATCGTTGCTGATTGGTGAATTGTTCAACAGTTGCAAATATTCCCTTTCAAATTCAGTTTTTTGAATGAAGTGAATCCAATAATTTAGAGCATCGGCCAATTCTTCTGCAGATATGGGAGCTGTCCTTTTCTCAGATTTATACTTACAGTTTCTAATAAAACGAATAATATAAGCAGTGACCCTCAGCATTTTATTAAGGCTACTATACTTGTTAATATCCAACAAGGGATCTCTAGGTTCCTGCGAAATTTGAAGGAGAACTTTAACATCCTTCATTTCTCTTTTAAGTTCCATTATTTCATCATCAGATTTAACTCGTATTTCATCAGAGGGCAATTCGTCCATTTGCAACCAAGCTGGACCTGAAAGGCAGACTTCGTCCTTTACGAGAGTGAAGGAGTGCATACCGCGAGTTAGTTTGTCAGCCGGATTTTCCTTCCCACTGCAATAACGCCAATTGGAAGGGTTAGTTTTTTCTTTGATTTCAACAACTCTATTTCTCACAAACTGTTTTAAGTTTTCAGAAGCACCTCGTATCCAATGCAGACAAATTTGGGAGTCACACCACAAATATATATCGTTCTCCTTAATAATTGGAAAAATATTCCTCAGATAAGATGCTAGTCTGGCCGACATTAAAGCACCTAATAATTCAAGCCTGGGTAAAGTTATTGGTTTTAGGGGAGCAACACGTAATTTAGCTATCACAAATTTTGTCGAAATTTTGGTAGGATATTTTATTCTAAAATATGCAACTGCACCATAAGCCTTTGGGCTCGCAACAGAAAATAAGTGCAGTTCCAAGTTTTCAAATTTAGAGTCATCGAAATATTGTCGAGGAATAGTCATGGCTTGGGTTTTCATGACATCATCAAGCCACTCCTGGAATATAAGGTGAAATTCGTGTTTCAGAGGTTCATCCCAGGGAATTCCAATTTCCCAAAGTTGTTGCATAAGCAACTTTATACGAATTGTAAAAGGGGCAAGAATGCCCAAAGGATCAAATAACATACCGCAGGCCTTTAGAACAGTTCTTTTAGTTGAAGGGTTGGCACTTATGGCTTTAAAATGCTCCGTGGCAACAGTTATGTTATCGTTCACATTATCCCAAACGATTCCTAACACTTTAATTGGGATTCCAAGTACTTCAGGTGCTTGTTTGCAGTTAATATTTTCTTTTAACCACATATTTCGTAAAATGGGAGAATTAGTTACCCATTTTCTTAAATTCATAGAAGCTTGATTCATAATGTAAATAGCGTCTTTAGAAATAGAGAAAGCATCTTTAATTTTTTCGCAGCCACTAATAAAATCGTCCACATATAACTCATTCAGTAATTCAGTAACATCTTTGAACTTATTTTTAAATTTAGAAAGATGTAATCTGATAGTTGCAGCTAATATAAATGGGCTGCATTTTACTCCGAAGGGAGCTCGAGTGAACTGCAGGATTCTGATATCATTGCGACCCAAACCTAAATTTGTCCCCTGATCCCTTCCCCACAAAAATTGCAAAAATTTTCTATCTTGCTCAGCGATACCTATTTCCAAGAACGCTCGTTCAATATCCGCGCAAAATGCAATTGGGTTATATCTAAATTTCAATATAATCTTAAGCAAATCGGGATTCAAATTTGGGCCGCTCTCTAAACAATCATTTAGGGAAATTTCTCCCTTTGCTTTAGAAGAGGCATCGTAACACACCCTAAGTTTAGTAGTTTCTTTCGACTCGCTAACTACTCCGTGATGGGGCATGAAATATGATTGTCTGTTTTCATTCGGATAATAATCTATTTCCTCGATAATATTATCTTTTAACTGATTTTCGATAATATCTTTGTATCGCAAATATAAATTTTCATCTCGCTTAAATGTATTATTCAAACTAAATAAACGTTTCCTAGCAATTTCATAATTACTATTTAATTCCGAAAAATCCCTTTTCCAGAGCAATCGCGTTTCATATCTTTTATCATTATACGTTGTATTCTGACTAAATTGTTCTAAAATATCTTCAGTTGTTCGTGAAACATCATTTTTTACATTAATTCCTATCGATTCCAATTCCCACAAGTCTTTAATTCTTTCATAATCCGGTTCACTACCCGCATGAGTTCAGGGGCGTAGCGTGAAATTTTTATTGGGGGGGGACCAAAATTTGGCGCCTTTTAATGTTTTGGCGCCCTTGAATTATTTGCACATTTTTTAGGAGAAGGGGGGTAGTTATGCTACTTTTTAAGTTTAGTTAATTATTCATGGCAATGGCATCTATCTAGGTGATATAAGTGATGCAGCCATGATTAAATTTCCATTTCCAGCGTGCATGCACATGTGCTGATAAAATATTTCTCCCAGCTCTTGTTTTTTTAAGGTCTAAAAAGGCGATGTAGAATGTTTGAAGAGAATCCTAATCCTGGATCCAGTGGCGTAGCTAAGGGGGGCGTCCGCCCCGGGCGCCGAGGCCTAGGGGCGCCAAATTGAGAGAAATTGTTATATATCTATATTGGGGTGGGGGCGCAAAATTTCTTGCTGGCCCCGGGCGCCAAAAAAACATAGCTACGCTACTGCCTGGATCCTTAAATTCATTTTCCTGACATGATAAGAACAATTGTATTTGGAAGAAAAATAAAAATACAGAACACAAAGTTAATTACAATAGAGTTATAGTGGTTTCAAAGCCGCAGCTTCCGCCCGAAACTTACTGGTCAATATAATTGAATTTAGCCTTCAATTTTTTCTTGTGACATCCTCCGAGATCGGGCCCACTACTATCACTCCCAATGTGGTGGGAGTGATAGTAGTGATAGTAGTAATAGTGATAGCAGTAGTGATAGTAGTAAAAAAGGAATTATGTAAAAAAGGAATGTTAAATCTCTGGATGAACATTCGACCCTTTTTCAAGGAAGTAACGGTGGTCTATATACAAAATATACTGAATATTCCACTTTCTGTAAAATGAAATAACATGTTTTCCCTTATATAATCTTAGTTCCCCAGTAAATACAGATAAGTAAAAAATAACCTGTATTGTACTGCAATTGTAACACAAAACTTTAAAATATTTTTTTTTTCTAATGTGCATTTTTTAAATCGGTTACACGATTATTCTATTAATTATACAGTACATTAACGAATACTTTTTTCCTGTTACTTTTTAACATTAAAAGACAGTCGTTCAAAATAAATTTAATTCTCTCTTTTGACAATGGCTACTTTAAAAGCAAAAATCAATTATTTCCAAATCCCTTTATCCAATCACTTGAACAAAAATATTTTTAACCCCTTAAGCAACATGTTCAATTTAGCAATAGTATGCTGAATACCGGATATCATTAAATTTCGGCATAAGTAATTTATCACAATAGCAATTAGCGACGCAAAAAACTCAGATGCATAGAATATTTCAATCTGGATTTAAAATAAAGACATATACACATATATTTTGGAATTTCAGATAGAAGAGTTCACTTTGCACGTCGGTACATCGTGATGTTTATATAGTTAATTGAAAACTGTTATTTATCAAATTTAAGCTGTAATGTCCACCGCAAGGCAGAAAAAAGACCCATCAGAAGAGTGACAATAACTTGAAATGTATATGTACAATTGATAAAACATAACAAAATTATATTTAGGAACCATATTATAAAACAAAAATAGAGCCCAAATAATAAAAAAAAATCTATTGCTCAGTTGAAAATGTTTTTGAAAAACATTTTTTTTTTTTTTACCACATGATCAGTAACCCTTGCAAGAATGAAGTCAGTACCACTTGATCATAAACAATGCATTTTTAACTATAATGTTACAATTTTAAATACAGTGTTTTATAAGATAAAATCTGTGAAAATGCAATATGTGGATACCTAAACCTAATAATAATAATAAACCTAATAAACCTAATAGTAAAAACAGATAAGTAAAAAATAACCTGTATTGTACTGCAATTGTAACACAAAATTTTAAAAGTTATTTTTTTTCTAATGTGCATTTTTTAATTCGGTTACACGATTATTCTATTAATTATACAGTACATTAACGAATACATTTTTTTCCTGTTACTTTTTAACATTAAAAGACAGTCGTTCAAAATAAATTTAATTCTCTCTTTTGACAATGGCTACTTTAAAAGCAAAAATCAATTATTTCCAAAACCTAACCTAACCAAAAACCTAAATAATAATAATAATAAATCATGTGAAACTGAATATTTGTTTGGTTCCATTCGATTGCATCTTATTATGTTCGATTGTTTTTTTTTTTTTTTTTTTTTTTGAAAAACATTTGTAAGTAATGGTGTATTCCGATCCAAACTGCTTATTTTCGCATTTAATTTTGAATTCATTTTTGCTCTCAAATTCATCAGACTGACAAATTCTCTTATTCAAAAACTATACAAGGTGCCGTAAATCTCGATTATTTGATAAAGGCAGAAAATAGTGTGAAAAATGCTGTCAAAGTGGGCGTTGTGAACCGAATTTTCCGAAGCGGAAGACCTGGAGCCGAAAAAAAGAACCATGCTGAAGCAATGATTGTTTATCAATCAAATTCTAATAAATGGAGCGAAAAATAAGATCATACGGCACCTTGTACATCTCTTCGAAAATCACTCCAGCAAATTTCATGTTTCTATTTTTAAAAATGAGTCTGAAAGTCTATCAGAAAATTTCGAGGTGTTGAAGGTAGAAAAGCATGTTTTCGAGTACACCCTTAAACATATATTTCTTTTAATTTTGGGGAAAGCTTCATTCCTGCCCAGTCCTGAGTTAAAACTAGGTCGATTATTAATAATGTAAAAGTTTCAGAAATCACCATTAATCAAAAAATAGCTATCTGTTTAGGAAATAAATAATAAAAATCATTAAAACTTAAGTTTACCGGAAAACTGAGAATGCTATTCGATTTTTTTCCTATAATAATAGCAATGATTGATAATAAATGAACTCACAATTGCGTCAGAAATATAAACATTGTACTTTAAGAACATGCTTAATTAAAGGAAAATATGTACATTTTTACCTTCGACTGCATCATCGTTTTTTATCCACTTTTTCATAAATTTGCGTCATTTCTCCGCTCCATAACTTCTTTTTCGCTTTTGTTCCTGGTTTTTTATTTTTATGTTTTATTTCAGTCATCATTCATGACTGAATTTCTTCTCTCTGGAAGACTATGAAAGACAGCTTTTTATTTTTATTTTAAAAATTGAACGAAAAAAATCGCTAGTTTTGAAAAGTCGCGTTATTAGCTTCAGTGCAATCTGACAACACTAGACACTGGACAACAAAGATGTACGTAGGTGACGCCCGGAAATTATTTAACCTCACACAAGGAAGGACATAAGAGGGGAGTTAAAATAATTAAGGTCAGATGACCCTGTCGAGGACCACCAACCTTGAATTGGAATAAGGGGAGAACTTTTCTCTGAAAAATCACATTACATGTAGTGATCGAACAATGTCCATTTCCGAAATGTGTTCTTGTTTTCGCACTGGGGATAGCGCCTAGTAGTAATCTTAAAATGTCTCAAATGTAATGGATTGCCTATATTTTTTTGAAACCATAATTTATTTTCTAATAAATTTACAATAATATTAATTCCAAATCATGTTACTGCTATTTCATTATTTTTTCTTTTTCCTTTTTTTTTGTGTGTGTGTGTGTGTGTGCGTATAAAAAATAATCTAAGAATGCCACATTAATAATAAAAATTTTAGGTGCCTAACGGCGCCTTTAAACCTTCCATGGCGCCCTTTTTGAAACTCTTTTTTAGGTGCCTGACTGCACCTCTAAACCTTTTGTGGCGCCCTACTACTAAAGCATATTATAGAACCATTCAAACGCACTTCAGTCGTTTCCACACTTCTTTTCCCTTTCATCTATTTCTAAGGGTGACCAACAACTACTATAAGAAGGAAATAACTGTACATCTATCCTGGAATTTTTATTTTGGATGCATAAATTTTCTTCGGGATAGGAGTGGGCGAATAGAGGTAGTAACAAGTCTAAAATTAAGTGCCTTTTTCATGTTTTGTTAGTGAATAGTAATTTATTTTGTAATTTTACATTTCAAATTAAGTTGTTTTATAATTACTTATTACTACTAACAAAGCCTTTTTTCCGGGCGCCTAATGGCGCCCCTAAACCTTTCTTAGCGCCCTACTACCTGAACATATTGGGAGGGGAGGCTCCCCCCTCCCCCCCCCTAAAGCTACGTCCCTGCATGAGTTATTAAATGATTAACGTGAACTTCCTTGGCATTTGATTCTCTTCCCTTACCTTGTATAACATACCCGAAAATGCTATCTGTCGCTACCAATCTATTACTAAGTCTTAAATTTCTTTCACTTAAAATTTCCCATATTTGATCTGCGCCAATTAAACAATGTATTTCTGTTGTAGTGCCAAGATCAGCCAATTCAATTTCCTTCTCAAGGGCAAGATGTCTTACCCAATTCGAAGGTACTTCAACCTCTCCACACGTAATAGAATCTATGACAACTGCATTTATTTTCTTTCTTTGATCGGGATTAATTCTGCTTTTTAGAACCAATTCTACGATATCATACATCTGTTTTTCGGACTGTATTTCCAAACGGATAAATTACAAGTGATTCTCTGTTAATGACTTTTAAATTCAAGAAATCAGCAATTTCCTTTTTTATGAAAGTCCTCGTCGCCCCTCCGTCTATCAAACATCTAATTAATGTTCCATCATTTGACCTACTTTCTACCAACGCGGAAAATGTTTGCAAAAACACTGTATTTGAAATTTTGTTGTTTACTTTTTTCTCTTTACAAAATAAACTATTTTCTATTGCCAAATCATCACGTTTATCGTTTGAGGAAGGGGGGGTTACAATTTGATCACAAATTAAAATGTTATGAGGTAATTTACAATTGCGACACACATTATTTTTCTTCCAACATTTCTTCATTACGTGCCGACGTTGGAAGCAATTAAAACAACGGCCCTGTGTCATTAAAGCTTTTTTTCTTTCTGAAACATTTAAATAACATTTTTCATTCGAATGAGAATTATCGGAACAAAAAATACATTTATTCCCGGCAGTCGCCAGAAAGGCGGAGGTTGTAGACATTGGTTTCTTTTGCGGATTATTACCATATCTGGATCTGTTAAAATTAGTAGGATTGTAAGAATTATTACTCGCTTGTTTTTGTTTCAAATTTTCCGAACCGCTACTCTGTTGATTTGATAGTAAAAGTGATGTTTCACGACAATGAATTTCTTTCCTTAAAAATTCCATTAAATCACTTATATCAAACTGATCTTCTGAATTTCGTTGTCGATTATATTGAAGTGTTATTTCATCGGGAATTTTTTGTAATATTACGGGGCAAAGTAAATTACTGTATGTTCCGGCAGCTACGCCTAGCGATTGTAGAGATCTAACTTGAATTTCAATTGCATCATACATTTTCCTGAGAGCCTTAATATTACAAATTAACTTAACTGGTTCAATTAATAACAATTTATTCATATGTGAGCTAGTTATTAGGTCTAAGCGACCAAACCTGTTTTTAAGTAACTGAATCGACGAATCATAATTCTCGTTAGTTAAAGCAAATCCTGAAACTGCGGATAAAGCAGTTCCTTTTAAATAAGTTTTCATATACGCGAATTTCTCTATCTTACTTAAGGACTTATTATTATGTATCGCTACTTCAAATGAATTCCAGAAATCTAACCATTCACTACAATCTCCATTAAATACCGGTATGTTTAATCGGGGTAAATTAAGTGTTTGGTTTTCATGCGAAACAGGTAGCCTTTCATCATGTCTGTTACTTTCTGTTTGCGGTTTCTTTTCTAAAGATTTTAGACATCTATCTAGTTTTGTTTTAAAGGTTGTACCCATTTCCCGATATTTATCACTACTTGTGATTTCTTTTTTCAGTTCTTTAATTTCAATTTCAGATTCAATCGAACTGTCTAACTCTTTCAATTCTTTAAGTTTTTCATCTAACTGATTTTTTAAATCGTGTAAGTCTTCAATTTTAGCTTCGACTAAATAAGTTTCATTAACTGGATTTTCTAATGTATTATCTATTTTCGTAGTTAATTTAGTAAACAATTCTCTTACCGAGGTTCTTTTTAGTTTAGTTCGTTCTATATCCATTTTCAAAATTATTTACAGAATTCAAATTAAATAATTAAAGGGACTTACCTCGATCAGGTCGCACTGACATCAGAGTCGTCGCGTGTAATCAATAATCTTAAATCCAATAAAAAGAATAATAAATTAAGTATTCCAAAGAGCGTGTTCTATCACGTCCGGGTCACCATGAAGAATTCTTGTAATCGTTTGTCATCGAGTCTTTCGAATAATAATATTTGTGTTCGTCCCATAAAATCATCCAGTTTTTAAACACACAGTTTATTCTTCACAAAACATATAAACATACACTGTACTTCACAAAACATATATTAAATAATAGTTTTCTCGGCTTTTTCGCCGGATCAAAACAACTTCCATCCAAGCGGGATTCAAAACATTCTAAACTATGTTTTCCCTCGGGACGGAATGACGTCACGACAAAATCCCCATAGGGATTATTTCTTTCCCCAAGGATTGAAGTCGTAACAGGCTTACTCAGGTCTGCAACTAGAAAATAACGTAGGATTTATTGACTGTTAGATTTTTATTCACTAAAACCAGAAAAATATTTTAGTTTAATTAAATGTAATTTTTTTCTTTTTATCCTGAAATCTGGTATTCTATTCTTGAGTAAGAAACCATATTCAATAATGTTTCCACATGGTAATTTTATATTTCTAAGAGTGGAACTCAAAAGTTATGAAAACAGAACATTACAAATAGAAAATGCTCACTATTTGAGGAATTAACAAAAGCAGTTACATACAGAGATAAACTTCTACTGTGCTTTAGAAAACTACAAAAATTCAAAGTTTAATCAAAAGAGAAAGTATAATTTGGAACATAATTATTTGTAATAAAAATATGGGTTTTTTTTTTTATCACAGTAGTACTTTTCTAATGCAAACTGCCCATGTTTTTGCAACATTACTGTACATTATGGAGGCAAAATGGAGGTCAATTTTTGATTCAACACCTTAAAAAAACATTCAGTTAATCAGCTATGACGAAATCTTGAAAAATGCAGCATAGTAGTGGCACCTATAGGGCAATTTACACCAAAAATTAAACAACATTAATATATATCAGAAACTGTATAAAGCTGTAGTTTGATTTTTAAAAAAAATCGTCCTTGAGGTAAAGCTATTGCGATAATCATGAATAATGCAGCATAGCAGCATCATCTGTCGAGCAATTTACACCAAAAAGTAATGAGCACGAAGTTATGTCAAAGATTAACTTAATCTGAAATTTTATAAAAATACATACATTAGTTTGAGATAGAACTATTGTGGAAATTATGAATAATGCAGCATAGCAGTGCTATCGGTTTGGCGATATACACTAATAACTAAACATCTCAAGTTTATATCAAGGTGTAACTGAATCTAAAGATTTGTGAAATTATGTACATCAGTTCTTGAGATAGAGTGCCCATAAAATTTGTCACATACAGACTCACAGAGTGATAGATATTTTCCAAAAATCATCAAAACGTGTTCAGGACCTTCTAAAACTTTTAAATACACCAAAAACTGGAAGTCAAATTTTTCACGAAATCAATACTTACTTCTTGAAAAGATAGATTAAAGTAATAAATGCATACTTCAAAATTTTATGTTGAATTTTTAATTTTATCATTTCCATTAATCGGCATATTATTGCAATAATTTTACACATGAATTAATTTTTAAAAAGAGAAGTTGCATTTAATTACATATCTAGATTTTTTTTCATGTAATCAAGTTTTTGTGAAATTGTGAACTTTTGTATATACTTGTACAAAATATATTCAGAATTTTTGAATAAAAAATTATTACTATATTTAGGTTCCTATTTAGACATTTTTAATAAGATTATTTACATACATATATGCAACTTAATAAGATTCAGCTGCTGTATGGCATGAGATTTTTTTTTTCTTCAATCACTGCACTTGTGAAAGATTCAATTTGTTGATTAAACTTTTTCTGAAATGTCTATTTTCAAGAGAAATTTTGCAAAGGGTCTTGTGTTTCAAACAAGAAAAAAATGTGAAGGATCCTTTCAAGTCTTCTCAAACAGATTTCTGCTCAGAGATCAGATTACCCACATTAAAATTTTCATGTGAGATACTCAACATAAAAATAAATAAAATAAAAGTATGAGAATGTAGCTATTACAAAATTTTCACTATATTATTTCATAAATGAAATTTCAATTTTTCCAGTTCGGAAAAATTGAAAAATAAGCCTTCGGAAAAAAACCGAAAAAGACCGTTTTTTTTCGAGCATTGCCATCTCTAGTTACACCTGCATCAGACTGTATTTCCCTCCGCCACTCTCCGGAACGCTGGCTCGAGATTAAAAAGAAAAAGGTGAATTAGCGAAGCTGTGTGGCCAGGAGTGAATTAAGAAGAAGTAAATAGAACGTTTTTCAACGACGGAAAACTATGTTGATTAAAACTAAGACGGATATTTCGAAGTATAAAAATGACGATTGTTTTAAAGAACTTTAAAACATTTCCGACGAATTGATATATGATTTTTAAAGATTGTATAGAAAAGTAACGAAGAATTAATCTGTTTTATTTTTTGTTTATTTTTTGTTCTGTTCGTCTGTTAATAAATGTATGTGTCCGTCAGAAACTACTTTTTTTATTTTGAGTCAAGACTCGTTCATCCCATATATATAAATAACGGTCTAATAAACTGTGACGACAAATTACGCGTTTAACACATTTTTAAATTAAAATTCACGTACACTGTTAAAAAAATTCTGAAATTCACGAACATTTTTTTTTTTCCTGAATTTCACAGAAAATGGCATTTTCCGTTACAAATCACAAAATTCCACCATATTTCCTTAAATAACGAAACGGATGAAAATAAAAAGAAAAAACGGACACATTCCGTGTGTCCGTGGAGACCACTCGGTCTCCATGACCGAGTGGTCAAGGAACCACACAACTAATCGCCTTCGAGCGCAGATTATGAGTTCGTGTCCCACTTGCGCCATGGAATAATGAAAACATAAAAAATCCCTTTTAAATTACATTTTTTCTGTTTATTTTTCTCTTATTTCTTATTAAAAATCTTAATTTATTAGCCAAAAAATAAATAAATAAAGTACAATAATTTCAAAAAATTGTTTTTTTTTTTTTTTTTTTTTTTTTTTTTTTTAATGTAAAAAAGTTGTTAATAAAAACTTTTTTCATTCATTCATTCAAAAGAAAAAAAAAAGTGGTTTTAAACAGTAATTTTTTTAAATTTAAACTATTTAAAAAATTAAAATTGATTTTAAAAAATAAGTATTATGCATCAGTCTAAAATAAAATAAACTGTTTACGAATATTCTAAGGAATATATTTGAAAGGAAATCTTTAAAAAGCACAACAGATTTTGCCACTAACTCATAAAAGACATACTTTGTACAATCCAGCATCAGCAGCTTTGGCTCAGTTTGTAAGGATTTGTTCCGCTATCAAAAGGTCCCGAGTTCTATCCTCAGAATGGCGTGAACTAAATTATACAAAATAATAATTAAGTAAAATAACATAGCAGCTTAAAATTACTCAGTAATTTTGTATTCTTTGACGATTAATCGATTCATTAATTTTAAAAATTATATTAAATTATTCTTATTAAAAATCAAACTTTGTAACGGAAAGTTCCTGCTTCTTCAAACGGAGTTTTCCTTTCTTGTATTTCCCACAAAGGAAAATCTACTAACGGAACGGTAAAAGTTCGGCTACTTTGCTGCCAGTAGTTTCATCGTGAATTCACAGATTTATTTTTAACATTATTTTTAGCATTATCTTAATGTTTTAGCTGAAATGTTACAAATTGATATTACCATCACTCATTGTAATTACATTTAGGTTTGATATGTATTTTGAAACATATCCATTAAAAAAATAAAAGGGAAAAAATCAGTATTAACAATTTTTAATAGATAAAAAAGACAAAATTTTTAACATTGGCTTTTTTTTTTTTTTTCTTCTTTTTATTTCTGAACGTTTAAATTTCAGAGTGGTATGTTTCAAATTTTTTGCAAATGCTAATTGATAATACTTATTAGAATTTGAATATTTAAGATGATTTATTGTTCCATTTAAAAATAAAATATTTTTATTCGAAATTAACTTTTAAGATTATACCGAGTAAATTTAAAATATTATTCAACTGCATATTCGACCCTGTGAATCAGAATTTTGAAAACGTATAGGGAGATAGACATAGGATAGCAATGTACCACTGCTTCGTAATTTGGTTTTTTTTTTTTGTTGTTGTTGTTGTTGTTGTTGTTTTCTATTTTTTTTTTTTTATTGTTTCAAATACATATTTCTGCTCATAAATAACAATATATAAAATATTATTTTTAGCTTTAAATCATACGATGAAAACGCAGAATTTATTCATTTGGTAGGAAATTAACACAGCTATATTTTTTTGTAATCTAATCAAGACCAGAACTACAGAAGAATTTAATTAAATTTTGTAGAAAAGACACTCATTTGTTGATAAATAAATACACATTTTATAGCTTTACATCTAATAAATTATTTTGGGATATTTTTTTTTTTAATTGCATCTCAACATAAGGTATACTGTGTTGATACTACCTCAAAAAATGCATGCTGGACATTGTGAGATGAAATCTCACCGTGCTTAAACTATCGTATCTTTTTATTTCTTTCAGCATCAAACATCGATAATTCCTTAAATTTAATTCCATATTTATTTTTATGATCGCCACCTTCCACTAGTCTTATCGATATTTCTTTTCTCGTATCGCCGTAGACTTCGGTATCACAAGTACCTTTTTCGCACAACTTTTCCCCCAACGCAACGTTACAGTGAGCAAAAAGTTGCGTGACCTTAATATAGTGGAGAATCTGCTCGCTACTTTTGCTTACCGAACGTTTCCCGCATTGCATAGAAAATGTTGGTCATTCATTCAGCGCTGATCAACTGATCAATAGGAGCGGAGCGAGAAATTAAATAACCCCGCGAGAAGTTTGAAAAACCTGTTTACCGAACACGCAGCAAAATGAACAATCCTGTTTTGTAAAATGCTTGCCGAGAAATCTTTCTCAGTGTGATACAGCTTGCGCTTCCGTGGACGATCCGCTCTCCTTCGCGACGGCATGTATTGTGATGATGTCACGATGTGCATTTGGCGCTCCACAGTGTTGAATTCAGGGGGTGGCCAGGGGGAGGGGAGATTCCCTCCTGGAACAGTAAGGTGTCTCGTCCGGAAATTGAAATTTTGTGTTTTTAATGGTCAAAAAGTGCAATCCCCCCCCGGAACTCTATAATGGCCCCTCAACCCCCCCGGAGCCACATAAATCCATCCTGGAGAAAAGTGTTTAAATTCAACACTGCTCCCTCACGTATGTTCATTCCGCCTATTTGTGCCGAAATCGTTACGTAGAGGCGAGAAATGTTTTTCGTTTGAGCGCTTGGAACAAATTAAATGTAATTCTTTCCAATGTACCTTTGTGATTTGTTATGTAAAATATTGACGAAACTTTTAATTATCTAATCAACTTAAACATTACAGTAAAACATTTGTGTAACATTACTCTATAAAACTGGTGACAGCAACGCTGCCACCAGTATTATGGTGCGATTTTTTTCCACTTATATAATGGTATAATTTAAACACATGTTACACTAGTTATCTTGGTTAAACCAGTATTATCGGTTATTCCACCAAATTTATGGAGTAACGTTACACAAATGTTTTACAGTGTACGTTTTATTACTTTGTTAACCCATAGTCTTCATTTAAATGCCGGAAAAGCATTCTTAACCGGAATCGGAAAAGATGATTTTCTAGTTTCGTCCTTATGACCGATAATCCATTTATGATGAGAGTTTCTAGAGTCATCGCCTACATTATTTTAATATTTTATATGTATTCGCTCTCCGTAAAATTAAATAAAACCAGTGAATTTGGCGTGCTGCCTCTTCTACATAAATCTTTAGATGTGACTAAAAGTGAATTTCTTGATCTAATCCTCTTATACTAGGCTATTTAAATAAAGAAAATCAATATTCTACAAAAATATGTCTTCATTTAACAAGGCCATCTGTCTCAACTCGCCGTCATCAAGTAAGATCAATTTCCTCTATTTCTTTAGTTTGCTACTGTACACTACCAGTAAGATATATACTTTGCCACAGACATATCTTTTATATTGATTTAATAGAGAAATTTTCAATAGAAAAACGGCTAGAAAAATGTCCCCTATATTCATTTAAAACTAAATCTACAATCAAGAAAATATTCTAGTATATTTTGTCGTAAATTATATTGAAAAAAAAAAATTACTTTCGCGTTCTACGCAATTTAAAGGGCAAATAATCCACATTAAAAAGATAAATGTATTTCGAAGGTTATTTGCTTTCTTTTTCTTTTTTAAACTAGTTGGATGTGCCAATCCTAAAACTCAAATTTTAATATTTCAAAAATGTAAATTTTAATACTTCAAAAATTAATTACACATGTTAATAATTTATTATTAACTATTCAATACTATAACAACTTTGATTTTCATTTTAAATTTCTGCTTCAGTCAAATAATCACAGTAAAAACGAATTAATGTGGATCATGATATTTATTAAAATCAATAGTTCTCTTAATCTGTTATCAAGCTGTTTACAAATAGCCGGTTTAGTAGGACGCGAGTTCCTGTCTCTGCACGAGCCGATGAACAATATTGTATAGAACTATTGGCATTTTTTTTTCAAATTTAGTGAAGACCTGCTTTCCATAGGCAAAAATAATCATACACATAATTTCATACACTTTTTGATGGTAAAATAATGAAAATGGCACAGACATCACGATTACAGCGTCCCCTTTAGCTGATTTTTTTTTCAAATCCAGGGAAGATCTGCTGACCATAGCCAAAAACTTAGAAAAAATGGTTCAATTCTATGCATTACTTGATACACTTATAGGTGGTAAAATATTGACAATGGCACAAAAATTGCTATTGCAGCGCCCCCTTCAGGTGGATTTTTTTTCAAATTCAGGGATGACTAGCTAGACATAGTCATACACTTATACAAAAAATTTGGTTGAATTCTATGCATAACTTCATTTCTGGATCTTATTAGTATTACTATTATTATTATTATCCTTGCGACTATTTTCTCGCTGATTATGGTATAAAATGTCTCCACAGTGGTTTAACATTTTTTACTAGCATCAAAGATTAAAGTTGCATTTATCATTAAGTTTATTTAATTTTTCTTTCTGAAAAAATCCGAAACTTTTTATGGTAGATACCATTTTTAAATCTCTTGGGAATTTTGAATTTCTATTCAAGTGGATTCTCTGAGATAATTTAGATCCCACGCAGATAATTTCTGTTGCTTGAAAAAAAATCAATATCAAATTTCCTATTGTCAGACATCACTCCTGAAATTCTTCTACAATTGTAAGTTACTTTTCTTTTCTTTCGTTTTTTCCTCTCTTTTGTATTGGTTTGGAATTTCATCCGAAAAGCATTTCTATCACTCTGTAGCATTTATTTTTGATACAAAAAACGAAAATTATTTCTTAAGTACTTGCGATTTTTTTTTTTAGCCTCCGATGCTATTTCTTTCAGACAAGCTAAAAAATGTCGTGTCATCAGCCCTGAATTTTCTACTCAACCGATTTTGATAATTATTTTTTTAAATGAAAGCTATTTATTTGTAGTTGTGACCATTTTAGCTATTTTTAATTTATTTCCATTTTTATATTTTATTTTTAATTTTAAAAGCTTTTTCATGACATTTCTTCAAAACAGTGGCAACAGGTTAAGCTTTTCTCTCGATAATAAAAATTTATTTTCCAAAATGATTGCGTATAATTATGCACTAATTGAAGTAAAAAAATATATTTACTGAGAAATAATATTAATAGTGTAAATTAAATAACAGAAAATAATTTATGATAAAAATTAATGTCTAAAGCAAAATAAGAAAAATTTTAAATGAGGAAAATTATTTCATTCAGCCACTAGATAAATGGGAATTACAATATTATTACGGATGCCTTTTTCATAGTACTAATAACAGTAACTTTTAAAAAACATTTGAAGAGAAAATGACGCCACTATTTAAAACATCGCATTTTTACTCATAACGATATTAGGTACTACTCTGTTATCCCGTCGACCAATTTCGCCAAATTATATAAATCGCCAAACTAATAGCCAAATTATACATATTGACATAATTTTTATTTTAAATAACGAAAAAACAATTAGTAGAATATTAATAAAAATATTAATAAAAAGTCGAAATAAAAATCACTTAATGACATTTTACACACATGAATCGTATTTAATGTCATATAATGTGACATTCACGATCATCCATTATTGGCATTTAATCTTATAGTTTGGCGATAATTTTTTGGTCGACGGGATAACCTGGTTGTACCCGATATTACATTTCAATATTTCTTTTCATTATGGACACTGAGATTGAGATTTTACTTTCAGATGACTTCAGTTAGTGAAAATAATGTCAAAGTAAAAATGAAATTAGTTTTTTCTTTTATTTAAAAACTATATTTCTGTGAGTGCATATAAAACAAAATTTCTGGATTTCGCCGGCACTCAGATTACAATTTTAACTGAAGATGTGCGAATATTTGCATGCAAAATTGTAACTGGTAAACTTGACATTTAGTTTGTAAATATATTTATCATATATTGATTCAATAATGTAATTACTTTTGCTTTTTTTAAAACCAAATCGATCGGGTCTTTTAAACATTTCATTCGTCGAATTCGACGGAATTCCACTCGTTTTATTGTTAAATTGCATTTCCTTTTACTCAGAGTCTATAAAAAAGCGTTTAAACGAAAGAAAAAATCAGTTTTTGATGAATCTAGTCCATGAAGAAGTGGCACGTCAAATTGTATCTCTATTATTCCGCAATTCCAATGTCTCAGATAGAAATTGCTAATCAATTGGGTATTTCACGCCGTTCTGTTTGCTATTATATTGATAAACACAAGAAAAATGAAGTTAGTTCATTGCAATCTAAACGGGGTCGCCCTTTTAAAAAGCCTCTATCGATTTTTTTTTTTTTTTTCTTCTTCTCTAATTGGAGGCGAAATTGAATTCTGCAATGGCAGAATCTACATTCAACTTGTCATTAATTTTTTTTTCTTTTTTCTTCTATAACACTTAGGTATATTTTTTACAAGGATTGTGGGATTGTATTGTTTTTGTGCACTAAAACAACAGAAAATGCACAAAACTAAAAGCGTATAAAATTTAAAAGTTTTTTTTCCCCGTTCTTTGCCAAGCATGACTGGCTTTTAAGTCTTGATATTTAATGAAATTTCCAGGAATAAATAAATAAATATCTACTTTTATGACCAATACGGAATATTTTAAATGTTTTTATTGCATTGTATAACTTTATGCTTGATCCCTTTTTTGAATTTAACAATATAAATTTTGAGGAAATGAAAATTATTAAATCATGCAAAGTCAGTAATTATTTTCGTTCGGTAATTTAAATAAATAGGATAAAATAAGGTACATACTATGAACAACGTCCATACTTCTTCATATGTTATTTCCAGTGACAAATTTTTGGATTTATTATTATCATTTTTATTATCTTTGCGATTTTTTTTTTCTTACTGATTACCGCCATGCCATATAAAATGTATCCACAATATATTTAACATTTTTTACTAGCATCAAACATTAAAGTTGCATTTATCATTAATTTTTTTTCTGAAAAAATCCGAAACTTTATGGTAGATACCAATTTGAAATCTCTTGGGAATTTTGAATTTCTATTCAAGAGGATTCTCTGAGATAATTTAGATCCCACGCAGATATTTTCTTTTACTTGAAAAAAAAAAAATCAATATCGAATTTCCTATTGTCAGACATCACTCCCGAAATTTTTCTACAACTGTATGTTACTTTCCTTTTTCCGTCTTTTCCGCTATTTTGTATTGGTTTGGAATTTCATTCGAAAAGCATCTATCACTCTGTAATCCTTTTTTCTGATAAAAAGACGAAAATTACTTCTTAAGCACTTTCGATTTTTTTTTCATTAGTGTATTTGTTTTCTATAACACTTAGGTATGTTTTTTACATTGATTTCATTTTTGTAAACCACTAAAACAACAGAAAAGGGACAAAACAAAAAGCGTATAAAATTTTAAAATATTTTTTTCCCGTTCTATGCCAAGCATGACTGATTTTTAAATTACGATATTTAATGAAATTTGGAAAAATAATTGTCTACTTTTATGTTCGATACGGAAAATTTTAAATGTTTTTATTACATTATATTACTTTACGCTTAATTCCTTTAAATTTAATAATATAAATTTTGGGGAAATTAAAATTATTAAATCACGCAAAGTCAGTTGGCATTTAATTTCGTTCGGCAATATAAATAAATAGGATGAAATGGGGTACAGTGAACAACGTCCATATTTCTTCATATGTTACTTCCAGAGACAAATTTTTGGATTTATTATTATTATTAATATTATTATTATCGTTGCGATTTTTTTCTCAATGATTACCGCCTAGCCGTATAAAATGTCTTCACAATATTTTAACACTTTTTACGAGTATCGAACATTAAAGTTGCATTTATCTTTTTTTTTTTTTTTTCTTGAAAAATCAGAAACTTTTTATGGCAGATGCCAATTTGAAATCTTTTGGGAATTTTGAATTTCTATTCAAGAGGATTCTCCGAGATAATTTAGATCCCACGCAGATAGTTTCTTTTGCTTGAAAAATCTATATCGAATTTCCTATTGTCAGACAACACTCCTGAAATTCTTCTACAATTGCATGTTACTTTCCTCTTTTTCCGCCTTTTCCATTGGTTTGGAATTTCATCCGAAAAGCTTTTCTATCACTGTAGTATTTATTTTTGACACAAAAAACGAAAATTACTTCTTAAGCACTTTCGATTTTTTTCATTACATTATTTGTTTTCTATAACACTTGGGTATATTTTTACAATGATTGTATTTTTGTAATCCACTAAAAGAACAGAAAATGCACAAAAGTGTATAAAATTTAATTTTTTTTTCCTTGCCATTCTATGCCAAGCATGACTGATTTTTTAATCTTGATACGAGGTTTATTCTGAAATTGAGATACGCGCAGATGAGAATTTAAAAAATAAAAAAATCGGTTTAACTTTAAAATAAGGAGTACTTTAACACTGCAGACAATTTTTTACTGATTTACTTCAACTTGTTTAGCGTCTTTCCTTAACCTTTTTTTTTTTTTTAGTCTTTTGCGCTATTTTGTATTGGTTTGTAATTTCATCCGAACAGCATTTCTATCACTCTGTTGTATTTATTTTTGATTCAAAAAACGAAAATTACTTCTTAAGCAGTCTCGATTTTTTTCCCATTAGTTTGTTTTCTATAACACTTAGGTATATTTTTTACAAGGATTGTATTATTTTTGTAATCCAATAAATAAAAAATAAATAAATAAATAAAAAACAGAAAAAATGCACAAAGCGAATTAAGTATAATTTTTTATACTTAGTAATATATTATAATAATAATAATAATTGTATAATAATTTTTTTTCTTGTTTGCTAAGCATAACTGTTTTTAAATATGAATATTTAATGAAATTTAAAAAAAATTATGTTATCTACTTTTATGAACGATACGGAATGGGGTTTTTTTACGAGTTCGGGATATTTTAAATGTTTTTATTATATTGTACTATTTTACACTTAATTCCTTAAACACCTTTAAACTTAATAATGTGCATTTTGGTGAAATTTAAATTATTAAATCTTTAAAATTGCGTCAGAAAGTAATTATTTTCATTCAGTAGTTTAAATAAATAGGATAAAATAGGGTACGTGTGAACAACGTCCATTTCATCTAATTAGTATCAATTGTAGGTGACAAAGGAAGACGAAGTTCTTTCAAATTACTTTGAGCATTTCTTCAATTTGCTATGCCTTTTATGAATGCTGCGATATTCAAGCATAAAACTGGTTTGCATAACAGTGAAAAACTAAAAAATTCTTTCTAAAATTAATAAAAAGTAGTATTTCGTAGTATTTCTAATGTACTAGCCGCCCTTGGCGACCAGTGTGGTCTCCCTTGAATGTATACTAAGCATTAAATCATATTGCTGTTATTCATCATTTATTTTAATTGCTCAACTTTGTGCCAAATTAGCTGGTTCCGCTAGAGAAATGCTCAGATGTCATATACGCACCACACTGTCGCGATTGCAACAAAGTAGCAATTATATATGCCTCACATAGTAACCCAACTATTGTTATTTATTTATTAATAAACTGACTGTTTGCTTTTAATTTCTTTTTTGTTAATGATATAAATTGTTTTATTCTATAATTATTAACTAAACTTTTAAAAATTATTATTTCCTTTTTAAAATAATAGAAACTAGTTAAAAAAAATATGTATGTAACTGGTATTTGAAAACTATGTTTTTGCCAAATTGGCGTCTGAAAAATAACGCTCCAATGTGGTGCATATATGACATCTGCAATGATAAATCAAGAACTCAATATTTTTATGCTAGTCAGGCGCAGATAATGAATCTGCCAAATATTCCACCCGTGGCATTTTTTCGTATTTCAGTAATTATTTAAAATATAATAATATAATCCTTTCACTCATTCTATTTATAATATACAACTTTAATTTGAAACTGAAAAGTTTAAAATTCACGACTTTTATTTTTTTTTTTAAGTAAAAAGAACAGATAAAATAAAAATAATGATATTTGGAAGTTCCACAATTGCAGCGAAGGAACAAAACAAATAAATCCAATTTACCACTGCCTAAATCTTACCAAAGGACTTTTGCACAGTAACCCGTAAGATATGTTTCTTCTGGATGTTGCCATTGCACAATTAACAAATAATCGTGATTTGTATGCCACATACGTTAGCTTAATGCACATATAGATTTACAGAAGCGCACGAAATTATTCCATTATAAAATGATGTATGGGGACGGGAAATGTTTGTAGTGCATTTTAATGATGTTATGACTAAGGCCATCTTATCAAAATATCATGGCCTCGCATTCAGGAGAAAATCTATTGTTGAAATTGTCCCTATAATTGCCAACTTATTATATGACTTTGTCTCATAAGTAACGCCACCTGGTGCATACTATTGCTAATATTCCATGCACAAATTCATAGAAAAAAATGGAAAATATTCAGGTTCTCACATTAGACGGCGCTACCTACGGGAAAATCATGTGATTTTTGACCACGTGTACTGCAGACAAAGGAAACTTGGCGAATGACAAGCCTTGTTATTATGATAAGGTAGCCTTGGTTATGACATTTCAAACATAATGAAATTGAAAAGCTTCTCAGAAATACACTACAACACGTTTTCTATAAATTATGAAGTGCGTAGTACTTATCAATCATTTACAGAGTCGCGCAAAAGAATTCTGTTATAGGGCTGGCTATCATCGATTATTTCTTTAGGTGTGTTTTCCACTGTTTTATGAATTTGTAAACGTATCTTTTTTTTTTTTTGGTATAATACGTGGGATGTATAAATTCTATAGATAGTATGCACTATATAGGGTCCGCAAAACTTATCGTAAGCATTGCCGTCTATAAACAAAATTAACATGAGAATTTTTTATTTGTTATGCGATTTTTTTTAATTGCTCGTTTAAATACCAAATGCCATTGTTTTTAAAAATGAAATTTCCTAATAATATTCTGTTAGTGTTAGAAAAGGTTTCATAATCTTTCACCAGTGCATAATTTTCTGTTCTTACTTCAAAATTTTTTTTTCTTAAATTCAACCTTTTTCCAATTTTTCTAAAAAATTTCTATCTAGATGAAAAGTAAAGAGTCCCTCCTGCCTGTATTGACCGGGAAAAGTAACTTCCTCATCTCTTGGTTTTAAGATGCTAGCTATTTTTACTCGAAAACATTAATCTAAACTGCGAGGAACTCTATTATAGAAGATTCATTTCCAGGTTTTGTCGATATGGAATTTGAAGGAGAATTTCGCCAAATTAATCATCGTTAGTTAAGCTGGCTTAACTCATGGCAATTTATGTAGGGATCGTCAAATTTGGCGATATTTCGCCATGCGCTGCTAAATTTCGCAAGAGTTTGAGGCTATGGGATATTAATATGTAATTTTAAGATTAAATACAATGATTGCAATGAGTAAAGCATTTTACAATAATGAAAAGAATTTATAGAGAAACCACGTTTATTAAAAGTCAAATCATTTAACCTTTTCATGGATGAATCCCTCGATTTCAATCTGTTATCTTGTTACACAATATAATCTATTCTAGAATTTTAAACTACTATATCTCAGCCATTTTCAAAATAAAGGCAAAACAAAATGCGAAACAAATAAAAAATACTCTGGAATCCTTGTAAGTCCCATCACATGCTCTAGCAAATCCAAATGCACTCACTAATATTACCACAGCATAACAAAAAATCAGATGTATAGAAAGGGGAAGTTCGGGTATTATGGAATGGACAGACAATAAGGAATTCTTCTGCATCTAGCCCACGTGGGGTAACAGAAAAGCATAACACCCATGATGCACTGTGGTGAATTCTGTTTGCTGGAGTGACGCAGTGAAATGAATTATTATTCCCATTTTTTGTTTTTTGGGAGTAAATTTATGAAATTCGTATTAATTATAATACCTCATCGTTAGTGATGTTAATCATATTCAGTATTAAGTTGAACATGTATATCCATTACTATGTTAATCAGTTTACCTCTGCGTTTAACTTGTTGACGGGTGAAGAGGCTATTTTTTTTTCAAACGGGCGTGTCGAATAAAATGAGTTACTAGCTAGACAACTGTTTCATTGCAAGTCTGTAGAAGATGAACAATCATTCCACTCCGACCTATCACCCAAGAAAATCACGTAAGGAAGGAAAAACGCCAAAATCAACATTAAAATTAATAGATCGAGCGTGACAGCGCAGACAATCACCTTACTGAGTTAATGGCGGAAATTTCAAAATTAGTTAAAACTCATTTTGCATATTAAAACGCAATCGGTCTGCCAAGTCATATCTTGGTGGGAAACAAAAACTAAATTTTAGCGGTTGAATCGTATGATTATCATTGTGTTTTCCTGTTCCCAATCCTCCATATTTTCGCACCTTCGTATGCAGGAAAACACAATGGTAAACTTACGAGTAACCTAAAGAAAAAGGCTAACAATCGGGTTTTCTGGTATTTTCCTCCAAGATATAAAAAAGTACATGAATCTGAAAATTTTCCGAAAAAATTAGTTGATAGTAATGAATAAATTAAAACTTAGAACACTCTCTTGAGGGGAAAAATGAATTAATCGGGGGAGGAATGTTTGCTTAATAATTATAGGTCAAGAGCTTTAAAACTGTGTGTCACATGAAAAAATCCATTCATGCTTCCCTCCCCCTCCAAGGGAGAAAGCTCCCTAATTGTTTGGGATTCAAATAGATCTTACCAATTGAAAGAGCGTCACGAGGTCACACCTCCAAAAAGGGGGCGTAGCATGCTGTAGTGTAATTAGGGGGTGGGTCAGAAAAATGGCTTAAAATACATAAGTTAGAGCCCGGAGGGGTAAAAAAGCAACTAAGAAATTATGGGATGCTCTTAATATTAAAGAGTGGTCAAACAGCTTTACGATGATACATCATATGAAGAGTTCAGAAACATTTACGAACAATCTGCTCCCCAGGTGGAATCCATTCTCCCACAACCTGGATTTCACGCAAAACCTCTTTCAAATTTTTATATTTAAATAAATAATATTTATCACAGGTCCCCATTAAAAAAAAACACATCTAACATATTTATTCTAGAAAACGCTACGATTATAAAATTTTGTTCGCCGCGCTTTTCTAACCCTGAAATTCAAATCTCCTTTCTTGTTTTAAATATTTTTAAGCATTCTGAAATTTTAAAATTTATCAAAAAAAATCTTAAAGAAAACAAAATGATAATTATGGGAGAAACAATTTTAAACTTCAATAATGTGTAGGCAAAGTCTTTCTTTTTAAAAATCGATTTTTTATTAAATAAAAAGTTTAATCGATTTTTTAAGGAAATTAGATATTTTTAATTACCATCGAAAAATATTTATAGATGCATAAGTTTAAAATATGTAAATGAATTGCTTGAAGAAATTTTATGCACCACAAAAAAATCCTAGTTATTACCTGTGATTTTAGCATTGGCAGTCGTTTGAACAACAATTATGTCTCCAACGCCTGCATGTTTGAAAGGAAATAAACCAGCTTATAAAAATCGATTTTACCGCTTCTAGATAAAAATGTTGAAAAAAAAATGAAATCTAATAGAAAAAAAATGTTTTGTGTCGAAATGCGTGCGAAGTTTTCAAGTTTTTAGGTCCGTTAGATTATAAAATAGGGGTGTCTTTTAAAACGCACAGTACATTTATCGCCATGGAACCTCTTCTAAATTATGAGAAACCCTTCCCCTTCTGACAGAAAATCGTTTCCGTTTGATTAAAATCAGTGCTTTTGTTCAATTATGAACATTTTCCATTGTTTTAATTGGGGTTTTTAATTAATAACATACGTTAATTAAGACTTTTTCAAAAATTTTTGATTTTGGCAAGATCAAAGGGTATTTAGCTCTATGTAAAAATAAATAAATCAAGTCTGGAAGTTAAATAGTTTTTGAACATGAGCGCTGTGATGGATAGATAGAAATACGAAACTATAAGAATTTCGTAAGCTGAGCAAAAACCTGAAAATCAGAAAAATTCTTTAGAAATTAAAATTTTCATTCATTCTTAATTTGGTATAATAATTGGATAAATCATTATAAATAAAGAGAATTAATCTTTCAAAAGGTTAAATAAAATCTAATTTAGAAGAAGAAAAAAGTAATTTCTAATTTTATGCGCTTTTTTACTTTGCTTAACATTCAGATTATTACGCTTTAAAATAATACTTAAAGTAAAAAATATTAACTACAATACTAAAGTTGCTGACCGAAACATTTTATGACAACGTCATAAAACTTTAAGTAAACGTAAAGTAAAGGTCAGAAATACACATTCGTTTCCCATGCTTTAGTTTGGTGTTTGCTTTTCGGTGGGAACAAGTTTCATATGGGAGTGACAAGAATTCGAAATGTTAGAAATGTATTTTTGACTTTGGAATAAGCAAATACTTCACAAAAATCCCCAGTAAAAATGAAAGATTTTCCAAAAGCATTGAATAAAGAATATGCGGAGAAATAAAATTTTGATTTATCAGAATTCTCATATAATTAAACTGTCAAACTCTTTCAATTTTTTTTAAATCATCTGAGATTTCATTTTTAAAATGTAAACTAGAAAGTAAATCGCAGCCTTTTGCTTTCGAACCAGTGTCAAACTAATTCGAATTTCTGTACGGATGTACAGATATATCACATGTCGTATGGCCACTCTCTAACTCTCGTAAATATACTCGGATTGCCATGAAATTTTTGGACGTTATTGACGTTTACCCTGGCACAAATCCTATAGAAAATGAAGTTTCTACTATGATTAGTTTATTTACAAGGACAGTCAAACGTTTTCCATTACATTACGGTTTATGGGAAAAAATAGTTTCAAATGAATTTTAAAAAGATGTTACACCCAGTGAAGCATATTCAAGTTTATATGAATCTACGAAGTGCACTAAAATATTCATTCTGTAAAATATGCAGTGAAAAGAATAGTTTGTATTTATTTACAGGGTAATTCACAAATTGATCATACTGAAAACATGCTCGATATTAATGCAGGGCTGCCATAGGCGACTATTTTTTAATTCTACTTCACACCACTTTTTCAAAACAAAAATCTTTTACACACGCTTTGCCAACATTTGTAAGAAAAATATTCTGCAAAAAGATTTTCTTAAAAATAGTGGTCCGAACGAAGCATAAGAATAGTCGCCTGTGGCAGCCCTGAAATGGAATTTAGTTTAAAAATAAACATGTTCGTGAAATATTTGTACGCTCTTTTTCGTTTAATTGCTTTCATATACTGAAAACTCATAAAATCATTTGTCTGAAAAGTAAAAAGAATATTTCTAAAATCATGTAAATATATCCAAAACTTACAATTTTTTTTTTAAAATATAATCTTTTTCCTACAGTGTGGGTATTATTATATTGTTCTGACAGAATTTTATCAATTCTCTATCATTATTAAAATAAATTGGCGTTGTTTAAAATTTTCCTTTTAATATACAAAGACATAATAATCCTAGATATATACAAAGAACAAAAAATATTTTTATCAATTCACTCATGATAAAAATGTATCCACGTTTTTAATACAACAATGTGACCTCTCTAAGCATAAATTGGAGTTTTAATTTTAACGCTATAGATCTAAAACACATTCAAAATATTTTTAGCAAAATCCAGATTAACATAAATATTTTAAAATGTTTTTAAAAAACTTTGTAGGAGAAATATCATCCAATGGACTTTCCCATGTAACACCAGAATAGATATATAAAAGGAAAACACCAATAAGCATGCAGAATATTTTAACACTGCTTCCCCTTCGTCCAAAAAACAGTCTTTTTCGGAGGATACATACCTATTGAGGAGTATTGTCGCCATTCATGGGTCCATTGTTGCTCTCGAGTTTGATGCTTTTAGCATTTTCAAAATAACGTTAAATCGCTTAATCTTAAAAGACATTTTTGAAAAAAAATTTAATAATCCAAGAAAACTAAACTTTTGATCGTGCAATGCAGTCCAGTAATTTGGCTTAATTTCAGGTATTTTTCATCGTCGAATCAAACATTTCGTAATTTCCTTTGAAATCATCGCTTATGAAACTTCGTTACCGTAAAATGGGGTGAATAGGAATGAAACTTTCCGGTCATACAAATAAATTCATTATAAATATATGTGATGATATTTTTAGTTGACAATTTTTTCTTAAGAAGGTAATAACATTAAGAGTTGGGAAATTTGGTTTTGACATGTTAGCACCACTACTGGGATATATAAAAAAAACTTCAAGAGGATCCTCAAAAACCTCATTTTTTTAACGTCTTCAAAACGTTGAATGTAACTACAGTATTTTTCGCATTCTAAACCTAAGATAAGGGATTTTTAATTAATTATAGACCTGTAAACAATATGCTGTATTAAATTCTACTTATTTCTAAACTACATAATTAAATTAAAAATGGCTTGTAACATCAGATATTTAAGATTTGCGGGGTGATTCGGAACACGTTTTCTTTCATGGTTTATTTTTCTATACAGTAATAGTTTCATGTAATATATGAAAACATATGTATGAATATGTATTGTAGCAACATTTTGTTTGTTCTAATTACTTGAAGAGTTCAAAAGGTGCAAAGAAATTACTTCGTTAAACAAAAAAAAAGTCAACGTCTAATCCAACAGACATGGAGCACACAATAAAAGAATTTAAAAATAACAAATTAGTTAGAAAAACTGGCGCAGTATTATTATCTGACATCCAGAACATTACACAATTATCTCAAAATGAAAAACCAATTAAAAAAGAGAGGGATGCAAACAATACTATGAGCTGGGGATGAGGGTTTATTAGTAGATCGTATTAAGACATGCAGCGATTGGAACTACTCAATAGATTCATTTACCCAATGACTACTAGTAAAGGATAACACAGAACAGGGCTGAATTTGTGTTAAATTCTACTTTTACAATTCAAACATAATTTCTTAAAATAAATTTTAAATTTTCTTGATTTCAAAGTTGTTTTCTAATTTTTAAAATAACATATCTTTACTTGTATATAAAATATAGGCTTTGTTTCACAGTAACTGCTTGTTCCTAGCCCTCCCTTATCATTATTACCTGTTTTTATTAACCTTGTTAAAGTTTAAATCTGAATAAATAAAAATTATAACATTTGTTCCGATTCACCCCTACCTGCGGGGTGAATCGGAACACCATTAAAAAAATAAATAATATATATGTAAACAGTAAAAATGTTTCGTTTTTGCTTAAAAGGTAAATAACAAAACAAGACCGAAGTTTCTAGTAGAAAAATAAAAAAATTAAAAAATCAGTTGTTGCTTTTTTTTTAACGTTAAAGTTGAAAAGTGTTCCGATTCACCCCATTTTACGGTACTTTAGAACCGTCTTTATTTGCAGCATGTAATTTAATGAAAATAGTTTTAAAAAAATTTTTCAAGCAGATTTTCCTTTTTAACATAAAGCGATTTATATACGCTAATATATAATCCCATATTTAAAAAAAAAGAAACTAAGTAATCGTTGTAATACGAGTTGCTATTGGATGCCACACACATCAGTATACTTTGCATTCGTTGCAGTTATTGGCTAAAGGTGAGGATGCACTTAACGGAATCATGCTCGACAAAATAAGTGTTCTCGGAATTGCACCAAGCACAAACAACATGGCAACGCATTTTTTATGTTATCCGAATGTTTAAAATGAAATGTAAATATACAATTCTAAATGTAATTCTAAATAGACAGTTTAGAAAATATACTGCGCCTAATTACGTCGAACTTTCCAGTTTCTAGTGAAATTCAAACAATTGCTCACACACGACAACCAGTTAGGGCATTTTTAAAGTTTCTGAAAAGTTCTACTTTGAAAAATATCCTAACTTTTCACCCACCAAAAATGTAACTATAATGTTGCGATTTTTCAAAAGCAAATTCGGAGGTTCTTGATGAATATTTTAATCTTTTTTCTATGATTTATACTTATTGACTAATTTGTATTTTTAAATGCTTTTTTTAAAAAAACAAAAAATTTGTTAATAGTCCAATAAGTGGTTTTAAAAAATTTCATTTTCAGTAAGTTACGCTCCTGTAAAGTCAAAAAATATAATTTTAACAGAAAATTTTTATCGATTTTCAAACTTCCTAATACAGTCAAACCTCGTTAACGTGAAAACACGCTTAACGTGAATTACTTTTAACATGAACTGCTTTCACAGTCTCTTATGAAGACAAATACAAAGATTTTATAATGATAACAAGAATCACTGTCAACATGAACAAAAATTTGCTTCCCTTTGAGGTTCGTGTTAACGAGGTTCAACTGTATAGAAAATTAAGCCTTTCGTGTCTGGTGTGTGATTAATAGTGCATGTCTCTTAATTGAGTATTACTTTGTTTTAATAAATACTCTTACGCCGTGGTAGCCTAGTGGTCATAGCACCGAATTCTGGTCTGAAAGATCTCGGGTTCGATGCTCAACATCGCCAAAGAGCCACCGAATGTATGCAATGTACGCGCTCATTAAACAAAAAGGTTCCGAAAGTCCTGTAGTCGGTCTTAGCAGTTACCATAGGTATAGGTCTCTGGAGAAAATTTTCCCTCCCCTTCAGAGACATATCGAAATTGAGGAGGTGGCGATGTTTGGTATTGCTATCTATTGACAGCTTTGCCGAACATCATCTTATGCAGAAGTCTGACTTTCAACCCCCCTGGGTTGCTAAATTCGGGTTAGGTTCCTTTAGAAAGATTTCCCACGGAGCGCAGCCCGCCCCAATTAGGACCCATATTATCCCAAGTATAGATAATTGGCCAACACAAACAAACAAACAAACCCCCTAGGTGCAGTTTGATGGAAGCTCCAGCAATCCTTTTTTTGCCATTCAGGTACACGTCAACAACAAATATTTTTCTTACTATTTAGTATTAATGTTAATATATGTCTGTGCATTAATTTTATTTATCTTTAGGCATTTAGTAATAATAATAAAACAAATATTGGCTTATTTTCTTTGCACCGTTTGCGATGCTTTAGTTTTAAAAATACATTTCACTCTTTAAATAAAAAAAGGTCACTTTTCTGAATAAATCGTGTGTAATAAAAAGCAAAAAGTATTAGAAAGTTGTAGTATCAGTTAAATCTTGTTGTAATACAATATTACAATAGTTTCTGAACATCTCCACAAATTATTTCTTAGCCTAATGGCTTATGAATATTAATTAAATTATTAATTAATAATCTCAAAACAACAACATTCGTTTTGTTCTCTAATTAATGTACCTTGAATAACTAATGTTATTACTTAAAAATATTTTTTCTAAAAATTTGAAAAAAATTGAGCCTAAAAGGGTTAAAATGCACCAGGTCTCAATGATAGGTGCGAGTAGCACCAAAAGTAGTTCTTGTTTATAAAAAATACTACCTCTGCCAATAAAGTTTGGTGAATGAATTCAAAACGGCCGATCTAGCAATACTGGGGAAACAAAACGCTGCACCGTTTGCATAGAGTCAAGTGTAGACCATCTTGCCCCTCCGTTGTTCAGTTGAGCGTCGTTTATGTTCTGCGTAAGACGTGTTTTACAAAGTACTTGTTCAGCGAGTTGGTTCTTAACTGAGAACAGGGAAATGAAAGAACAAAAGATCAGTTTAAAGTTTAGTTTTAAGCTTTGCAAGATTCCAAAAGAAATTCATGAAGGGTGGTGCAAATTAAACATCCACCATACTCGCCAGATCTCCATCCTCCAGACTTCTTCCTACTTTCACGACTCAAACTCTTTGAAAGAGATTTCACCTTATTGCTGACATTTAACGAAACGTGATGAAGCTTATGAACTCCATCCCAAAAGAACACTTCTTGCGACTTTTCATGACATGTATAGCAGATCTCAGCGGTGCATAGTTATGGGAGGTGAGTATTTCGAAAGATGGTATAGTAACTTTCGTTAATATTTCATCTATATTAATATTACAAGACTATTCACCGAACTTTATTGTCAGAGGTAGTAGTTTAAACACATTCAAAAAGTATCCTTTTATTATTTGTCCTTGCATTAATATCAATAATAACGTACATGACTTCAACGATATAATATTCCTTAACAAATATAATTTGGTAAAAATCCTGTTTGTTTCACGTCGTTTCTTTTTTCTAAACTAAAACAACAGTGAATAAATCTAGACTTGCATCGCATGTCAATTGATAAAAGAAAATCAATCCAAAATTATTAGTTTCTTTCTCAAATAACAATCATTTATAGAAAAAAATGTTTTTCATTAGAGAAAAACTTATATTATATTGAATCTAAAAAATAGTTTTTCCGTACCTCCTTAATATATTAATCATAAAAGAATATCTTAAGTGCTTAAAAATACATATATATATATTCATAATGTTTTTGTGACAAGAAGGTAAATTGTATTATTGCTACAAACGGAACTGAAATTTCTATAAAATCTACTAACTTAAGCATTTTTCTTATTTAGTTTATATAATAATCCAAATAATATAAATTTGTAAAGCACTTAATATAAAAGCCAACTGTAAAACAGAGTAACAAAATTTTTTCTCATTTTCTTTTATTTTTCTTACAGTCTTACTTTATTTCTTCAATGCAAACACACAATTTTAAACATAGTACTTCTCTTTTCAAAAATTTATACTTCTTTTTAAAAAAATGGTTCTTTTATTCAGTAAAAAGAAATGTGTTTTATTTTTGATACATTAAGCGTTGTTTACATTTTTCTGGGCTGAATTATTTTACTACAGTTAACAGCAAAAATATAAGATGTAGAAACAGTTTTCTTTTAAAATGTCGTATGCTTTTCTTATATTAAATTTTAGAAACAGAGGGATTTTTAAAAGTATTTGGAAAATAAATCGTAAACAAGAAGTCCTGATGTCATACTGTAGAAAGTACCTCAGTAAACATTGGAATTCAACAGAAATAAATACTTAATCTACTAAGTATTTATTTCCGTTAAAAACTACTGTTACTTGCTTAAAATATATTTAAAAATATTTATCACATTTAGGGAAAACTTTCGAAAATTATTTAAGTCAAAAATTATATAAAATCATGTTTTATTGGTTTTTAATTTTAATTGAACTTTGGGTACTACTTGGTTATCCCATCGACCAATTTCGCCAAGTTATACAAATCGCCAAACTAATGGCCAAATGATGCGTATTGACACAATTTTTATTTTAAATAACGAAATAACAAATAATTCGTAGAATATCAACAAAAAATAAAGTTAAAAATAACTTAATGGTGTTTTAAACATGTGTACTGTATTTTAATGTCAAGTAAATATGACATTCACGATCATCTATTATTGGCATTTAATGTCATAGTTTGGCGATGGTTTTTGGTCGACGGGATAACCAAGCAGTACCGAATTGTGTACTACAGTCGAACTTCTTTAAAACAAACACTCGCAGGGCGTTTTTCTTTAACCATTCGGAAAATGATTGTTTCTGACGATTGAGAATAGAGATATTTGAGGCATATCTGAATGCTTGTGATGTCCGGATTTTATTCCTTTTTTGATTAGTCCATGTTTTATGTCTGGAAATGAAATACTTCTGTTGCCACAATAGCAAAAACAGTATTAAAAACTACAAAAAATTTAATAACTCAGAAATAAATTGAGATATAGTTTTCGAATAAATTGCATTTAAAATTACATTATTTTCTTTATACGATGCGAAGATGTAAAATTCGAAAATGTGCGATGTTTAGAAGTTTAAAAATTTTTCAATAACGAAAATTATAAAACTGAAATTTTATTTAAAATCTGCCTATGATTGGTCCAGGAATATTAATCTTTAATCCATGGCGTACGTAATATAGGAATCTTATTACGTGATCATCATAAAAATTATGTAATTTTTTTTTTAAATATTGAATTTATTTATAAATCTAAAATTTTTAATCTTTGAAAATACCAATTTTCAAATGGTAGATGTAATTTGTTAAATATATATATGTTACAGGCCAAACCCGATTTTAGGCCAAACTAGATTAGCCTAGTCCAAATTAGTCTATCCTAACGCCCATCGGATAAACTAGTTTTTCCTAGGCCAAACTAGTCTATCCTAACGCCCGTCGGATAAACTAGTTTTTCCTAGGCCAAACTAGTCTATCCGAACGGCCATCGGACAAACTAGTTTTTCCTAGGCCAAACTAGTCTATCCGAACGCCCATCGGATAAACTAGATTTTCCTAGGCCAAACTAGTTTGGCCGAACGGTCATTAGGATGAACTAGTTTAGCCTGCTATTCATTAGTTTGAACTAGTTTATCCTAGGCCGAACTAGATTGTCCTAGGCCAATTCAATTTGGCGTGATTTTATTGACTTTAAAGACCGCCACGGCGCCAACTTTCTTGTTTTGATCTAATTTAGCCTAGGCCGATGCAATTCGACGCGATTTTAGCTCACAGGCTATCAAAGCCTGAGAGCTAATGTGCTCGCAGATTTTGTGTGTGTGTATGTAGCCATGTACGTACGTATGTAGGACTAATATAACGGACTAATGTATAACTAATATAACGCGAGCACTCTGGTGTTGGAATTTGGACGCGATTTAGTTCAAGCCGGCTGGCTTCGCCCGCTATCGGGCCCCTTCTTTTATATAAAATCTGGAAACGGCCGTATGTTGAAGCGAACGAACTTCGAAGTGAAAAAAACATGATGATAAATATTTAAGGAAAAGGATTTTGCATCGAAATACCACTATTTTCTAATAGTAATTTTTGTAAAAATGTTATATTCTTGCTGGAACTTATTGAAATTTTGTGATAGTTTATCGCATATGATATAATTTTATATAAAAAAAAAAGAGTTACATTTCGGCGTGAAAGAGGATGTGGTTGTGAACAAAATCAGGAAATATAACGGAAATTCTATGTTTAAAAGCACCGCGACCTCAAGTAACACATCTACTAATAGATTGTTTAACGGAGTTTCATTCAAATACAGTTTTGTTAATAATAGAGTACGCTCCCTGGTGTTGGAATGAGGAACTAATATAACGTGGCTTTGTTAAAACTTGCTGGCTTCGCCCGCTATCGGACTGGCGTGGGCAGCGGGGATATGGTTCGAATTTCGTTCGCTTCGAGGTTCTTTCGAAAAGGAGGGTTACATTCGGTGGTGCGTGCTCAGCATGCTTGCTACGATTTAAATTTTGTTCGCTTCGAAGTTCATTCGAAAAGGAAGAGCGCATTCGGCAGTACGCGTGCAGCACACCTGCTATACGCTGCTGCAGTCTGTGGGGACGCGGTTGAAGAACTAATGCACGAAATTTAATAAAAAATTATATTCAGGTAGTCTCTGATCTAAATTGATGCTGATTAGTTTTTGGTGTAAATCGTTCATCAGGTGGAGTACTGTTTGGCACTTTTTACGATTTACGCATCAGCTTTATTTTAATAGCTAATACAATCAAATTTCCATCGAACTTTAGATACAGTTCGTCCATGACATGAGTTGGTGTTTTTATTTTGAAATAAATCACTCAACATGGCTATGATATGCTGCATTTTCCACAATTTTCACAATAACTGTATCTCAAGAACTAATAGACGGAATTTAATAAAAATTTATATTCAGATAGTCCCTGATATAAATCGATACTGATTACTTTTTCATGTAAATAGTTCAACAGATGGCGCTTTTAAAGTGCGTTTTTACTGATTTGCATTGACACTATTTCACTAACTAATTTACGGATTTTCATCAAACTTCCGAATCAGTAAATCCGTGATATGAACTAAATCTTTTTACGTATTCGTGTTAATTGCTCAATAGGTGGCGCTGTTGTGCTCAATTTTCCCGATTCCTGAAATAGTTTTGTTGCAGTAAATAATGCATGAATTTTCATCAAACTTTAGATTCAGTAAGTCCCTGATATAAAATAGTATTCTGTAGTTTTGAAGTAAATCTCTTGAAAGGTAGCGTCGCTATACGGTATTATTCGTGATTATTGCAATAGCTCTATCTCAGAATCTAATGCATGGATTTTCATGAAACTCCAGATTCTGTTAGTCCTTGATATAAAAAAGTACTAAAGTACTTTTCAGTTTTTGGAGTAAATCGTGCAACAGGTGGCGCTGCTATGTGGCATTCATGATTATTGCAATATTTCAAGAAGAAATGCACGGATTTTCATCAAACTTCAAATTCAGTTAGTCCCTGATATAAATTAATATTCTTTTGTTTTTAGAGTAAATGGGTCAATAGGTAGCGCTTCTATCCAGTTTTTTTATGACTTCTGCGATAATTCAAACATCTGAAATAGTACTAATACACAGATTTTCATCAAATTTCAGCTTGAATTAGAATTTGAAAGACGTTGTTACAGATTTTTCAATAAGTTCCGGCAAGAATTTAACATTTTTACAAAAATTGCTATTAGAAAATAGTGGTATTTTGATGCGGAATCCTTTTTCTTAAGTATTTATCATCATGTTTCTTTCTTTTCGATTCAACATTCGTAAATACCTAAATCGCGTTGTATTAGTTCCAAATTCCAACACCAAGGTGCTCGCATTAGTTCCAGATTCCATCACCAGGAAGCCCACCTTATTACTAACAAAACTGTATCTTAAGAAAACTCCGTTAAAGAATCTATCAGTAGATATGTTACTCGATGTCGCGGTGCTTTTTAACAAGAATTTGAGATTTTTGAAAAAATCACTATTCTTCAATAGTGGCATTAAATGCGAAATATATTTTTATAAATTTATATCATATGTCATAAATTATCTTAAAGTTTCAAATAGATCAACCTAGAATTTCCGTTATATTTCCTGATTTTGTTTGCCCTCCCCCCCCCCCTCTTTCCCTTTCGTAATGGGACTTTTTATACAATTTTTTATCACATATGTTATAAACTATCACAAAGTTTCAACAATTACAACAAGAATTTAACATTTTTACAAAAATTACTAATAGAAAATAGTGGTATTTGACGCGGCATCTTTTTTCTTAAATATTTAACATCATGTTATATTATGTTTCAAAAAGTTTCACAAAATTGGTTATATTTAATTAGCAGCTAAAATTTAAAAAAAACGCTGAGCTTTTTAAAAAAAAATCTAGCGTCCCCTTACTCTACCTCCCCGCCGTATCCTAAATTTCAAGTGTCATGTTTATTTAAGCTTTTTCTTATTTATAAAAGGATTCGGATATTTACTTTTTTATTATGAACAATTTCGCGTGAAGTGATGTGTGTGAAAACCAATATCTGTTACCAATTAAAAATCTTTATATTTAAACTATCTATCTTTATATTTAAACTCAGAACCCCCAAAATTAATCAGGTAAACGCCTTATCAGAAGAAACCTACATCCAAAATTTGAAACAAATCGGTAAATTATCCCTGAAAAATCTATTTACATAAATTAAGAGTGTTACCCCCCCCCATTCCTCCTTTCTTTATATGTAAACAATGAACACCCAGAACTAATCATGGATGTACCTTATCAAACTGATATTGTACCTAAAATTTTAATAAAATCCGATACTTTTGCATGAAAACTGACTTAACGAAATTAAGGAGTGGGGAGGTGAGGTTTAGCCTTTTGTTGCCCTTCCCTTATTCTTATCCAATGAACCCCTGAAACTAATCAGGAAAGTTCGTTATCAGGATAAATCTATGTCCAAATTTTGAAGCAAATTCGATATTTCTATCAGGAGTTATCGCATTACGAACATACGTACGTACATACGTACATGGTTACATACACACACATAGAATCTGCGAGCACATTAGCTCTCATACTTTGATAGTCTGCGAGCTAAAATCGAGTCAAACTGCATTGGCCTAGGCTAAATTAGATCAAAACTAGAAAGTTGGCGCCGTGGCGGTCTTTAGATTAAAAAAAAAAATCGCGCCAAATTGAATTGGCCTAGGACAATCTAGTTCGGCCTAGGATAAACTAATTCAAACCAATAAATAGCAGGCTGAACTAGTTCATCCTAATGACCGTTCGGCCAAACTAATTTGGCCTAGGAAAATCTAGTTTATCCGATGGGCGTTCGGATAGACTAGTTTGGCCTAGGAAAAACTAGTTTATCCGATGGCCGTTCGGATAGACTAGTTTGGCCTAGGAAAAACTAGTTTATCCGACGGGCGTTAGGATAGACTAGTTTGTCCTACACTGTTAAAAATCTGCTGCATTTTGCTGCAACGCACTCCCCTGCTTGTATAGAAAACGGTTACTTGGCCGTGAAATGGCGCTTTCTCATTGGTTGGAATAGAGATATTATATACAAGTGGTGGAGGGCGTTGCAGCAAAATGCAGCAGATTTTTAACAGTGTAGGAAAAACTAGTTTATCCGATGGGAGTTAGGATAGACTAGTTTGGACTAGGCCAATCTAGTTTGGCCTAAAATCGGGTTTGGCCTGTAACATATATATATTTTGGCGTATATGTGCGTATTAGTGTTAAAAATAGTGTTATCCAGACTTTAAAATATATCGTATTCCATGTAACAAGAATAAAAATAGATACGTATTTTCAAAAACTATCGTGTTGCTGCTGTTGAATTTTGTTTCCTAAGATCGATCCGTCAAGAATTATGAGTTTAGACGTGAGTAATGGAACCAGTAATGGAATCCGCTTGGTGGAATTCTTTCCAAAGAAAACTGACCGATATTTACGTTGATTTCGAAGGAATCAACCAAAGTTCCGGCCAGCTAACTCAATTTGTTTTTGCGGATTAGAATCTAACTTATCATTTCCGCAGTTTAGTTAGCTTACGTAAAAAACTTTAAAATGTTAAATTCATTTCTTTTATCCCTCAATGCAATTTTTACGACTTGATTTTATCTTTTGAGCACCTACAACGGAACCAATTTTGGTGCGGCTTGCATTTAGCATCGAGATCTGGTCATTTTGTAGCGCTATACATAAAAGTTATCGAAAAGAGTATCGATAAAATGTCTGTTAGAATCTTATTTTATGCATTTTTTTTAATTCGATTTTTATTTGTTTATTTCACTGCAAAGGAGTTAAGTCGTCAAGCATGCCCTTATAAAATTTTTATCAGACAGTGCTAAATATAATAGATATTTTATCTGGAGTTATTTCCATCTGAGCACATTAAAGACTTGCGATATCTTTCTCACACTATTCAAATTATTAAATTAGGCAAATGGCAATAATGCATTGAAATCAATGGCGGATCTAAAGTGGGGGGGTGCGATGGGGCGATCGCCCCCCCCCCTTGAGCCCAACAAAGGGTTTCCAAAACGACTTACACGGAAAAGAGATTAGGCCTAAATTCAAGATCGGCGCGACCCGGGTCGGGTTGCGCCAAATTTAATTTACAAGACTGGGATTGATCTTCACACTTTCAGAATCGGGGCGGGCGGATCTTACATTTTTCTGCAGAGCTTGACCGACCCGACCCACACTGTTTCTTTTTTTTTCAGGTCGGGCCATGGACTTCATTCTTTCTAGAGGTATACATGGATCAAAACTTCCAAGTCCAGGCTCCGTCCAGTATAAAAGCTAAACATTCGGTCTGCGACAGGGATGTAGTGGAGGGTATACGCCGTATACCTTCTGAATTTTTTAAAGAAACACCGTATACCCTCTGTTTCTCAAGAAAGCTATAGAATACATATTCTAGGGTATATCCTCTGCCTTGTGCGTATACCCTCTGTTATTTTTACGACTACATCCCTGGTGAGCGATCGACCCAGCTTGTATGCAATGGTGGATCTAAGGAGGAGGAGGGGCAATCCCCCCCTCTCTTGGGTTAATAAAGGGATTACAAAATGACATTAGACATCCTCAGAGGAAATGACCTGCGGCGAAGCTCGAGCTCTTCACGGCCTAACCCGGGTTGCGACAGTTTAAATCATGAGATGCGAGTTGGATCAGGTCTTCTCTCATTTAGAATCGGGCCGTGTCCTTGCTTTTTTTGCAGAATCGGGTCAGAACATACTTCTTTTCTTCCAGATTGTATATAAAGGGTTATCCAGGTATAAAAGTTAAACGTTTGGTCCGTCTCTGATTTAGATAGTATGATAAACATTACTGGCCCGACCACAATGGCAGCTTTAAGAGAGGGGAGGGGGGCGATGGGGCGATCGTTCACACCTTGAGTCCAATAAATCGTCTTCAAAACGACATTAGACTTAGACGGAAAAGTGGTTAGAACCTAAACTCGAGATCGGCGCTACCTGGGTCTGGTCGGTCAACTTTAATTTATTATACTGGGACTAGGTCAGGTCTTCAAACTTTCAGTAACGAGTCAGGTGGGGTCTTATTTTTTTCAGCAGAGCTGGACCAAGCCATACTGTTTCAAATCATTAAGCTATTTTGATCAAAATGACGGAGAATTGAAATCGTGTTTGTTTATCGTAGTGTATTTCATTGCTGTTTAAAATGAAAATTTTTGATAATTACAGATTTACGTCTACGAAATTTCCGGCAACGATCTAATGGCGCCAATCAAAACAAGTACAACAATGAATTTGCGTTTAATTGGCTTTCCGTTAGCAAAAGATTTTTTTAAATCAGATCGTTTATTTATTAATTTATTATATTTACATAAGGCGAAGAGAATATTTTCTACTAGTTTTAGAAGACTAGGCTTGCAAATTATTTAATGTTCTATTGTGCACGAGTCAGTCGTTTTTCATATGCAACTAGTTAGTGTTTATTATATCTATTTGTCATCATGAACTCTGGTCATGCTGAGCACTCTGTACATTTCGAAGTCACTTCTCTTCATGAGTAAATATAATTACCATGTTATTCCGATAGAAAGCAATCGATTAATATTTCCTCTTTTCATATAAAAGTATCGGACTTTTAAGATAACAGTGTCAATTATTTTTTAATTTGCATTGATTTTGATTTAATTTGAAAATGAGACATTTTTAAAACAATTTTTTTATATAATTTTAATTTTATATATTTTTAGTATCGGTCTCTGGTGACAAAAAATCTTTCGGGCTCGGGGGGGGGGGGGGGGGGAGGATCCCGGAAAACGAGGCCGAACTCATCTGTACTATACATGGACCAAGATTTTCAAGCCCAGGCTCCGTCCGGTATAAGACTAAACGCTCGATCTGGGATCGACACAGCCCGTATGCTGTGGCGGATCTGAGAGGCGGGGGAAGAGGGCAAATAAGCAATCCCCCCTTGGGCTAATAAAGAGTTTATAAAGTTACATTATGCATCCTCACGAGAAGTGACTTGGGGCGAAGCTCGAGCCCGTCACGGCCTGGCAGGTCATCAAATTTTGTGAAATGATCGCGGAGAAAACGCGAATTTCTTCAAAGTATTGTGGAACAAACGCAAATTTCATCAAAAGATTGCGAAAAAGAACGAAAATTTTATTAAAGGATTCAACCCGATCAAAATCGGGTCAAACCGAGCTCTTCTCGCAAGAGTAGAAACCCGATCCTAAACTGACCCAAACCAGAAATGTATGTCGAACTGCCCCAAATGCGCTAAGTGCAGCTGAAAAGTAAAAGCCAACCCGACAAAACAAAATGTAGTGGTCTACCGGACCCAAAGAAAAAAACAGAAATTAACTCAAACCGCATCAAAGAGTAGAAGTCAACCAGACCCAAACACGACCCACAGTAAAAACTAGAAATTAACCCGACTAGCAGCAAAAAGTAGAAAACAACCGGACCCACACTCGACTTACAGCAAAAAAGTAGACGTAACACGACCCGCATTGAAAAAGTGAACACCGACCCGTGCATCAGATTGGAGTTTCCAAATTTCAAAAATCGCCTCCCCCCCCCCCTGCCCTTGAGGACTCTCCAGATCCGCCCTTGATTGAAATACATTAAATTTTAGAAGAGTATTTCTTTCATTGTTAAAAAGACAAATACCCTAAAGTATTCAAATTTTACTCAAACAATATTCAAAAACTTAACGCAAACGCGAAGAAATTATAAAAGTTAAAGATTCTTATCCCATACTTTAAGTTGATTTTTTTTTAAACTATTTCAGATTAAAGTTATAAAATTTAAAAATGTTGATAAAATTTTTTTGAGTTTTAGAGAAAACAATTGTTAAAAAGAAGTCTCAAAACTAATTTAAACTTACTTTTACATCACGCTGAATAAAAGTTTTAAAAGGATAAATTTAAAACAAAACTAAAAAGAATCCCGAAACTTTAAATAAATTAAATATTTAATATCGATTTTAGTTTAATTTTTGTGGGATGCTGATTTGCAAAAAAAAAAAAAAAAAAAAAAAAAAAAAGGGGGGGGTAATTTAATTCTGTCATAAATATAGTCTTCAAGCATTAAAGAGCTTTCATAATTGTCTATTTATTGCCATATTACACATATGTTCTCTGTACATTTGGTTATTATACAGGGTGATTCAAAAGAATACACAAAATTGCGTTGACAAAATGATATGACAAATCGGGAATACAAGGATTAAAAAAAAAATCACGTAGGAACATAGGGTCGCAAACCACTTATTGAGTCACAAATACAGGGTACTTCATCCTAACTCAATTTTGGTTGACGGTCATAACTTTCAGAAAACTGAAGTGTATTATAATAAAGCTTTTAATAGACATTCTCAACTTTGTCTTAAATGCGATAACATCAAACAAAAGTGATAGAAGTTTTCATTATAAGCGCCAGCAGTATGCACTTGACACCCCTAATTTGGACTGATTATCAATTCTTACTGTATCATCGATTGCTTGAGCAACATGTTTCTCCAGATCTATTTGTTATATGCTATGACATTTCACCCAAAACAAGGTACCTGTCGTCGTATTTTCATTACAATGCTTTTATTACTTACCCATCATACGTAGTATAGGGTAAGTCTTGCAATCGTTTTGAAAATCTAAAAAAAATAATTTGACGGATTTACACGTTTCAGATACTGGAGATTCCGAAAAACATTTTTTAGAAAAAAAAATTTTGCCGTTCGTCCGTCTGTCTGTAAACGCTCTATCTCTCGAACAAATTGAGATAGAGACTTGAAATTTTGTATGTACTTAGTGTGTGAGAATGGGACAAAGCTTATTTAATATCAGTAACCTCGATTATCCGGAACTATTTTTTTCGGACTCTAGAATAATTCATTCTGATGAAAGGTATATAAAAATTTCCGAATTTTTTTTATTTTAAAGAGTGGATGTAAAAGGCAATAAAATAAAACAAATTTTGCATAAAGAACAAAGTCGATCGAATTATTAGTTGCCGAGATATGTGTAATCCTGTTTTCCGCATTCTTTGATTTTTTATGACCCTGTATTTCAATCAAATTTCAATTCAAAGATACATTTTAATTGGAAATGAGACGCTTCATCCGACGCAGTAAATTGTTAGTTAATATTATTATTTTTAGAATTATTGGGATGTTTCTTTTACGCAATCTGGTATCACTTGAGTATTTTGGCGTTTTATATAATTTGTCGAATTTGGCTCATCAGCAATTCATTAATAAAGCATGACTATGTATATTAAAACTACAGTCGAACCTCTATATAACGAAACTCCATGCATCGAATTTCTCCATATAACGAATTTTTAGTAAGAACGGTCCCCTTTTCGCATGATTACATTAAAAACAGACTCTATATAGCGAAATATCTATCTCCATATAACGAATTTTTTCATAAATTGATCTTAATTTATTCAGTTTTAAAAAAGCTTTGAAATCATATGGAATCAAATTTCCATCACTTATTTTTGATTTATCGTTCAGTGGAGAGTTTTTTTTTTTTAATAAATATTACTTCTCTCCTTATTCTTTAAATCTAACAAGTTCATCCCACCTCCCACACAACTTTCAACATCCTTCTCAAAACACAGTCAATTGAATTGTTACACATATAAGAGAGGAATCAATGAGATCACATAAGAGAGACCTTCAAATGGAGGAAAATATCAACTACAATTTTTCATTCCTTGCTAAAATTTGAGAATTTTTTTTGAGAGCGTAACAATTGTAATTTTAAAATCAAAACAACAAAAAATTACAGATTTCTTCCTCTGAAATTTATGTAAGTCTTCCTCATTTGATTTTCATTAAGCTTTCAAATAAATGTCTTCTCTTTTTTGAAACTGCTTAAATAAGTAAGAAATAAAATGTTAGGTTAATACATACTTTTAAACAGTTCAAATTCTTAATTAAAAAGATCAAAAATAATATTTGTTCAAAATTTACACATTAAATACTATTTTTAACATCATACTCTATACATCGAATTTCTCTATATAACGAATTTTTTACTGGAACGATGGATTTCGTTATATAGAGGCTCGACTGTATTTAAATATGTGTTTAAATTTTATTTTGGAATTTCAATAAATTGATGAATAGTTTTCACGTGTTTTATTTTCATATTTTATATTATGCACTAGCTGACCCGCCCGGCGTTGCCCGGGTCCGTATTAACAATATTAAACGAACTTGAAATTTGTATGATTTTATCAATAACTGGAAGCATGCAGAAATGCATTGTCTGAAATACGTTGCAGCTGACTTTGTGAAAAATCGGTTTTAAAAACAACAACTAATATTAAGCTCTAAAAATACTTAAAATGAGCAATGAGAAACACGGGAGGGAACATGTATCCAACGATTGCGTTAGTTTCGTGTTAAAGTGTTGATATTTACCCGTAAAAATCACTGTTAAATCACGTAACTAATTATTTTTTTCACATAGAAATCCCAAGTGAAATATTTTGAATTTCAAACTAATTATATCATTCTTAAATCCGACTATACCTTGAATGAATCGATACGCGATGATAAAAGATTGGTATATAGTATTATAATTTCAGAGCCATTTAACAAAAGTGTATATTTTTAATCAAAGCATGCGTAATGTTGACTCTGTGGACAAATTCCTAACCGTAAACTTTTGTACCATAACCATAATCTGTCTGTAACCTAACTGCGACTTAACATTACCCTACCGTAACTTAAATATAACATAAATGTAACCTAGCCGTCACTTTGAAATATCAATATAGAAGCATCATTTAAGATTTTGCTTGAAAAGTTAGCATTCTTTCGTTAATGTCTTAAAATCGTCTGCACTCTGAAATCTAGATTTTAGACTAATATTTGTTATTTAAGTTTTCGCGCATGATTTTAAAAGAATGTTTTCATAAATATATTTTATATATTGATATAGAGTTATTAATATGTTGTTATATTAAAACCATATTTTCATCTACGTTATAAAGTATTAAAAAGTTCTGAAAAAAAAGAAACCTTTTAGTAATACAATTTTTAGTTCAAATCAAATGTTTTCAATATTTTATTTTATTTTATTTTATTTTGACATTTAATTATTTCGAATTTATCAATTTCAATTATTTTAAAAGCAAACATTTTTTTAAAAATAAATAATATAATAGAAAAAAGACCATTTTAAAAAATTACTATTTCTTCATAAAATACGCTTCGGCTGTAATTCATTTCTTTCAATTCGTCTTATTAATACAAAATCACTTCCACATGCTTTTGTTTGGGACATTAAAATTTGAGCGATAAATGATTTAATATTGCAACCCTTTTTTCGGTTCACTTCACCACCACCTATCTTTTTCCTCCATGGTTTACAACCGCTGTGATAAAAAATCATCATTTAAACTGACAGTTTGCCAGTCTATGAATTTTAAAGGTCTATTCCCAGCTTTTTTAATTATTTCTGCGAAAATTTTATGCAACCAACCAACCATAACTGAATGAAGAGAAAAAAAGAAGAAAAAAGGCGATTTTTTATGAGAGTGATCTTTGGAATTTAATTAATTACTCAGTTAATAAATAGAATTTCGAAATTCTGAAGCTCAGGTGCATCAGGAGAGATATTGGGCTACTCTCATAAAAATTTTGAGCTTCGTACGTCCCATAGATTTTGCTAGCCATCGCAGACACACACACACACACACACACACACACACACACGCGCAGACAGAGCGATTTGTTATTTTATTAGTATAGATATCCATGATGGGTAAGTATTACGGTGGCCCCAAACGACTAGTTTTCCTTGAAATTATTATCGTCAACCTGGGTATGATTAGGATGAAACACCTTGTATTTGCGACTCAATTAGTGGTCAAAGACCTTGCGTTCCTATGCGATTTTTTATCCTTGTCGTATGCCTGATTTGTCATATTTTCTCAACTTTTTTTTAATCATCCTGTAGAACTAAAATTAAATCTATTAATATTATTAGCTCACAGGCTATCATAGCCTGAGAGCTTATGTGCCCGTCCGTTCTGTATGTATGTGCGTATGTGCGTAACGCGATAACTCATGATAAAAATATCGGATCCACTTGAAATTTTGTATATAGGTATATCCTGATAAGGCGCTTCCCTGATTAGTTTTTGGAGTTCATTCGATATGTATAAGAGGGGGAACGGGGGGCTCATGCCCCCCGTTAGTTGATATAAATGGGATTTTCATGCAGAATTAAGTTTTCAAAATTTAGATTAGGATCATTCTGATGAGGCGATTCCGTGACTGTTATTAGGTGTTCATTGAATAAGTATAAATAGGGGGAACAGGGGTTCTAATCCCCCCCCCGTTAGTTGATATAAATGGGATTTTCATGCAGAATTAAGTTTTCGTTCAAAATTTAGATTAGGATCATTCTGATGAGGCGATTCAGTGACTGTTATTAGTTGTTCATTGAATGAGTATAAATAGGGGGAACAGGGGCTCTAATGCCCCCCCCCCCCGTTAGTTGATATAAATGGGATTTTCATGCAGAATTAAGTTTTCGTTCAAAATTTAGATTAGGATCATTCTGATGAGACGATTCCGTGACTGTTATTAGGTGTTCATTGAATAAGTATAAATAGGGGGAACAGGGGTTCTAATGCCCCCCCCCCTTAATTTATATAAATGGGTTTTTCAAGCAGAATTTTCAGATTTCGTTCAAATCTCTGAATAGTTTTGGAAGTTTAATGGTTAAGTATAAAAGAGGGGGATAACTCCTTTTAAATTATATAAATGCTAAATGGGTTTTTATTAAGAATTATCTAATTTGCTCTGAATTTTGGATATAGATTTTTTATATGATAAAGCATGTCTTTGATAGTATAGGAGGTTCAATGATTAAGTATAAAAAAAGAGGAAAGAAGAGAGCTGTTTCCCTTTCTTAATTTTTTAACGGAATTAACCCTTGAAAATATAAGGCTTTAATGTACAATTTGTATTTGTAGCCTGTGAGCTCAATGCCATCAGTTTAACTGGGCAGTATTCTTTATTATTAATGTCTGTATAATATATGTGTGTGTGTGTGCGCGCGCGCACGTGCAACATAATGTTAAAACATACTTATGTTACTGGAAAATAAGCTAGCAAAGCTTGATAAATCAGTGTTTCTTTTCTGTATTATATTTCACAGGATAACCTGCAAAAAATGTTGATTTAAATGTGCAAAGATATTTTTATTAAAAAAATACGATAGCCGTTAAAAATATAGCCTTAACTAAAAATCACGACATATATTACAAATACATCTAAAAAAAACAATGGGAGAATATTACAAAATACGAAAATTGCAGTCCACACAATAAAATTTCTATTAAAATGTTATGTAATGCAATTTATTTCTTTGCATTGTAATAAAGTATTCTTTGGAGTATTTTCAAAAGACATTGACACTTTCAATAATACAAATCAAGCAATTAAAAGATTTAAAATTTCACATTATTATTTTCCCGGCATGTCACGCTGTAATGTGTGCAAAGTAAAAGGCCTTTTGCTAAGCTGTGTGAATATCTTTTTCTAGTTTTAATTTCTGATTAATATTTATATCTTATAAAACACACGAGGAAGATAATAAATTCTTTATTTTATAAATAATTTTCCATAATTAAAATATAGTTGTAACTGAAAATAAATATTTTCTTTGTCCGTTCACTTTAGTTCTTTATCAGGTATAAATATGACCCTGCAAAGTAATTCTTAACATATTTCAAGTCAGAAATAATAAAATTACAGCTACGAGCAAGATTTTTTAGATATTTCTTTGTAAGTAATGTGTTTAAAGTCTTTGTAAAACCTGAGTAGACTTTTATGTCATTTTCCTGACTTCCATAAATTCACTAATAAAAGTGAACATTACATTGAATTTGGGCTAACTATCTAGGAAACATATTCCATTAAACAAAATGTTAAATCTAAACAAAATATTCATAGGGATAGTATTTACATGGACAGACAAAAGATTTTGACTGCTGCACTGTATTCGAAGTAATTTATACCATTACAAGATTTGATCGTATTAAAACTTCGTTATAATACGGACGCACCACATTTCATATACTTGACATGAAATTCTCGATATGTTATCTTTTTGAACGTTCGTTCAATAATATCTACCTAAAACAACATTTTCACAGTTAAAATTTCGTTTTGTTAGGAAAAGTTAATTACAACTTTAATATGAAATACACCCTCCGGTTTTTCGCTAATGGTGTATCCATGCTGATAATTAGGAAATATAATTAGTTTTCGGATGTACAGCTCATATTCAAAATATTAGAATAATTACCTTTTTTTTAGAAATTGAAAATATCGTTTGGTAATTTAATGTCTTTTAATGAAAATATGCAAACGATATTTTTATTAAGAACTTATTGTTGATTAAACTTACTTGTTATCTTAAATTTAATATCATTTTTGAAAAGATTAATTGCAAAAAAAATTATTTTGAAAAGTCAAAATATTAGAATATTTATTCAAGTGGTTCAAAATATTAGAATATTTCACATTAATTCTCCTTTAATTTTTACCAATTCTTAACTGGTGGCATCATTGATTAAATTCAGACTATTTTATTTAAAATCAGTAATCTTTTTTGCAGTTTGTTTCTTTTTCGTCTGAAAATGGGCCGTGTGAGTGATATTCCTGAATCTACTAAACTTCGTATGGTTGATTTGTATCGGCACGGTAAAAATCAATGTTTTATAGCGAATTATTTACATTGTTCGTAATAGAGCATTAGTAAATTACTAACACAATATTCAAAAATTGGAAAATTTCAAAATAATCGCCGAAATGGTGGCCGAAAACCAAAAACATTTGCTAGAGATGACAGGAAACTGAAGCGTATAGTTAAGAAAAACCGTTTTAAAAGAGTGCGATTCTTGCACCGAAAATGGAAAGAAGAAGGAGTTGAAGTTTCTACATCGACAACATTAAGACGTCTCCATAAATTTAAATTTGAATCTCGTGTACCGAAAACAAAACCTCTCATGACTGCAAGACAAAAGCGTATAAGATTGAATTGGTGTAAATCAAGACTTTATGGAACAATGAAGATTGGAAAAATATATTATTTAGTGATGAAAGTATGTTTTGTGTTTCATATGGTAATCAAGGTATTCGAGTTTGGAGAATGAAGCAAGAAGCATTTGATAAAGAATACCTTAAACGTTCCGTAAAATTTGCTGCTAGTGTCATGGTTTGGGGTTGTATGAGTGCAGAAGGACCTGGAAAGTTATGCATCGTCTACGAAAAGGTTAACTCTCAGATATATCTAGAAATTTTAGAATATTACATGATTCCATCATCAGAAGATTTATTTGAAGATGATTTCATCTTTCAACAAGATTTAGCGTCCCCGCATACCTCGGTGTCAACTAAGAATTGGTTCCGCCAACGCAGCATTAAGGTACTTCCTTGGCCACCAAATTCACCAGATCTTAATCCCATCGAAAACTTATGGTGTATAATGAAGAAAAAACTTCAAGAAAATACTCCTTCAAGTAAAACTGAGTTAGTGGCACGTATAAAGTCTATTTGGGCTAATATTGATAGAAATGTTTGCAAACACCTTGTATATAGTATGCAAGATCGATTGCACGCTGTTATGAAAGCTAAAGGGGATGCTACAAAATATTAACTACCATTTACTTCATATTCATAAGGTAATATTCTTGCGTAAAATAAAATATTCTAATATTTTGAACCAATCTAAATTTTATTCTAATATTCTGGTGTGTTTAAGGAAGCTGTATACCTAATTTATTGTGCTGTATTTTATATTTTATAAATGTTAAAATCTTATCTAAACATTCCAGATTTAATTTATAAGAAATTTAATTACATTTACTTAGTATAAAAAATAAATAAATGACAAATAATTTTTTCTTATTACTTTTTCTCAATTATTCTAATATTTTGAATATGAGCTGTAGCATGATAAACTGTTGGCAAAATATCAAAAATAAAATATTAATTACACTTTTTTACATTAATTTATGTAATTTACTTTTATTGAAATACATACTTTCTTAAAGTAAAAATACAGCTTTCAGTCTTAACTCAGTTAAGCTCTTGTTATTTCAACTCAATTTTCTAATTTAAGAAAACCCTTGATTGCTCCTTGAAGATAATTAAACGAATGACATGTAACAAATTTGTGTTTTGATAAATATTTGGAAAATGTTAACTCAAATTAGATAATGCTTGTAATCACTTAACTGAATTATTACTTCAGAATGCTATGAATTTTTAATAAGTATAAAATGATTTTTTTGGTAGATGGCAATTTCAAGATCTTTCCAATCTAGAAATACAAAATAAAATAAAAACTGCCATTAAACCAAAAACAAGGGGTTAAAAACCTCTGACGCAATTTAAATTTCGCTGTAAAATTTTGATAGGTTACCATTGTGTTTTATGATAGGTAAGAATACCATTTATACTTATAATGAAAAATGTCATTTTATAATGCACTTTCAAAAAAAATGAGGAATTTTTTCTAAACAAGAATCGCTTAAATATGAAGACATACATAAAGACAATATGGCGTTTCAGAACAAAACTTCCACATTTAAACATCTTCGATAAGGCGTAAGCCTTAGGGAATTCAGGGCGTGGTCCGGAAGGGTACATTCCCCGAAGCAATGTGATGTCCCCCCCCCCTCGGAAAACTTGTCAAAAACTGCAATCCCCCCATCCCGGAAGCTAATATCCATTCACTCAAGGATACAGCGCTTGGCGAAAGTCAAAGCGTGCCAAATGGTTTGGAGGAAAAAAAGCTATTCCACCCATCATTCACTCCCCTTCCAAGATTCCTTGATAACATCGTATAGTGTCGCCATCTACTGAAAAAATGTATTATACAAATAATTTATTTGAAAAAAAAATTTAATGGAATTTTCTTTTTATATATCACTAAATATTAATTAAATATATACGAGTAACTTGTGTTAACTGAATTTGTAAATTTTAATTTATATTTCTTTACATTTCTTATAGTATTTCAGTTTATAATGAGTATTATAATAATGAAAAAATAAAAAAGAAGAACGAAAGAGAGCTGTTATTGTATTCGGATAAATTACATGATAATAGCTAAAAATAAATTTTTTTTGTTTAATTTATTTTCTTGGTAAATATCAATTCAAGATATTTATAAGAAAATACTGAGATCTGCTATATCAAATTTTTATTTATTTATTTATTTATTTTAATAATGTGATATAAATCACCAAGTATAGCAATGCACAAAGACTAATAAATTAAAACTTCTTAATGTTGGGAATATATATGAATATATTCATAAATATCAGCATATGTACATTTATGTATGAACTTATACATCCATACATCTCTGCTTAAATATTATGTATGTGTATATTATATAGTTGTTATATATTTAGGTCATTTAATTATATAGTTGGAAAATGTACATAATTTCGATATCATCCGTTCTGATCTATTCAGATTTTAATGTCTTACAAATATATCACTAATGTTGATAAAAATAAATATATATATATAGTTTCCAGATTCTAAGAATCATCAAAAAAGTATGTTTCAGTTAATAATAAATTGTGTTAAAATTAAAATATTTTGTGTACTTGGAAATTTTTCATTTGAAATAAAATATGCTTGGGAATTTACATCAACTTTTGTGACACTAATTTAATGCATCCTTCCTATTCATAAATTGATAAGTCTAAATTACAGTAGTATACATGCATATATGCAGTATACATGCATATACTGATTGAATTTGTACAAAGTACAAATACAAAACAAAGATCACGTTTTATCTAAAAAACTACCTTAAAAGTTTTTATCTAATATAGATTGGTTTATTTTTTTCATATTTAATATCTCACTAGATATTGAAAATTGAAGAGAATTAATAACAAATCACTAAACGAAAGCATTAAAAACATTAATTATCTGTTTAAATAATAATACTTATTAATATTAATTATATATGTAACAATTAATAATGTTAATTAATATAATTTTATAATTATATATATATTAATATTAATTAATAAATAGTTAATATTAGTTACATATATTTAAATATTGATAATTATTTTAAAGAAAATCTTAAATTATGTTAGTGGAAGGTTAAAGAAGATTAAAGATTTTCCTTTTATTTTTCTTAAATTATCATTAATTAAATACATAAAAATATTAAAATTTGAATATTTATAATTAATATTTTTATGTTTCTCTATTTTATAATTATAAATGAAACAGTAATTATTAAAATGAATACTAATAAATAATATAGTTTTTTTGTGTATGAATGATACCTCATTTTAAAACATAAGAACTTTAATAAATTGGTTTTACTAATTTGCAAATCTTTTAAAACACAGCGGTAGCATAACTAAAATAAAAATATTTTTTATTTTATTTTAATAATTATTGTATCTTAAATTATATTTATTTAATTATTAAAAAGCAGAATTTAAAAACTTATATTAATTATTTACATTTATTTCAAATTAAACTTTATGTAATAAAATTTTAAATTTAATTTTATAATTTAATTGTAATTAAATTAAGTTTAATTAAGTTAAATTAAGTTTAATTGTCTAATTTACAATAAAACTAATACAAAGTAACTGATTTTTGTAACATTCTTTATTGATTACTTAAATAAAAATCAAAACAAAATTCTACAAGAGCAAGGACACAATTCACAATCTTATAATTACAAGCTTCCTGCTTTAACCACCTCTCTATGCCTCTGATACTTTATAATAGCTTCCAAGTGCCTCATATACGACAAAAATTGTAAGTAAAATGTCTGAAACAGCCATATGATGCGCGAGAAAATGCGTAGATGCTAGTCAAAACATTTTGCACACCTTGACTTTCGCCAAGCGCTGTATCCTTGAGTGAATGGATATTAGCATCCCGGAACTCTATAATGTCCCCTTGAAGCCACAGAAATCCCTCCCGGAGAAAAGCGTCTGAATTCAACACTGACGAAAAGCGTTCTAAAAACTTCTAAATTACGATTTTTAAGCAATCTCAAGTTGTAACGATGCGACTACCCCAAAGGGGATGCAGGAGCAAAAAACTTTCTACAGATGCGAATTTTTTATTATTAAAACGCCTAGCGACATAAAATTTGGCATGTTAATTACTTATGAGATGAATAATCTTTAAGAACATATCTTAAAATATACGAAATTTAAAAAAGAGTGAAAATGCACACAAAAAATCTTTCTAAAAAAAAGTTTTAAATGGCGATTTTTACTCAGTCTCAGGAAGTACCAAATCAATTTAAAAAATGTTGTCAAAATAATGGTGGCAGCCCTTGATGCTATAAAAGTTCTATTTTATGTCGATGTCACTATTAAATAGGGGTTGAAAAGCAAAAAACGTTTTAAATTGCAATTTTTTTTGTTACGGAAGGATCTAGAAACATGAAACTTAATATGCTAGTTACTTATAAGATATAAATTATCTCTAAGAATATTTCCTTAAAAAATCTAAATTAAAAAAGGGGAGAAATGTGGCAAAAGCACTTTAAAAAGAAGTTCGAATTTGCTATTTAGACACAAACTCAAGGAATACCGAACCCACTAAAAAATAATAAAAGTGTGAAAATGATGGTGATAGCCTTTAACTGTAAGATATACTACATTTTATGTCAACTGCCACTACTCCAAAGGTGGTGTAGGAGAAAAAGCGTTCTAAAACCGCGATTTTTGTGTTATTGAAGGTAATTGGTTGATGAAATTTAGCATGATAGTTACTTATTAGTTGTATATGACATCTAATAACATTTATTTAAAAAAAAAACCAAATTTAAAAAGGATGAAAATGCGCGAAAAATATTCTAAAAACGTTCTAAATGCCGATTTGTGAGCAATCTTAAAAATTAAAATTTGTCATGGTAATAAATTGCAGTTTCTACGTTCAGGAAATATCAAACCGATTTCAAAAGTAGTAGTTGCAAATTGGTGGTGACAGTCCCTGCTTTAATACAAGCTATATTTTATGTTGTTGTCATTATCACCTAGGGACTGCAACCGTAAAAAATGTTCTAAATTGCGTTTTTTGTACAACTGAGGAGTCTAATATTTTGAAATTTGGCATGATATCTACTTAAAACATGCAAATGATTTCTAAGAACAGTCGAAAATTCGAAATTTAAAATTATGAGGTAAACGAAAAGCGCTCTAAATTATGATTTTTATGCATCTTATGAAATACTAAACCTATTTTTAAAAAATAATGGTTGCAAATTGCTGGCTATACAGCCTGTTCAAACAAAACAAACTATATTTTATGTGCGTTCCACTACCACCAGAAGATTATCTCTGATCATGCAGATGCTATATTTTAAACCCATAAAACTACTACCTGAAGTTGGAAGGAACAACACACTTTCTAAAATAGTCTTTAATATATTATTAGTAGTAATAGTATTATGTTTCTATGGAATAACAGAAAATACCTAATCAATTTCAAAATTAATGATGGCAAATTGATGGTTGCAGTCTCTGCTTCAACAAAGGCATTTTATGCTGGTGCTACTAGCACTAAAGAAATGGTAGATGTTAGAAAAAATAAAGCTTGAAAATCGCCACGATGGTTAATTTTAAGATGATATGCGTAGTAGAGATGTAAATTTTCCGGAAAAATATAAGTGGCGGAAAAAAACTGGTTTTTTACCGGTTTTTTTCGGAAAAATTGATTTTTCATGACTGTTTCTTCCAAATAAATTATATTTTCTTAGAGTATATTCAATAATAAACATTTTTTCTCATTTATATGTATTAAATGAAAATTATTTTTACTTTATATTACAAAATAAAAAGAAAGTAGCAAAGCCTGCTTTTAAAAGTTTAGTTGTTTTTTTTTCCACAGCCTAAGAATTTTTATTAAACGCTATTGTTTGTTATATCATATCTCTGTTGAAATGATTTTTCTGTTACATGTTTAACTACCAATTGACCTAATGTAAAAACCTGAACCAATAAGTCTACAGTTTGGAATGAAATAAATTATGCATTCCATTTACATAAGTATAGTTTTTCAGTAAATGATACTAGTTTAAAGAAATTATTGCAGTTTTGTCATTATTATGAATATCAGTATTCAAAAATTCCATTGTTTAAAAAATGTATATTTTTACATTATTAATTTTTTTTCTTAGAATTATAATTTTATTTCCATTATAAAATATGTCTAGTTTTGGTATAGCTTTCCAATCTCAACTCAAAAAAGTTTTGATTTAGTTTTATAATCTAAATTCAAACAAAACTAAGTTGTACTTTGGCTTACTCAGGTCTGCAACTAAAAAATAGCATAGGATTTATTGACTGTTAGATTTTTACTCACTGAAACCAGAAAAATATTTTTTAAGTTTAATTAAATGTAATGTTTTTGTTTTTACCCTGAAATCTGATATTCTATTCTTGAATAAAATACCATATTCAATAATGTTTCCACATGGTAATTTTATATTTCTAAGAGTGGAACTCAAAAGTTATGAAAACAGAACACTACAAAAAGAAAATGCTCACTATTTGAAGAATTAACTAAAGCAGTTACATACAGAGATAAACTTCTACTGTGCTTTAGAGAACTACAAAAATTCAAAGTCTAATCAAGAGGGAAATTATAATTTGGAACATAGTTACTTGTAATAAAATATGGTTTTTTTTTTTTTTTTTTTTTTTTTTTTTTTTTTTCATCGCAGTTGTACTTTTCTAATGCAAACTGCCCATGTTTTTGCAACATAACTGTACATTCTGGAGGTAAAATGGAGGTCAATTTTAGATTCAATACCTTGAAAAAACATTCAATTAATCAGCTATAACGAAGTCTTGGAAAATACAGCATAGTAATGCCACATATAGGGCAATTTACACCAAAAACTAAACAACATTAATATATCTCAAACTGTCTGATGCTGTAGTTTTTTTTAAAAAAAACCATCATTGAGGTAAAGCTATTGTGATAATCATGAATAATGCGGCATAGCAGCAGCATCTGTTGAGCAATTTACACGAAAAAGTAATGAGCATGAAGTTATGTCAAAGATTAACTTAATATGAAATTTTATAAAAATACATATATTAGTTTGAGATATAACTATTGTGGAAATTATGAATAATGCAGCATAGCAATGCCATCGGTTTGGCGAAATACACTAATAACTAAACATTTCGAGTTTATATCAAAGTGTAGCTAAATCTAAAGTTTTGTGAAATTATGTGCATCAGTTCTTGAGATAGAGTGCCCTTAAAACTTGTCACATACAGATTCACAGAGTGACAGATATCTTCCAAAAACCATCAAAACATGTTCAGGACCTTCTAAAACGTTTAAATACACCAAAAACTGGAAGTCAAATTTTTCACGAATTCAATACCTACTTCTTGAAAAGATAGATTCAAGTAATAAATGCATACTTCAAAATTTTATGTTGAATTTTTAATTTTATCATTTCCATTAATCGGCATATTATTGCAATAATTTTACACATGAATTAATTTTTAAAAAGAGAAGTTGCATTTAATTACATATCTAGATGATTTTTTTTTTTCATGTAATCAAGTTTTTGTGAAATTATGAAACTTTTTGCATATACTTGTACAAAATATATTCAGAATTTTTGAATAAGAAATTGTTATATTTAGGTTCCTATTTAGACATTTTTAATAAAGTTATTTACATAAATGGGCGATTCTATGATAAGAGGTAATTTGTACGGCAATCTGTTTAAAACTGATTTTTTATTCTATATGTTGCTATTTTTTGCAATGAATCGCATCATCTTAATATACTTTATTAAATAACATTACAATTGAATGCCTAATTTAAACATATTTTTCTGAAATTTCTTACAAAGTCTAAAAAGTCCCCTCCCCTGGCATGTCCCCTTGCCGGTTTCAATTTAACTTTCAAACAATACATATATTTTTTCCGCCAGATGCTTAGCTAAAGTATGTTTAATTGGAATTTAAATAATTATACTTACGTATTATAAAATAAACAAGTTGGAAATTGCACGTGAACGTAGCAAATGAGGTGCTTTCGTACGACAACGAAGTTTTAAAAATATTCAGATCTTGCTGATATACTAGAGCGTACTTCGGATACAGTATAGTAGTCGAAGTCTGTGTTTCTATAAATATGCAGAAAGTAATTTTTATTACACCTCAGAAACGTATATCTTATTCATAAAATGTGAAATAGTTGAATATAATTAAAACACGTCCCAAACAATGTTTCTCCGTATAGCATTATGTAGTGGAACACTTTTGTGTGGCCCTGTAATTTAATAATAAAAACTCTTTGCATCACAGATTGTACAGAATGCATAGTATATATTTCATAGATTCATGCCAATTCTATTATGTTCGAATAAGTGAAACATCATAAAAATGAATTTGAAACTTTTTTCCCATTGACCGTAATGTAATGGAATACCTTTGATTGTTCCTGTAAATGATCTATGCATCCGACTTTCATAACATTTGGAATAACTCGATAAAATTAAATAATAATTATATGTCTTAATTTTCAAACGATTAAAATGCATTTGAAAATTTTTTCCCCATTGACCGTAATGTAATGGAATCCTTTTGATTGTCCCTGTAATTGATCTATGCATCCGATTTTTATAACATTTGAAATGACTCGACAAAATTACGCAATAATTATATGTTTTAAATTTCAAACGATTAAAATGCATTAGAAACTTTTTTCCCCATTGACCGTAATGTAACGGAATCCTTTTGATTGTCCCTGTAAATGATCTATCCATCCGATTTTCATAAAATTTGAAATGACTCGACAAAATTATGTTATAATTATGTATTTTAAATTTCAAACTATTCGGTTGGGTAGTTTTTGCGTTGTTATATGCGGACGGACGGACAGACAGACGGACGGACGGACAGACAGACGGACGGACGGACAGACAGACGGACGGACTGAGCGACAACAATAGGTGCTACGTATTTACATAATTACGAACGCACCTAAAAATAAAATATTTTTGTTAATTTCAAATAATTTTTAAAAGTAACTTTTTCCCGCTTTTTTTGTGTCTCTCCCCTGTCAAATTTTGTTCCGCTGAAACAAATATAAATTCATCGATGGCTATATTGGAAGTAGTGCTTAAGGACATCTATCGGCTTGAAGTTAGCAATACTAAACGCGCAAGCCATTTAAGCGTCGCCATTTTTAGTTGTTGCGACGCTACCGTGTTTTGTAGTGGTTTCGCACAATGATCGTGTATCTCCCCTGGTAAGTCATAAAACTTATAATATTCATTTAATTCAATTGCATTTACTGCCCTAATTAAACAATATGGTAATACTTAAAGTGAAATACACAATTAACCAAAAAACTAATTCAATCAGTTAAAAAGTTTGAATTTACACGAAAATGTCTCTCCCCTGCCGTATTTCCCCTGACACGATAACTGCCAGGGGAGCGAGTCACTGACCAGAAAAAGTTATAAAATATGTATAAAGTGACTTGCCCTTATATGAAAAAGTAAATAAACGGGACAAAAATCATAATTTAAAGGTTTTTGATCAAACTCAAACTTTTCTTTTTGGCCGAATTCTCCATGTTTTTGAACCTCTTATCGTAGAATCACCCAAATATAAGAAACTTAATCAGATTCAGCTGCTGTATGGCATGAGATTTTTTTTCTTCAATCACTGCACTTGCGAAAGATTCCATTTGTTGATTAAACTTTTTCTGAAATGTCTATTTTCAAGAGAAATTTTGCAAAGGGTCTTGTGTTTCAAACAAGAAAAAATGTGAAGGATCCTTTCAAGTCTTCTCAAACAGATTTCTGCTCAGAGATCAGATTACTCACATTAAAATTTTCATGTGAGACACTCAGCATAAAAATAAATAAAATAAAAAGTATGAGAATGTAGCTATTACAAAATTTTCACCATATTATTTCATAAATGAAATTTCAATTTTTCCAGTTCGGAAAAATTGAAAAATAAGCCTTCAGAAAAAAAACCGAAAAAACCGGGTTTTTTTCCCAATTTTTCCGGTTTTTTTCCGAGCATTCCCATCTCTAATGCGTATTAAGAAGATAGTTTCTAAAAAATTCAAAACTTCGAATGAATATTGAAATGAACGTATAGGTTGAGCGTAAAAATTTCAAAATATTTTCTAAATTATTTAGAATTAGCTTTCTTTCTTCCTATTTATTTTATCTATTTTCTGTTTAATGTAGTGCGGTGATATAGTTTAGTCAAATTCTGTCTTATATGTTTTATTATTATTATTATTATTCCAGAGAGTAAAATTTTAGGTCATAAAAGCCAAACATACAAATATCACTTGGCACATTTCAACTATTACGCGAGCAAATCCGCGGGATTTGCTGATATTTAAATAAAAGTATGTAAATACTGCTTTTTGAAATAAGAATGCCCTGAAATGAATGTATGTTAATTATATTTAAATGTACAAATACATAAAAAATAAGGCCCGTAACAATAAATATTTTACAGGACCGCACCACATAAAATGTCGCATAACTATCCTCAATGGATAATAATTACAAGGAGCAAATCAGATGTGCTGAGTATTTTCAAACTCACTAAATTCGTTCGGCCAGAAATAAAAATTAATACTGCAATAATTACGTAATATCTCAAATGAAGAAAAAAAATACAATGTTTGCTTTTTAATTACGGCTTAACTTCTCAGTCTCAGTATCAACGGAATAAAAACAAAAACGGAAATATAATAGATTTATGAGTAAAAATGTATTATTTTAAATTGCGACGTCATTTTCTTTTCAAAAGTTTTTAAATAGTTATTTTTAATTGTAATACAATAATGGCATCCATAATAATATGGCGATTGCCATTCTTTCCATTTATCTCTTCAACAACGAAAGTAACCAGATTGCCATCGTTTTGAAAAAAAAATTCATAAAACAACTTTTAAAATTAAAAAAAGGGATCGATATAAAAAAATAAAGAGGGTGGGCACATCTACAAATAAAGTGCTTTTATTTTAAAAAAGAATTATCAAAATCGATTCAGTAGAAAGCTCGGGCCAGATGACAAAAAAACACCCTGGTCTTTTAAATATAGATTTTACGAATCTGATAATTTACAAACAATAAAAATGCTAAAATACGTTTTCAATACGTAAGAATATTTAATTGTTACAAAAACTATTCAAATTGCAGATTTACATTGTTGTTATGAAAATAACTCATTGTTGAAGAAAATTGATTAAATATTTATAAAACAGATTACAACAATGTATTTGAAAATACGATATAAATCACAATAAATCCTTTTTGTCATTTACAAAAAAAACTGTCTTATATGTATGATGAAAAGTAAAGTTTGATTTATAATCACGAAAAAAAAATGCTCTCAAAATATTCAAAGGATGGATATGATTCTTCGGACGAAGAATTTAGTATTCTGGATGAGAGAGATCCTAGGTGCAAGGTAATTTATACTCATCCAGATTTTCACGTCACTTTTCAAAGTGCAAAAAATGCCCGGGATGAATTGTCAGAAAATGTCAGCGAAACAACAGAAGTGAAAGAGAAAGAAAATTCTTCAGCTAAGTTAAAAACCTTTGAAGAATTAACTGCTGATAAAACAGAAACTGAAAGTGATTCTTCGGATGATGAATTTAGAATTCTGGATGAAAGAGATCCTAGATGCAAAGTGATTTATACGCATCCAGATTTTCAAGCAATTGTACAAAGTGCAGCTGCAAAGAATAAAGTAGTTGAAAATATCTGTCAAACAGGAGAACATAAAGGTATAGAGAAAAGTCCAGAGAAGTTAAAGGCAGATAAAGACTTTAACCGAATAAATATTTCAGCTGAGAAAAATCACGAGAGGGGATACTTTCCAAAAGAAATTTTTGAAGATATTAAAGTTAAAAGCAACAGATTCTTCTCGGCCAAGCAGTTTTTCCAAAGAGTGTTCAAATTTCAAGCCTTCAAAAAAGGATCAAAGAATTGAAAATTTAGTTTTGAAGAGCAATCGTTGACAATAGATTGAATCTGACAAACCTAAAGGGATATATAGTTTATATCAAGCCTCCTTAGAATATTAACAAAATATACATGTGATTTCAACATCAGTATACACAGTTATACGATTAAAAAAATTATGAATTTATAGTACTGAAAATTCTTGTAAAAAAAGTAGCATTGTTTATATATGCAGAATACTCATGATTATATTTTTTCGGTTATGTAGACTAATGAAATTTTTAAAGAACCACAATAAAAAATACCAAAAGTTCTTATTGTTTTTATTTATACCTACTAAATTTTTACTCGAAGGATATTTTCAAACAATGGTGTTTAATACACAGTCACTCAAGAAAGTATTGGGACATGATAAACTTGCACTAAACTTTATCTCCTATATAACTAATATATGCGAAGAAAAAAAAAAGAGAATATAGTAGTATATTATACTAAGGTATCCTGGGATAATTACGCCACGTTAAGGTTCTACCAATTTTCACGGTTTAGTTTTAGATTGTATTTTTCAAACAAATAAAGGATTTGATACAGCAACTCATTGACTAATCTATATAAAATAAAGTAATTTAACAGATATTGTATCCATAAAATGTAATGGCGTGATTTCTTGACCAATGCTATTTGGCGTTATTACCCACCTATATGGGTTATAACGCCATGCAAACAAAACTAAAATAAAATGGAATAATGGCATGTAGATTGCCCAATTCTAAAAATACAAATTCTACAGCTCTAAAAATTGACAAAATGCATTCTAAGCTATTGAAAATGATCAATTTTCTTGTGAAGGTGTAAGAAAAAGAAAAGTGTGCTGGTGGGTAGGGGGGGGGAGAGGAGGCAAAAGAATATTAGCTTCTAATCTACTTTTTGCTTAAGGACCGTTTAAATAGAATTATTAAAAACATTGCATGGTTTTAACTGTGTTTATTTGAATCAGTATTTATATTCCCATATATGCATTCTATGCGATAGAAAATATTAAATTTTTTGTGAAAGTGAAAGAAAAAGGGGTGAGGGGGGGCTTCAACAGAATATAACACCCTGTGCCTCTATTTGCTTAAAAAGCCCCGCTTAAATGTGCCTAATTATAAGAAACATTGCATGGTTTTAACCATTTATAATGTAATATTTTAATCATGTGAAACTTTATAATAACTAGAGTTACATGCAATAAATATTTTTGTTAATAGTATTATAGTAGTCTTGTAAATAATTTTTAACCCTTAACTCCACACTAATGCGAATTGTCCAAACCTAAAGTTAAATTGTCATTACAAAAAAAAACATGCTTTAATAAATTTTTAATTAATTAAGGCATAAGATTTTAGATAAAAAATATTATCCCATTGAGATCACTTATTAAATTTTATACATGATTCATGTGGTTATATGCCATTATCTCTGTATTAGCAACAAAATTAACCTTTAACTGCTGTAAGCAATCTCACTGAACGCTGCCCCCCCTCCCCCCAAATTTAACGAGTTTAACTGGTATTTTCCTGATTAACTATAGCTACAACTGAAATTCTCTTTCGTTTGGAGTCCTCCTACTATTGATAGAAATATTTTAATAGATTAAATTTAGTTAGGATTAATTCTGTACAAAAAGTTTAGTGCAGGAGCAATATTCTATGATTTTTAATCATTGATCGCCTTTTAACCTTTAACTAATGTTACCGGTCTCACAGACCACTTTTTTTTTTTTAATGTTTAACTTGTGATTTTCAGTTTAACTACAAACACTACCGAAATTTTGTTTCATTTGGAACTTTAGTACTATCACCAGAGACTTTTAAATAGGTGAACATTAAGTATAATAGTCTTGTATAAAAAGTTTAGTACAAAAACACAATCCTATGAGTTATTCCTGCCTTTTATTCAACTTTCAATCTTGCGGTCTCACAAACAGCTTCACATTAGTTACGTCACAATTTCTGTCACGTCGGTTAAAATTAAATTTGTAAAATTTTTAAAAACCGAACGCTGAGAAAGTGGACAGTTAAAATTTAGAAATCAATTGAACAGTCCAGTGGAAATTTAATAGAAACCCGATTTTGAAAATGTTCGAATTAGAATATCGAAAACATTTTAATAGTTTTATTTATAATAGTTTTAAATTATTTTTTACATTAGTATTAAAAAAAATAGATTAGTTTTGGGTATTGGACCTCCCCCCCCCCCCCCCGATTAATCTTACCATTTCGACAATGATAATAATGCTGCCCCATATTAATAAATAAACCTCCTTTGGATGTAGTTCGGCTACCGTTGCACATACGGGTATTTGACCATTCTAGGTGGCCAAAAGTCGATTTTTAAAGTATGAAAATTGTTAAAAAGAAAAATAACCTGAGTTAGAGGACAGTTTCAAGAACTATATCCAATCCCTTCCAACTTTTTCAAGCGCACGCTTCTCGTTCAACTTGAGTCGGAATTTGATTGTTTAACTTGTTGCTTAAGTCTGTTCTTGGCATTCGTGTAAACACATTACCTTTTCAGAGAAATATTTATAAATTTATGTTTATTTTGAAAGTTTTTCTGATGGATCCTGATACAACAGATAAAACAAAACTTTAATATATTTTATTTGTTGTTTTATCATTATTAAGTTTAGTTGTTGTACTTTGAAGTTACCCTCTTATTACAGTAAAATTATTTCTAAAATATTTTATTTAATCGGAGTATTTTTTGCATTACCCAGTCAGATCCTGTTATAATTTCTGACTGAATCGAAAGTTTGAAGCCTTGGGGGGGGAGAAAATTAAAAAAAACTGCCGCGGAAAAGTGCGGATGTGTATTTCTTGGTGTTTTGATTTTTTTTTTTTCCCCCAAATTCAGAAAAAAACTGGTTATCGTAAATAGCATTCTAAAAGAAAATATTTTTACTGTAGATTCACAAGGTGCCTTGAGATTAAAGATTATAGCCCTTAAATATTTGTTTGATCGAATGCAGAGTTCTAATTTGTCTGATTTAGAAAATAAATTAATTTTTTTAAAAGATCAACTAATATCGCGTGAAGGTTACACAAAAGACCAAATTGAGAACTTAAAACACAATTCCGCACACTTTAAATCGCAAACTAAGCAGAGACAGTTAAATGCATATAAGAAGGAAGACGTATTTCTGAAATACAATTATTTTTGACTAGAAAAAACATTTCGGATACCTGTCATATGTTGCCGTCCAATAAGATTTCGTTATATCAAAAGAAATACTGATGTTGCGGTGGAATAATCTAACTTTATAAAAAAATTTGAGGTGTCACTAAACGCCAATGAGGTTAATTTAAATGACAACAGGATCTCAGTCATTTACGTCTTCATCATGACAGTGGTAGATGGCAAGATTATCAACGATGCGACTTGCACAAAATACACAAGTCGATGCTACATACAGTTGGCAAAAAAAGTATTTGTACACTTCATTTTTTTAAATTATAATGAAATTAAACAAACGATTTAAGCAAAAAATACTGTAATACATTAATTTAATGCATTATATTATTATAGAAGCAAAAACAAAATTAAACGAATCGATTTTTTACATTATAATAAACAAATATACAAAAATATAATGCAAAAAAAGTATTTGTACACTATATTAATGTAATATAATTAATGAAAAATTAGTAAAATGATGCAAATTAATATTTTGTGTGAATTTATTTAGTGTTTTTGACTACTTCTAGATGGTGTGACATAGATTCCACCAACTTTTTTGTAGCGGTCTGGTTAATATTATTCCATGACACAATAAGAGCTTCTTTAAAACTGTTTTTTACCGATACATATTTTTTTCTCGGATTTTTGCATCCAATAGCATCCACAAATTTTCTATTGGATTCAAGTCTAGAGATTTTAGAGAAATTACCAGTCGTCTTCGAGTATTGTAGTAACCATGAGCTGGTGATCACAGCAGTATGCTTTGGTCGTTATCCTGCAGAAAGTTAAAAGCTTCTTCTATGCATAATTTCTTAGCACGGTTTAATAAATTATGCCGCGACACATCAATGTATGTTAAACCTGTCCTTCCATTGTCAATAAATTTTAAATGTCCTGCTCCATTAGAAGCTATACACCCCAAAACTATAATATTTCCCCCAACATGCTTGATAGTTTGAAGTATACGTTTTGGATCTAGAACAGTTTTATTTTTACGCCAATTTTTTCGAATGCTTGGTGGTAAGAAAATTCCGAATTTTCCCTCATCAGAAAAAATTACTGTTTTCCAAAAATCCAATGATTTACTTCTGTATGCGAAAGCGAATACTATGCGTTTTCGCCTATTTGTTTCGCTGATGAATGGATTTTTCCTTGAGGTTCTTCCTTTTAAATATGCATTGAGAAGAATATTTTTTATTGTTTGAGGTATTACTCTGATGCGAGAAGATGTCGCAAGGTCTCCAGCAAATTTTTGAACCGAACGCATAGGATTTTTTAAAGCTTTTTTAACAACACTCCCTTTTTCCCTCATTGTTAGTTTGCTGAGAAGTCCTGGTTTTCATTGAATTTCGATGCTTTTAATTTATTCATAGTGTCCCACTATATATCCAATAGTTGTAAATGGTAATTTAATAGCTTTTACAAATTCTTGTTGCGAATTTAAATTTTTATTATGCTCAATCATAGGATTTCATCTATCTAGAGGTGCCTTTCTAGTTTTAAGTTCTATACTTAATTACTTCAAGAGCAAATTATATTAAATGTCAGAAAAATATAATATGAAGTTAAAAATTATTAACAGCTTCTGTAAAAGTAGTCCTTTGAACCATAAACACTATAAAACACAGTATATATCAGGATGGAGAAATGTACAAATACTTTTTTTGCAAGAAATTTTTAAACTTTTCCTATTAGAAAATTATTTTACATCTTTATCGAAATTTTCTGTTATGTAATTTAAAATGCACGGTAAACAGACTGTATTAAAACTATTTTTGACAAAATATCTGCTTTTATTTAGTTAAAAATTAAAAATTTTAGAGTGTACAAATACTTTTTTGCCAACTGTATGTGGTACAACTTCTGCTCATTTCAACAAAATTAAAACTAATTCTGAAGCCATCAAGTTTGGCCTTTAAATTTTACATGATAGAATTATAATTTTTGAAAGCATTCTCAATTTGGCTTTTAAGTTGCCATTAAAGATATATAGAGAGACTAAGACTGAAGCACAGAAAAAAAACCCTCAAAATCCAGAAAAGACTTCGCAAAGAAACAGGTTTATTAGTAGACATACCAAAAGCAAATTTTGGCAATACCAATGATGGTAATACAAACAGGAGAGTTTTTTTTAATCCAAAATTCGCTTCTGACATAACAGGAATTAATTATGACCTAATATACCGCTAAAATTTCATCCTGAGACAATTTCAAGCTAACATTCAATTGATCCGGAACAAGACTTCGTGCAAAAATTTTCTTAGAAAAATTGCCGCAAAGGTATTTTTTATTGACTACTTTTTAATTTCAAACCCTCTTATAAGTAGCGTGAAAAAAGTAAAAAGAAGGATGAACTGCTTTTTTCTAGAAACATTTCTTCTTTTGCCTGAGAAGCCCAATATCCGTGATGAGTTTTCAAAGACTTAAAAAGAGCATTAGTTTTAAAAATAGAAATGTGCTTTATTTTAATAAATCTAACAGACAAGCTCCGGGTCAAGCATCATACTCGGGAGCACTCTTGTATCTATCTATAGAATTTTTTTGTGGATAATGTGCAAGTAGCTGGTACTAAACTTCATACATATTCAAAATATTTCTTCGTATGCATAAATTTTCTACTCGGTACAGCTCGGATCCTCATACAAAACATCCCAAAAAAAGGTGATCGTAGCTTTAAGAAAAAGTACTAGTTTGATACTAATAGAAAAGAATGATAGATTGGTTGACATGAATATTTCTTTGCAAATTTTTACTTTGCTTATCTACGTACATTATAAGATATAAGAAAAAAGAAAACTCAAAAATTGTCATAATTAATGATTTTAACTTGTCGCGTTACGAGGAAATATTAATAAAGAACTTCTTTTGAAGACTAGAATACTAAATTGTTGTACTAAAATTTGAATCATTATTTTTCTAATGATATAATCTATTTTTTGCATGGTGTGAAGGGAATATTAGAAGCAGAGAGGGTAAGATGGACCGTACTCCGTTCCTAAATGTTTGAAGAAATACATGGATTTTAATCACTTTTGGCTAATTTAAGTACCATGTAATGAAAATCCTGATTAGCCTCATGGGACTCCCCATGAGAATTAATTAAAAAATTATCCCCCCCCGCTTACCCCCCTCTTAAAGAGGGGTATGGACCGGGGCAACTGCCCCACATGCCCCTACATAAGTCTGGCCCTGAATAAATCACCTTTATAAATTTACCAAATATGTTTTTTCTTTCAACCGTATCCTTTAGAATAACTATATATCATAAAATAATTTTGGCCGCGTAGATAACGCAAATACCCGTATGTGCGTTGGAAATCAACCGGGGTAATTATAGTTATTGCGCACTACATTTTAAACTACAAATTATCTCGAGAAAATAGCCAAAATCTTCTATAACATTTTGAAAGTACATGAAATGCACTACAAATTTATGTAATAAACAATATTTCTGGACAAAAAATATAGTCTTCACATCACAAAACATATCTCGCATATTTTAGATCAAGCGTTAATTTTAGTTACTTGTAAAAACAATAAGACCTACAAATGGAACAAATCAACTTTAAACTGTTTTTTGCGATTTATATGACTCAAAACCCTTCTGTGCAGAGCACATGGGTGTCATTTACCGGATTATTTTATAATTATGCATAATATTAGTACTTGGCGTTATTACCCCGCCTGGCGTAATTACACCAGAACACCTTATATTCTCTTACTACGAATATTAGGAACATTAATTTAGTATTAGTAAATATAGAGCATTACGAATAGTTCAAAAGTGCAACCTGTGCGTTGTTTTTGCGTTAATTGAGAGAAAACTTGCACGGGAAAGTTGAAATTGAGTTCAAATAATCGTCTAAAGCACCAGAAGCTTTCATTTTTGTGGCATATTTATGTTTTTATTAATTACAGACTTTCGTATTTGCCGAACGGCTAAACTTTATAACCTCGCAAATCTTATACCGTTAGACAAAGTTTAAACATTAGAATGACGACTCTCCGAATGAACGAAAAAATTACAATATTCTGTCAAAAAATAACCAAAATCTTTTTTAAATGGTTTGATAATTTCTATTATATTGTTTTTTTTTAATTTTGCTGAAAACTGATAAAATACATAAACACAAAGAATATCTCAAGATAACAGTTTATTAATAAACAGGTTTAGTCCAATAACACGAATGTTTCTTATTAAAAACATTTGTCAGGAAAACTATTTAGTCTGCTTTCAATTTCATGTATATTTTTTGTAAATAGTCAAATTTAAACTGTTATCATTGAAGGAACTTTTATTTGGACACACTGTGTGAGAAATGTCATAAAAGAAATGTACCAAATTGATATGCTCAAGCGCGTGGGTAACGTGGGGGTAAAATCAAACTTTTTCTAAAGAAGGCTCTAAAATCAAATTTAATTTATTTTAATGAAACATTTGATGCATTTTATGGACATTGCATTTATATGCATCAAATATGAAGCATAATCATCAACTTTTGTTAGACTTTTCTCTCAGTGATATATTTAAAAAAGCATATCCTCACTTGACATCCTCACTTTACACCACCTTAGGGTAGTTAAAAAATTAGTTTATATACACTATCTACCAAAAAGTATTTGTACACTTTCAGTTTTTGACATTTTGTCAAATATTTAAAAATATACTGGTCGGATTCTTCTGGAACTTCAGAAATATAAAGATTACGTTTCACTTTATATTTATTTACATTCATTTGTTAAGCGGGTAATTAGGGGGCCGGCAAAAAAACAAAGAATAATAGAAATATTTGGGATCGCCCTGTACATGAAAATGCACGAAACGACTTATCGCTTTAGAATACAAATATATGAATACAGTAGAATATGTACACTAATTTTTGTGAGAATAGCATGTATATTTATGGCGATAGAGCGATTTTTTTGAAAAATTCAAAAAATTCTGGTATGTTTTTTGTTTATATCATGCTGGGTTTTTGACAAAATTTAACGCAAATTTCAGAAAAATTGGCAAAATGCAGTAGAAAAAATGTAGCGCAATTGGAATATAAATATATTAAATATTTTATGAAATATGAGTAGTTGTATAAAATAATTTTTATCTGCGCATGCGCGAACTAGAAAAACATTTTTTTTACATCATTTAATAGTCAATTCTATGGAGTGACTTATAAAAAAAATCCAATCAAATATCGTGAAAATTCAAAAAGATATTTTAGTGAGATGTTTTTACTCTGCTCTCTAAAAACGGCTGAATCTTAAGGGATTCTCCACAAATTGACATTTTTTAATAACTGACTTTAAAAAAAAAACTAGTATTGAATTAATACAATATCTAATACAATATTGCTGCTAATAAGTACTTGACAATTGTGATAGAAAAGAAAAAGAGCTTTATTCGCATTCAGGGCCAAAACTAAGAGAGGGGGGGGGAGAAGGGCATGTGCTCCGGGCGCTAGGATGAAAGTGTTCCAAATGCATCTTTTGTTTGGCGATTTTTTTCATGGCTATGTTTAGCATAATATTGTTAAATTATATCTGGGCTATGCTAAAGCATAAAAAAATCTAATGATGATGGCTTAAGGTCCCTGCCCCTACCCGCGAAGATGCTCACGAGCTAATGCTATTCCTATGGGGATGCATTTTTCTAACTCTTTTGCATTTGGACATTTTTAAATAATATGTTTTGCATTGGATAGCGGAAGTCCTTTTCAAGATCGCTCCGTGATTACTTTTTCAATTTTGGCGTAGATATTTTTATAATGTTTCTTTCACTTCCAAAAGCGGTTCTGAAAGTGAAACTAACTTTATAAAAAATATCTATGACTCAAATCGAAAAAGTAGTCAAGGAGCGATTTTGAGAGGGACTTCCGCTATCCAATGCAAAAAAAAAAATGAAAATTTCAAAATGCGAAAGAGTTATTAGAAAAATGCCTCCCCACAGGAATAGCATTAGCTCAGCAGTGTCTTCGCGGGCAGGGACAAGGGCCTTAAAGATCCAGTTGAAAGTAGAATTTTTTTTGATTCGGTTTAAAGTATCAAATTGGAGTATTTTAATAAAGCAGAATACGTTATTTTATATTACATATTTTAAGTTTTAAAATAAGTCGGCTATTAATAAATTGGAGAAATTTTCTTTGTAAATATGCTTTGCGAAGGAGGGGGAAAGGAGTACCTTCAAAATCCACGTTTGCCTCGGGAAAAAAGACTGGTTTTGGCCCTGTTCACATTTAATAATTTGTAGATCCTCCTCGAGAGGCAATTACAGCTGCGACTCTCCTGGGCATGCTCTCAACTAGTCCTTGTATTACATTTAATGGTATTTTATTCCACTCTGTTTGCACAAAGCAGGTAAGCTCTTTTACTGATTTTGGGCGTGTGTCACCCGCCTTAATTCGACGATCCAACTCGTCCCTGGGGTTCTCTATTGGGTTCAGGTCTGGGCTCTGGGCAGGCCACTCGAGTCGATGCACTCCATTATCAGCATACCAATCCATGCTGGACCTCGCTACATGGCAGCTTGCGTTGTCATCCTGGAAATAACATGGGTCCAATCCATAGTATTGCCACAACGTAGGAAGTATACTGTTGTCCAGTATATTACAGTAGGCATCGGCATTGAGCTTACCATGAATTGGGACCAAGGGTCCTAGTCCGAACCAGGAAAAACAACCCCAGAACATAATTCCCCCTCCGCCAAATTTAACTGTGGGCACAATACATTCTGGTAGAGGGCGTTCTCCAGGCAGACGCCAGACCCAGACCCTACCATCAGAACGGTAGAGGGTTAACCTTGATTCATCACTCCAGAGAACTTGTTTCCATTGCAGTACAGTCCATTGCTGGCGTGTTTTGCACCAACTTAACCGAGCTGCGCGGTTGGACTTGGTGATTAAAGGCTTATGGGCGGCAGCACGGCCATAAAAATTAAGCAGATGAGCTTCCTTACGGATGGTATTCATGGAAACAACACATCCTGAAGCTTGTTGAAATTCTTGGCGTATGTGTAACATTGGTTGGTTGCGGTTCTTCCGAATTTCTCTAGACAGAACCCGTCGGTCTCTATCTCCCAGTTTCGACGGTCTGCCTACTCTGGCCACATTCTGACAATCACCATTCAGCTTCCATTTTCTAATCACATAAGCCACAGTCGTTTTGGGGTAATTAAGATCGCTAGATATGTCGATTAAAGATCGGCCATTTCGGTGGTACCCGATGATCACACCTTTCTCAAAATCAGACAGCTCTGTTCTTCTTGGCATCATGCATGCGATTAATGTCAGTGTTGTTTTCGACACCACATTTAACAGTGGAGAACTTAACGTATTTCAGGATCGCAGATATCGGCATTTGCATAAGAGCCATTATCAATTATGTATCAATGGGTAGATTTGACACAAATGCTTCGATTTTTTATAATTATTTTTATCCTGAAATAGGTTCGTTCTGGTAATTATCAAAGAAAAGAAGTAAATCACCAGTAAAAAACGTAAATAGAGATTTGGCAATTTGCGTAAAATCTGACGTCATTCAACTGCTTTCAGAGACCAATTGAAAATCAGTTCACTCCTATCCACAATAACTTTCTGAATTTCCACGAAATTCGATCGGATTTTTTTATGGGTAGCTCCATAGAGTTGAATATTAAATTATGTAAAATGATAAATTTTATCGTTCACGCATACGCTGATTAAAAAATATTTCATACAAATACTCATATTTTAGAAAACTTAATATATTTATATTTCAATAGCACCTTATTCTTTCTACTACATTTTGAGAATTTTTCTGAATGTGGCTTTATATTTGGTTGAAAATATTGCATGACATAGAACATTTTAGAAAATATTTAATATATTTATATTTCAATGAATTTTGGTGAAATCCCCCCCCCCTCCCTTTTCTTCTTTGCAAAGCATCTGCAAAAGTATTTGCAAAGAAAAATTTTCTAATTTATTAATAGCCGACTTATTTTAAAACTTAAAATATGTAATATTGATTAAAGTAGTCTGCTTTGTTTAAAAAAAATGATACCTTAAAATCGTGAAACCGAATCAAAACGAAAAAAAAAAAATCTCCTTTATGCGGGATCTTTATGCCATCATCATTAGATTCTTCTATGCTTTGGTATAGGAGAAATGCTTTGAATGGGACGATTTTGACAATATCATGCTAAACAGACATGGAAAAAATCGCCAAACAAAATGTACATTTGGGACACTTTGATCCTAGCGCCCGGGGCACATGCCCTTTTCCCCCAACCCTCTCTTAGTTTTGGCCCTCAATGTGAATAAAGCTCTTTTTCTTTTCTATCACAATTGTCAAGTACTTATTACCAACAATATTGTATTAGATATTGTATTAATTCAATACTAGTTTTTTTTTTTTAAGTCAGTTATTAAAAAATGTCAATTTGTGGAGAATCCCTTAAGATTCAGCCGTTTTTAGAGAGCAGAGTAAAAACATCTCACTAAAATAATCATATCTTTTTGAATTTTCACGATATTTGATTGGATTTTTTTTATAAGTCACTCCATAGAATTCACTATTAAATGATGTAAAAAAATGTTTTTCTAGTTCGCGCATGCGCAGATAAAAATTATTTTATACAACTACTCATATTTCATAAAATATTTATATTCCAATTGCGCTACATTTTTTCTACTGCATTTTGCCAATTTTTCTGAAATTTGCGTTAAATTTGGTCAAAAACCCAGCATGATATAAACAAAAAACACACCAGAATTTTTTGAATTTTTCAAAAAAATCGCTCTATCGCCATAAATATACATGCTATTCTCACAAAAATTAGTGTACATATTCTACTGTATTCATATATTTGTATTCTAAAGCGATAAGTCGTTTCGTGCATTTTCATGTACAGGGCGATCCCAAATATTTCTATTATTCTTTGTTTTTTTGCCGGCCCCCTAATTACCCGCTTAACAAATGAATGTAAATAAATATAAAGTGAAACATAATCTTTATATTTCTGAAGTTCCAGAAGAATCCCACCAGTATATTTTTAAATATTTGACAAAATGCCAAAAAATGAAAGTGTGCAAATACTTTTTGGTAGATAGTGTATACCTATATTATAAAGAGGTAAAGTTTGCTTATTTGTTGAGGATAATCTCAGGAACTACCGAACCTATTTCAAAAGCAGTGGTACTAAAATGATGGTGTTTTCCTCAAATGAAACATATGCACATAACGATGCCACCAATCCAAATGGGGTGCAGGAGCAAAAAACGTTCTAAAAATGCGATTTTTGTGTTACCGACGGGCCTAGAAACATAAAATCTGGCATGTTAATTATAAGACATAAATGGTCTCTAGGAACTTTTCCTTAAAAACACTAATTTAATTAGGGATGAAAATGTACGAAAAGCAGTGCTGAATTCATTCCCCCCCCCCCCTGGAGCAATGAGATGTACCCCCTGAAAATTTTGAGATTTTGCGTTTTCAATGGTCAAAAAGTGCAGTCCCCCCCCCTCCCCCGGAACTCTAATGTTCACCCCCGGAGCCACATAAATCCCTCCCCGAGAAAAAAAATCTGAATTCAACACTGCGTAAACATTTTCCTGGTCAACGTTACATATACATATTTTTCTGGTTACATATACCGGCTACCTCGTATTTTCGGCAGGGGTAAAAAATATTCCGCGCAAGGAACCAACGAACCTATTAAAATCTGGTCCATGCAGAGTAGAGGCAAAAATGTTACAATTTTACCGTAGGTTTATATGCAATAATCTTACCTTATTTTCGTGTATCGTGTTTTTCTACGATTTTATTCATTTTAAACCCACTTTTTTTTAGAAATTTTTTTTATAGTCTAATTATTATATTCCAAGATCCACTTTAATATCAATGAATAAAATTATGACACGGAAAATATTTACCACCAATTAAAAAATAAAATTTTGATAAACATGTTACACGCAACCTTATATCCACAAAACCTAATTATTGATTTTTAGTTTTTTTAATGTAAATACATCATATATAAACCTATATTTAAAAAGTTTATTATAATTAAAAATATTTTAATGGAGTAGAATGTATAACAAGACTATAGAAATTATCACACTCTAATCAAATAAAATTTACATCACATATTTTACAAAACAATAGGTCTAATTTCATACCTAATGTAGTTATATCAAGACAAAATTTATGCGATTAATTGAAATGATAACCAAACATAAAAACTAGCACAATTCTCTTGCAATCATGTATTATTTTATGTTAAAGAAACTAGAGAAATACTAAAACTTTTAAACCCAAATAATTATACACTATCCATACTGTCCGGATATACTGCAATATTCTAAATGCATCATAAAGTAAGTAATAGAACAAACCACTGTTTCAGAAATATAACTTTTTTTTCTATTACATTACGAGTAATTTAAAGCTTTAAATTCCTATTTTCGTCAGTGTCATAGATCATTGAATTCTAACTATTAACTTTCATCTAATATTAATATTTAAATATCAGAAAATTGAAAGACTACATCTAATATTCGGTGTATTCTAATTCAATGAAATCAATGAACCCCATGTCATTCACAATTCACTGAATAAAATATCATGTTATTGAAAGTCGTTGCTTATGCATTTTCTAGATAATAAAAGTTTAATCGAGCATTCAAACTCGAATGAATGCTTTCAGAACTTTTGTGAAACATTAAAAATGCATAGTCGAATGGAAAACGATGAGAAGTGAATTGAATCTTGCCCGGAAATAGAGTAAATCTCTAAACTGTATTAAATGTTGAATACCGTTGAAAATTTAGTGAAACAACTTAAAATTTACCGATTAAATTTTAAAAGTTGTTTTTTTTATTTTAATTTTTGAAATAGGTTATTAGTTATAATATTAATGTGAAAATAGCATTCGTGTTTCATATTTTAAAAATATGAAAATTTTAAGTGCTCATTATTAATTTTAATAATGATTATTTTTAACAGAATGCAATTTTGGAATCTAGTCATGCTACCGCGTCCGGGGTAGCCAACGCGTCGTTTACTGTTCAACAAATATTAAAGCAGAGACTGGGTGTGGCCTAACCCCATCAGACAATAGAAGAAAATTAGCCACCATAAAATTTACAAACAAAATTCGAAGCCTAGAAGACAGCCACATCTCCAGCAATACTTTCACTGCTTGGAGTGGTAAACAGACTGAAACGGTCCTCCACTCTGCAATATGACCACGAATTAAGGAAAGAAATTGATTTTCAACATAAACATATTATTAAAGAATCTCTTCTCTCCATCTGTCCCTTTCCACAAGCAATACTCTATCTAAATCTCCTACAACTTTGTAATAAAAAGGAGTCAGCTGCAGTGCTGAAACAGAAAGGCATACACACCATCGAGGAATTATCTAACTCAGCAAAAAACGAAGTAATTACCTACACAGATTGTTCTTCTGACGCTAAACTTGACAAAAGGGGGTGCTGGAATCTTTTTCATTCACCCAAATGGTAAACATGAAGCTTTTAGTATTCCAGCGGGCAAAATTTCCTCAAGTTATACGAGCGAGCTTATAGCCATTAAAAAAGTTTTGGAGAGATGGGACGAATATTCGGCCACTATTCGGTATTCGGCCCTTTTGCCGAATATTCGGTTGGCCGAATACTGAAGGCTTGTTGACTAAATGCTTCGGCCGAATACCTGTGGCCGGATATTTAGAGATATCTCGCCGAATGTTACTAAAATCTCACCGAATAGTGAAAGATATCTTGCCAAATAAATTTTGGATTTAAAGAATTTTGTTTCTTGCAATTTTTTTTCTCTAATCAAAATTGGCTACTTTCTGGTGCATTCATGAAATCATTTTCATTCTTATTTACAAAATATACAGTTATTCAGATACTAAAAAAAAAACAGCCTTTCTGCATTTCCAATAAAAGAGTGATAGTTTAGAAAATGCTGCCCAAATTAGAGATTCAATTGTACGGAAAATGTCTTCATTAAAGAAGGATAAATTACAACTCAAAATATAAAAACGCTTATAGAAAAAAGAAAAAACACTGCCTTATTCTAAAACACTCGAATATTAATGTCTGTAAATTCCATACACATATAAAAAGGTTTGTGAAATTCATAACCTGTTTTCTATAAAATAAGAAATGAAAAAATTCATTCACTAGGTGTATTAACGAAGATTCATTTTCAAGATTTAATATCAAATACTACTATTCCAAGTACAACGGTACATTTGAAAATAGAACTGGTGTTAAACTAGATACTCTTTAGATGACACAATTTGTTTATGAAGATTGTTTTATAAATATTTAAATATAAATTCTAAATATTGAACAAAATAGTTATTTTATTCTATTGTTTTCACTTTTAAATATTTATTTGCATAATTACTGACATTAATATGCAATATTATTTATGTATATATTTTAAATCTACATCTTTCTTCTTTCAAGGTTGTTATCAATTTCTGTTTATCTTTTTAATGCTTTTTGAATAAGCAGAATTCTGAAATTGAATATTGTATGCGCCAATTTAAATGTCAAAGTTTTGTTAACATATGCATTCTATTTTAAGAATACCTTTTTGCTTTAACGTAATTTGTAATTTAAAACTTAGCAACTGATATTAGAACAGTCTCATTCTTAATTTTTTTTTGTAATTAGGGACACAAGTTCTCAATGATAAAATTTGCTTCATTAAAAGTTAATACAGAAAATATTTCCTCGTGAGTTCTGGGAGAGAGAGACAGACTAAGAATATTATTGATTTTGTATGCAAGAAAGGATAAAAGTATCACTTGATAATAAAAGTGAAGTACATTCTTCATATTTTAATGAAAATATCTTACCATCCTGACTTACTGAAAATCAATTTGATAAGAATATAATGCAATTTCATAATTTTTTTGTGTTAAAGTAAGTTTTTCAAATTTAAAAATACATTAAAAGCACATTTAAGTGTAGTAATGATTAATGAGCTTCTATTTTTTAAAATTATATGTAATCAAAAGTTATTTTCTTTATTAAAAAAAAGTTCGTATTTGGCCTAAAATTTGGCCGAATATTCGGTATTCGGCCAAATCACTATTCGTCCCATCCCTAATATCTACTACAGCAGGGCAATTGGGAGTTTCTATGGCATCCTTTTATTCACAGATTCTAGATCTGCGCTCCCGGCTAACTCAAGAAATAATTGCTCTTATAGACAGTATAGTTACAACCCTTTAGAGCTTATACTCTACAGTGGATACCGGCTCACGCAGACATCTTCGGCAATGAGCAGGCGGATAATCTGGCCAAAGAAGCCCGCAATTCCTGCTAACTTTCCAATAGCCTAACTCTTATCGACGCTGATGCAATAGACAGAAGTAAACTTGCCTCCCAATCAGCTAAGAGAAATTCCATTCCGGAGTTACACTACAATCATAAAGTTTCAACCACGATAGCCAGACTACGCACAAGATACTTTAAAGGAATGAAAATATCGCCAGACGGTCAAATAAATTACAATACTTGTCCTCACTGCCCTTATACCCTACTATCTACGACTCGGAGACCACTGAACAGTCCCCTACTACCGGGATTCTACCCAGTTTAGAGGATTTAATTATCTGGACAGCGGGGCGGAATTCGCCTGATCGCCATATGGAGCGATCTACGATGACATGTGCCTCGGTCGGCTGTTTAAGCTTAATGGCTGTTCATCTGAGTTGGAGATTATTTAGGATGAGCATACACAGAAAAAAAAAATTAAAAATAATAATTTCCCGGGAAGATATTTTAATTATAAGAATGCAACAGACGTCCATAGACTTAATATTACTGAGGGGAATTCTGAAACTGCTTTTTTGAACTCCCTTTCAAGTCCATTTCAGCTAATTTGTTATACATAATATTAATGTAGAAAAGAAACACTTTTTTTTCAAATTTATATATAATGGGTTGAAAGGCTTCTAAGAAGGGTGCCAAAAACTGACACGTCGTAGTATTCGTCCTAATCTAGAACTTTTATTTTGTCCAAAAGATAGTGATTTATGTAGCGTTTTTAGAAAATATGCATTTTTAATGAAATAACATTGATTCAAAGTAAAATGTAATTTTCTAACTGAAAATTTTGTCTCTTGCACAAAAAAGCGAGATAGCAGTATTTGAGGGAAATATCCTATATATCCAAATGAAAAATATCTTAATTCCCCATAGTAAATTTCTTTGTTGCTCGATTGAAAGTGTGTGAAGTTAGAATGCCTAGCGATTTCGAAAATGATACTCAAAGTGAAGTTAGAATGCCTAGCGATTTCGAAAATGATACTCAAATGGTAATCTTGAAAAACAAGTCTGAAATTGCACATCAAACGTAGCAAATGATATGCATTCGTACTATAACGAAGCTTAAAAATATTTAGATATTGGTGTAATAGTATACAATTCTTCGCATACAGTATAGTATACGAAAACTTGTGTGTCAATGCAAATACGATCCGATTTTTATTATACATAAAATGACTTATATTTAACCTCAACAATATATATCAATTTCATAAAGGGAAATAGTAAATTAAAACAGGCCCCAAACAAACAATGTTCTCCCCTGTACAATTATATAATGGAATACTTTTGTGAGGCCCTGTAAATCGATAACAAGTATTCTTTGCAACGTAGATTGTAGAGAATGTATTTTAGTATATATTTTTACAGATGCATATCATTTTTATTATGTTCGAAAGAGTGCAACATCATTAAAATGCACTTCAAACTACCCTCCCCCCCCCTCCATTGACTGTAATGTAACTGAATACTTTTTATTATCCCTGTAACTGAATTATGCATCCGAGTTTCATAAGATTTGAAATGATTCCATAAAATAACAATTATATTTTAAATTTCCAACGAATCTATTGGGTACTTTGAGTTTTTATATATGGACAAACTGACGTGCTGAACGACGACTATAGGTGTTTCGTATTTACATAATACGAAATAACATAAAAACGATTCATGTTTCACATTACTACGAGGCAATCTATTTCTATAGTTTCAAATTACCCTTTCACTTTTGATATCAATTTCTAAATACTAATAAAATATGATTTTCATGTGCTTAAAGATGTCTAAAAAAAGACAGATCGAAAATTTTTAACACCAATATTTCTAAACAAAAAACTTCGAGCCATGCGTATTGAGCCATGTACATGTTGTAGATGACGCGAAGTTTGTTTGAAAGTTAATTGTGTAAAAATTTTAGTGCCATTTTTTGGCGACAAATATTCAACCCTTAAAAGTAGTATTAATAAGTATAAATCGCAACGATATAAAAATGCAGAATTTGTAAAAGTTTTAATGAATAGAAAAAATCAGATTTTCTTTAAATCGGATCTCTTGCTCAATCCTAAAAAGAAATTTTTATGGTAGAAATATAGCAAACTAGTTGGATGTGCCAATCCCAAAACTTTCTTCTATCTCATACGTACATAATTACTCATACGTACTATACGTATGTACTCATACGTACATAATAATACGTATAAAATTTCGTTCAATTCGATGCATAACTTGATGTACTTTTGGTCGGTAAAATATTGAAAAATGGCACAAAAATCGCGATTGCACCGCCCCCTTCCGACGAATTTTTTTCAAATTCTATTTTAAAAAAAATAGTTATTCATTTTAATGCTTTAATAATTTTAATTCAATATCATACCAACTTTGATTTTCATTTTAAATTTCTGCTTCAGTCAAATAATCGGAGTAAAAAGAATTTCCGTCTCTGCACGAGCCGATGGACAATAGAATGATAGGCAGATTTTTTTTCAAATTCAGGGAGAACCTACTTGCCGTACCAAAAAATAATCATATACAAAAAATTTAGTTGAGTTCTAGAACTAACTTTATACACTTTTATGCGGTGCAATATTGAAAATGGCATAAAATTCGCTATGCAGGGCCCCTTCCGGCGGATTTTTTCAGATTCAGGGCGATCCAACTAGCCATAGCCATACACTTACTCAAAAAATTTCGTTCAATTCGATGCATAGTTTCATATACTTTTGGTCGGTACAATATTGAAAAATGGCGCAAAAATCGCGATTGCACCGCCCCCTTCCGACGGATTTTTTTCAAATTCAGGGAGGACCAACTAGCCATAGTCATACACAAAAAATTTGGTTCAATTCGATGCATAGTTTCATATACTTTTGGTCGGTACAATATTGAAAATGGCGCAAAAATAGCGATTGCAGCGCCCCCTTCCGGCGGATTGTTTTCAAATTCAGGGGGGACCAACTAGCCATAGTCATACACATACACAAATTTGGTACAATTCGATGCATAACTTCATATACTTTTGGTCGGTACAATATTGAAAATGGTACAAATCGCGATTGCAGCGCCCCCTTCCGGCGGAATATTTCAAAACGGAAGGAAGGAGGACCTGCTTGCCACAGCCGAAAACATTCACAAAAAATTTGGTTCAATTCTATGCATAACTTCATACACTTTTTGATGGTAGAATGGCGACATACACACAGACACACGGACAGAGACATTTTGTAAAAACAAGTTTTTTGGAATCTCTGACCACTAAAACGTGTAAATCCGTCGAAAACCGGAAGTCTGAAAAAAAATTTCGATTACAATACTTTCTTCTATTGAAGATAGAAGAAAGTAAAAATGATTGATTAGTGTTATATAGTGAATATTTAAGAATTGTATACATGTGTACAACATCGCAGTGCCAATAAAACTATGTAAAAATAACTTTTGACCAAGAAAACGGCATTTAAGATGTTTTAACATAATTTTGAATTAAATTAATTATAAAAAAGTACAGATTTTGTTTTCCTGTGAAATTATAAAACAGTGAAGGTCTTAAATACTTTTTTGCACATCTCAATTTTATAAACCTAGATTAATGATTACTTCTCAGGACACTCAAGGCAGTCGGGCCACATACAGCGTGCCGGCTATAGGTTTAAAAATAAAAATTTTGAAACGGCTAAACTGGTGCTCAAAGAAAATTAGCTATAATTCATTAAAATAAAAGATGAAAAACAATGAAATCAAAATAAGAACTGCGTATGTTTTAAAATTAAATGTGTTGTTGCGCCTAGTTTCTTCGTTTTCTTCTGAGTGTATATACACGAGGTGGTACCCGTCGAAATTCGACGAAAGAAAATGTTTAAGGAGGAACTGTTTCAGTGATTTATAGAAAACTTACAAAATTAGTTACAGTAAAAAATGCATCTTATATTGATCAAACTCTGAAACAAATATTATAAAAAAATAAGTCTTATATTGATCAGCCTAACTCTCAAACAAATATTATTTTAAGCTAAGATTAACAAAGTACCATATAAAACTCAGTTTTCCAAATTTTAAATTTAAACTTTAATCGCATAAGTATTCAGTAAAAGATAATAAAGATCAGTTATTATGAAGTTATCAATTGAATATCAAATTTGTTATAAATGCGGATGAAAAAAAATTTATTCTAAATTGACACTATCATAGGATTTCATGCGAAATTAAAACCAGTCATCATTTTCATCTTCTCAAAATTTACACACGCACTTCTCATATGCATTCACCACGTTATCACCACGTTATCACCATTCACCACCTTCATTATTTTAAAATCACTTTAACGGAAAGCTTGAAATCATTTAATTGATGAATAAAAACTAAATAAAACCGAAATCACCAAATTTTATAACAGACGACATTTGACAAAATATACGCTTTTTTTTTTTTTCAATTTTAAGAGAAAATGGAGCGATTCTGTAGCCACAATTACAAAATTGGTACTAAAAACTATAAAAAAATTAATATCTCAAAAACAAATTGAGATAAAGCTTTCAAATAAATTGCATTTAAAAGTAAATTTTTTTCTCTATACGATGGTAAAAAAAATGAAAAGTGCGATGTTTAGAAGGGCAAAATTTGCAGTAGCAAAAACGAAATTGCTTGGAAAAGTGTTACCACACAAAATGACGTATGCATTATGCACAGATGCATTTAGCCTTTATAATATAGACAGTGCATTTTAAAAAATATGAAATGGTGTTTTTTTATTATTAAATTCTATTTTAAAAACAAACGATATACGAATGAACATTCAAAATTAATTTTCACTGTATTAGTATTTTTAAAAAAGGTTTAAAACTTTCTCCGTTTTTCCCCCCAAGTTATTCTATATTACAAATTAAAAAATTCGAGAAAAAAAATTTCGCTTTTGGAATAAATTTAAGAAAAAATATTTTAGCTTAAATACAGTGACAAATACTGTTCCTTTTTAATGTTTTTATACAAAACTTTCTCCTTTAGAAAGAGAAGAATACATAAAACCTCGTTTCTCTGCCATTTCCTTGAAAAGAGTTTCCGCCGGGAATTCGGTATTCTGCATTGATGTTGGAAAATGCGATAAGAAGAGTAAAATATTTCCGTTGAGATGTTTCTTTCATACAAAACTAAACTATTTTACAAGCAGATATTTCAACAGTAAATTTTAGAGACCAAAATTTCTTTTTAAAAATTGCTCATGAACGAAAATGATCTTGAATGAAAATTTGCTCTTTGATATACTGCATTGATGTTGGAAAATGCGATAAGAAAAATGAAATCTATTCGTTGAGACGTTTCTTTCACACAAAGCTAAGCTATTTTATAAACTGATAACAGGACAGGAAATATTAGTAACCAAAAATTATAGCAATGTTACTTCTTAAAATATTGCTCATGAATGAAATTGATCATAAATGAAAAAAAAATGCTCATTAGTATTCGGCTTATTGATGTTGGAAAATACGATAAGAAAAATTGAATATCCGTTGAGGTGTTTCTTTCCCACAAAGCTGAAATCTAAGATATTCCAACAAGAAATAATAGATACCAAAAATATATTTCTTTTTAAAAATTGTTATTTTATGTAAGAAAGAGAATTGTACACAGACAGAATTTAAAGGAGTTTGAACCACACTCTAAAAAAAAATGTAAATCGATGATACAAAAACGACATGTCTATTTGTGTAATTTGGTGTGTAAAATACGCCAAATGTGTAAATTTCAAAATACACATTTTAATGTGTATTTTGATGATAAGTCTAAATGTGTAAAAATTATCTGATAACTCCAGAAATACACGCTTCAATGAGTAAATTGCTGGGAAATACACATATTTCTGTGTAATATTCAGTTTTTGCACATATTTCTGTGTGATACTTTTACACATATATCTGTGTAATATTCAGTTTTTGCACATATTTCTGTGTATTAGTGAAATACACAATGTTGTGTAACATGCAAAATACATAGATTTGTGTGTAACATTCTGTTCTGACACGTATGTCTGCGTAACAAGCAAAATGCATTATTTTGTGCAGTATTTAAAATACACAGATTTTTGTGTACATAGTTTTATCCTATACTTTGGAGTGTAAAATGTGAATTAAGTGTTTTCATTACCGAAAAAAAGGAAAAAATGCATGAAAGACAAACCGGTATGTTTGTTGTGTTCTTTCCTTTTAACAGATTTGTAGTCTAAGTAATCAAAAACAAGATCAAAAATCACTGTACGTTCAATCTGAAAAAAAAGTTATAATTGCTTCTGTGTCTGTAATTGGATTTGGTGTAAACATTTGAATTTTTCGGACTAGGTTAAAAAAAACTATTTCTTCTGATATCAAATTACATTTTTTTAGAGTTTTTATTTATTTTTCTTTTAGTTTTTGAATGCAATACGCTTATAAAAAGTCTTCAATTTAAAAATCACAAACGAAAAACCATGAATTGAAATGTATGAAAAGCTGTCTTTTGTCATCGATAGAAAATGAAATAAGAAATGTATAGCATGTAAAATAATGAAAACTCGAAGTTTTATAGCAAAATATAAACACGTTGAAATATATAGTATTTAAACCGAATAATTATTTTAAATGCTATATAATGTTAAAACTGCAAATATTTACTCTAATGTTACAATATGTGATTTTAAGCATGAAGAAATGATTTAAAACACAAAAATAATAAATTATTTTTTTCAAATTTGTAATAAGCAGAAAATAACACACTTCTCATCCATATTGTAATTTTCAAGTGTTAAATTGTAAAATAAATTAACTTACCTTTGGAAAAAAATCTGTTCTGGGCTATCTCTAGCCGTTTTAATTTTACAAAATTCATTTTAGCAAAAATGATCTAAAACTGCTCAAGTGATCAAACTCAGTATCGTCGTATGTTGAGAATTCTAAAAACATATGTGGCAAAAATGCTATGATGGATGATAGCAATAATAAATAAGACCTCCGATTAAGGGTGTATTTCAATACAAATTGCTTTTTTTCTGATTTACTTTTAAATTCGTCTTTGCTCTCAAGCGCATCAAACTGGCAAATTCTCTTATTTAGAAAGTATATTAGGTCCCGTGCTTTTCAATTTTTTGGTAAATGCAGTAAATATTGCAAAAAAATGCTGTTAAAAGTCAACGTTTTAAACCGAATTTTCCGAAGCGGGAGATCTGGGAACGAAAAAAAGAGTCATACTGAGGAAATAGTTTATAAATCTAATGAATTTAACAAAAAATAAAATCACACGACATCTTATAGATCTCTAAAAGTCACATCAGCAAGTTTCGTGTTTTTACTTCTAAAAGCGAGTCTGAAATTGTATCAGAAAATTTCGAACTGTTGAAGGTGAAAAAAATGTTTTCGAATGCACCTTTAATGCTCGCTGGTCATTTTGACTTTAGTGTACATCGCAGTTATGTAACACGGAGATACAATACATTCACTTTACATTACATTATGATCTGACTGAACCAAAATTCAAACTTTAAAAAATTTAGTTATTAAAAAATATTTTAATAATTCATTGCGAAAATTACATTTTTATTTATAAAATTGTACATTTAAAAATAATAACTCTTGCTATCTATGATTATTATTTTTGAAAACAAAGCTCATTTTTCAGGTCTTATATGAAAGTTTTTGCACAATTTTCCAAGAATCTATGTTGCCAGGGCCAATATCACTCTGATATCGTCATAAAATAATACAAGCGGATTTATAAGAATTTACTATAGTGGCTTTAAATGAAATGTGATAAATTTTTTTCCATATAATTGTTTGTTAGAAATCCATATAACCGTACTTATTTTTACCAGACACAGCTAAAAACAAAGTAGGAATACACAGTTAATCACTTTTTTTATGTGAATGAAGTATAAAATTGCAGACCATACATAAAATAAAATCACACTTTGGTATATTATCATTAATATTTTATTTAAAAGATTGGAGGATAGTTATAAATAACAAAACTTATTTTAACACTCCGCCTACCAGACAGTTCCCCCGTCGGATCGGCCAACAAAAATTAGTTTAAAATTCCGTAAAAATAGGGTGTAAAAAATCATGATTTAAAAAGCAATAATAATAATAAAGATCGAATTTTTGTATTTAAATCATATTTCTTTTTATTTGAATCGGATTTTTTTTCCCTCCTGCATTGAAATATTGAATAGATGTAGGTTTAGCCTATAGGTTTCTAAGATTAATAGATTCTAGGTTTCTGAAAAATTCGACCTTTATTTACTAATATAATCTATGTTTTTACACTTTAACCAATAAAATTTAATTATTAGTAACTACAAAAATTATAAAAACTGTAAATTAGCAATTTCATTAATTAATATAATACTATAAAGTTATATACATTAATATTTTGCAATAATTATGTAAAACTATATTAAAAAATAATGATTTTACATTTATTAAAATTATCAGTTGCTGCATTTAATTTTAAATTGATTACAATCTTTAATTAGGTATATAATGCATATTGTAATGCTTAAATTAGTAAACGATAATTCAGTATTTAATGTTTATTCTAAAAAGAAAAAGGGCAGTATGCTTGTTCTAAAAAAAAGGCACTATTACATAAGAAAATATACTACTAATGTGCTTAGTAGCAATAAAAATAAGTATATAATTTTTTAGTACGATAAATATAAAAATCATTAATTTTCAATACTTCTATAAATCACGAATTGAAAAAATACAATTAAATAACATGTTTTAATAATATCCTGCTTTTTTTCCAAGAAATAAAGTTCTATCTTTTTTGTTAAGTCTTGGGTGCACATATTTAGAAGTACTGCGGTATGGAGGGATTTATTTCAAAAAATATCTGGCTATTATATTAAGTATATTTCACTATTTTTTAAAAGGTAGGGTGAATTTTGTTAATTTCAAAAGGGGCAAACTGTTGCAGCCTTAACAAATAGCCAAAATGAAACAGTAATCAACAGAATTAATAAAAACAGCAAATAAGTAATTTCAATATGGCATAACCAACATAACTAACAAATATTATTGGTAGCTCGTTTTGCATTTGTAGTAACAAAAATTACTATTAATAGCATAAATCATAACTTACACAATGTATGTGCATACTAATATATACATATATATATATATACTGTGAAACCTCCAAATAAGGGACACCTATTTAAGGGACAAAATTTTCGGTCCCAGTCCCTTGGTATAAGACATGTAATGTATTTACCTCTGAATAAGGGACACTCGATTTAAAGGACACTTGAAAATGAGATTAAAGAAGCTGGCTTTTGAATTTCAGGTAACAAAATAGTCTGTGATGAAAATGAAAATACAGATTTTTGGGAACTTATCAAACTGACAGACAGTTGTGTTGATACAGAGGCATATAACAATCTTTATTCATAATTCTGATTCAAGTTCAGTGCGTTTATCTCCATTGAAAGTAATGCTGAAAATTATAAGGATTATTCTGAAAGTGGAAAATAAAAGAAAATTGTGAAATAAAGAACTTTAAAGATGCTTTAAAGCTGTTCTCAAATCCAAAAGAACAAATTTTATGACAAAAGTTTTAATTTATTTTTATTTAGAAATGCCTGAAACTAGCAGGTGCTGTTTTCAGAAAGTAATGCAATCGAACTGTTTTTCTTCTTCTTTCAAAGGCAATAGATCTTTCAGAAAATGTTGTCAACGTGGACATTTCGAACCAAATTTATGCACGAAAGAAAAGAAGTACTTAAAAAAGGCTGAAAAATGTCTATCACATGATCAAAATCGCTTAAAACTCAATAAATAATTTATTCAAAACTTGAAAACACAGTTTGATTCCAAATCGCTTCCATAATCAGGCATTCCAATTTTATAATTTTCCATTAAAAAATAAATTTGTAAATGTGTCAAAACGTTTTCCTTTTGCTCAGCAAAGCAGTTGAGAGATTTGTTGCCTTAAATTACCCAAAGCTGTTGAATACTTTTTTTGTAAATACTGCTGATAATGAAGAGCTAAAATTTATAAGTATGCTAAATGAATTCTTGAAAAGTTTATAATGAAAAATTGAAATTTACAAAACAATCACTTTTGATTGATTACTTCAAGTATAATTCTTTTAAATGTTTTCACTCTTTTTGCATGTACACAGTTTATATAAAAAATACAAATGAATAATTCTACAAATCATTTGATGATTTAGTAATCAATTAAATTTTTTAATTAATAAATTTTTTATTCCTTTTGTGTCTAATTAACGTAATTTACACATTTTGAATACATTTAAACTTCATTTTTAATATTTTGTTATGTTTATATCTTTCCGGACGATTAATTAAAAAATAATAAAAACTCCGAATAAGGGACACCTCTATTTAAGGGACAAAAGTTCCGGTCCCACAGGTGTCCCTTATTCGGAGGTTTCACTGTATATATATACAGCCGAAATTTAGCATACTTTAAATGCTTATTTCATATAAAAGAATAAACAATTTAATTACTTAAAGGAAATTATGACATCACAAATTATATTAGATTTAGATTTAAATATAATATTTAAATGAAATATTTTTTATGCCTTACAAAGTTATTGTATTTAATGTTTCACAGGACTCAGAAATTAAGATTAGAAACAATTATTTAAAGCTTTTTTATCAGATTTTGGTGTACTGTATACAGTATTCCAAATTACATTAATTTTAATACACTTTCCAAATTACATTAATCTTAGATTTTAATACGTTTGTGTCATTTAGAACAATTAGATTTAAATCAATTTTGATTTAAATAATTGATTTTTTTTCAAATTATTGATTAAAATAATGATTTAATCGCTAGCTTAAATCCACTTTTTTAAAATAGTTAACACCCTAAGTAAAATCCAAATGAATGCGATAAAATTTAGAAATTGGTTTGTAAACTTGTTTTATTAGATCTAAATTCGTAAAAATCTCTAAACATTTAAAAAATATATCGAATAAAAGCTAATGAATTTTAACTGTGGTTGCATGCATTATTGTAATTTTTGTGCACTGTTTATCTTTTATTTCCTTTTTCGTGGGTTAATCATATATTTTCTGATAGTGTGTATCGTATAGATATTTTGAAATTCCTTTCATTAAAATCATTCACAAAATAAAATAATAAAAGCTTCTAGAATTAAAAAAAATAAATGGACTATAGAATTATGACATTTCAGCCTCATTCCTTCAAACATATGGATTATTCATAGATTTTTATTTATTCCAACAAAATCATTGTAATTTAAAGAAAAGCAAACAGAAAAAATATTTTTCATACCTATTTTCCATCTACATATTTCTTCATTTTTTGATGGTAATCCATAGAATCATTTGTAGAAAACAAATAGTCCAATATTAATTACAAAAGCGGTAGCATGAATCTTTTACACATACCAACAGCATTTGTAAACTTTCTTGGACGTATTTTGTATAAAACACAGAATTTTGCGATGTTCTTGTAATATTTTTTGCTTAAATTTTTAAACTTTGACGGACTATACGTACATAAACGGCTATTTTTACAAACAAAATGGTCTCGTTCTCTGTGTATTCCAAAGATCAACAAATAAACTATACTGTCTTTAATTAAAAAATTGTCTGCGAGTTTTCCCTATTGCACATGCAAAAATTATAAAGCAAACAATGCTTACATTACTAAACTTTGAAGTTTATCACCTGTTCGTTCAAAACAGCAGGCTTAATATTTTTTTTTTCCCTTTTTGAAACCACAGAAGTATAAGTGTCGCAGAAGTGTGTTTTGTTAACGACAGCTGATCGTTAACAAAAAAATCACCGTAAAAAATAAACTGACATATATACCTGAACCTGAAACATTTTTACACTCTTCTATTTTTGCAAGAAAAAAATACTAGATTCGTGAAAATTTTCGAATTCTTGCTTTTAATGGATTTTACACATTTTATAAGGTTAAAATGTTTTTACAAAATGTTTGTATGTCTGTGACTGTCGCTATGTGATATAAATTTTGTTGGCACCCTATCTCAAGAACTAATACATGGAATACGTTTTCATTTTATTTGAACCTTATACATACACATGCATATATATATATTTGTGTGTTAGAAATATGATTCTATATGTCAATAATTAATTTATAACAAGCTAGAAATTGCATTTTAAACGTAGCAAATGAGATGCGTTCGTGCTATGACAAAGTTCTAAAAATATTCGGTTTTCGGTGTAATGGATACAGTATTTCGGATACAGTATAGTGGCCGAAATCTTCGGTGTGTCCCCGTAAATACTCTCTGCTTTCTGTCAGCGGTGTAGTCGTAAAAAAAGCAAAGGGTATATGCATAAAACAGAGGGTATACCCTAGAGTGTATACACAGTAGCTCTTTTGAGAAACAGAGGGTATACCGAGTTCCTTAAAAAAATCCAAAGAGTATACGGCGTGTACCCACGTATACCCTCCACTACATCCCTGCTTTGTATTATACAGGAAGTAACTTGTAATAAACCTCAACAACGTACATAAAATGTGAAATAGTGTAATAGTATTATAACGCGCCCCGAACGATATCTCCCCTATAATATTATATAATGGAATACTTGCGTGTGGCCCTGTAAATTAATAATAAATATTCTTTGCACCACAGATTGTGCAGAACGTGTATTTTATCATACACTTCATAGATACATATAGATTGTATTACATTCGAAAGCGTGTAGCATCATTAACAAATTGGAAATTGCGCGTCAAACGTGGCAAATGAGCTGCGTTCGTACTACAATTAATTTTATAAATATTCTGAGCTTAATACATTAGCTGTTAAATTCTTATGCTAAAATACATGAATGTAAAATTTGATACGATTAAATATTTCCAATTCAGTAACACGAAAATAATAGGACCTCTTCTTAAATAGGACGCAATCAAGATCGCAAACCTAGAATCATTACTTATCATGGGATACCGTGAAAATGCGTAACTGATTCGAAAACCACTGCTATTTTCATTTTTACTCTGTAACTCTTACAGATTCTTTTGTGTTACCCTGTATATGATTTACAGCATTTATATACACAAAGTAATATGTAAATATATGGTTACACTTAAAAACTCATATCACAACTAAAAGTGCACTTCTAGCAAAAATCTGTAACGTAGAGTAGTTCTGGTGCAGTATAGTATCCGAAATCTTTTGTGAGTGCCTGTAAATACTGTGAGCGCTTTCTATTATTAAAGAAGTAACTTGCGATAAACCTGAGCAACGTATATCAACTTAATTATATATGAAATAATTTAACATGATTGAAATACGCAGAAAACAATGTTTTCCCATATATCATTATGTGACTGAATTCTTTTGTGTAGCTCTAAATGAATAATAAACGTTTTTTCACCATATATTGCACCGAATGTATATTTTAATACGCTTCGGTAAATGTATATAAATTTTTTCCTGTTTGGAATGCTGTAACACCATTAAAATGAACTTGAAACATTTTTTTTTCTCATTGACGGTAATGTAACGTAATACTTTTATCCCTGTAATCAAACTATACATCCGATTTTCATAAAATTTGAAAAACTCGACAAAATTATGGAACAATTTTATATTTTAAATTTCAAACGATTTGGTTGGATAGTTTTTGTTCTATTATATGCGGACAGACAGACGAACGAATGGACTGAACAACGACAATCGGTCTTACATACATACATAATTACGAACGGACCTAATTATGTATCTTTTTGTATGTATTAATCACTTAAAATTTTTTTGGTCGTTTTCGTTTTCGGCCGAAAATAGGATAAGTACCAAAATTCGGTTTCAATTTCTGTTTTGATCTTAAAAATCGGTGATTCAGTTGATTCTTAATTATGATTAACACTTTCATTCGTGTAAATGCAAGTACTTTTCTACATTTACACATCTGTATGAGTTAATCAAGCGATAACAAATTGCACATTTGATTTCACATGCTAGGTACACATAAAAAAGGTAATTTTTTGTTCAAAATGTGTAAATTTTATGACAAGTATGCATTTGTAAAAAATTACTCACATATGTGTGTACTTATAATTAAGTTTAAATTAGACTAACACATAAATAAGTGTAAATCCAAGCATTTCGAGACATTTACACACTTGTTTGAGTTTTTCAAGTGAAAAAATTACACACTTTCACATCCTAAATACACATATAAACAGGTAAATTTCAGAAAAAAAAATTTAAATTTTACGATAGGTGTGTAATTTTAGAAATTTACCCATATATTCGGGTAAAATTAGCTAATTTACACATTTATTTTTTAGAGTGCAGGTTTGTAAGATAGCTGTTTCAAAAAAATATATATACTACTAAGCGAAATATTAGATCGTCTGAAATTACGTTTAGCAGAATGTAGAGCCATATTAGAACGAATTTTATAGGACCACAAATGTATATATGCAGTAAAGTAATTTAGTGAGAAATTAATCGCATTTCGTTAATGCGGATCACTAAAAATATTCTCTCAAATTGACAGGAAAAAACTCAATTTTGGCGTCAATTTAAAACCGTTTAATTTACAAAAATAGCTGTAATTTTTCATTAAAACAGTTTTTCTGTAAAAAATGCAGCTTTTTTCTGAAAAAAATTACAAAAATCAGTTTCTTTTAAAGATAAAAATTGCTTTTCTTTAAAACAATTTTTTCTGTAAAAAATTTCTTTTATGTACAAATTACAGATTGTATTTACAACTTCCTAGAAGCAGTAACATTCCAATGGATTCTTCGTTAAAACTGATTTTTCGCTGTTGTAACACAATTACAATCAAAATTATTTAAACATCAAACACTTTAAATAACCCAATTATTTGATTAGTTTTAAAATCATAAATAGCTCCATGAAGATATACGCAGTAATAATGAGCCACATAAGAACATTTATTTAACTATTATTAATGCGTTAAGGAATTCTAAAGATGTATATATTTTAGCCTAGTCCTAACCCTCGTATATCAGAATAAATATTCAAGACTAAAATATTTTCTCCGAAATAAAAATGAAAAAGCCTTTGGCTCGGCCTACAGGTGGAGGTAGATTTCGAAGTTAAGAGATTTCAAAAACTCTTAAAACTGGAAAAAATGTAAAAGACTATCTTTAGCATTTAATATCTTAAAATGTATATGATTTTAAACCTCAGTTTGTATTGAAACGAATCATAAGTAAGTTCTTTCATTTTATTTATTTAAAAAATTGCAAGATTCAGCATTTACATGGAGCTTCAAACATTTATTTATTTGACGAACAGAAAATTGGTATGACAGCTTACGAGCACGATTATAAAATAAATATTGGAACTAGAATTAAACTTTTAATGTTTACTTATATATTTCAGATAGTAATAATTACCCTGAACCTAAATAAATTTTTACCTAAATCAAATAAATTTTTACTTAAATTAATATATTTTTCACATGACGTTACATATTGACCTGCTGATGAATTCACTTTCATACTAGAAATCTCCTACAATATTTTTCTTATGTATTCACTGACAGACATTTTGCGATTTCTTAAAGTAAAAATTCATTTAGCATTTTCAGCATGAAATAAAAAAATTTATGAACAAAAAAAAAGGATCAAACCGCAAACTTGACAAGAAATTTTCCCTTATATAAAGACTATTATCAGTTACAATATGTATCAGGTTTGGGAGTCTCTTTTGTATTAACACTTTCCAACAAAGTCGAAAACTATATACATTCGGTTTGTCTAGCCGTCTGGCCGCACTCTAACTCCCTTAAATATTCTCTGATTGCTATGAAATTTTTACATGTTATTGATAGTTACCCTAGCACGAACCCAATTGAAAATTAAGTTTCTAGTATGATTAATTTATTTACAAGGACAGTCAAAAGTTTTCCGATACATTACGGCCTACAGGAAAAAATCGTTTCAAATGAATTTTAAAAAAGGTGTTATACCCTATCAAACATATTCAAATTTACAAGGATTCGCAAAGTGCACTAAAATATGCATTCTCTAAAGTATGCAGAAAAAATAAGTTACAATTCATTTATAGGAACTCTAAAAGAATTCCATTACACAATAATAAAGGAGGGAATTGTTTGCGACATATTTTAATTATGTTAAACGACTTCAAGTATCTTAAAATTGATATACGTCGCTGAGACTTAATATTTAACGCATAACATGAAGTGCATAGTATTTACAAAGACAAAATATTTCAAATCTTATATTCTTATTCGAAGTACTGTATATTATCGATGATAGCTGATAGACGGATGAAATACATTTTCAATAATGATATGCGTTTGAGTTTTACTAAATATCTGCAAATTATAGGGTGTGTATAAATGTTATAGTTGATATACAGGGTTACACAAAAGAGCTCAAAGATTACTGAATATGAGGGTAATTAACTTAAAGGTGGTTTTTAAATAAGTTATGCATTTTTACGTTGAATTGCTTTCAGTTTACTAAGAAATGTTTGTAAAATAAAGATAAAATTATATACATTGTCACGCAAAGATTTAGCTACATGATCACTCATAAATCATATCTGGAAATGTGATTTAAGTAGTTTTAAACGTGTTTTTGTTTGAACTAACTTTTAACAGAATACTGGCGTGTAATAAAGGACAAGGTAAATTACAGGGCTAAACAAAAGTATTCAAGTATTTTCCACATATTGGAATAAAAAGCTGAAAGAGAAATTTCAAACAGTTAGGCATTTCCTTGCTAAACTAAATTTTCCTATTATACAGTATATATATATATCGACCGAGGGATCAAATACAGGGCTGTTCAGAAGTATTGGAATACATATTTGGCTATGGACAGTAGCATTTTACTTCCCTAAGTAACAAAGTTTTGTTAAAGATTTCAGGAAGTGTTGGAAAGTACACTTTACACACACTTTTTTTTTTTACAAGTATGCGTTAAGCATAATTTATGCTTAAAGCATGATTTTTGTTACTTGTTAAATAGCTATATATCATATAAATGAGAGGAAGTGGATATAATAAATTTAAAGTTGTTTAAGAGGTTGACGAGGGGTCGAGGGGGTAGTCATAAAAAAAAGTTTAGGAACCATTGATCTATAGATCCAAACCTTCCAGAAACCAAAAATTAAATATTGTGGTCTACACTGAAGACAAAAACGGGTTTAAAACAAATTAAAAATCAAAATGTTTGCTTAAAATATACACTAAACATTTATTTGGTAAAATTTACGGTCGTACTGGTTATTCACTAGTTACTTCTTTTTTATGAATAGTATAATTAAAAGGGTTTGAAGTAAAAATGTTCAAAACATTCTTTATACAATTATAATATATTCTGGTTCTCAAGTTATTTTATAAGTGGTTGAGTGGTTCAGTAGTAAGGACACATGGAATATCTTTACAAGTAAAATGGAACATACAAAAGTTATATTTTGGTACTTTGAAGCCCAAGCCGACATTCAAACCCAGAACATTTGACTTACATCAATCAATATGATCGAGTCTAAAATTATAGTTACCCACCTACCCATCATTTAAATGGCGTTTCCATTGCCTGTGGCTTATTCTGTTGAGTTGTTTACATGCAAATCAGTTGCTATTGCCATTATCTGAACGAAATATGTCGGCTAATTGTCATCCCAGGTAGCTTAAACGGTAGAGCATTGACAATGTAGGTCAAAAGGCTCTGGATTCAAATCCTGGCTTGGCCATTTTTTTTTCAAAAAATTGATCGGATTATAATTTTAACAAACAGTATGATTAAGTTTAAAATAATAATGTAATAATTTCATATTAAGTAAATTATGAATATATATTCAGAAGACACTTGAGAAATTCTAAAATGATAGTTAAAGTAATGATCACTTTTCTTTCCCATTAGTCATATTTTGAAAGAATAAAAGAACAACAATCATAAATATTTTAAATTTACAAACTCGTGCTTCCTGTCAAACGTATATTAAAGAGGCGATTTTTCTAGTTTTATTTCTATGTCACATTCACGCATTTTAAAGAGAAATGCTTTGTAAAAATCATGAATTGCATTAATGGTAAACATTGATTGTTCAAGGTAAACATTGAATGCATATAACATAAGAGTTTTTAATAAAAGCTATTTTTGCTTTTATATTTGCTTACAACTTATAGTTCCAGCTAAATAAAAATCTGTCAGATAATATATATTTATAAATTATGTATCTCCTATCTCAATAAGATCAAATTTCTATTATTTATAGTAATAAATATTAGAAATATTTTTTTTATTTTCGAACAAATAAGAATGTAACAAATTCGACATCAGCAAAATACAAAAAGCAATCTCAAAAGCAATCTAAAGGCTACATGTATAACTCAATTCTAACTTTCAAATGTGAAAAATGAATTGGAAACAATACACATGTCAGAAATAAATGCATTTGAAATTCAACAACAAATCCCTGAGATTACAAAAGAATAGATGTCCAAGTTATGAGTCTTATTTTACAAATTTTAAGCAAACGTTTTCTTTTACAAAATAAACTGTCAAAAGCGAGTATTACTCGCACTGAAAGGGTTCGGTACAAAATATTTTAATTAATTGTACTAAAAAAATCGTCACTAAAAGAATAATATTGAATTCGCAAAAAATTATACAACGTAGGGTTAGTGCATAGTATGAAAAAGATTAAATAGGTACTTGCGTATTAACGTAACCGTAACAGAAGTGATAATACGCCAATAAAGAGCAATCTTGTTATTCGCACGCGCATACAGTTCTCTTTTGGATTCCTTGTTGCCTTCTTTACCGATGATTTTTGACGCCTTTTTTGTTCTTTTTTAGTGCTTTTTAATATATATATTTTATAGCTCATTTTTGACGCATTTTTTGTGCGCGTGCGAACAGTGTTGTAGTTGTAAAAATAGCAGAGTATACGGTATAAACAGAGCGTATACACTGACGTTATGAATGTTTATAGATAGGGTATACGCTAATGATTTATTTCAGAAACACAGGATATACAGAGCTTCTTAAAAAAATACAGAGGGTACACGGCGTGTACCCGCGTATACCCTCCACTACATAACTGCGTGCAAACAGTGAGATTGCTCTTTATTGGCGTATTAGTGCAACTTCTGTACGGTGGCGTTAATAGTAGGTACTTTAAATAGTATGAAAATGTTTAAATGTATGAGTTAGTATATCAAATTTTCAAAGAGATATGAAGCTTAATATCAAATATTACTATTCTGTATAATTTTTTTTAAATCTTATCCTAATTTGTTTAAGATGAACTTGATTCGATACTGACAATAAAAGCAGTTACATTGAAAATTTATCTGACATTTCGTAAAACTAAATTCAGCATAGTAATAATCTTTTTTTACAGTGTAACTATAACAAATTTCTTGCGTAAAGTTTAAACTTGGCACTGTGCTAAGCGCACTTAGGAAGGGGGTCGCAAAATGCAACACAACCTTGGTCCGTGCCGCGTTTTCCCGGATATATCTTTGATAAACTTTTAAAGACATGCAATGCGTGTTGGGAGATCTACTCAATGCAAATTAGTCGCGAAACTCATAACATTTATAAAATTAATTATTAGAAATTAGCCTGTTTAACAATTTGGAGTTTAATACTGCAATTGGGTATTGTATTACATAAATAAATACATAATTAAAAGTTATCTGGACTTTAAAAACTGATGGTACATAGAGTACATCGCTCCTGTCTTATTACAAAACCGTATCTTTGAAGATTTACAGATTGACTTTTTTAAATTATCAAAATTGTTTTTTATAGCTCTACGATAGGCACCTAAAGCGTTTCTCAACATTTTTGCTGAATGACAGCAAATCAAAATTCATGCAACGGGAAAATGCACTTTTCAAAAATTATGTGACCTAGATAAATCGCTATAATTTTCCTTCAAAGTTTAATATCTACTACCTTTATTTTTCATAATTTTAGTAACAATAGATTCGGAAATAGATGGGAGGGGCATATTTTTGCTCTATATCTTTGGTTATTTCTCTGAAATTGCAATGTCTAAAATTAAGAAAAATGTGCGTTTGAGTTCTTTTTTACAGAAACTTTCAGACCACTTCTGTCACTCTGTACAAAATTCTGTCAAAAGAAGGTACTATAATTGCGATGTCCAAACAATTTCATTATTGTACCATCGACGAATGCATAAAATTAAACATTTTTTTGAGTATATTTTTGGCTCTTCCAAGTAGGTCCTCCCTGAATTTGAAAAAAGTAACAAAGTTCAGTGTTTATTTTTTTTTCCCCCAGAAAATTAAAATTTTTATTACAGATTTTCTATAAAAGATGAATGTTGACAGTTTTAAAATGTTTGAAATGTTAAATTGTTAACCCTTTCAAGAGCGGCGGTATGTTTATGCAACCACCTAATTTTAGCTCCAAAATGCCACAAATCTCAAAGTTTACGCTGCAGTTTATAATCGAATAGATTTCTTTCTGACATCGGCTTCGAAACATGGTCGTCAGTATACCCGATTTGAAATTTTTCGTTTGCAGATCGAATCCTGCTGAAACTTATTATTCGAAACAGAAATTTCCATCAATTATTTTTGAACCGCAATTGAAAAATAAATGCATAATTTAAATTTATGCTTTGTAGCATAAAAATGCATTTTAACTGCAAAATTTTGCATATTTAAATATTTAATTAAAAGTGGGGAGTAAAAACTATGTCTATAGACCAGAAATTTTTTGTTATTTAGTTTTTTTTTTTTTTACATTTATTTCAATGACTTATTTATTGCAGAAAAATAAGCTTTTTTTGTAAACTAGTTTAGAAAAAATATTTTATAATCAAAATTCACAATACAAAATTTTAATTCTTTAAAGTATTGCATTAAAAAATATTATAAAGAATTCAAGTAGTTTTTACAAATAAATTTACCTGTATCATTTCTGACTTTATTTTATAACGAAGTTTAAAATCTTATTTTTAGATGAAAGTAGCTTTACCCCTCCCCCCCCCCCTCCTTTTCGTTTTAGTTAGTTTCTGTTTGATATATGGAAGAAAATGTTCGAGAAAACATTTTGTAAATTTTTTCGTAGTGACAGTTCAAAAAACGCGATTTGAGGTATGAGAGTTAATCATATGCATAAAAGCTTGCTGCTTTCGTATCTTCTGATAACTGGATGTAACGAATGCTTGAAAACGTTCTTGTTTTTCCTAAGAGAATAACTTTTGCGTTGTTTTACAAATAAGAGTTCAGTTTCTATTTAAAATGGAAGAAAAATCCAAGCATTTTTATTTTTGATATAGTTAAATTTTTATTTATCCTGTTTAGTTTAATTATGAACAGTTTTACATTTTATGCGCGGGCACTGTTTTAAAGTACCATCAAAGTAGAATTCAAAAACTTTAGAAATTATAAAATAGTAAATGAATTCAGTAGAAACGTCGTCTTTAAAAGGCATTTAGTTCTAAAAATCAATATAGTTCTTAAACCGATTATTTCGCGTCCACTTATATCAATTTAAAAGCGCGGTCTGCGAGACCAGCAACATCAATTGACGGTTTAACAAAACAGGGGTTCACCCCTTCACTTCAGATTTTTACCCCAATCAATAAGGCAAAGACACGCACAGTAATGTTTTTTTAATAAATTAAAATTTCTTGTGAAGTAATTTGACAGAATCCTAGGCTATTCTAATCCCGATACCGAGTGATGTGCTAAGACAATATTTTATTCAGTCATACAAAATTTAGACAGATGTGTTTATCCAAAGTTTAAAAAATTTTGGAAAATGCCTGCCTCTAGATCCGCCTATCCTACTCTGTTTCAGATTATTACTGTTGTGTTCAGGACGTGTCCAAGTAATTTTTGTTCAGATGTCCCCCCCCTCCCCCCCCCCAAAAAAAAAAACATTTTTAAGATTTGTTAGTGTTCACTTGTTTTAGGTATTAAAATGCATTTGCTTTATGTTGGAAATTCTAATAAGCGAAAATTGTTTCAGAACATACGGTGGTCAAAATAAGCATTCGACATGCATAAAGTTTCCAATGTTTTGTCAAAAAAAAAAAAAAAAAATCTATATTTCAGTTGATGTGCATTAGCTGACAATAGCTACTTTTTAAATTCAATTATTTTAATAAAATTAAGAAATAACAAAAAATGGCAATTGACAGACACTCACAATTACGAGATAAAAATAGAAAATAGCTCACAGTGGAATATTGTGTCAAATTTCTGGCTCTTTGTCAAAAGTCAACATTTAAAAATTTTTGAAATACAGCATAATAGTTTTACAAAAGTTAAATTTGTATTATGATTAAAAGAAGTTTGAGAAAAATTGAGACGAAAAAACAGAGACACCAATTGAACTCAAAAATTTTGCAATTCACTTCAATGAAAAACAGAAAATTCTATTACTAAAATTGCACTAAAACCTTTAACAACTACGTATTTAAACAAGTCGAAAATTGCATCTCAAAACGTAGCAAATGAAATTTTAAAAATATTCAGATCTTTATGTAATAATATACTGTACTTCGGATACAGTATATTATCCGATGTCTTATGTGTCCCTGTAAATACAATCTGCTTTCTATTATACGGTAAGTAACTTGTAGTAAACCTCGGCAACGTGTAATTTTATAAAATATGAAATAGTTTAACCTTTAACTAATGTTACCAGTCTCACAGACCACTGCTTTTTTCAGTTCTTATAGTTTAGATTGTAATTTTTAGTTTAACTACAAACACTTCGCAAACTTTGTTACCATTTCGAACTTCAATACTACTTGCTAGTACAGAGATTTTTAAACAAGTAAATGTTAATTACAATAGTCTTGTACAAAAAGTTTAATACAGAAACACCATCCAACAAGTTAATCATTACTTTTATTCATCTTTCGGTCTTACAGACCGCTTTACACTAGTTACGTTACAATTTCTGTCACATAAGTTAAAGGTTAATGCAATTAAAACTTACTCCCAAACAATGTTTCCCCCTACACTTCATGTAAAGCTGTAGGGGGAAAACTTTTGCGAGGCCCTGTAAATTACTAACAAGTGTTCGTTGCACCCCAGATTGTACATTTTAGTATGTACTTCATAGATGCATATCACTTTTAAAGAATTAAAACATTAAAATACACTAGAAACTATTTTTCCCCCCACTAGCCGTAATGTAACGGAATATTTTTTTTTACTGTCCCTGCAATTGAACTATACACGATTTTCATAAGATTTGAAAATGACTCGTCAAAATTATGCAACAATTATATTTTAAATTTCGAACGATTCTTTCGGGCAATTTTTGCATTGTTATATGCGGACAGACAGACTGAATGACGACTATATGTGCTACGTATTTAGAACTACGAACGCACCTTTAAAAAAGGATACAAATCTGATGGAAAATAAGCCTAGAAGTGGTTGCCCTAAGAAACTATCCAAGGCTGATGAAATGGATCGTGCGCGAAGCTAAAGTATAGACTCAATGCGTCCAAGTTAGCAAACTTTCAGACTACACGAAAATTAAATGTTAATCCTTAAAAAAATGAAAATAAATACAATTTTTATTAAAGATTTGCCCAGAAGAAGCGATATTTCCAAGAAAAATTAACCGATTAGACTAGAGTTCGCTAAAATGCACTTTCAAAAGCCTGTAACTTTCTGAATAAATGTTATATTTAGCAGATAAATTAAAAATCAAACTTTAGATACAATAGCAAATTTTAGTGTAGAAAACTGAATACAGAGTTCGAGGGAAAAGAATATGCTAACCCCGGTAAAGCATGGTAGCCCGGTTAAGCGAACTTCGGTTGTCGGAAATCTAGATACAACAGAAGGCACCATTACCCAGTACTCATACTTTGATATCCTCCCTCCAAGAAAAAAAAATTACAAAGAGAATATGAACATAAATCTGATCTTACGCAAACTTGAATTTCACAAGGCTATTGATCCTAAAAATACCGCCCTGAATACATGACAGCCGAGATTAAGGAAGCGATAGAAGAATGGCAAAATTAACAAAAAATTACCTTGCACTTAGATCGTTTAAAAAAGATATTCGCCGGCGATAAAAAGCTGCAAGGTTTTTTTTTGTGGGGGGGGGGGGGTAATTAAAAATTTCAATAAATTAACTGCTATTGTTAAAAAATTTTAAATAGAGATTGTAATAAAAATTAGATATCAATCTAGATTTTTCGTCGATAGAATGTATTTGTTTATTTTCATAAAAAGGTAAGAAAACACTGAAAACTATGGAGGAATAATTATTTCAGATATTGAATATCAAATTTTAAATACTTTAATAAAAACGTCAATAACTACTAAAAAAAAAGTCACAAGACCTCTGGATAGATAAATTTTACATATGTGATGTACAGAAAAAGGTCTTAAGAGTTAACCTTAGGCAAGCTATTGTGTTCGTGTAATACTGAATTCCCACCAGAGATTTAGATAAAAATTTCAAAATAAAACTGAAATAATAACTGAATATAATAACTGAAATAAACTTCAAAATAAACTATCTTTAGACCAAAGTTATGTACCTTAAAAAAAAATTTGGTGCAAATCTAAATTAAACTTAGCTAGGATACATTATATCCCACCGCCTCTCAAGGAGTTAAACAAGCCTTTTATTAATCTTACGATCAAGCGATCTCCAAGATCGCCACATCGATGCGACAAATTAAGCGAGCAATTAGCTCTGGCATAGGCAAGTAATTGCGTGTCCAAGTTTGAATTAACACCGAATTTTTCGGGGGGGAGGGGTCTTTAAAAACTACGAAAAGCAAGCTTTTACTTCCCACACTCAAAGTTTCAAATAAGTTTCCTTTATAAATCTACATTAGGTGGGATCTAATAAATTTCACCGCCCCTCAAGATGTTAAAGAATAAGATACCGAAATCTCAGTGCATCTTCAGTTTTAATCCAGTGTGTTGGCCCTCGACGATGCCTTTACGCATTTGCTCCTAATGTGCCAACTAAAATTTAAATTCTTAAAAGAATTTCAGGCGGGAGTAAAACGGGGTAGGGGCTAAATATTTTGACTGGAAGTAGGGGAATAATGCGTCATCGAATTTAATTACCAATATTTCTGTCGGACGCTCCTCTCAGTCCACAAAACTTTGAAGAATGTCCTAGGTAGTTTTAGCTACCACCACCGATATTAATGGGTGATATCGGTCACCTGCTGTGAGGATTGGGTAAACTAACACTGCCACTGTTAATGAACTGAACTAACAGTTTAAGATATAGATATGTACACAAGAAACAATATTTACAACTATTTACAATTACAACTCGGATATAGATGATCCGGTTCAACATTAAATTAACTACAATAAACGTTGGTTGTGTACCGTTCAACTTACACTTTCTTCCTCACACTCAATGCACGTTGGATACGCTTTATCAGAGATTACTGTAGAATCTCAATACACAAGGGTACTAGGCCTCACTTCTCGGCCTATAACACTATCCACTGGGACGCCTTGTCCCACGCTCAAAATATACACTATCCAACAGGACCACAAATCCTGAGCGACCTATCGGTCTCAACGCCAAGCGAGAACTGTCTAACCTCTCAGTCCAGAGTTGACCTTGTCAGAGATCTTCCTTCCCCCCAGCAGGGCCTCTTAGAGTTCCTCCATTGGTTCAATTCCGCACTCCAACCTTGAGTCATGACATCTCCTGTTTACACATCACTCCAATAGCTAGATGACAGCTGAGGCACGCCCCGCGGCAATCACTTTCATTCATCAACGAGTGCGTCATCTGCACACCTGTGTCAACATCTGTCATTCGTTATTATAGAAAAGAAAGGTATTTCGAGCTTCACGGATACACAACCCACAATACATAAAATATTCAGATAAGGAAATCTGATTCCTTTCTAATTCAGGGCAGATGTCTTCTAGGAACCTGACAATTTCGGAAGCAGTTTAATGCAAAACGTTTGTGCTTGATGTTTGAGTTTTTACGAAATACCAAATTATTTCACCGTTTGCCGAAATAACTCATCGAAGTTCTTTTAAGCATTGATTGGTCTCAATTTTCAGCAACTAAAACTTCGTCCCTCTCCCAACCACTACTTCAAAACTACATATATTAGACGACAACTGCCCTGGATAATTTAGGAAAAGCGAATGGTGGGTTTTGGGGGAAAATCAAAAATTGGAAAAATGCTCCAATCCTTGTAATCAGACCGCATTTCCAAAACATTGTTAACCCTTGACAACCGTTAACGGTCTCCGAGACCACTGATGTTTAAGGAGGAGGTCAGGGGTTGAAAACTTTTCAAAAAATCGATTTATTTTCATGATCTAGTTTTATTATTCAACTAATTCTTAACTCAATGCAAAAACCGCATAAAAATATTTGCATTTTTAACGGGAGTTAAGCATTTGTGTATCAACACTTTCATAGCCGCACCCATATAATTTCAACTTTAAGTCGCGTTTTCTCAAAAGTTTATTTTTGACGATTATCTCCAATATTAAATAAAAACTATTTGATGGAATGGCTTAATTTTTTTCCCCCATGCGTATAACATCTATAGAATGAATTAATATAGTTTAACATTTTGAATATTTTTAAAGAAAAAAAAATTGTATTTTTTTTTTTTTTTTTTGGAGTTTAATTTTGAGAGTTTTTTTTTTATTTATTTTTTTTTTTTGATAATGTTCGAGTTATATCCTTAATTCATTCTACAGGGTGCCCCAAAAGGTCGTTTACAAACTTAACATGCTGGTCTGTCATATCATGATGAACAATAATAAATAGGAAACTAAGGGTCCCAAACGTCTTCCAAAGGAGATATGCGCCATTAAGTTTAGGGTCCAAAAATTCAAATGATTATAAAAAACAGAAAAATTGGTCGATTGATTTGCGGTTTTCACTAAAACTATTCCTTATGTCAGTATTTTCCTTGAAAATAAATTATAAAAAATAAATTTCAAAAAATGTCGATAGAGGGCGCTTTAGACTTTGGAGTAACGATAAACTACTTTTTACCATTATTTTTTGGATCTTATTACTTTTTTTTTTAGAAGCTTAGATATAAACTAAAATTTTGAGACGAAAATCTGAATCGTTAGGAGTTGTTAAGTAGCGCTAACTGAACTGTGTTCAATGGGGGTGGGGATGTTCAAATTATTATAAAAAACGGAAAAATTGGTCAATTGATTTGCGATTTTCACTAAAATTAATTCTTTATGTCAGTATTATCTTGAAAATAATTTATAAAGATAAAATTCAAAAAATGCCGATAGAGAGCGCTTTAGACTTTGGAGTAACGTACAAATTTTTTTCCGTTATTTTTTTAATATCCTAATTTTTTTAAAGAAGCTTAGACAAACTTAAATTTTGAGATGAAAATCTGAATCGTTGGGAGTAGTAAAGTAGCGCAAACTGAACTGTGTTCAATGGGGGTGGGGAGGTTCAAATTGAAAATGATTATAAAAACTGAAAAATTGGTCGGTTTTCGCTAAAATTATTCTTTATGTCAATATTTCCTTGAAAATAAATTAAGATAAATTTAAAAAATCCGTTAGAGGGTGCCTTAAACTTTAGAATAACCAACAATTATTTTTAACTTTTTTTTTTTAATCTAATTAAATGCTTGCAAAGTTTAGACTTAAATTTTGTGCTCAAAATCTAAATCGATAGGAGGGGTTAAGAAGCGCAAACTGAACTGTGTTCAGGAGTTGAAATGTTACCTTCCCCACCCCTCGAACGCAGTTCAATTTTTGGCCGCTTAATTACTCACAACGATGCAGATTTTGAGTAAAACATAAGTTTGAACTTTTACAAGCATTTTATTCGACGCAAAAAATAACGGTTAAAAATAGTTGTTGGTTACTATAAAGTTTAAGGCGCCCTCTGACGGAATTTTTGAAAGATATCTGTAAAATTTATTTTCAAGAAAATAATTATTTGAAACTCTCCACCCCCATTGAACACAGTTCAGTTTGCACTACTTAACCACTTCAAACGATTTAGATCTCAAAATTTAAGTTTGTCTAAGCTTCTAAAAAATTTAATGAGATGCAAAAAAATGTAAAACTAGTTTATCGTTACTCCAAAGTCTAAGGCGCCCTCTATCGACATTTTTTGAAATTTATCTTTATAATTTATTTTCAAGAAAATACCGACATAAAGAATAGTTTTAGTGAAAACCGCAAACGAATCGACCAATTTTTCTGTTTTATAATCATTTGAATTTTTGGACCCTAAACTTTAATGGCGCATATCTCCTTTGGAAAACGTATGGGACTCTTACTTTCCTATTTAATATTGTTTATCATGATATGACAGACCTGCATGTCAAGTTTGTAAACGACTTTTTGGGACACCCTGTATAGAGTAAAGTTTCCGGATCACTTTAAAGCAAAAATTAGGTTCTTATGTCAATTCAACGTTAAGATATCTTTGTGGTATAACAAGTTTTTTCCCGAAAGTTGTGTTGCATAAATTTTGCTAGATTTCTTATTATATTACATTGAAGTACTTCATTTTATAAAACATACCTTTAAAATACCAGAAAGTTTAAATTGATTACACTTAATACTTCTGTTTTTATATGGACTCTAAGCGAGAGCTCTTTACATGTTTTTCCATATCGATCAACCCCTGAGCCCTCTTAAGTTTCACTTATGTTTAGTTATAGATACTGGTCAAAATTTTGCTTCGTTTGGAGCCTTATCTCTAGAGACTTTTGAATAAATTAAATCTATCCGTGTTGTGTTAAGTTTAATACATAAACAGTATCCCGAGAGTTAACGTAACAATTTATTAGTCTGAATTAAGCGGTCTGACAGACCGCTTACAGTAGTTTACAATTTGTCACAGCAGTAAAGTGTCAATACAGCGATTAAAATTACTCTGCACATTTTGCGGGCTTCGAAACCGTTTGATTGGAGTATGAAAAGAAGGCTCGATTCACTTGCAGGACACAGTTTCTGTACAGGGTTATCAAGACTTACCTATTCTGAAATCAGACAGTACTGAAACTTTTAAACTAACCACATTTTCACTATCTACAGTTGAACCGAAAATTTGTGTTAACAGTAAAGCTGCGATCTACTAGACTTAACCTTTAACTGCTGTGACAAAAACTGCAGCATAACTACTGCGAGACCGCTTAATAAGAATGTTAATTTAACTTTCAGAATACTGTGTATTAAACTTTATATACAAGACTTAAATTCTGCTATTCAAAAAAGGTGTCTAGAGATAGCAATAGGGCTCCGAACTAAACAATTTGACCATTATAATTAAACAAAAATTAAAACTCCAAAATCTTAATCTCCGAGACCGCCAACAGCAGTAAGGATTAATCCCGCATTGGCACCATACTTCCCCCCTTGTTATGTAGTGAAACTCTGAAAGATTTAGTTTTAAAGCAAACTTATCAATTGAACCATAAGTATTTTGATGAAGGGAAAGTTTAGGTAGCACATTTCCCCTCCCCTTTTAAAGACTGGGTAAATGATTTTATGGCAATAAAATTTGAACTCTAATCATTTAGTCAGTCTAAATGTAACAGTTATTTAGCCTGACCGAATGATTGGTTTAAACTTTATTAACTTACGTTAAAGTATTCAAACTTCAACATAAAATCATTTGCCCAGTTTTTAAAAGGAGGGGGAGGGAAATGTGCCACCTAAATTTGCTCCCCCCCCCCTTGCAAATCTAAATATTTGATTCAATTAACAAGTTTGCTTTAAACTAAATCTTTCAGCGTTTCACTACATAAAAAAAGGGGTGGGGCGAGAGAGTGTCAAGTTTAGTACCAATTCAGAATATAATTTAACCCTGTCAGATAAGAGTTAAATGAATCTGCAAATAACATTCATTTCTTAAATTGAGAGATTACATACAGCAAAAGGAGAACAAGATATCTTTCTCTAGAAAAGATGCTTCTTGCTTAGACATTCCCAAAAATTCAAGGAAACATTGCACAAAGGGGATTCAATTGTTCTTCCAAAACACAAAAAAGGTGCAAAATACTGAACACTAAACCAATAAAGTCAAATAAATTTTTAAGTTTTAGGGGTCTCTAGGAGTATCATTACTGTAGGATGGTGTCCTTAGTTTTGTTTTTCAAGACATCGCATTTTATTTTTAAATAAATGCAAGATATTGAGCATGCAACTATCCAAAGCCGGAATAAACATTGTTCTTTCTGCTTTTAAAAAGAAAAAATCCTTTCTGAAGTATTACGAGTGTTAAAATAATCCAAAAACAAGTTTTCAGAAGAATCTTAACCCCTTGCGGACGGGCGATAACAGGTATACCTGCAACATAAAAAAGGTACTGCGAGACTAAAAAATTCTGAGCAAAGTTATTGCAAATTTTGCTCTTCCAGAACTTTCCACGATTCAATTGGGTAAAAGTCAGTTTAAAATTATTTCAAAAAGAATTAGTCATAAAGGGATTAAACTATAAGAATTCCGCCCGTTAATTTTTTTTTTTTGGGGGGGGGGAAGGCAAGTGAAACAAAGCCATTGTGTTCCAAATTTTAAAGAGGGCGAGGTAAAGAAATTCTTTGCAAATAGGTTTGATGCAAGGTACTCAATTATGCTCATATTGGGACATCTATATTCATACTTTTAACAAAAAGACTACCAAAATAAAGGAATCTTAAATTCGACAGTGCATGTCTTCAAGAAAAGATTAAATCACTTCGCATGTTAACCAAAAGAATCGTGCAAAAAAGCTAAAAATCTTGGCAAATACAAAATTTTATTCAAAGTTTTGATACCAAAAAGATTTCATTTACATTTATTGGGCAGCTTTCTGCACCAAATCTTTCACGCTCTTTTTTACTATGGTACCACGGATGTTATCCAACCATGGATATCTTTCTGGACACTTTCCACATACTTGCATGTACCGAACTTCCGATCTAGGTCCATCATCAACTTTCACAGCACATGTTCGAGGAATGTTACAGCCAGGTTGCCTGTTCTTTGGACACTTCCAACCATCAAAGCTAGGAGCCATAGTAACCGGTACAGGATTACGCATCCATTGCAAAGCTTGTTGCATCGTGACAAACCACGTACCTGGATAATTCTCCAATACATGGTCTATGAAAACGTCAAGCGCAGATATCTTGGATTCATCGGTTACCCAGTTCACGTGCAAGTTCAGCAAGAAAGGTGCTCTGTTACTTTCGTAATGTGTTTGGAAGTTGTGGAGCAAGAAGTCAAATATAACCTCTGCGTCGTCGGGAAATACGCACTGGTCAAGTAAAACACAGGATCCACCTGTGCCGTCGTCCATTTGGAAAGTATTCAAGGGAAATTCCCATATTCCAGGAAACGATCTGCTTGGGCAATTATCGGAGAGGCATTTGTGCGGAATATGGAAGTCTAGTGTATACGGCCACAGAGGGACTTCAGACGGCGGAACAGCTAAAGAAGAATCGTAGTCCAATCCATAGTCGTAAATCATCGACATCATGTTATTACCGCCCGATCTCATTAACGGGACTCTCACTCCCAAGAGATCATCTCTGGAAACATTTGAAAACGTATGGAGAATCTCTTTCATTCCAATCACTTCGTCCACCCAATCATCAATCGAGGCTTTTGACCAGAAATCCTCCGGACGAGTCCTGGAATAATTTTATAATATAAGTAGAATTCAGTGGTTACATTTTGCAATCCAAAATTTAAAAAAGTTACTTACGTTACTGTTTGCATAGCGATCTCATGTCCTTGTCCATATAACTTTTGCACATAGTAATAGCTTGCATACTCATGGGGCACAAAGAAAGTAGCTTTGATGGGACATCCATTTGGATTCATCCTTGTTTCGTTTAGCAGATATCCAAACGGTTCAGCATTCAGAACGTTCAACGCTCCACTAAAAGCGAGTATTACCATTTGGGGAGTCTCCTTCGGAGAGAGATTACCAGGAATTTGAGTACCATCTTCACTGCAGAAACAGTCAGGCAATTTGCATAATGAAGGAACACAACTTGGTGCAGCATTAGGATCCGGAGTTGTGGGAGCCTCTGTGGCTATAATTTTAAAGCATGTTTGAGCATATGTACTTCCCCCCCCCCCCAAATACTAAATTTAAGTATCTAGAAAGATAAAGCGTAAAAAACTTACTCATTTCAACCGGTCCGCACTGCAAGTCTTTAGTTTTATATACACACATCTTCTTTGCATCGTCGAAATACAAGGGAGTGGGACAGGGTGTGTCATACGGCGTAAATCCATTGCAGGAATAGAATCTTCGGCAGTTATTAGGATTCGCGAATATTCCAAATTCAAAGGGGCACTCAAACGTACTCTTCTTTCGGAACTTGCCGATAGCAGCATCTCCTAAAAGACAAATTCAATGCATGAAAGATCAGTAAATAGACTTAAGTTCAGGCTAAATTTGGTATATAAATCTCAAATTAACAGGGTATTTCGATTCAGTGGATTGAAATCCAAGCAAAAACTGCTTTACATTTGTTCAGATATAAAGTATCCCTTCCCCCTCCCCCCACGTCAAGGGAGGAGACACCATTTTAGAACATCTGTTGGCAATATTTAAAGCCCGATAAAAATTTCTTCGGATCTTTAAAGTCCCCTCCCCCCCAAAAAAAAAAAAGTTTGTAGAAGACTAAACTTTTAGAAACTGGCATTTTTAATGTCTTTCTCTATTAAGAATTTGTGCCTTTCTTAGACTACGGTTAGATACCAGAAAGTATTTGGAAGCATAAAACAAAGGCGGGGGAGTGCAGTTAAGTCTAGTACAGACTGAGCTATGCTAGGAAGAAAATTTCAGGCTGCCATAAGATTTGTTCCAATCGAGTACAATAAATCTCATCCACATTTTAACCCTTCATATTTCACCTATTGAATATCAGTGGTTAAAGATAAATTTTCAATATAAGTTTCTTACGGAAGTTAAAGATTAGAATTGACGATTCAAGCGCTCGAACACTCCAATTGGTGGAGAAAAGATTCCACTTCTCCATTCAGGATAACGCCGTATAAGCTCATTGCATTACACGAGTTTTAAAATTGTTCAGAATTATTCTTTTGCACAAATTCAGATTTCCAGAGACATTTGTTCTGTGTTATAGGACTCGGTAAATATCGGAATTTGAATATCTAAAACTTTTAAATATATTTATATTAAAAGAATTGTTTCAATGGGATTTCAACATTAGTTAGAGAAATTAAAAAAAGACAGTTATCCTGTATCGAAGGCTACGAGCAGCGCTTCTATAGGCCGTTTAAGTTCCCAATAGTTAACACTCTTAGAGATACAGAAATATAACGAAAAGCAAGATTTATGCCATTAGACTAAAGAACCCAGTATTAATTAACAGGTTTATACAATTACAAACCAATGTTCATACACAACAATATAAAAGTTTATCAGATTTTCAGAAAGTTGTTGACATCAATATTTCAGTTGTTAACTGGAGACAAATTCTCGAAGCCGTTATAGCTTTAATCGTAAGTATTGCAGTCTAGAACTAAGAAAAAAAAAATAAAGCCCAGAATTCTTGTAACATTTGAATATTATAAAATGTTACAGTTTAAGCTAACTGAAGCCAAAACAAAGTTTTGTTACTAGTCAGTTCAAGCGTTTTTTTTAAATGCGGTATGAAACGTCATGTTACAGCTTTAAGTTAATGTAGTCTTAAAAGACCATCCACTATGAGCGTGCAGAACACGATAAATATTAATTAAGATTTCTTTTATATAAAACAATAATTCTCAATATTACTAAACATACTACCTATGGCACCCAGCGCCACGATAACAAAAGACAAGAGTATTCCTTTCATTGCTATCATTACAACCAAGGTGAGGTGATTACAGACCTGACAGATGAGTGTTTTATACACGGATAAACGACATCTCAGCCAATGAAAACACAGTAGAAAAAGTCATTCCGGTGTATTTCTCAATCTCAGAAAGTTCTTGTTCGGAATTGATTCTTGTCACTCTCGAACAAATACTGATTTTATGAATTTTTACTAACGCAATCAAATTTACACGAATCACAGGTACACTGTAAAAAATTTTATTCTTTTGCTGCATTGCCACTTCACCGCTTTTATAGAAAACGATTACTTCAGCGCGAAATTTTTTTTCCGAGCACCTTCGTTTTTCCAAGCCCAAGCTTGCACTCTGATTGGTTGTTGCTCTCGGCACTGTTTTCACGTAACTTTGCGATAACCATACTTGGCGAAAAATGCTTCGCTCGTAAGTGAACGAGTAAAGCTAAAACCTAACCTACTCATTCTTATTCTTCTTTCATTCTTATCCTCGTGGTCTTGTGTGTAAAAACTTTTAAAGAGTACAGCTTTCAGTAAGACACGTTCCATCCAATCCAATGCTGCAAGAGAAAAGTTACCTTGCACTCGGTTCGGAAGGAAATCAAACTCTCGACGGAAGCATCTATCGCTACGCCAAGTATGTTTATCGCCAAATTACATGAAAACAGTGCCGAGAGCAACAACCAATCAGAGTGCGAGCTTGGGCTTGGAACGACGAAGGTGCTCACAAAAAAAATTACGCTACTTCAGCCTAATATAGAGCATTCTCATGTGTCCAAAGAGAATTATTCTATAAAAGCGGGGGGAATAACGATGCAGCAAAAGGGCCAAATTTTTTACAGTGCACTGTAAAAAATATTACTATTTTGATGCATCGTCACTCCTCCGCTTTTATAGAAAACGATTACTTTAGGCTATCATGGAGCATTCTCATTGGCCAAAAGAGTGATATTCTATAAAAGCGGGGGAGTGACGATGCAGCAAAATAGTCATATTTTTTAAAGTGTGATTCTTCTAAACTTGCCCTGTTAAAAATTTGAAACTTTTGCTGCATCATCACTCCATTGTTTATATAGGAAATGATTGCTTCCCCGTATTATGGAGCATTCTCATTGGTCAAAATGGAGATATTCTACACTGTAAAAAATATGTCTATTTTGATGCATCGTCACTCCCCCGCTTTTATAGAATATCACTCTTTTGGCCAATGAGAATGCTCCATGATAGTCTGAAGTAGTCGTGTTCTATAAAAGTGGTGGAGTGACGATCAAAGACATTTAACACCTATAAAGTGTCTTTGGTGACGATGCAGCAAAATAGTCATATTTTTTACAGTGTATAAAAGCAGTGGAGTGACGATGCAACAAAAGTTTCAAATTTTTAACCCCTTGCACGTGAAATCACATGCTTCATCTGGCGCCCAAACATAAGGCAAATGTGGTGTTTTCACATTTATAAAAATAGTAATTTGCGCTTCATTTTTTAAGTATTTAGAAAAATAATGCAAGAATAAGAAAAATCAAAATTAAACAGAAAGACCACAGTTGCTTTAAGCGGCAAACGGGGAGTTATGATGGTTTGTTTGGGTTCCAGATTATGGCGTCATGTGCACCAGATAAGAGGAACAGCCGCTGTTGTGACGTCAATGCAAGGGGTCTGTACACTGTTAAAAATTCGAAACTTTTGCTGTATCGTCACTCCATCGCTTTTAGAAAAAGTGGTTACTTTACTGTATTATAAATATAGATATTCTATAAAAGTGGCGGGGTGACAAGACGATGCAGAAAAGCATCCGAATACTAGATTTCATTACTCTGATAATTAAAGGTACTGTACTCTGACTTCTTGTGGTGTGCCTCAATGGTTAGAACTTTTCACTAGAAATAATGCCTGTCCCTGGTTTATGATAAATGCAATTAAATATCTTATTTACAATTTACATACAAATTTTGTTTTTGATCTTATTCGTGTTTGGAATATTCGACAATAGTAATTTGTTTTAAAGTTTATTTGTAAAATTTTCGAATCTATTTATAGGTACTTAATGTAATTAATATATGGATATGTCCAGATTGTTGTCGTCTATTTTGTTTAACTTGTTTCTATTATTTTTTTATATCTAAAATTCATATATTAATGTAACGATTTGTAACTTGATATATTGTTTTACATAGCAAATTATTTCACATAAAATTCCTGCATGTTAATTCATAATAAAATTTTCTAATATAAAAGTTCAAAATTGTTTTCTGTTATTAACTACCGAATATACATTCGTATGCATATGTCATTGACATGAAAATTGGATTTTGATTTTGGAAATATTTTTTTTACTATGCTAAACTATATTTCTAAAAGGGAGCAATAATTCTCATCTGGAGTAGGGGTGCACCGGATATCCTGCTTATTCGGCACAGTAACCAAATATTCCGTCTGACGAAATACTTCAATATCCGGATTTTTCTGATAAAGACTCATTTTTTAAATTATACTTTTATAGTATTATCATGAAAAGTTACATTGGCGTACCCAGGATTACTCTTTGGAGGGGGCTAGCATTTTTCAGAGGTCTGCACGTACCCAGATCTGGGTTGTTTCATAAATGCTTCTTTAAATTTCAGAAATATGTTTGTTTTTTGAGGTTTCTGAAGATGGAGAAATAATCTTCTACAATATTTATCATAAAATGCGCTTGCATTGGGAAAACTATACAGTCTATTCTTTCTTTAGACTATTTAATACTCTCTATTCTTTTTCTCACCAAAACACATTAAAAAACATTTTTTTTTTTTAATTTGTAAATCAGTGACTATTAAATATGCTATTATTTTGAATTTCATAAGAAAATACCTAACAGCGAAAAAAAATGTATGACAAAAATAACATTTTTCAAAAATTCCAGTTTTTAAGTAGAAAATTTTAAATAACTATTTTTGGCTCAGAGTTTGGGAGGGCTTTAGCAGCTCCCTCCCCCCTCCCCCCCCTTGTGAGGGCGCCAATAAAAAGTTAGTGCAAAATGAATTGATACTTACCAACATTATCCCATTTAAAAAAAAAAAAAAAAAAAAAAAAAGATTCTGTTTGGTTAGCCGGGTGCCAGTATTAAGTACTATATCTATATATATGTAGGGGAGATTGGAGTGGAGTGCGACAGTAGCAGGAATAAGACAGTTGGTTTTTCTCATTATAGATCACGCAAAAGATGAAGCAATGGTAGCCCAATCTTTTTTATCTGTATAAGCTTATAATTGTATAAAAGAAAAGATTATTTCAAGAATCAAAAGTAAATTTGCTTCATATACATTTTATATGTTCTGTATATTAATGACTTGTTTATGCATAGATGTAATAGTCTCCCTACTCATTGAACATTATTTTCCATAATTTAAAATAAGCTTGAAAGCAACATTTTTGTTTATACAATGAGTTTAATACCAAACAAGAAAGTGGAGAGTAAATAGGACAAGTCCAATTCCCTTTTTTCAATAAGATGAATGTAAATTGCTAACATGCAAATATTTTGAGGATAATATATTCATTTACTTCAAAATGTAAATAAATTGAAGTGATAATTTTTAATGTCATCTATGACTGACAATCCTGAATTTTCATTCCAGTCATGAAGATACTGGAATTTTATATTGTGCACAAATACATTATCAATCTACAATCTTTGTTTGATTGTATGTCAATACTAAACTATTTGTGCCTTATAACTTTGTTTTGTTGCAGTCCCTACCTCCCTGTAAGTGGGAAGGTATGAGACACATTTTAAAACCTACAATTTCTTTAATTATAAAATAGCTTTTGCATGTTATGTTTAGCTTATGCTATGAACAATATAGAACTATATTGTTAAGGGAGATTAAAAAGTGTTTCATATTAAACTGCATGAACTGAATTTTTTGTTTTTTAGCCAAACAAATTTGATTTTCTTGCTTTTGTGAAAAGTGTCTCACACCATCCCACTCTCCACAATATATAGGGTAATTCTAAATTGTTTTTACAAAAAAAGAGGGGTGATAGTACACATCAAGACAAAAAAATATTAAATAGGAAACTGAAGATCCCAATCTTTTTCCGAAGGAGATAGCCACCATTAACGTTTAGGGTCCAAAATTTCAAATAAACATAAAAAACAGAAAAATTGGTCTATTCATTTGCAGTTTTCACTAAAACTATTCTTTTTGTCAGTATTTTCTTTAAAATAAAAAAAAATATTTTTTTTTAAATGCCTATTATAGAAAAACAATATAACATATGTTTTAGAATATCAGTGAAAATACAATCTGATAACATAATATGTGCTATTTCTTTAGGAGTGCAAACCATTCAATCAGTTTTTCTTTTTACTACCTATAGTTTATCTCTGTCACTTTGTGATTTCTGTATGAGGGCTGTTGTCCAGGGTTAGAAATTAGGAATTATAAGAAAGGCGCCTACAATTTTTTTTCTAGGTGCCAAACAGAATTTCATGGTTGCAATTTTATGTTGCATCATATTTTCTCATTTCTTTTCTTTTCTTTTTGTCTCTTTTTTTTCTTTTTTTTTTCATTTTGCAACCATGCTAACAATAATACTGTTTCTATTTTTATATGTTAAGGCAGAGAGATGGTGTTAAATATTATTCCTTCTTTTAATTACTACATCAAAATAAAAACTGGCTTTCTATAAAACTGATTAAACTACAATATATAGATTCTAGAAAAATGCTTAACTAGTTCTTTTTATGAAGTTAATATGAATACAAAGTATGAAAATACAAAAAAACAATATAAAAATTAAAATCATATTTAGTTTTTAAGATCAGGTATCTTAACTTGACTGTGCATCAGTCATTGGTTTAATTGAAGTCAACTTAGATTTGATAGACAAGTGCATGAAAGTTATGAATTATGCTTTTGAACAAGGTGTGTAAGAGTTTTATGGACAAATGGCTTTCTGTGGTCTTTATAAGTACCTAGCAAACTGCCCTCGCTTTACTACGGGTAAAGCAAGTCGCCCAGTCCCGTGCCACTACTGACATCACAAATTGCAACTACCACTTCATCCCATTAAATTCAACTACTAAAAACATAATCCTCCTTCTAGGTAGTCAGGTAAAAAGTAGCCTATATGTTAATCTAAGGTGTCAGATACCTTCATACAAAATTACATTAAAATCGATCTATCCGTTCTTGAATTATAAATCTTGTAAAGAACCCAAATTTTTTTTTTGTATATAGATTATAATCTATAGTATTGTCAGCGAACGCGATGTAAGGATTTTTTAAGGTCATTTTTCTACACCTTGCATTACATTATTGGCATTTTAGTAAGAATCCCTAATTTTTTAAAATATATAATATAGCCTATGTTCACCGGAAATAGTGTAGCTTTCAGACGGTGGAAGAATATTTCAAATCCATCAAATAGTTTTGGAGCCTATTCAATTGAAATTGGCATTTTAGTAAGAATTCCTTTTTTTTTTTTTTTTTTTTTTTTTTTAATATAATATAGCCTATGTTCTCTGGAAATAGTGTAGCTTTCAGACGGTGAAAGAATTTTTCAAATCCGTCAAGTAATTTCGGAGCCTGTTCAATTCAAACAAACAAACAATCAAATCTTTCCTCTTTATAATATTAGTATAGATTGGTTAAGGTGATTGACAAATGCAAGTGTTGTCTTAAACATATGCTACTGTCTAATATTTTGCAGAAAATAAAATTCTTCAAGTGTATGAGGTGGGAGGAATAACTTTTGCTAAAATTGGAATATGAGCGTTCATTAAAAAAAAAAAATTAAGTGAAAAAAGCTAGGCGTCAAATTTGACAACTGGGTATAATTTTGTGGTTGCCAAATGTAATAATTTAGTTGCATTTGGCAACTAACGACCGATAATTTCTAACCCTGCTGTTGTCACAAAGAAGTTTTCAAATTAATTTTCATACCTGAATCTTTTTTCAAAATGATTGTATATCTGTATTTATATATATATGTGTGTAATTTTACACGTTTGCTTCTATGAAAAATAGTTAATATTCTGTAATTGGATTATCAGCTAAGATTGGCATCAAACAAGAGGCATAGTATAGCAATAGCAACAACTTAGTTTTTACTATATCGGAGTTACAACTCAATAAAATTAATTTTATTCCAAGAGACATTCTTTAAAATGTACAAGTTGGCTTTGAACTTGATTATACAGAAGTTTTTCCTAGAAAGTAATTTCAAATGGCATGTAAAATATACAATAATTGTCAAAAAAAAAGGGGGGGGGGGAAGTGAAGCACTAAAAAAATGAATTATTATTGACATCCAAGCTTTACATTAATAAAATATATTTGATAGAGTAATATGAAAACTAATGGAAGTGATCCATCTATCTAACAAGGAAGGTCTCCATACGGGCATACTCAGAAAAATCTGAAAAAATTACAGAATGTTCTTCTCATGAGGCTATATATATTTATAAAATTTTTTTTGGCGTAACCTCCTTACAGTATCCGTAAAAAAATAGTGAAAATTTCGTTATTTGGCGATTTATCATCGGTTGGCGATGGAATGCAATTTCAAAAAATACTTTTTCATGTCAAATATATTTAAAGGAAAGAAAGTGTCATGTTGAACTTTTTGAGATAAATTTAATTTAAACTTTAATTTTGACAGTTTTAGTTTGTTTTAAGTACAATTTTGTTACATCGATATTTATATGTATTTATATTCAAATTTAATCATCAAAATTTTTTATTTAAAACGAAATTCATAATTTAAGTTAATTAAAATTGTTTCAAGCTCAATGTCCAATTGAACATTGTCGATTCAATTTTGTTGCAATGGAAACATCTGGGTTTCATTTTTGAATACGCTTAAATGTATGATAATAAATTTTCTCTATGACTATTTTTATGATAATTTAAATAACTACTCTAACTGTCAATATATGCATATGTATGTAATGCAAATATAATGCATATGTAATGCAATATATATGCAGATAATATGTTAAACTCTTTTATTGTTTAAGTTCATTAAATATCATTAACACGCATTCCAAACATCCAACATTTTCAGTTACATTAAAATCGTTTGCTTTTGGCGAGGAAAAGTGCTGCGCGCTAAATAGATTGATATTTTCGTCTTTTCACGCCAAATATTCGAAAATATTTTATTTTTTTACATAACTTTTAGCGTAATTCCGCCACTAATTTTGACTGATCCTTTATTACATACATGAGTAGTTTAATCAGTATTTTTTTAAAAAATTTCTGAGTATGCCCAGTATGGAGACCTTCCTTGTAAGTAAATAATCTATGATCCAGGATAGTTCAATATCATTAATTTAACTCATGTTTTATGAATATTCTTATGTTTTTATTATTGCTTTTTCTTTGATTTCTGAAATTTGTTTATTTTATCTTTATCTGATGCTACTATTTTTCTGTTTTATTTTATGTTCCATGTAATAATAAAATAATTTCCAATTAAATATTTATTTTTAGTATGAAAATAAGTAAAATATTTATTGTTATTTATTCAATTTTTCAGATTTCTTGTTTTAGTTATGTCCAGTTTAACTTGTGTTCGACAAGCCTTGTGTTGTGTTAATTTACTTTTTTGGGTGAGTAATCAACTTCCCTCTCTCTTTTTTATTGCTTTGTCCTCTTATCTATACTAATATTATAAAGAGGAAAGATTTGATTGTTTGTTTGTTTGTTTGTTTGTTTGAATTGAATAGGCTCCGAAACTACTTGACGGATTTGAAAAATTCTTTCACCGTTGGAAAGCTACACAATTTCCGGTGAACATAGGCTAATTTTTAATTGATTTATTCAAATATTTTCCTTAATAGTTCAAAATTTCATTATTTTTCATACAGAATCAATTAAAATTTTTCCGATAAAAAATAACCATTTTTCTTTCACGTTGCCAATAAAATCAAAATCTGGGATAATAATATCTCCTCGGCAATTAATTTTCAATTGAACAGTATCCACGTGAAAAATTAAAATAAAAATAATTCAGAGGAAAATAAATATGTCGTCATACTTGAAAAAAAAACTATTTTATTATATAAGACGCACAAATATTGGTTACGTTAATAAGAGGTTCTCTGCGAAAAATGGCGACATAATTAGAAGTAAAGTGAAAGAGAAAGAATTAAATTATTATTAAAATATTTGATTTGGAAAAATATGATGTCATAATTTAAATAACATAGGAATTTTGAAATATTTGTTAAAGAAACAAGAAGCATGGATATATGTAACTAATAAAAATCTGTAAATAATGACGTCACATCTATACCCAATATTATAAAGAGGAAAGATTTGATTGTTTGTTTGTTTGAATTGAATGGGCTCCGAAACTACCTGACGGATTTGAAAAATTCTTTCACCGTTGGAAAGCTACACTATTTCCGGTAAACATAGGCTATATTATATTTTAAAAAAAGGGGGGGGGGATCCTTACTAAAATGCCAATAATGTAACCCAAGGTGTAGAAAAATTACCTTAAAAAATCCGGTACTTCTCTATTATCCCGCCGAACAATTTTGCCAAATTATACAAATCGCCAAATTTTACATATTGACATAATTTTTATTTTAAATAACGAAAAAACAAATAATTAGTGGAATATTAATAAAAATTCAAATAAAAAAACGAAATTAATATCACTTAATGACATTTTAAACACGTGAATCGTATTTAATGTCATTGAATGTGACATTCACGATTATCCATTATTGGCATTTAATCTTATAGTTTGGCGATATATTTTTGGCCGATGGGATAACCTAGAAGTGCCAAAAATCCTTACATCGTGTGCGCTGCGAATACTATTGATTATAAAGCAAAATAATGTACTACGACTTTGCAGAACGTATAATTATTTAAAAAAAATGTCGCGACAGCATATGTCTAACTGTTATAGTTACGTCACAATAAGTGTTTTTGGCACAGATGTCATATACGCACCACATTGGCACATGCTCTCCCTCCCCCCCCCCCCCGCCAATTTGGCATTGCACATGTGTGTCAGGGAGAAAGATCCGTTTAATAAGTTTATAACAGTTGTTAGGGGAATGAAATGAAAAAAGTTAAAAGATTTCAGTGAAATGGGCTGATTAAATAATATAAATGCATGCATTCAATATGGCTATAAGTATTAATATTTACGATTTATTGTGAAAATTATATTTACTGTTTTGTTACTTATTAAGTTTATTATTTATAACTGTTTTTTTATTGTTTCGCTTTTTATTAAATTCATGTATATAATCTACAGGGATGTAAGACCTGCGCCAATTGCGCCAGACTGCGCCGAAACCGCTTTACTGCACCAAACTGCTACAAAACAGCTATTTTTTTCAATTTTGCGCCAAACCTGCGCCAAAAGGCACTTAGTGCCAAAACGAAATTTAGCGCGATTTCGTCGATCCAGGAAACAACAACAAATGACTTTTTTTAGGCTGTTAATTTCGTCAAAAAACAAAGAAACATTGCAAAAGATCTCGAAAAACGCGCAAATTTCGCCGAAAAATTGCGAAAAACATGCGCATTCGTTCACGAAAAGCACGCGATGTTTTGTGGAGTTTTATCGTGGCTCCGCAAACGACCGGAAGTTGTTTTTCCCTCGAGTCATCGTACGTTCATTTTCATTGCAGCCGATCGCAGAGTTCGGAGCGGGACGTCATGTGACTTATAGCGCGCGCGTTGGGGAGACGAATGAGAGCTGCTTCAATATGTTTATTCCCAATTAATGAGCGTTCGCTTCTTATGTCAGGGGTAATTTTCGTCCGAAATTTCCTAAAATTGAACGCATCCTCTTCCGAAAATTTGAAATTGGGCTATCAGTTCCACATAGCTGCCAACTTGTACGGTTTTGCGCGGTGAAAAAACAATCGCGGAGAAATGCAAATTTCGTGAAAGGATCGCCGAAAAAGCACACATTTCGTCAATATTTTGCGGAAAAACGACGATTTCGTCAATGTTTTTGTCAACGAACTTTGTCAAAAGATCGCTGAAAAACGCGAATTTCCTATGCGAATCGCAAAAAACGGCAATTACACCAAATATCGCAGAAAAAACGCTGATTTCGTCTGAAGACTACGGGAAAACGCAGATATAATGCCAATTTCGTTAAAATATCGCTGAAAAAAAAAACGCCGTTTTCGATAAAAGATCGCTTTAAAATATTTTGCCAAAAAATCATTGAAATAGAAAAAAAAAAAAAAAAAAAAAAAAAGCGGATTTTAGCTAAACATCCCGGAAAAAACGCTGATTTTGTCAAAAGATCTCGGGGATAAAACGCCGTTTTCGAGAAAAAAATCGCGTAAAAATACAAATTTTGTCTAAAAATCGCCGAAAAAACGCCGATTTTATTTAAAAAAAAAAAAAACACAGGAGAACGTCGATTTTGTCAAAAGGTCACGGGAAAACTGCCGATTTCGACAAAAAATCGAAATAAATCGCCGATTTTGCTAAAATATCGCAGATAAATCGCTGATTTCGTCTGTAGATCGCGGATACCTCCCTTCCCCCGCCATTGATTTCCGAAAATGCGATGTAAATATCAAAAAAAAAAAAAAAAAAAAAATTACCTAGAATCGCCCTTGTCTTATGTATTGTACGTATTTTCTGTAAATTAAGTATCTTCCTGTTCTGCGTCTTTCCCATGTCGGTGGTGAATTATTTCGTTCTTCTGCGAATCCTGCCAATAGACAGCAAAATTGAAAGCAGAATGAAAGCGCTTATGAAAATCTGCTACGTATGTGTCAAACAATTACCCCCCCCCCCCCCCCCCCCAAAAAAAAAAAAAAATAGAATTTTGTCAAAAAAATTGCTATTTTGTCAAAAAATGAACAAAACGCAGTCACAAGAAAACTATTGAATTCAGACATTTTTCTCCGTGAGGGACTTCTGTAGCTCCGCGAGGGACATGATAGACATCCGGGTAGGGGGAATTGCACTTTTTGATCATTAAAAACCCAAAATCTCACAATTTTTTTTTTTTTTTGGGGGGGGGGGGATGTCTCCCCGGGCCACCACTTGGTGAATTTTGTCAAAGGATTATTAATTTCGTCACTCGAATTTCACCAATAGATTGTGAAAAACACTCTAATTTCATTAATAGATCATGAAAAATTTGTCTATTTATCGCAAAAAGCATGCACATTTTATCGAAAAACACTCGAATTTCATCAAAGGATCGCGAGATAAATATGAGTTTTGCTAAAGGATCGTTATTATCAAAAAAGAGTAAACAAAACAGAGCCAAAAGATCGCAAAAAAATGCAAGTTTCTTTAAAGGATACCGAAAAACAAGCATATTTTGTCAAAAAATCACAAAAAAAGGTGCGAATTTTGTCAAATAATTGCGATAAACACGCAAATTTGTATCGAAAGATCACGAATAGTACTTGAATTTCGTCAATATATCGCATGAAACACTCGAATTTCACCAATAGATCGTGAAAAACGCTCAAATTTCAACAAGAGATCGCGAAAAAGATGCAAATTTTGACTGTAGATCATGAAGAACATGTAAATTTTATCGAAAAATCACGAAAAACACTCGAATTTCATGAAAGGATTGCAAGAAAAACATGAGTTTTGCCAAAGAATCGTTAATATGATAAAAAAAAGAGAATAAAACAAAGTCAAAAGATCGTTAAAAAAAAGTTCATTTCTGTAAAAGATGGAGAAAAAAAAACCCCACAAATTTCTCTAAAGGATTCCGAAAAACAAGCATATTTCGTCAAGAAATCACAAAAAATATGAAATTTTGTCAAAGGATATCTAACTTTGTCATAAAAAGAACAAAATACGGACAAAAGATCATGAAAATAACCCGTTAATATCTTTAAAAGATCGTGTGAAAAAAAAACGAAAATTGCATAAAAAATATCGTAAAAACCGTAGTTTTCATCAAAAGATCTCAGAAAACGTACAAATTTCATCAAAAGATCGTAAAAACCCCCGCAAATCTAGTTAAAAAATGAAAAAACAGGGTCAAAAGATTGTGAAAAAGCGTGAATTATGTTAAAAGATCATGAAAAACTGAAAATTTCATTGAAAGGTCTGAAACGTGTGGAGAAATTTAATCTGAGTATTTATTCTTTCAAATGTAAAAATATTTTTCAAGATAGCAATTATTGTAATTGTTAAGAGTTTATCTGCATTAGAATATTTCAATCTGCTCCTAAAACAGCTTTTATTGCTACAAAATTACATTTTTGCTGATACAAAATCCGATATTTACTGCTGCAAAATCTGATTTTTGCTGCTACAAAAATAGGTTTTACTGCTCCAAAATTCGTTTTTTGCTGCTACAAAGCTGCTACAAAATGGCTTTAGTGCACTTTCATCCCTGAATCTATATCCATAAAACAAAGTCGTGTTAGTTATCCATTTATAACTTAAGAACGGATGGATAGATTTTTATGAGACTTTATATGGAGTTATCTGGCACCTTAGATTAACCTATAGGTTACTTTTTACCCGACTACTTAAAAGGAGGGTAATGGTTTTAGTAGTTGAATTTAATGGGATGAAGTGGTAGTAACAATTTGCGGTGTCAGTAGTGACACGGGACTACCCGAAGCAAAGCGAGGGCGGGCCGCTAGTTTAGAATATAATATAAATTAATTTTTCTTATTTTTATATTAATTTTCATTGTGTAAAATCACATTGCTTCTATTATTCAACTTTGCTTGCCTTTTTTAAAGTAATCATTGATAAATTGGCAGTTTTTTATTGAACAAACATTCACAATTTTAAATCTGTGCCGAATTCAGAAACTTGTGCATGTGTGAGTCATACAAACAAGTTCTTTGTATAGCCCAAAATTTATATAACACTCTGATTATGGAAGATCCCTCAATTTAAAACCTCTTTTTGTGATATTGTGCACATTGGAAAATAAAATAAAAAAGTGAAATGAAATGAGATACATAACCAAGGACTTTTAAAGTGTAAGAAAGGTATAATGAATAACCAACAAATAAATGTTTTACATTTGTTGTAAAGGTTTTATGTGCATATTGCAATTTCCTTACCTCGGGTATAAGCCAATTCCCATATTTTGAATACTTACTTGCCAACCTTTGAAAATGAGAACTCATAGCCCACAAAAGTCAAATTAATCTGAAGATTATTTAGGGTTTATTTTCTTTCAGTCTTTTATGAAATTTGCAATTTTTATCTGAACTCTTAACAAAATTACTGATTTTATTCTGTGAACAATTAAAGATAATCACTATTTGTTTTTGGGATCTTTGACTAAGTACCCAATATTTGTTCATCATCTGTGAATGTCAATTTTTTTTCCCTTCAACATTTTAGTTAATGCCTAAATTTTTCAACTAATGACCACTTTAAAAAAAACTGAATCACTCTGGCAAAGTATACTGTATGGATTAAAAATAGCCAACTCAAGAAAAAAAAGGTTTTTTTTTTTTTTTTTAAATCATAGTTTGAGATAAATTTTTGTAGCATCGTAGTTTATACATCCAAATCATAGCAACTATGATTTTTTTCGTAGCAGTTGACATTTCTGTGAATCAATAAAAAACCTTGTGTGAGAAACTATATCAGTAAAATACAATGTTTAAAACACACAATCATTAAAACTTCTAAACATATGTATATGTTTTGCAAGTTCAAGGACTCGCATCCTCAGTGTTAAAATGAAAAAAGATTTTAAAATGTATAAAATCCCCCCCCCCCCTTAAGCTGCAAACAAGGCAAAAACTCAAATTACAGTAAACACAGCACCAGAAAGACCATCAAGTTCCAGCAACTAATAGAATCAAACCGGAGATGAATGTCACAATACTTCATTTCCGATTTGATTCTATTGGTTGCTGTAACTTGATGATCTTTTCGCTACTTTCAAACTGACACAATCAAACTAATGACAAACTATCCGTAACAGCGATAAGTTCTTTCAATAAAAATAAGTTCACAAATACTACTTGGCATATTTCAACTATTATATGGTCATGGAGTTTTGCCATAAGCCTATAAAAAAATCATTCAGATAATCTCTAATACAAAAGGTTAAAAAGAAAGTCTGGTTGAGGGAAATAAAAAACTTGGTAATCTTTCGTAATGTGCTTTCCAACATAGGTTTGCGTCAAATATGAACAATGTTACTAACATTAAAATTACTAGTTACTAACATTTTAAATTGAATGTGGATAATATTAAAAGGCTGTTACAACAATATATATAATATCAAATCCCATTTGCAATTCAATCAATTAGCTTTTGACATGATGTTGAATTATTATTCAATAAGTTTAAAAGTCTTCAATTATGACTACTTTTGGATGATTTTAATATGCTATTGCTAATAAGTAGATTTGGATGTGCTTAAAATGCTAAAGTTATAACATGCTAAAATTGTAAAAGAATACAATTGAAGGATATAAATACCTTTTAATAAAACAATCTAAAAATTTGGAAAAAGTGCTTTAGAAAATAAAAATCAATAGAATAAAATAAATCATCTTCACAAATGACTAATTTTATCCAAGCACATTCTTTCATGCCAAATTCATAATTTTTGCAGACATACTTTTTTGTTATCAAAATAGACCTTGTTAAAATCGTGGACTTAGCCTACAAAACATTTTATTTAAAAAAATTGATTGTAAACTCTGTCTAAGGCAGAATCGATCAAGACTGAGAAAAGTTTTCATAAAGGACAATAATATTAGCCTTAGACAAACTTTACTCTATATCTATAAATTTGCAGTGACTTGAAAATCTTTCTGAGTTAGACAGATTTCCGTCTTTACACAGAGTCCGCCTTACAGAGAATTTACTATATATCCATTTCAATGTACTTATTTTTACTTTTAGCCAGGGTTGTTATGTTTAAAACATTTCGTTTAAAACAGCTGTTTAAAACGCGTTTAAAACATTACATTTAAAACAATGTTTAAAACATGAATATTGCTAATAATGTCACAAATTAAAATTTACGAAATAAAATTGTATTAAAAATTTCTAATTAGCTGTATGTACTAAAAGACATTCAAATTTTATTAAAATTATAAATTGGTTATTTAATTTTAATTAAGTATTTAAAGTAAATTTATTTCCTCTAAAATTGGAAATACATAATTTAATTTTTTAAATATCTCAATTATGATTTTTTATATAATATCAAAGTTCTATAATATATTAATTTTCGGATATACAATACAACAAGCCTAGTACAGTTTTATCTAGAATGCAACGAAAAGAAAATATTTTGATAAATTTCTACAAAGCTAAAATAATTTTTTTAACATCAAATCATTACTCTTCAACTATCCGTGAATCCCTCGAAATTTTGCTTAACAATGATACTATTTGTAATGACGTCATTTCTTATAATATTCGACACTCTGGTACAATATCCTTGGTGTTTTGATGAATTCATTGTGACTTTGTTTGTACACGTGGACTCCCATCAATAGATATTGCTATAATACTTTATAGATATTTGTTTAGTAGTCAAAAAAGATTTTTTATTGTTTTTTTTCTCTTTCTTTATTAAAATTACATGACTTCAGTTTTAAAATATTCATATATAAAAAAAAAATTCAACATTAAATTTCTTTTAATAGTATTTCCTTTTTAATAATTCATTTATGAAAAAAAAACTGAAATGAAAAAAAAACAAACAAACTTATCTACTTTCAGTTCGTTTTAAATTCTAATTGTTTAAATTTGTCCTCAGAGTTATAAAAGTATGCTACCTACCAACCAATCTATCTACTTTGATTTTCAGTTTGAATATGTTCTCAAAATAATAATAATAATTCAATAATAAAAAATGGACATGTTTAAAAAATATTTATTTCTTAACTAATTTTTTATGTACTTCATATTTTTTTACACATTTATTACATATTTTTTACATATTTCATTACGCTTTAAAGGAGAATCGCTTGCAATTGATGAGACTGAAAAAGGCATGAACCTTGCTGCCAAATTATATCCTGAACTAATTAAAATAATTATAAATTATAAAGCTAAGTCAGTTCCATTCTCTGATTATATGTTTGATGCAGTTGCCAATCATAAATTTGACATTGGAGAATCAAATAAAGTGGAAATAACACACGTTAAGCCTTGAAAAACACATTGATAAAAATGCCATGAATATCATAAAACAGTTACACACAGCTGTATGTTCTACTGCTGGATTATAAAGAGTTTTCTCTACTTTTGGTTTTGTGCAAAGCAAAACCAGAAATCATTTGGGTGTTGATAAGGCTGTTGTAAGGGTATTGACAAACTTGTTACCATTTTTAAAGAACTGAACAATTAAATGTTTTAGTTTAGAATAAAAATAAAATTTCTAATTAATGTTTGGTATTTGTTATATAATTTTTTTCTTCCTTACTGCCGTTTGAAAATATTTCCATTCTTTATATTTAATAATTTTTGTTCACTTTAATCAAAATTGTGCTGTGTGAGAAAAAAAAACGTTTTAAACGTTTAAAACATGTTTTAAACAAAAAAAACATGTTTTTTGTTTTTTTTAATAAAAAACACGTTTTTTTCCAACCCTGCTTTTAGCATTTTATAACTTTAGATTGACGATAATAAGTACTTTTAAGGATCTATTTATATAAAATTATACATCTAAACATTATAAAATGACAATCAAAACATATTTTTAGAAATAAAAATTGTAAAAACATTAGATTTCTAAATCAGATATAATGTATTCAGTTTGCATTTCCGTATGTACTTTTCATTCATGAGATTTTTTTTTTTTTTTCCACTATCCATTATACGCATTTGTTTTGTGATTAGCAGGTAAGTAAATTTTACTATTTGGATATTAGAATTACGTAAAACCCTTTTCCAAACTGTTGGTTATCCTAATAAAATCCTTGTGCAAAACAAAACCCGAGTTATATTATAACCATTCAAACAATGAACATAAAATTACTAATCTAAATTTAATGAAATTACTGGGGGTTCAGATGGGCAGAATCCCTCTGAAGAAAAATAAATTTTCTTTAAAAAAATTACCAAAATAAGCAGTTCAACAGAATTTTGAATATCATTGCATAGCACTAAATTTATTTTAATGGTTCCAATTTCTGAAACCTTCCAGGAATTTTTTATGTTTATAAATATTTTATAATTGGGGGGGGGGGGGGTGATAGAGAACACAGTTGTTGTAATTTTATTTATTTATTTTAAAAATTAAATCCTGTATGGATTGTAATATAATAATTAAGGATGAGATGAATAGTGATTTGGCCAAATAGCCAAATACCGAATATTCGGCCAAATTTTAGGCCGAATATTCAGCGGCCGAATACGAATTTTTTTTTTCCAATAAAGAAAATAAATTTTGATTATATATAATTTAAAAATAGGAGCTCATGAATAATTATTACTCTTAAATGTGCTTTTAAATGTATTTTTAAATTTGAAACACTCATTTTAGCACAAAATAATTATGAAATTGCATTATATTCTTTTATCTTAAAGTACATCAAATTGATTTTCAGTAAGTCAAGATGGTTAGATATTTCCATTAAAATATGAAGAATGTACTTCACTTTTACTATCAAATGATACTTTTACCCTTTCTTGCATCCAAAATTAATAATATTCTTAATCTCTCTCTCTCTCAGAACTCGAAGTAAATTTGATCATTTAGAGTCTGTGTTCCCAATGATAAGCGAATTCATAAGACTGCGACTGCTGTGAAATCAATTGCTAAGCTTTAAATAACAAATTATGTTAAAGCAAAAGGCTATACTTAAAGTAGAATGCATTTGGTAACAAAAACTTTGACATTTGAATTGGTGCATACAATATTCAATTTCAATATTCCACTTATTCAACGAGCATTAAAAGAATAAACAGAAATCGATAACAACATGAATGAAGGAATATGTTAATTAAAAATACATACATAATGTTACATATTTAAGTCAGTAATTATGCAAATAATTATTTAAAAGTGAAAACTATAGAATAAAAAAATTATTTTGTTCAGCATTTAGAATTTGTTTAAATACTTATAAAACCATCTTCATAAAGCAAGTTGTGTCATCTAATGTGTATCTAGTTTGCCACCAGTTCTGTTTTCAGATGTACCATTGTATTTGGAATAGTGATCTTTGATATCTAATTTTGAAAATTAATCTCCGTTAATACACCTTGTGAATTAATTTTTTCATTTCTTACTTTACAGAAAATAAGTTACGAATTTCATAAGAGCCTTTTTTGTATGTACATGGAATTTGCAGACATTAATAAATATTCAAGTGTTTTAGAATAAGGCAGTGTTTCTATGAGTGTTTTTATATCTTGAATTGCAATATATTCTCTAATGAAGACATTTCCTGTACATTTAAATCTCCAACTTGGGCAGCATTTTATAAAATATCACTAACTTTTATAGGAAATACAGAAAGGCTGTGTATTTTTTAGCAATCTAATAACTGTATATTTTGTAAGTAAGGATGAAAATGACTTCATGAATCAGAGTTGGGCAAAATACATCGAAAAATCATTTTCGATACAAAATACAAAATACTTTAGTTTTAGAGCAAAAAAATACAAAATACAAAATACTTTTCAAATGAAAAAATTCAAAATACAAAATTCATGTATTTTCAAAATACATTCAAAATACAAAATACATTTCCAAATTTTGAAAATCGCTGGGTATTACACTGTATAAATAAAAAGTGCTTTTTTCAAAACAGGAAACTTTTTCCAACACATTCAGAAAACTGTAACAAATCTTTACAGTTTATTAACCCTTTCAGGGGCAAAGTATTTCTGCTCCAAAAATGTTCAAATAGTTGATTCATATCACAATTTACGAACAAATTTATTTGAAAATAATCAAAAGCTCTTTTTTAGGTATAATATGAGATCAAAACTGTACTAAAAATTTAGTATCAGTTCGCAGTTCGGGTATTAAAATTAACCGTTTGCAGACTGCAAACGGCGCCCCTGAAAGGGTTAAAGAGAATGATGATGTTTAAATAAAAAAATTGAAAAGGCATAACGCATTTAAAAACCCAATTTATACTATTAGTATTAATAGTAAAAAAAAATATCGGATTTTTTTTTCTTTTGTGCAGCCCAGCATGTGATCTATGGATTTGTATATATATTAAATAGTATGTTAATTTTTTTTTCTTTTAGTTAAACAAATATTTCTCATTTAACAATTTACATGAATAAACGAAATGTACTTGAGAAATTTTGTACAGTCCTCTATAGAACCGACAGAATTTAGGCACCCCAAAACATGTTTTAAAAAAATAGTTCAATTAAAAACCACAATTAAAAACATACTTCCAGCAGTTATTGTTCATGGCCTTCAAAAGTTCAATTATTGTTTAGTTTCTTCTGTAGCCAAGTTCTTTTATGCGTCTTTGTAAATGAATGATAAATTGTATGCACATCATATTTCACAGTAATCGTTATGTATAGTGTACTTCAATGTTATGTATATACCGGGTGTCCAGTAAATAACTGACCCATTTTGAACTTAAATAACAAATAAACGGTTTGAGATAATAGTGCGCGGTTTGCGGTATTGTTATTAGAAAATCAATAAATTTTTAAACATGTACTTTGTTAATATAGTTCAAATTTCGGAAAAAAATATCGCTCTGGCGGTAACAGGCTGTTTGAATATAGACATAACTCTAATTTTCATAAATATGAGATTTTCGGCTGAATCTGAATTTATATGTTCAATCGACTCTCGAATCAGCTTCAGAAATAGAGTACGTTGGTTGGAAAGTGATTTAAAATAATATTTGTGATTGAACCATCTGTATTATATTTCCCCTCCTCAGTCTTGAGACTGAGATATTATTTTAACGCCCAATCCAAAGTTGCGAGTGTGACATTTACACAACTTAATTTAGTCACCAGCAAAAAATTGGTTTCAATTTGTATGAATTTCAATGTAGATCACTTACACATACATTTATCCAAATCTAAAAATTGTCCAATGTATCATTTATTTATTAAAAAAAAATAATTTCCGCCTGTTGCGGGTATGACATAAAAAGGACATGCATTTTCATCTTTCAGTGCAAAAATGCAAAACTCTGTGAATTATGACAACTGAGTGAATTGATATTTTTATATATTAGACAGTAATACTTAAATAATTATTTTATGAAAAAATTAAATTACTTACTCAATTCTTGCTTTTGTGGAAAATATTCAAAATTTTCGTTGCGGGTGTGACGCCCTGTTGCGGGTGTGACTTGTATAGCCAATAAAATAATGACATACACAAATATTTTCAAGGCAGATTTTTTTAATTAAAGAATTAATCAATATTACAATTATAATATCTAGAGAGGAAAATACAAAAAAAATTTTTATTTCCAATCTTGAATTTATAATTTTGGTGGTGGTAGCTGTTTTTACAAAAATGCTCTTTTTTCCTAGGATGCATCTGACTGACTGGGCCAAATTGCACATTTCCTTATTTATTTATTTTTTTTTTTTTTCAAACATTCTAATCCTATATCGTCACCATCCATTTGTCTTATTTGTCCATCAAAGTTTTCACTTGTTTAATGTCGAGAATAAAACAACTTCTACAAAATCTCCAACTGCACATTCATCGTTGGATATTATGTCCTAGTCAAAGTATGGATACATCTAACTGACTGTGTCTTGGCGCAGCATGTCCCTCAAGGGATTTTGTGCCACTAAACCCTACACAACCAACCAATCTAATTGACTGAGCCAAATATGCACATTTTCTTGATTTTTATTCCGATGCTCTTATTCTATAATATCCCCATTCATTTGTCTTATTTGTCCCTCAAAGTTTTCACATTTTTTTTTTTTTTTTTTTTTTTTTTTAATGTGGAGAATAAAACAAAATTATAAAATCTCCAACTGCACTCTTATCATTGGATATTATATTTTTGACTAATATGGTAACAAACAAATTCTCTTGTGATCACTTTCTGAAGTTATTGCTACATTAATTGTCCCTACGTCAATAAAAACAACATGATGTATCGATTGAATGTTGAGCTCCGATTGTGCTTGGTACCAGCATTCATGAAGCATTTTCACAATATCTTCTGAAATTTCACATTCAGCAAAGTTATTTTATATTTTTTAGGACTTTTTCTACACACATGGCAAAATCTGAAGCTGAATTGATAGTTGCAGAGCGTTGCTAGTGTTACCATTTTCTTGGCAACTGCACCAACCCCATCGACAACTCCTTTACCATGAGATGAAATGCAAAAGGATTGCCGTCCTTAACCATGATTTTTTAAAAATAGTCTTTTCTTTTCTCTCCTTGCTTTGTCTCTTTCCTTCTCTTGTTGTAGATATGCTTCATATTTAAAAGGGTTTTCCTAAATCTTTTTTCAATGATATCGTGATCTTTCTGTACTCTTCATTCTCTGCAAAAGAGAAGAAATTAATGTGTAAACTGAATAAAAATAGCACTTCCAGTCCAAAAATATAAGCTTAACAAATTTTTAATAGTTATCCCTTGAAATTTCTAATCTTATATAAAGTTAATTATGCTAAATTTTGGTTAATTTCAAACTGACTACATACATTTTATGCTAACTTAATAAACATTTTAGCAGTTTCTATTATTCTTACTTTTACTTTTTATTTAATTTGAATCAAAAGAGAAAAAAAAATCTTCCCCTAATATTGATTTACTTATTTTAAAAAACTAAATATATATATATTAGATAAATACTATCAAATAACAAAATTAAAAAAAATGTATATAAAAACCAAAACAAAATTTAAAAATATAAAGAAAATTGCTAAAATATTGTTTCGTAATTTTGTTTTTTTAATTTCTATAAAAATCTTAACTTTTAAATTAATTTCTTAATCATATATCACTAATAAAATTATTTTCTTGCAGTACAGCAACAATTTTATCAATCCAAACTGAATAATTCAATTGCACACAGTGTCACATGCTCAGATGATGCAAATTTTTATTTATTAACTGGAATTCCCTCTTTTAAATCAAAGGGTATAGTTAAAGCTGCCAAGTACATGTTTTCCATCATATTATTCTTTTATAAATTTACATATAATTTGTTCAAATATGCATTTGTAATCAATTTTAAAAGACGTTGCGGGTGTGACTTTAATTAAATGTCACACCCGCAACAGGGACATGTCACGCCCGCAACGCTCAATAATTATAATTAAAATATTAATTAATTTCTTTTTTGTCTGTAATTCAAAGTATCTTAATAAACTATTTTTGAATATAAAGTTTCATAACTTTAAATCAAAAATATTTTTCTGCAGAGATATAAATGTAACTTTTTGTTGCGGGTGTGACACAATAATTAAGAATAATTAAATATGCTTACCTTTTTTAATGAAGATTAGTGAACACTTATCTGCAGACAAAAACTCTCAATAATAGCTGTCAGATCATATATATCCAAGTTTGGAGATTTTCAGAATGTTGCTGTACGAGACCATGAAATGTAAAGATTTTTGCCGCAGTCTATTTTACAAAGTCATAGTGTCACTTTATTAATTAAAATAAGTATGTTAATGACAAGAATTTAATTCTTTTTTGATAAAATATGAAATAGTACACTCTTAACAGTTAATATGCAAAATTTCAATCATATTTAAAGAAATTTAAATTTTCATCTTCATGTCCATTTTTTCGTGGATTGGGCGTTAAATATTGTTATATTACATGAACAAAGTGCATGTTTTAAAATGTATTTATATTCTAATAACAATACAGCAAGCCGCGCATTTTTATCTCAAACAGTTTTTTTGTTATTTACATTCAAAATGGGTCAGTCATTTACTGGACACCCCGTATTTCAGCATGTTTAAATTAGTATAATATTATTAAAGTACACCGCAGATGATTTTTTCCAATGCCCATAATGTAACGAAAGTTTTTTTCTGTGTTCCTTTAAATGTTGATCTGATGCTACATTTTTCATTTTCAATATTGAACATGCCATAGTAATTTCCAATAACATCTATAAATTTCATGGAAATCGGACTGTATTTACGTGAATTAGAGTACGAACAGATACAGAACACGAGCCTATAATAGATAATAGCACTGCATTTCTAACGCACTTGAAAATAAATAAATAAAAGCAATAAGAAGTAAAACTCTGTATGGGTCCTTCCAGTCTATCATGGAATACTTTGTTGTGTAATTCTCGCAGCAAATTTAAGATTGATAACAATATTTTTGTAACTATTCAGCATAAATGCTTCTGGAGAAGCTATACATCCTGTTCATTAACAATCTTTATCGTACCACTAGTTTGAAAAATATGTTTACATTAATGCCCGGAAACGAATTCAAAGACTAAACAAAATGAAAATTTCCTTGTTATGTTCCATATCTTTGATTTGCGGTTTACAAGACCACAAAGTTTGAAATCTATAAAAATGTATTTTGATTCAAAATGTATTTTCAAAATACAAAATACTTGGAAAAAGCTTTACAAAATACATTACTAAAATACTTTCGTTTCACCGGATTAAAATACAAAATACAAAATACAAATGTATTTTGAAAATGTATTTCAAATACATGTATTTTCGATACTGCCCAACTCTGTCATGAATGAAGTAGCCAATTTGGATTAGAAAAAGAAAATTGCAAGAAATGAAATGCTTTAAATCCTAAATTTATTTGACAAGATATCTTTCACTGTTCGGCGAGATTTTAGCAATATTCAGCTACAGGTATTCGGTCAACAAACCTTCAATATTCGGCAAAAGGGCCGAATATTCGTTCCATCCCTAATAATAATTATCTATGTTTGTATACACCCATGAAAAATGCATCACTGAACTATTCATTGCTGTTATTTTAAATTTCATAGCTTTGAAAATGCAGCTTTATTTAGGTAAAGGGGAAATTTCTGCAGATCTTTCTTGTTATCTTGATAAAAGACCAATTTTTATAAAACATTTATTTGCATCTAACTTTCAGTTAGTTTTTAGTCAAAATGTTTTTTATGGGATTCTCGTTAGATTCATTATAATTAACTATCACTAATATATTTTGTAGTGAATGTATGAATATATTTCTCTGTATTCTTTTTATTTTTTTAAAGAAATAGTCTTTGATGAAATGTATAACAATTAATAGGTATTTGTTGTTGTTATTGTTTTCCCCCATAAAAAATACATCCATCATTGTTAGTTTTAATTTCATAAAATTAAACTTTCTCAATATAATTTTATTTTTAAAAAACTTTTACAGGTCTTTCTTGTTATTTGAAAAGGTGATTTTTTCTTATATTTAAAAAAAAAAAAAAAAAAAAAAAAAAAAAAAAAACATTTTGAATTGATTATCAAATGATATATTGTAAATGTTACTGTGTCTTAAATAATTATCTTCTTTTTTAGGTATTAGGATGTGGCATGCTTGGCACTGGCATTTGGATGCATCTTGCTTACCAAGGTTATTCAAAACTTCTTCTATCACATCAACTGCTCAGTGGTGACAGTTTAATTATTGTTGCAGGAGTTGTGACATTTCTCTTGGGCTTCTTAGGTTGTTGTGGATCATGGTTTCAAAACAAGTTTCTCTTGCGAATGGTAATCTATATTGTTTAAATATTTATTTTATTGTATTTTAATTGATATGGCTTTATAATATATTTTTTATATTAAATATTTCTGCATGCTACTGTTGGTATACATAGTGGATTCGCAGAAATATAACACATTCCTGTCCAAGAGGTTGTTAGCTTCAGATTGTTTCTATTTTCATATTATTCTTCCTTGTAAGAAATAGTAAAAATCTATTCTACACTGCCTAATTATTCATTGTTTCATATTTTAAGGAAAGGTGATGATTAATGTGGTAAAAAAATGCTATAACATTACATATATAAAATTATGTACACTTAATAATAAAAATTAAAAAATAATTTCCATTCTGCATGTTTTCTGTATCTAAACTGTTAGTCAGGGATTGTATCTTAGCAGCATCAGCATCTAGATTGCAAAATTTTATATTGTCATCAAATAAATTGATTTTCCTATTCTCAACTGGATTCTTGCTGAGGTTTTTGTTTCGAAAATTTTTCCTGCTTTTCTGATACTCTGATATCTTTAATGTTTGCTGAAAAGGATTATTCACCATCTTGTTTTTAATAGTGTATGCTCTGTTTGTTAGGACATTATGTCTAATGAACATTTTTTTTTTTTTTTCAATCAAATTGTTTTGTCATATCCTTGCATGCTTTTCTAAGGATTATTATTATATGGAATTGAAAAAAATCTGCTTGATACAGGCTTCTTTATGCTATATCATTCTTAGATTCTTCTATGCTTTGGCATACCCCAAACAGGGCGATTTAAATTATACCATGCTAAATATAGATGCAAGAAAAATGTACAAAAAATCGTCATTTGGCACCTCTCCATTCTGGTGCCCAGGGCTCAATCCCCTTTGTTCCTCCTTCCTTTTTAGTTTTGGCCCTGAGAGGGGGTCTGTCAGATAATAAATAACTTGATTTCAAAAAAAAAAAAAAAAAATCTTCAATTTTTCCAAATTGGAAAAATTAAAATTTCATTTATAAAATATATTTAAAATTTTAGAATAGCTACATTCTGATACTTTTCATTATGTTTATCTTTATATTCAGTATCTTGCAGGGAAACATTAATATTGAAAATAAGATTTGTATTGGTTAAAGATGGCCTTTGATTAAATTATACAATTTCTAGCTTAGCTATTTTCAAATGTTAAGAGATGTTTGTAGAATATAAATGAAATCATATGTAGGACATTTAAATATATACATTTTTTTTTCCTTAAAAGCAAATCATTATTTTAACTAATTGTTATAATTGCAATTTTCAAATTATTTGTATTGCATTTGTCTAAGAACATTGTTTATTCAATTTTGCTGTTACATTTTTGCGATAAAAAGAACATCTAAATTGAAATTTTTGTTACAAATTGTAAAAATGAATTAATAAAATTTCTTTAACTTGTATAAAATTCAGACATTTTTTGTAAAGAACAGAAGAAATTGACATACAGAAAAGTTTAAATGCACCATACAATAAGAATAAAAAAAGTACAGCTTATGGGGGAAGAGAAATACAGTCTAACAACCCTAATACAATTCTGCATAAAACATAGAAAATTTTTCAAAACACGTCTAACATAGTTTTAACTGCTTGTAAAATTTGTTCTATAAGATTTTCGTGTAGATTACATCATGTCACTAGTTGAAATATTTCTGCTATATTTTACATGTAACTCTTTTTCTTCCTGAATGAATTTTATCTAAAAGTATTAACTTTATATAAAAATGTGACATGCAATGTTTGTAATTTTCTCAAAATATTCTTATAAAGCACATACAAACACTGAAATAAATTACCAATAAATGCAACTTTGTAAAAGCAATCTTCAATACAATATAAATTAAATAACATTTAATTTTGTATGTTAAATTAACGCTATTTGTGTTAAATTATAAAATTTTGACACAACTTCAAATTATTCTGACTTACCTGAAATTCTCTAATAACATATAAATGAAGATTCACTTTTATTTTTTATCAACTATCAAAGATTGTCAGCTGCCACAATCATGCCAAGATTTAAGCATCACAATAAGGTGAATTTAAGCTAAAATTTTTATGCATAAAATAGCATTGGAAGTATAAATTAAGTGAAATAATTTTATAAGTTTGCAAATTACTTTTGTTAATATTCCGTATTTACTTATTTTGTTTTGTCTCATTTTAGTACTTTATTTTGGTCATTATTGTTCTTCTAATGGAATTTACTATTGGCACTCTTGGCTTTGTTTACAGAAGACATGTAAGTATAGCTTTTTTAATAAAGCTTTTGCTCATAATTTTTTTTTTTACTGAAAATAAAAAGCTATATTTCAGTGTTGCTTTTAGTGTTGGGATTTTTAATTCTTAAACAAACACCTCCGAACCCTTCTTTTCCATGAACCATCTTTTTTAGTAATAAATAGCATGTTGTAGGCTTAGAATTCTCATGTGTTGCCTGTATTTTTCCCCCTCTTTTTGGAAAATTAAATTCATACTAAAATGAAGAAGATAAAATAATTATTGTACAAGTAATGGAAATATCAAGTAAATTTACTAAAAGTAAATTTAAAATTAGTTTAAACTTACTTTTTTTATTATTAAACATTTTTTTTTTTTTTTTTCTATCTATTAGATTCAAAACTAAAAATGCACCTTTTACATCTTATTCTTAACTTTTACATTTTTTTTTCAATAAAAATCATCCTTTAGGCATTGAAAAAATGTAAAATTCATCAGTTTTTTGTTGGGATAAAATTGTGAAATTCTTCAATTGTTTATTAAAAAAGAATTCAAAATTTTACAGCTGGTTGCGGAAAAAATGCAAAATTCATTTAACATTTGTGAAAATAGAAAATCATAAAATTCTCTTGATAAATGGAGACTCTAAACAAACCAGTTCAAATTATTTCTTTTAAACAGGATGCAAGAGACCTTTATTGGGAACTGTGTGATCTTTCTAGAAACAGTGTACCTTAAAATGATCAGCTCAGAAGATATTTTGTTCTAGAGTCAACATTGTATTCATTACTTACTTGCAACTTATGACAATGATAGCAAAAATATCAAAACGCTTGGTATAATGCAAGAGTTCCACCTGGACATAAATCTGTTGGAAAACTTGTGAAAGTTAAATTTATAACTATGCATATGCCAAATTTTTAAAAGCATTTCTTCATAAAAATGTTATTCAAAAATATATCACTTCGGCAGTTTTTGACAGAACAGTAAATTCTTTGTTAATGCCACTGTTTTAAAAATAAATCTTATCTCAAAATAAAGTTTTTTGTATGATTAGTATTTTACAAAATGCTTTTAACATTTCTATAAAAGATGAAATTGCACTCTTTCGTACATGTACAGGAATATCTGCCTATGCTTTCTTTCTTTTCCAACAAGATACTTTTTATCATCTGAAAGTTTGTTGCAGAACAATGCAAAATATGTTCTTTAGGGACTTTAATTACAAAATCTTTTCTTCCTTTCAAGAAGAAAATAACATTTCAAAAGACCCATTGATATTTATTATGTTTCACTCCAATTTTAAATGTAATTAATATGCAAGAGCCATCCCTAACATCATTAAAATTTAATACAAATGTTAATTTATTTTTGAACCAATTGCTATAAATTGAGATTGCCACATTTGTGAGCAATATTAGAAATCAGTTTTATTTTAAGTGTAATTTCAGGTGGGTGAAGTACTTCAAGAAGAACTTCTTGTTGGATTGCAATTCCGTTATACTCTCAATAATGAACATGGTCTGAGAGATACATGGGATCACATTCAAACACAGGTTACTTTTGTCCTTTTATGTTAATTTTAAATTTTGTTCAACTCTTGCCTCCTAATTTACACCAAAAATATTTTTCATCCCTTAGTTTAAATGCTGTGGTGTTAAAAGCTATCAAGACTGGTTCCACATATCTGCTTGGCCAGATCAAGAATGGGTTCCTTCCAGTTGCTGTCTTCCAAAGTTTTCTAATATGTCAGCATGTGGTCAAATGGAAGATATAGCTTTCCTCTATCAATCAGTAAGCTTAGAAAAACTTAATGTTTTTCAATTTATATATATATAGTAATGTAAAAAAAAATAATCATATTTACTTTCTAAAAAAATGCATTTTTTCCTTTGTACATTATTTAAAATATGTTGTAAATTAATGTATTTCTAAATATACAAGATGCCTTTTTAACCATCCTGCTCAGGACTAGACTCTTGCCCTGACAATAAAATAGTTGATTAAATTTACAATATTAAAATAAAGGTCTTATTATGCAGCTTACTCATCTATACTTTAAGTTGTTATATAATGTTTTAACTATATTTCTTAATTATAGTTATACCGAGTGTCCTAAAATGGGCAGACAGATTTTAAAAATCAATTAATGCAAATGGTGGCTGCTACTAAAAAAATTCTTGCAGGAGGGTAATACGTTAGGAGTTTTTTCTTCTAAGATTCTTGATTTTGGTTCCAAGTAAGAATGATAGATGATGCTGATAGATAATAGCATTATCTATCTAATTTTTATGAATTTATAGACTGGTCATTCAGATTTATTTTTGAAAGGAATTAGTTATGGATTATATTAGCTAACTAATACTATACATTTTCATAAATTGTAATTTTCCAACAGAGTGAAAAAATGTCCAGACTGCGACTTGAACTAGGGGCCCTTGGCATAAGCTGCCAATGCTCTGCCAGTTGAACTTTCCTGGTCAAATCAGGCAGATAGAATTCACCAAGAGGATGTTATTGATTATGAGATCTTGTCTGATTTTGATATCTGAATCAGCTCAACAGAATAAATCACAGTTAATTGAACTCTAATAAATCACTAGATACATAATTACGCTATATTAGTTTTATGACGCATTGACATTTTATGCCAAGGTCCCTGGTTTGAATCATGGCCTGGACACTTTTCACTCAGTTCAAAAATTACAACTCGTGTGATTTATTTACCAATTAGAATAATTGTACTAAAATTGTGTAATGTAATTATGTACCCAATGTTTTCTTGAAGTTCCATTACCTGTGATTTATTCTGTTGAGCTTATTTAAATATAAATCAAATATTGCGATCAATAAGGCTCTCTGGTTGAATTGTGTATACCAGGTTGATCCAGAATAGCTCAATTGGCAGAGCATTGGCATTAAAATTAGCTTTGAGATGCAAAACTTCAGGCATACAAATGCTCATTTGTAAAATTTTGTAACTTTGCACACAGCAGTCTCATCAGCATTCACATGCACACAAAAGATGAATTTGAACTCTAATCCTAATAATTTTAAATCTGAACATGAAACCAAAAGTACACAGTAAAAATTAGTTAGTAATATTTTTAAATTGTTTCAAGTATATGTGAAATTTGGGAAATTCAATTAGTAGCCAGTGGCCAATAGACCCAGTTTCATTAGTGGCCATTTTTTAAAAATTAGTAGCCACTTTTTAAATATAAGTCAAAATGTTTTTTTTTTTTTTTCCTTTATTTAGTGGCTAGTGAGTAACAAAGCTACAAATATTTGGTTAAAAGTAAAACTGGCATTCCACTGAATGGCAAAATATGATTTAGTAATTAATATGGCAGATAAAATTATAAGTGATAAACTATATTTAAATATATATTAATGCATTGTATAAAACAAACAAGGAAATTGTTTTTTATTAAATTTTAAATTTAAAAAATTTCACATCTTTCTTAGATATTTTATTTTTACTTAAAATTTAGTAAGATCTAATATCATCAAGATTGGAAAGTGCTAATTATTAAGTTTGGCAAGTGTACAGATAAATAAATATAAATACTCTTTGCTTTGACTGAGATTTCAAAACTCCAGATATCTTATTAAGGTAATCAGAGAGTGCCAATGTGACGGTGAGGTAAAGGAAGTTTGCTTGATGGCAGTAAAGTCAGATGCTAAATTTGCAGTATTATTCGCCTAATGGCGAGTGCTAATTCTGTCCTGTATTTTTAAAATAATTGGCTATAATGTTTCAATCTTTCTTGAAATCTACATAAACTTTAATCATAATTTTAAAAAAATGTACCAGCCAACTATTACTGGTACAATTTGTGAGCATATGGCAAGAGTGAAAAATACCAGATACAGCAATGTCCTTAAAATCTCCTTGCATCCAGAGGTAAAAATGATATAATTTACTTGAAATATGTGTGGCATTAAAATTGATGACTATATTTTGTGGGAAAAACTATTTCTTGAAAACATAATCCAAATAAAGAGTTCATGGTAAAAAGCCAAAATATAGAAAATACAACAAAGTTGCTAAATCTGCTTGCATCTAATTGAAAAAAAGAATTAGCCAATTTACTAATTAAATCTAAACAAAGTAGAGATGCATATATCGATGAAAAAAGCTGCATTTCACAAAGCAAATTAATAAGATTTTTTATCGCCGAGTGACAACTAAAGTGGCGATCGATGACCGATTTTTAATCGCCACTTTTACAACTTTAATTGCCACGTGGCGAGTGGCAACCATTAATTTACACCTATAGTTTCAAGATTAATTTTCTCATTAAATGCTCTCTTCTTGCTTAGAGTATAAATATTAATAAGTGTTAATCCTAAGTACTTCTTTATGTAAATGTTTCATGATTTTTGTTCCTTGAAAATCTATTTAAAATAGCAAATTTGTTATTTATATCCAGCCACTGGCAGAAATCTTTAAAAATCACAATTTTTTAATTTTATTATTTTTTATTTATATATATACAACTATAACAGAAAGATCTGTTATAGTGAACATGGGATCTGTTTTCAGTATTTCTGAACAAGAATTTTAAACAGAGAGCAAGGATAGACAAAGGATATCCCACAGTTTCTTTATGTTACTAACTCTGCAAAGATTTCAGAATCAGAGGGAATATTTCTCGTATCAAATCCATAAATAATCAATTCCCTTTCAATTTGATTTTTCAAAGAATCATAAAATAATTTATGAAACTTTACTACATTTTTTCTTACAGTAAGTTTCTTTTTCATTTTTCAGTCTGTGAATAAGTATGCTTTTCATGTTTGAGCCCAAGTCTATTGCAAGCGTGGACTCAGTATTTTTAAGTGTTAAAATCTTAAATGTGTTTAAACAAAGCTGTGGACAAACATGTATTTTTTACTTTTTCAAACTTTGCAAGAATCAAATTTCAATGCATGGGATGTTTTCAAAACTTTTAAAAATTAATAAGGAAGTCACAATTGTGATGAAGAATCATATATGGTTTTCTTAAATTATACATTTTTCTGAATTACAGTTAAAACTAATCTTTAATTACTTATCCATTTTATCTTAACTCTAATTTCATTCCCACAATAATTTTCCATCAAAAGAAAAGAAAGAAAACATATTAATATCTGTTTTATCATTAAAACGGTTCTCAGATAAACAGATTTCCTTTAGATGAATATTCACCCTTGCTAGAAATAAATTAAAAAAAGAATAAAGATCGACTGTGCTTGCGGTCAGTATTTTTAAGTGTTATCATTTTCCTCTCTGCGTAATTTTAAGTCTAACTTACTCGTTGCATAATAGTCTTTTCATGTGCATGCTGTATGTTTTGTCTTTCAAACTATTTTCTCAAAAACAGAGCTCTAGCGTACAATTTGGCACAAATTCTGTTTGGCTCATTTTTTTAGGATTGCTATTTCTGGGAACCCTGCCAATAAATTCAAAATCCTGTTAATTGTTTAAGGCGTAACATACAATTTTGCGTAGATGATATGATTCATTTTTCATGTGCTCTTTGTCACCAATTGTGTGGTGCCAATGTGTGAATTATAGAATGTGGAATGCAATTGTCTCCCTCTCGCTTTACGAAGGTTCATATGAAGACCGTCTCTTAAAAAGATACTCTCAGGCACTATCCCTAACTATTTCTGTAAGAAATGACTTAAATTTATAATTCTACTTCAAATAAACAAATTTCTTGAAAAGCATCTAGTCTGAAGCTCTGCCTGTCTAGTACCGGATTGGCTGCCTGCGCAGCCTACCGTTACAAATAGACCCAACTTTCATGTCTTCTACTCATTTCGTCCTCGGATCTCCTGGTACTCAGAACAGCTGGTTTTCATTGGTGTGGGCCGGCCCTTGTCAGGCCATGACGAGCGTCAATGGTTGCCACCGGCACTCGGCTGCAATGAGTCACTAGGTTGATCCAAAGACTTATTCAACTTTCCTTGTCTATCCATTTTTATTTCCCTATAGTAGACTTGATGTACAGTTATACTTAAACAGGCTTACATCATGATGTGCTCAACAGTTACTCATCGACAGGGCCCTGAAAATGCCTCTTCATGTTCAAGCATCTAGTTTCTTAAATAGTGATCACAGCCTACAACTTTAGCGAATGCATTTAAAATGAATCTGGGCAATATACTTTAAAGTACAGAACTTTACTACAACAATCTCAAGCTATTCATGGAATAAAAATAATTTTTATATATTTGAATTTTAAAATTTCATTCTATCCTTACTAACACATACTTGAGGCAATAAATCACTTGCAAAAAAGGGGAAGGCTCGTAAACCCATTATTTGAGGGGTCATATTGTTTGATGATAGCTTCTAAAAGCATCAGATTTCACGGTAATTTATGTAAGCATTTTATTATTATTATTATCATTTTACATATGCAACAATTTTCAGGAACCAAAGATTTTTTTTTTCTCTGAATGTGGGATTTCAAAATTATTTATGGTTGATTAATGACCCTTAATGATATTTTTTCTGAACAATTGCTATTAAAGATTCTAATACAACAAAAAAAAATATTTTTTACTTGTTTTAATTAAATTTCTCTCTTTTCTATTATCACTAATATATAGTACTTTTTAATGTGACTTATTTCATTTAAATATTAATTTGATATTATCAAATTTATATTATGCAAATGAGCATTCAATGAAACATAGAGTTCAATAAATTATAATATTATATTAATAACTATTTTATTTTCCAGGGCTGTTACCCTAGATTGCACACCTGGTTGATGGAAAGGTTGTATATTGTTGGTATTATCAGTTTGATTTTTGCTTTTATTCAACTGTTTGGTATAATATCTGCATTAATTATTGTCTGTTCTTTGAATAATAAGGAAAATAGATTTCCTTAAACTTTCTGAATTGATAAAATGCCTTATTCAGACTTTTTGTAGTATAGTGAATTTGCTATATTTTAATATGAAAAGTGCCTTTCATAATTTTCATCTTGTTATCAGTGAATATCTCTAATTATCTAATTTTAAAGCTTACATTTGAAAGAAAATGTAGTGATACTAAATAGTACAAATTTTTATTTGTTACAAATCACAGTTGTTCATTGAATGTATGCACATTTTAAGTTAAGAATTGCTTCAGAATATCTTCTTTCTGTCTGGGAAAAAGTCCTACTGTACTTTGAAGGTATGAGAAAAAAGTTTAAAATCATTTTATATGCATAAAGACAATTTGATTTGTGAAAATTTAATGTCATTAACGTGTTTGTTGTTAATAATTTATGTAAAATAGTGACAGTTGCTAAAATGCTACATCTATTTGTATATATGTTTTTTTTAGCAATAAATGCAAGCCCTACAACAGTTAGTAGAAAAAAACAATTTTGAAAATATTTGAATATTCATTTTTGCTATTATTGTTAATGGGAAAAAAAGGGAATTTTTCTGATATTATGATTAGCTTTTTATTTCAGAACACTTTTACTAATTATCTATAGAATGTTTTATTCATATTAGAAATTTGCACTAGAAAGTAAATATATTTTTGATGTGATAAACAGTTTTTTTCTTTAAGGAATGAGAATATGCATTTATTTTAGCATTAAAGTAAATAATCTTAGTATTTAGTTATTGATGTTAATCTTAAAAATAATGATAGTTAAAATTGTTCAGTAGTTTTATAAATAAATTTTTACTAAAAAATATCCTGAAATGAATGGTTTTTATTGATAAATATATGTATATATATATTTCTTTTTCACTTATGTTGAAAATATTCCAATGAAAATGCTTGAGATTTTTTGTAATTTTTTATTTTTTGTTTCACACAGAACACATCACAATACTCCACAAAACATAAATCTTTACATAAATTTTGCACAACAATGAATTATAACTTCTGGTTTCACTTTAAACCAATAATGAAAAATCTTCTAACTAATTCTTTCATCTGACATGAAAGGATGAATTCAAATAATAAATAAAACCCCAGCCAACTTTGGGCGAAGTTAATTAAAAAATATATTAAAAATAATAACAGGTGAGTCAAGAGCACCTCTTGATACCTATAAGTCCCATTTTCAACTGAAAACTATGACATCATAATTCTGACTTTAAAACAAAGCACAGAATTCATAGTGCTGCCACCTGTTATCAAACAGAATAACTAACACTTAAATTATTCTAATTAAATTGGGTTCACTGAACATACTCCCACCCATCAAGAAGTTATTCTTGATGCAAAGGAAGTAAACAAAGTTTTACAATAGGTCTTTTAAAGATACCCCTAACGGTTTTAACAGTCACTACTCTGACTATACCATCCTTACCTGGATGAATTTCAATAATTTTGCCTAATGGCCAAACAGAAGGAGGAACATTATTCTCCTTCAAAATTACAATATCATTTACTTTAAAATTTTCAGTTTGTACTCTCCATTTTTTTCTATTTTGCAAAGAGCTCAAATAGTCAATACTCCACCTTTTCCAGAAACATAATTTCATTTTTTGTACAATATGCCAACGAGACCGTAAGGATAAATTTTCTTCATATACCGGTTCAGCTGGCGAAGTAATAACATCTCCAATTAAAAAATGAGATGGAGTCAATATATTGATACTGTCTATGCTATCATTATCAATTGCTACTAATGGTCTAGAGTTTAGAATAGCCTCAATTTGAGTCAAATATGTGCAAAATTCTTCAAAAGTTAAATTAGTATTACCAATAACACGTTTAATATGAAATTTTACAGAACGAACAGCGGCTTCCCATAGTCCACCAAAATGTGGACTTACTGGAGGAATCATATGCCACTCAATATTTCTTTGAGACAAAAAATAACAAATTTCTTCATTACTTTCAATATGACAAATAAATTTATATAAATCTGAAAGTTGCCCCTTAGCACCTACAAATGTTGTAGCATTATCACTATATATATGCTGAGGAGCTCCTCTTCGAGAGCAAAATCTGTTTAATGCAGCAATAAATGCCTCAGCAGTCAAATCACTTACCAACTCTAAATGTAGAGCTTTAGTGGCAAAACAAATGAATAAAGCAATATAACATTTGGTAGTTTTAGCTCCTCTACCTCGATATTTCAAAATATTAATAGGCCCCGCATAATCGATTCCACATGCAGCAAATGGCCTGTTAGGAGTAACTCTGTTAAGAGGAAGATCTCCCATTAATTGTTTGGAAGAAGCTGTTCTATATCTACAACAAGTAACACATTTATAAATACAATTTTTAATTATCTTCCTGGCACATACTATCCAATAACTCTGTCTTATGATGCCCATTAATAAATTTAACCCAGCATGAAAATGCATAACATGAAAATATTTAACAATTAACACACTTAATTTATGCTGAGTTGGCAAAATGACAGGATGTTTTGCATTATATTGGAGGGGTGAATTTCTCAGCCTACCTCCCACCCTAAGCAAACCATCACTATCAATAAAAGGACTAAGTGAAAAAAGAGAACTTTTTTTAGAAACAGGTCTATTTGATCTAATACAACTAATTTCATCTCCGAAATATAGCTGCTGAATATAAGAAATAATCAAATTACCTGAATGTCTTCTTTCGGTTATTGATAAAGGAAGAAATTTACCTTTATTCAAAGGACTGGTGTTCATTTTGCCAACTTTCTGCTTACAATTTTTCACAAACCTAATACAAAAAGCTAAAACATCAACAATTTTAGTAAAAGAAGAATATTTTTCAAAAAGCATATCTATCACAGAATTATTTACAGTTACTGGAAAACAAAATTTAGATTTTTTCTTCTCTTTATTCACAGTATCTAAATTAGTTTTGATTTGAGGTTGTTCAGGCCAATGTTCTTGACTTAAAGAAAGCCATTTTGGGCCCTCCCACCAAAGGGAACAATCAGGAAGATCCTTGGGAGGTAACCCTCTGGAAGCAATGTCAGCTGGATTTTCCTTGCCTGGAACATACCTCCAACAGTCAGATGGAACAGAATCCAAAATTTCGGAAGTTCTATTAGCCACATAAGGTTTCCAATACCTAGGATGAGATGACAGCCAAGATAGAACTACTTGAGAGTCTGTCCATGCATAAAATTTAATAACGAAGGTATTCAAAATAGTCACTAGTGTAGAATATAATCTAGAAAGTAATAAAGCACCATTTAGCTCAAGTCGTGGTATGGAAACAGATTTAAGTGGTGCTACCTTGCTTTTAGCAACCAATATGGTCACCTTTGACTTTATTTCACCAGGTTGTACCACATAGATGACTGCAGCATATGCTGATTCTGAAGAGTCACAAAAACCATGCAATATGATTTCTTTACTGGAACATTGGATCCATCGTGGAATTTGAATAGAACAAACTTGTTCAAATTCTTGTTGGAATTTTTTCCAATTTGCTTGGAAATTTTCAGGAAGAGCAGTGTCCCAGTCTAACTTCATTAACCATAATTGCTGGTAAAACATTTTTATCGCAACAGTGCAAGGAGCCAAAAATCCCAATGGATCAAATAATTTAGCTGATTGTGAAAGAAAATTTCTTTTAGTTATGTTATCATCAAATTGTAAATTAACTTTAAAGATGAAAACATCATTTGTAGAATCCCAACTAAGCCCTAAGGCTTTGGAGCAATCATCAGGATGAATTTCTAAGTTTGTTGACTCAAGAGAATTTGAAGATAAATGAGTCAATACATCAGAAGAATTAGACCTCCATTTCCGTAAATGAAAACCTCTATTTTCTAAAGCCAGTGAAAGTTTATCAATCACTCTAATAGTTTCTTCACTTGAGATTGAACCTGACATACAGTCATCAATATAGAAACTATCTTTAATAATTGAAGCTGTAACAGGATCATCGTTTTCTATGTCCTTTCCAATTTGAAATAAGCAACGAGTTGCTAAAAATGGAGCTGATGCTGTTCCATAAGTGACAGTTTGCAGACGATACTCCTTTAAATCTGAGTATGCTGATTCTCGCCAAATAATACGTTGTAAATCTTGATCTTCTGGAGCAATCAGAATTTGTCTATACATTTGCTGAATATCAGCGGTAAAAGCAACAGGATTTGTTCTAAATCTAATAAGAACTGTGAAGAGATTTGGTTGAGGAATTTGTCCAACTGCCAAAACAGAATTCAAAGAATTACCATTAGGTGGTTTGCATGTACCATCAAACACCACCCGTAACTTTGTAGAAATAGAATCACTTTTTATAACAGAATGATGTGGAAGGTAGTATACTTTGTTGTGTGTAGGATTTGAATCTTTGTCAACAGGTGTCATGTGACCAAAATCTTCATATTCATTCATAAATTTTCTGTATTCATTCTCAAATTTTTTATCAAACTGAAATTTTTTCTCCATAGCAAACAATCGTGAAACTGCCATAGATTTAGAATCTCCTAATGTTATTACATCTTTAAAAACTGGCAACTTAACTTGAAATCTACCTTCTTGAGTTATCTTATAAGTCGAACAAAAATGTTGTTCACAAAATTTTTCTTCTTCAGACAAATGCGGACCTTTAATAGCTATTTCTTCAGCCTGCCAAAACTTTTGTAATAATAAATCAACATTTAATTCATTTTTTACACTAAGAAAATGTGAATTGATACTAGAAGAATATTTACAATTAGATTGCAATTTTCCAGCTACCACCCAACCAAACATAGTATTTTGGGCAATTGGCTCATTCTCATCACTAACAATTCTACCATATCTTAAAATTGTAAAGAAACAGTCAGATCCTAGAATAATGTCACATTCTTGCGGTTTCATGAAATCTTCATCTGCTAAGGTAATATTCTTAAGATAATCTATATTTTTTGTATCAAGTAATTCTGCAGGTAATTGAGATGTCACTTTAGGCAGAATGTATGCCTGTACCTTTAAGGATTCATTTGAAAGCTTTGATCCAACTTTGAGAGTTACTGAACCTCGAGTTTGTCCAGCTGATACTCCAGTAATTCCATTTAAAAGAATTCTGTCATTCTTCCTTTTTAATCCTAAAATTCTTATAACATTCTCACTGACAAACGAACATTCTGATCCAGAATCCAGCAAAGCTCTAAAAGAGTAAGCTTTGTTTTCATTATCATATAGTAAAACTTTAGCAGTAGGTAGAAAAGAAACACATTTAGAATCATTAAAAGAAGCACTAGAATTAATTTGCAATTCATGAGATGTTGACTCATGTACATAATTTTCATTTAACTGATGATCCTTATTCTCAGATGAAATGGGAACTACTTTATTTTCAAATTTAACAGAGTAAGCATTATTACTTTTATTTTCTTCATGTAAGAGTGTATTGTGCTTACTTTCACACTTAAAACATTTTAAATGAGAATTTGGACATTCCTTAATTTTATGCAAGTTTAAACATAGAAAACAACAGTTATTACGCTTAATAAAATTTTTTCGAGCAGCAACATCCATGGATTTAAATTTGATACACTTATACAGTGGGTGTGTTCCTTGACATTTTAAACAAACTTTTGATTTGTCATTTGAATTATGTTTGGAACCTACAAAATTTGAGCTTTTGGAATGTTTAATATCATTTCCATTGTTAGAGATAAGTTCTAAAGAAGAACATCTTACACTTAAGAAATCAAAAAATTCTTGTAAAGAGGGAAATTCATTTTCTGCACTTTCAATAGACCACAGTCTTCTACTTTCAGGATCTAGTTTTTGGAATAATAAATATATTAGCCATGGGTCTCTACTTGTAGCTTCATCCCCAACAGCTTTTAAACCCCTAATAACTTCATCACTTATGTTCAACAAATTCCTGATATTTATACTATTTGGATGCAGAACTGATTTTTGTTCTAAAAATAATTTAATCAAAGAATTTACTATTTGTTTCTTCTTATCATATCGGTTTAGCAATTTATCCCACGCTTCTTGATAAGAATCATTAGAAAGAGGAATATGTTTAATCAATGTAGCTGGTTCTTCAGAAAGTAATCCTTTAAGATATTGAAATTTCTGAATATTACTTAAACCTGCTTGTGAATGAACAGTGGAAACAAACATATCTTTAAAATTTGTCCATTCAGAAAACTTTCCAGAAAATACTGGAATGTTTAACTTAGGTAGTCGAATATTACACTGATTAGGAATATTAATAGAACCACCTTGAGTAGAATTGTGCGTTATAGCATTAATAACTTCAGTAGAATTCAAAGAATCCAATTTGTTTTGGTATTTAGTTTTTAACTGGAAATACCTCTCTTCAAATTCTGCTAACTCTGAATCTTCATCATTTAAGCTAGAATCTAATCTTAAGAATTCTTTAAGTAAATCATCTAATCTCTGTAACCTAATCAAAATTTCATTTTTCGTATTCACATTCTCAAAACTATTCTCTAATCTAGTTACAGAGCCTTTAACCCTACCTCTCTCAATTTTAATTTGAGCTGCCTTTTTTTCATAATCTTCCATTTTATACAATTACTTAAAGCAGAATGATTTCCAAAATAAAATTTAATCAAATTAGCTTCAAAACAAAACTAATCAAATTATACTTCAAAATCAAAACTAATCAAAAATATACCTTGAAATCAAAACTAATCATAATTGCTTCAAAACAATAGAAATCAAATTAAATTCAAAACCTAAACTAAATGAAATTCAAAAACAGAACAAATCAAATTCAAAAATAGAACTTCTGTATAATATTCTATCACTTAAGAATGCTGTTTCATATAAACAATGGAAGAATGTTCTGTTCTTAAATGTACATAAATTCAAAAATAATCTTCTAAATTCTTCAATGCAATATAATTCTTTATAGTAATCAAATATTCAAATTCTCAAGCAAATAAATCATAATGTTCTATAGAACAAGTAAATAAATCAATATGTTATTCTTCAGAACAATTCTATTCTTTCCAAGAACAATTATCAAAATATAATAATGCAGAATATTTATCTTATTTAATCACTTTAAATAAACTTAATTGTTCCTATATTTGCTAACTTCTCTAGCAAAATTAAACTTATGCTATAGCATCATAGAATATTAAAAATAAAAGTACTCACAATCTAGCCTAGGTGCCTCCACTTTTTCTTATGTTGAAAATATTCCAATGAAAATGCTTGAGATTTTTTGTAATTTTTTATTTTTTGTTTCACACAGAACACATCACAATACTCCACAAAACATAAATCTTTACATAAATTTTGCACAACAATGAATTATAACTTCTGGTTTCACTTTAAACCAATAATGAAAAATCTTCTAACTAATTCTTTCATCTGACATGAAAGGATGAATTCAAATAATAAATAAAACCCCAGCCAACTTTGGGCGAAGTTAATTAAAAAATATATTAAAAATAATAACAGGTGAGTCAAGAGCACCTCTTGATACCTATAAGTCCCATTTTCAACTGAAAACTATGACATCATAATTCTGACTTTAAAACAAAGCACAGAATTCATAGTGCTGCCACCTGTTATCAAACAGAATAACTAACACTTAAATTATTCTAATTAAATTGGGTTCACTGAACAACTTACTTGTGCTTTTAATTAATTAATTAATTAATGTGTTTATGAGATAGAGAACATAAAAGCTGGGGATGAAAATAATTGAGTATTGGATTGATTGATATGAGTATAAATTAAATATAATGTATTTTAAATTTCAAATGAAGATATTTTGAAAATATGAATAAGTAAATTATGTTTACTAATTTTTAAAACATCTCTAGAGGAATGAATAAATATCATATACAATTAATAAAGAAATAAATCATTTTTTATTATAGATTATGCTAAATAATTATTATGATGTATGTTGATTAATTAATCAATAAATCCTTGTTTATAGTTCCTACAGGTCAGTGAAATGTCAGAAATTTTATTTGATACTAGAAGTTGTCAGGGAGTTTTTGATGTACTACTTTCCATCATAATCATGATTGTCATTGTAAATGGAAATTTTTTGAATTATTTATTCATGCAATCTAAAAACTTTATGTTAAATTTATACAAACTTTATAACCAAAGCATAGTATTAAAAATGAGAAATTTATACTGCATTTACTTTTTTTGCCATTTATCTAAATTAAAATTGTCCATTCTGGAGGGTTTTACAATGCTATATAAGCCAAATTTTTATTGAGAAAGATCAGGGAATTTTTTTTAAAGTCATATTTTGTAAAAAATCAGAAAAAACCTGTAAAAGTCTGGATTTTTTTTATTTTATTTTTATTTTTTTTATTTTTTTTTTTTTTTGGGGGGGGGGGTACCAGAGTTGTGTAAAAACCTTGTATGTTGCTTTGCATTCAATATGCAAAATAAGCTTTAAATAAAATTATTAATTCTAGTTTTCATAGCATATCAGTTGAGACTTCTCCATGCTATATTGTTTCTTTGCTTTCTAAAAGATAAAAATTCAGATTTTTCTTAATGTATGGTAGTTGATATTTAACCAATTAATTTTTATTAATTGAATTTTCTGGCCACATAAATTTCAGTATCCATACTACTAATTTCAAAATGCGTTGTTTTTCTTACTTAATGACAGAATTTTGAGCTAAAATGAGGAGAAAACTGTTATTTAAAAATAATAATATTCAAAAGTTAAAATTGTATAAATCCTTTTTCTATGCTTATCTTGAATACATTAAATATAAAAGAAAACAGCAATTCATTTCGCTATTCATTTATAACTACTATAACATTTAATGGACAGAGTATAAATACTAATTTGTGTTGTTTCATAAACTTTTCCATCATTTGTTTGTGCTGTTTCCCTACTGGCAAGTTTTCCTTCCTGGCCAAAAAAAAAAAAAAAAAAAAAAAAAAAAAGACCAATAATTAAACAACAGATGCCAAATATATCTCAAGCATTGATAATAGATGGCAAAAGAAAGAGTTATATGTTCAAAATGAAAAAAGAATATCAAAGCACAATTTTCAGAACAAATAGGTACAAAATGTAATATTTTTACATTTTATAACCATCTTCAATCTGCATTCTTCAATGCCATGTTTAAAGCACTCTACAAAAGAGTTTTTAAAAAATCATTGTATGTTTTACTTTATGATTTTGTGTTAGAATTGCACTGATAAAAAAAAAGTTCAGTATTTATTGATTTTTATCAAAAGATAGGAAAAATTCTCAATTTTTGCAATTTTTAAAGACATCTGTTGTGTACAAAATGATAAAAGCCACCTACACTGTTGGGAATTCTTTCATTGATTACTCTTTACATCTGAAATTATTCATAAAAAAACTCTTATGTCTATCCAACATATGTTCTGTTATGCATTTTATATAATGTATTCCCTCATGTATAAATAAATACCCTGTTGGAGAAAGAGATGCATCTGCAAGAGTGTTAAAAAAAATGTTAAATGCATCTGGGCAAATGTTGTGCAAATGTTGAAATGGTTAATGTATTCATCATGACAATGATGTATTCATCACTTGTAATCTGTTTAAAGAAATGATATCATGTCCCATAGCGTGATTTCATTACTGCAATTATTGCATTGCATTTTTATAACATATGCCACAATTTGTAACAGAGTAGGGATAGTGAACCTTTTCACATCTGCATGTCATTTTCAAAAATAAAAATGCTGTATCAATATCCAAAACAGAAAAAAAGATAATGAAAATTTACTTTAAAAAAGTTAAATTAGGATAAGTATGAATAAAATACCTGTAGGTGATATCAATATACACATTAAATCAGAAGACATATAATGTAAAAAACAGAAACTTGTCTCATGCCTATAAAAATTATTTAAACCTCAATTTGAAACTACTTCTTAAATGACTTAACAATTGTGATAATGCTGTAATACTTTATTAAACAAATTCCCTAAAATAGATTATGGTAATTGGGATGCTTCGATCTTGCATGCCAAATGAATTATATCATAATCGTAGTTGATACTTTTAATAGAATGCATTATGAACTAGAGTTCTTTGACAAATTGTTTCAGTTTGAATTCTAATAGTGTTCATCTCTCAAAATAATCATTTTCAAGCATAAGTTATAGAAAGATTGTCAACATAGCAAATATCAGCTTTTTCAAAGAATTGTACATGTCTGCAATTGAATTACAAGTGGACATAACTTTATTATCAGCATTTTTGTTTATAATGCTTGATAATCTTTCTTTTTTATCACCCAAAGTTTTCTCTCAATTTAATAAATTTCTGGGCCCAATTTGAGCTGGATTAGAAGTTAATAAGTTCTATTTCAATTTCTGCAATTTCCAACCAATCTAAGACCATCAAGTTCAACTTATTAATTGGAGCCATATTTAGAGGCATAAATTTAAATACTCTCAAAATGCTTTTGAATTCACTAAATCTTAATTAATGCATTTAATACCAAAGTAATCTCTTCAGTGAGATTTCCATCATCTATTTTTCATGTAAATTCAAATTGCTAGTGATGATAATATTATTAATTCCTCCTTAACATCATTTTCAACTAAGTATAGTACATATCTACTTGAGCAGATTTAATTGAATCTCTAGTTTCATTTAGACATAGTGAAATGAAAAGCGAAGATTTTCATTGTTCTCTTGCATTTTCTGTCATTTTTAAAATTTTATTTGTGTCTGTATTTCTTGATAAAGAAATATTTTTTATCTGCTGAACTATTTGAAAGAAAAGACATATTTTAATAGTTTTATTAATACTTTTGTAGTTTTAATGGCTAAAAATCACTAAATTAGAGCAAAAGTTAATTAAAGCCTCTTATGCAGATAAGATTAATTAAAATATGCAGAAATTTCAGAAATGTTAAAGCAAAAAAATTATTTAATTTGCCACATTTTTCCCCCTTTTTCTCTTTCTTTCTGTGTGAAACATTGGTACTGGCAGAAGAAAATCAAAAAGGAAATGTGGTGGAATATTTTTCTAAATGGATAATTCAATAATATGATGAATACACAAGTATTTATTATAACAAATAAGACCTATTTTCAGTCAAGATTGTGCATTAATGGAAGTTAAAGATAATGAGATAAAAATTATGAGGATCTTAAGTTCCATTTTGAACTTAAATCAAAAACATGCCAAAAGCATCCTCTCTTGTACCCAAGGTTCACTGTCCCTGTAATAATAGAGCTTGTTTTTTATAAAAAAATATTTTAGGAGAAAAAATATGTTATTTACAAAATATATTTCTAAAATCAATTACATTTTTATCTTGTTTGTAATCTATATTTAAAATTTTGTATTTTAAATTTGTGAATTAAATGTTTTTATATTTGTTTATGTATATAATAACTTATTATATATTCCCACGTTTAAAAAAATGTTTTTGAACAGTAAATATTTTTACACTGTGTTTAATATTTATATATCTTGTTGAAAGTTCCAATAATTTTGTATACTAATAGCTGTTTTGATATGGAAACTCTGGATTTTTTTATATATTTTTTAATGTAGCAGTATGTTGGTTGTGATTTATTTATTCTTTAAATTTTTTTATGTTCATTTCTTTTTTAATTGTACATTAAAAAAATTATAATATGTAGTTTTTTTCTGTCAATATAAACACAATAAAGATAAAATTATAAAAATATTAAACTGTTTTTTAAACATTGTTAGCCAGATTCTTATAATTTATTTAGGGTTTTTTTATTATTATTTTAGTATATTTCTATGAAAATATAGAAAGATTTTCATTCATCCTAAAAGCTTAACTTGTGGGTAAATGGTTTGTGTACTATATTGATATACATAAAGTTCTTAAACAAATTCTTTCTGTCCCTCACACATTTTACTCATAGTTTTAGATAAGTAAAATGTATTTCATGAATTAAACAATTAAAATTTACTGAAAATATATATTCTTATAAATATTTTAATACTTTCTCATCATTTTGGCTATTTTTACTTTCTTCTATCTTTATAAAAAGAAAATATTGAAATCTTGAAAATTTTCGATTTCTGGTTTTTGACAGATTTACATGTTTATACATTTTTCACAATTTCCGCAATATTTTTATGTCATGAACTAATGTATGGATTTTCATCGAACTTCAGATTCAGTTAGTCCTTGACATAATTGGAGGTTTTTTACATTTTGGTGTAAATTGATAAATAGATAGCACTGCAATACTGCATTTTTCATGAATTCTGCAAAGACTCTATCTCAAGAATTAATGCACAGATTTTTATAAAACTTCAGATTCAGTTAGTCCTTAATATGACTTGATGTTGTTTACCTTTTGGGGTAAATTGCCCAACAAGTAACACTGCTATACTGCATTTTTCTTGATTTCTGCAGAAGCTCTATTCTCAAGAACTAATGCTTGGATTTTCTTCAAACTTCAGATTCAGTTAGGTGTTGACGTAAATTGCTGCTCATTGAATTTCAGTGTAAATCACCTAACAAGTGTCACTGCTGTGTTGTATTTTCCATGATTTTAGTGATAGTTATATCTCAAGAACTGATGCTTAAAATTTCATAGAATTGCTTAGAATCCCCATAATGGACATAGATTTCCATTTCATTTTAGCACTGTGATAACAAATTTTGTAATATTAACATGTATGAGATGAAGAAAATTTTGGGATTGCCACATTCAATTAGTTTCATAGTTTATTTTATAAAAATAAAATTTTGATATAAAATGAGTTGTTGTTTATCATAACAAAAGGCAATCCACTTTTAAAAAATTATATAAAATTTTTAATTTTGTGTGAATCTAAAAGTCTTGAAATATGAGCTACATCTGGAGTGTTATATTTTGGATGCATTTATATTATATTAAGAGATATGTACCTTTTCTTTGCTTTTTTTATTACTTCCTTTTAAATTTCAAAACAATCAAGTGCATACCCAAAATATCAAATGCAGAGCGGTGCAAATTGATATATACAAGAATGTTTTTATTAGTTTAAAAAAATTTAGAGAGATTAAACCTTATTATATATTAGAGTTAAATTTTCACTGATAATATAAAATTATTTTTTTTTCCCTAAATTAAAAAAATTTTCAAAAAAATATATAATGTTGTACATAAAGAAGTATTTATGGTATATATTAATCAGTATTTATATATTTTGATCGTTCGGTTTTTCTCTTATTTTATTATATATATATATTTCTTTCTTTGGACTGTTGCATAGTTTAATGTTTTTTGTTACTAGATTTTGTAAAATCTCTTGTGATATTTTTATGCCTTAATCATTTGGCTTTATGATAGTGCCATTTTAGAATTATTTGTTGTACAGATTCATGGATTGTTATGCATTTTCTTGCATTATTTTAAATATAGTACTTCTTTTTAATTTATGTGTATTGTTTTTGTATTCTGATTGTGTTTTGAAATTTCATTTAACTTTTAAGTGTAATTGCATTTTAGTAGTAATTGCAAAAAATATTAGCAGTTTTTATTCACTTTATTAAAAGTGAGATTTTTTTCTCCTGGACTGTAAGATTTTTTCTGATATTACATTTATTTTATCAAATTCAAATTAAATCATTCTGTGTATGTTGAAGAGATGAACTGTTGTCATTTATATATTTTTTATTATTTTAAAAGATACATCCTTGTTCTTATAGTCTCATTGTGTATAAAGGGCACCAAATGTTTTACCAAGTTTTTAAATCATTAAATTAAGTACTATTGGAGGATAATTCTATATTAGAAATTATGTGAGTGTAAAAATTTTATTAAAACATGTGAAAACAATATTGTGTATGAATATGAATATCCATAGCTCTGTCATTTCTTTGAAGATTTATTTAAGTTGGCATATAGTACTTTCATTTTTTTTAGCTTAATTTATTTTGTAAAGGTTTAAAATATAGTTTCCTTAATAATATTGTAATATAGGATACAAATACATAATATTACATTTTGTCTCATAATGACGTGCTTTTTTTAGGGTAGAATATGGAACTTAAATAAATTCTCAAAAATAGTTTTAAGTTATATGGATTAAAAACACTTTTTTCACTAAATAAATTATGAACCTTCTTAATCAAGAATGAAAGGTACATAAAATTCTTGACTTTTTCTGATTCTATGAGAATACGTTAAATTAATGACAAATAATAATTTGCACATTCATGTCTAACTAAAATTTAAAAAGGCTGTTGATCGTTAAGTTGCTGTATGTTTTATTAAAATGGCTAACAGTAATTCAAACTTTTAAAATAATAATAATAATAACAACAAAACTTAAAATACATGTAAAACAATTTAAAAAAAAATACATTATTAAATAAATTATATCATTATTAGATTCACAAAAAAGTTTAATAATAGGAACTTGCTGTGTACAAATGTACCTCCATCCATTTTATTTTTTTAAAAAAAGGGCATATATTATTTTAATATGTTTTATAATGTAAATCTAGTAAAAATCACATATATTTTATTAGTAATTAACTATTGTGTTAAAAATATAATTAATGCTTTTTGTTGAATGATCTTGCATTTAAAAAATCATGTGATATATTTTATAAACATATTCAGCGGGGAAGGTGTTGGTAATTTTTTTTTTCTCTTATGAAGTATGTAATAATAAAGAAGTACTTATATGATGATGCTTTTTAATGTTTGAGAAGAATTTTTTTTAGAACATTTTTGATCAAAAATGTATGCATTTTAAAATATGTTAATGATAAATGATTAAAGAATAAGAGTAAAAGTATGTAAATTTTTAAATGTTTGTATTATGTTTATTTGTAGACTTATTGCTTGTTTACAATGCTTTCCCACCGTACACCCATGTCCTAATTGTACTGTAGACTGTTTTATGATGTTGAATTAAGATTTTTTCCTTTAAAGGGTACTTTTACATTTGTCCTCGAGAGAGAAATAATGTGGAATTAGTTTTTCTGATCTATTAGCAGAAAAGAAAATTTTGAATAAAGGAGTACTGGAGGTCCCTTTCAGACAGTTCTCTGAATTCATCACTGCTGTCTCTATATCATGTAAAAATCCTTCATAGATCTGAAAAATGAAGATACAGTATAACTTCTTTAATCCGGAATCGTCGCGATTACAGCGAGTCCGAATTATAGAAAATTCCGGATTACAGAAGTTGTGTAGCTAAGATGCATGAAGATTAATGATAATACTAATATCTCTTATCAATATGGAAATACAAAATATCAAGGAACTGGATAATTGAAAACATTGAGAAAAATCAATTCAAAATGCTTAAAAACAAATTTTTTTTTTTAATTATGTATATTTTATGCAGTGTTACGCTAATTCTATGCAGTGTCGTCGTCTATCATAAATTTAAAAAATAATAAACGTACGATTTTTGCTTAATGAATACTTAATAAATAATGCATATCGCAAGAATAATAAACTCATCATGAAAAATATTGAAAAACTGTATTCTAAAACCAAAAAAATTACTATGAGAAATTTAAGACTTACAATTCTAATTTAAAAATCAATCTTATAATTACAGTGCCATATTTAAAAATGTCATAAATAATATAAAAAATTAAATATATAGCAACTATAAATATCAAAGTAAGTCATAAGTTAAATACTTAAAAGAAATAACAATAAAAAAATCAGATTTTGTAATATTTTAGAGACATCTTATCTTTCGAAAAAGAAAAATAATTGAAATCATGATTCAATTCATGATTCAATATCATGATTCAATTCATGATCAATCATGAATTTTTACAACTTTGTAACTATAAAGACACCTATATTAATAACAAATGTAATTTAGAGAGTTCTTACAGTTTTGATATTGAATAAAAATGTCGTGTTACAATGTAATTTTTCCTTTTCTTAACCATTTTCTGAAATTCCTTTATATAAGACCTATGGCGCCATCTATTATCTCTAATCCTAAATAAAAATGAATAAATGTACCGAAGTGTCCGGATTACAGAAGTTTCCGGATTATAGATGTCCGAACTAAAGATGTTATACTGTACATGGTTATAATTTCAGATGCAATTAATTAGCAGGTCCCTTTATCAGGTAGAGCAGAACACAAGAACACTACGAGAGTATATTTCAGTCTGTTCAAAAATTTTTAATTTTATCTAAATAATGAGACAAAGAGACATGCAGAAGAGATCAAACAAAATAAATTTACTGGTACAAGAAAGTGCATTAGAGCAATCCGACTCCTATGATGCTGAAAGATCAATCCTTGCCATGTAAATAAAAGAAAATATTCCAGAAGTGACAAACTTCTAAAAATAGAGAGTTAGATCTAAAAAGACTAAAATAGAAAAAAAACAATCATTAAAATTCACTTGAAACTTTTTTTCATAGACTGTAATTGTAATGTAACAGAATACTTTTGATTATCCCTGTCATTAAACTATACATCCGATTTTCATAAAATTTGAAATGATTTGACAAAATTATGCAATAATTATTGTTTTCAATTTTCAAATGATTCAGTTTGGTAGTTTTTGCGTGTTATATCTGGATGGACAGACAGAGTGAATGGTGACTATAGGTGCTACATATTTACATAATTCTAAAATCTCTAAATAAGTAAAACCCAGAAATTTGATCCAAATTAATCAATAAAATGAAACATATTCAAAAGTTTTTGACCTCACAAATTAATAATTTTTCTACTTGTCTGTAATTTTAATTAGTAAATTAAACTGCTTTTTTAGAATTTTCTTCTTTTTTAATCTAACTACCCAATTTAAGTTATCTTTTTCTTTCTTACTTTTGACAAATTTAATTTGTTATACAAATTATTTCAGATAAAAAGTGTGGAGTTCCATTTATTTATAAAATATGAACAAGTATGTCTGCCATTTTATCTTTTAAATGCTTGTTTTCTTTACTGGTCTACACAACTTTAAACTTATTTTAAATATCTTTAAGCCTATATTAAGTTTATACAGTGTAGAGTATAATTTTTACAGTAATTTTATTCTTTTTTGTCATATTTTTCAGTTGAACATGTCTGCTTAAAAAGTTCATTTTAAGTATGAATGAAATTCTTGCCATGACATTTATTTAATAATGTTATATCTCCTGCATTGTATTAAAATTATATTGAACAATCAGAATGCTTGCAACCAAATCTTGAATAGATCTTTTCCTCATTTTAGACAATTGACTTTACATAAAATAAAATATTTTTTCAATATTTCCATTATGTGATTCAAATAAAATTTTGTAATCTTCAACAATTCAGGATGATTTATTTGCGACTATAATAAACTTTCTTAGTAGTTAATCAATACAAATATTTGCAAGCATCTGACTAATCTTTAATTGTTACTTCTTAAATTTCAATTTACAGTTTTTCTTGAATTGATAGAAAAGCCAGTAAATTTTTCATAATGGAAAATCTGCACAAGTATTTATTTTACTCTGAAAAAACAGAACATGCTTTCAAAAGAGGACATATGGCAACCCTGCCTTACTACTTAAATCAAGCTAAAAATTTCTGCTTTGGCTCTCATACCCTTATGGTATAGATGCATTTGCCACCTGTTGAAAGATATAATTAACTGCTTTGTGATTAGTATCATGCATGCATGTTGGATAAAGGACTCAGAATCCTTTATTATTCTGATGAATAACTTTTATTGAAAATTGTTTTATTTAATCATAATATTTCTTCAATTAAACTAAGCCACTTAAACACTGAGAAAGATACAAAATTCTGTAAAGGACTCTCATCATGAAGAGACTAATTGCACCTGAAAATATAGAAGCTTTCACTCATGTTCTTTTTGTGTGTGTGTGTGTATGGTTTAAGAAGGCTTTTCATTTGATGCACATTTTTTTAATTCTCTTATTTAACTACAGTGAAACTCGTTTAAGATACGAATCAAGGGACCGAGAGCATTTCGTATCTTAAGCGGGATCGTATCTTATCCGGATTTCATAGATTCTCCAAGAATAATGCATATAAAAACAGTGAACATAGTTATTAACATATTTAAGCCGTTTATAACTCTTATTTTACCTATTTTTAACAATTTTTAGATATTCTAGAAAATTTGAGTTTAAGATGTTGAAATAAAGAATAATTTTATTTCTCTCCAAAATTTTATTGAATATCTGTTTATACAATAAAAAAAAAAAAAAAAAAATGTGTTTATACAGTACTCTCTGCCAAATTAAAATAAAGGCATTAAAATGAGAATTTTGTTAATTTTTAGAAAAAGTAACTAAAATAAATTGCATATTTAAACGAGAAGAATAATAAATTTTCATAATAATTTTTTGGAAGAGAAACTAAATGTATGCAAGGACAGTAATTATTCGATACATTATAAAAATCGTGATGTAGTTTTAGTTTCTTAATAAAAAGTCGTTTTCCTTAGTTTGGTGCAACTTATGGCGAGGTTTGTTAGGAAGTTTCCTGTCTTGTTGATGGGGTAGGAAAATTTTTCGACGGAGGGACCAGCATCTGTCGAAGAGGCATACAGTCGAAGAAAGCTGAAAGATCTCATTACAGATGCGAGTGATGTTATGGTTGGTACATCTTTTTCTTAATCCGCGTCGTCTTCTACTTCTGAAAGCTTAGGTTCATCGGGACTTTTGACGTCCGCGATTATATCAGCGTTCGAAGAAACTTCACTTGTCATAACCTGATCGTTAATTTTCACAAATAAGTCCCAATCTTTGCATTCTTCTTGATACTGTTCTTGTTCTGTTAACATTTTGTAAAGTGCCGCAGAAAAGCAAGTGACAAAAAGAAATTCATAAAAAAGTCACTTTGAGGGCGATTTATAGTAATAAAAATAATATAATAATAAAAGGCGCCTAGATAAACGATACAAAAAAATAAAATGCAGAAAAAACATAAAAATATAGACGGATTTCACCAAAAACTTTCTAATCCAAACAGGTGAAAGAACAACCAATTAAATATCAGATTCATGCATTACTCCGTAAGAAGTGTGAAAAGAAATAAAAGCGGTAATTGTTTTTGTATTTTGTTGAAAAAGAATTAGCCAATTGGGATTCGGCGTGCAAAAGCAATGAAAAAAACATATATTAAAGAGAAAAACGGCAAAAAGCTCTAATCTCTATAAATAAAAGGAATTCCGAGGATAATTAATTGAGGCACAAGCAAATCTTGGCAATGCGCCAACTCGGTCCAGAGGAAGCAAATCTTGGCAATGCGCCAACTCGTAAATATTAATCTAAAATATAGATTTCTGACTGCAGACGATTTTAAGATATTAACAAAAGAATGTTATATTTTCAAGCAAAACGTTAAAATAATTTTCTATATTGATATTTAAAACACATATGATAAAATAATTAATATTTTTTACCGGTGAAGCGATAGATTAGTTCTTTTTAAAAAACAACAGTCAGTGGCCACGTATTTCTGACAATGCATTTCTGCAAGTTTCGAGTTAATGATAAAATAATACAAATTTCAAGTTCGTTTAATATTGTTAATACGGACCCGGGCAACGCCGGGCGGGTTAGCTAGTGAAATATAAAAAAGATTTTACATTTTCTTTTCTACAGACACGTGATAAACGGATTACATAAGCACCATTCGTATATTAAGCGGGTTTTTTGAAATCAAGGCACCAATTTTCTTCGTATATTAAACGGGATCGTATCTTATGCGTACGTATATTAAGCGGGTAATTTTACACAGGTTTAATAGGCAGTTTTCAAGGGACCGAAGATAATTCGTATATTAAGCAGGATCATATTTTAAGCGGGCATATCTTAAACGAGTTTCACTGTATATTATCTACATGGCTGTGTCTATCCGTCCCATTATTAATTATAGTGATACTCTAGAAGTTAAGTGCCATAATGGTAACATACTTTGTTTCAGCATTTGTAGGCTGTTATATGCTAGATCAGTGGTTTCCAACTTTTATTGGTAAGCGACCTACCTTTAACCACTTAACCGGCAAAGGGTATAAGGAAACAGTGCTTTTACCCCCGACTTATCTCGGGGCAGACGGTGAAGTGGTTAAGTATAAAAAATTTTCGTGATCCACCTAATATAAGAGTATGGAAATTGTTTTATAACCTCTATAAGCTATCTCTAGCTTATTCTATGAAAAAGGCAAGTTTACATACAAAGGATAACCCTATCAACAAAAATATTTGGTAATCTCAATGTGCATAAGTTGAGGAATAATTAAGGAAGTGCACAAACTACAGAGATGATTAAAAATGTGTTTAATTGTTATCAGAACATAACTTTATAATTAGTCAGATTTTTAGCTCTGTTTACTCATGAGGACATACATATCAGAGCTGGTTAGTTTTAACATTAAGACTACTTTCTACATGCAGTTTGTCTCCATACTTGATTTTTAAAAACAACAAAGTAAAAAAAGCATGTTCACACAAGTATGTTATGTTGAACCCAATCAAGAAATTCAAAGTTGATTTAAGTATTTCTCGATATTCTAAACATATATTCATCCAGAAGAAAATTAAGGATTTTCTTTTGAAATATTATTTGTTGTTGTACTAATTACATTTATTAAACAGATAAAATAAAGATATATTTTTGTGAAAAGCTTCAATTGTTCCACGCCCCATCAGAGCCTCCGCTGCAACCTATAGGTTGGGAACTGCTGTGCTAGATGATAAATTAATCTGTAATGTAGCGATTAAAACTTTTCAGTTTTATTATAATTTTTATTTATTAGATGTAATTTTTTTTTCCTTTAGACCATTCTGGGACTATATGTATTTAATATATTGTATTGCAAGATATGTATTTCATATATTGTATTGAAAGATATATATTTCATACATTATTTGTTCATGTTTTTTACCCATGTATTTAATAATCAGCATAGGTTTATTTTCATTCTCCATAACAAAAACAAAGTTTTATGTAAAGAAAGGGAAATATTCATTCATCTTCTGACCAAGAAAAGTGAGTTTGAAAAGTGTCAGATAGATCTGTTGTACTTCATAAATATATTTTTATCAAGATGTTATGTATATGTATTGCTTTTAATTATAGAATAAAGTTGGAAACTTTTTGTCTTTAAATGTCTATTTTCTTATCAAACACCTGTATTCTTTTTCAGCATGGGCTACATAAACTCAGTATGAAGTTTAAGGAAGGGAGACATGTATATTCATAATGTCAGCTTATTACTGAATTTTAAATTCTGTGCATTAAAAAGTGCATGTTTTTTTTAAAGTGATATATGAGTGTAACTCTTTCATTTTTTATCAGCATTTTGTATTTATTTTATTTTTAGCTAATTAATGAACTTTACCTTGAAAGCTGAAAGAATATTAATGCTTTATGTGCTTCTAATCAATGATGCAATCAATTTTTTAAAATATGAATTTTAGCTCTGTGAAATACACTGGCCAATGCAGGTCACTTTGCACCTTACAGTGACAATATTGTTTCTATGCTAAATGTCTGTATTTTAACACAATATTTTAAAAGTATCTCAGCATAGACAATTTCGATCACCTGCAAAAATTTTTAAACATTTAGATAGGTAGAAATATTTTTTACAAAATAAAGTTTGTGAAAATGTTGACAAAATCAGTTAAATGCTCAGTGCTTCATCATGGTAAAAAGTCTTCTTATGAACCCTTTTACCATTAAATATTACTATTTTTTCACAATTTTTTCACACAGGCTACAAAAACATAATTTTTAACTTTTATTAATTTCAAAGTGTTAGGATGATAATAACAATTTAAGCTTTAAAATGGCAAATAAAGCCTTTGTGCACAAATGTTTAAAGATAGAAAACCAATGATTATAAATGCACAAATAAAGTATGAGAAGGTAGCAAATAGCTATTTTGAATCTACTATCGAGATTCTTCATCAGTGAAAACTCAGCGAGCTAAAAAATAGCAAAACTGAGCAAAGAGACAGAGAGACACAGGCTTATATACCTGCTATGGGAACAATCCCGCCTAAAGAAAAGCAACCAATGAGAAGAAAGCAGCCAAAACAACTGGGTGGACAAGTAGCGACATCTATCGGAGAACAAGCAAAACAAAAACTAAAAAGCGAGTGAAAAAAAAAGTATTAAAGATTTCCAAATACTTGGAAAATAAGGAGTACTAGATAAGTCATTGACTAAGGAGTGAGAATTTTTTATGATGTGGTAAGCTTCCCGAAAATCAAGATCACGAATAGAAGGACTTAATTATCTAAAAGCTTTGTTTTGCTGTTGATCGTAGTTATTCCCCTAATATTATAGATTCAATTCATAGAAAATTGACAAATTCCACCCAATCTGAAAGAAAAAACTTTAATTCAAACTCCAATGCTTTGGTTGTTTTGCCTTTTTCCCCCAAAATCAGTCAGCATGTTGCTAAAATTTTAAAAAGGTTCGATTTCAATGTTATTTTTTCTCCTGTTAATAAAATTGCTTTTTCAAATCTTAAGCACCCCATTGATCACTTAGATAACTGGGGTATTTACCAGATTTCTTGCCAATGTGGTCTTTCTTATATTGGTCAGACCAAACGTGCTCTCAGATATCGTTTAATGGAACATAAAAGGTATGTCAAAAATCAAGAGCTTAAATGTTCCTCTATTGCTCAACATTGCTGGTCTTCACAACATAAATTTAACTTTTCTTCAGCCACCATCATCCATATATGTCCTTCCATTCTTGATCTTGATTTTTGGGAAGCTTACCACATCATAAAAAATTCTTACACCCTTAGTCAATGACTTATCTAGTACTCCTTATTTTCCAAGTATTTGGAAATCTTTAATTTAATACTTTTTTTTCACTCGCTTTTTAGTTTTTGTTTTGCTTGTTCTCCGATAGATGTCGCTACTTGTCCATCCAGTTGTTTCGGCTGCTTTCTTCTCATTGGTTGCTTTTCTTTAGGCGGGATTGTTCCCATAGCGGGTATATAAGCCTGTGTCTCTATGTCTCTTTGATCAGTTTTGCTATTTTTTGGCTCGCTGAGTTTTGCACTGATGAAGAATCTCGATAGTAGATTCGAAATAGCTATTTGCTACCTTCTCATACTTTATTTGTGCATTTATAATCGTTGGTTTTCTATCTTTAAACAATTTAAACATTTGGGAGAACATTTTTTAAGCATCGATTTGAGTAAAATCATTAATTTTTTCTTTTGAATTGTAACTGCAGTTGAATTAATACAGATAATCTAGTAGTATCATTGTTTGTTTTACTTTTCCTTTAAAATCATCATAATGCATCAATGTGATTGATCTGTACAATTTAACAACTTAGTAGATTACCTTGGAATAGAATCAATCTTTCTACAGGGTGGCTACTAAATACTTGTACAAATATGATGAACATCAGAGATGAAAGTTTACCAGAAATAATTTTACTTGAATCAACCATCATCATTATCAATTACCAAAGATAATGCCATTGACTGTTTGTGGCATGAATCATTTTAAGAAGTAATCTGCCCCATACACACAGTATGGAAGCTTGTTACTTGCTATTTACTTTAGCCTCTAAAATCCCCTAGATGCATAATCTAAAGGATTTAGACCCGATGAAGAAGGTGGTTAATCTTCTTGCATGTTAAAGTTTAGATAATTCATATGGAGCCAAAGTCTGTGTTGATTTAGCTTGGTACCTAGAGTCAGACTCTTCCAGAAATATCCAATTCGTTTTTGGATACAACCTGTCAGCGTGTGGCAATAAATGTGTAGCCAAAACGTGCTGTTTGTAATATTCTGCATTGATTTTCATTTCTTTATTGGTGAATTTCAAAGGCAGTTTTTCACTGTGGGACACTACAGCTCAAACCATAACAGAATTGATGTTCCGAAAGTGTTTAACAGTTTGGAGAGTTTCAGGTATATCCTTGAAGCTTGCTGAATATATGATATCATTTGTTGCATTACAACATTGTTCAGTGCAAAATAGCTTCTCATTAGAAAATATTCTTTCAACACTTTTCCTACCATGTTGCTTCAGTAGTTTCTTGCATCTTTTTATTCTTTGTGCAACAGTCAAACTTGAACTTTTCTTTTGAGATAGAGGCAAAAATCCAGGTCTTCATTTATAATAACTTGCATAGTTCTGCTACTCGTGTTCTCTTCTGCAGCCATTTTATTTGCAGAACATTGTGGATTTCTTCATATCTTTACACGAATTCTCTTGATGCGTACTTTTGTTCGAACTGATTGTGAGCGACCAGACCTAGGTTGATTTTTACAACTATTAGTTTCCAATAATCGATTTATAGTTATATATATAAATGTTCTATAATAATATGTTCTTTTTCAAGGCATTTTAATTGGTTAAAATTTTACCTGCAGAAAATCCGTGATCAAAAATCTTTTTAATCCTTATTCTTTTGACTTCCATCTTTAAAATAAACCCGTAATTGGAGTTATGTGGTCTGTGAGACACCCTTTTATCTATTATTGTAAATATCTTGTAACCTTAGTATTTTAAGTACTTTCAAATGATCTTGAATGCTGTTCATGATCGCATGCACGACACTGTTAGATTTTGTTTTCAATCAGTTATACTGTGTCAAAATTTCAGCACAGTTTCAAAGAGTTTCTCACTTTGGTTGTGTGAGTGTTTTGACACTTGATTAAAAAATGTCTTGTTTTTCCAGTCCTAGTAAAAAGGTGCGATACGGAGATCCTGACTTTGAAAAACAGTACAGCAATAGATGAATGAAGTAGGAAGAGAGATTCATGATTGTGGGAGTGATATTGGTGGTTCTGACAAGAATTTGGGAGTTATAAACGAATGCAGTAGTGATTCTGAAACAGAAATAAAGATGTGATAGCATTTTGAATATACCTGAACAAAAAATCTCGAATTATTGCCTGTATATTCAAAAACTACATTATTCTTGTTCTTCAAAATTAAAAAGAATAAGACTCAATATTTTTGCAGTTTCTGCCAATGTTCCTACCAAATTTATGAAGAATGTGAAAATGACTTTAAAAAACTTTTAAAGTTCAGTTAATTCGATATTTCTAAAATTATTTAATTACTAAACATGTTTTGCATTTATCATGTTCATTCTGCACTTATGTTTGATACCAAATACTTTTTTATGGACTTTTTGAAAAAAATATATATATCTATAACCTTGTGTTTGAACATGTATTATTTTTCATAGTTTTTGCCATTTTAATGTACAAAAATCAAATTTAAAATATTTCTTTTTTCCAAAAAGGCATAATTATTGAATTACTATTTGTTTTAAATTTATTTCATGTTTTGGAAATCATGCGAGTTTATTTAATGCATACAAAAAGCAGCATTCTGTCAGATCACAAAACTCCGCAAGCGTTCCAATTATGGTTCAATTCAGGTTACGGGTTAAATATTTCCTTTACTCAAAAATCGTCTGCACTAACAGTTAATTTTTAAATGCAAAAATAGAGAAATAAATTGTTTTACCAAACGATTAAAATTCTTATTTTTTGGAGTTAAACAGAATTTTATAGCCACCCTGTAGACTTTATTTTAAAAGCAGAATTGTTATTAAATTTTGTAAAATGGAATTTAACAATGTCTATTGTTGAATTTAGAAGCCAAAATGCTGCTTATTTACAATGTTATCCTTATTTTAGTTTTATCGAGTCTTTAAAATTGTCATTTAATCTTTATTACATTTAATTATTTATTGCACTTTATTTTGTGTGATTTTAAAAATTTTAACTCTCCCCAAACAGAGGTGAGAGGATTTTTCAAAATTATTTTATCACCTTAATGTACCTTAAAAAATTAGCCATCTGATATTTCTAAATCTGCTTTCTTTCTTTCAGATATTCACCCAAAATTCTTTTGGAAATCATCGATAATTTTAGCTGCTTGGCCTAAAATGCTTAAAAGACCCCTCTTTAATGTTAAGTCTGGCGTTTGATGTATTCTTATATTCAAAATATCTCCTTAAAAAATCAATCTTTTAAAATTATTTTTCCAATGTTCCAGTGGCGCAGCCAGAATTTGGTTCTAGGGGGGGGGGGGGGAGTTTCTGACAAAGATGATTGCTGGTTAATAGAATCAGTATAAATTAGAATATTCACTGTAAAATGCTTAAATTCAAAAAGTATCTGTGTAGCAGGAAGTCATTTTTTTAGCATGATGTGCCTCAGAAAAGTGATTTAGTTCAAATAACCAATTTTTACTTAATTAATCCATGTAATATGCACTTTCACAATTTTAAGCAGAATTTTCGCCATTTAATTGAATCACTTTATTAAATGAAATCTGATTGAATAAAACGGCGAATTCCTAAATATACCAAAGAAATACGCAAAAGTTTGGCTTTGATTCATATAAGCGGCAATTATATCGATTTTTCTTAGCGCTGGGAGGGGTTTTAACCCCAAAACCACCTCCTTGGCTGCGCCACTGCAATTTTTTTTTTCTTAAAAGATGTCACCTTTATTCTTGGTTGTCAAAGTATTTTTAAATTTTATGCTGAATTTAATATTTTATGTTTTAAAATCTGACGAACTATAAGTAAAATTTTAAGACTTCTTATAAAAGTATGCATAGATTTTAGATATATTTTGAAAACTATGACAAAAAAGAGACATCCTTTAAGAAGAGAACGCTGAAAAAAGAAGTTAAAAATATAAATTTACCGGAAAGATATTTTGAATATATAAATGCATCAAGCGCCAATTGGCTTAACATCACCTAGGGGAATTTGAAACCTGAGTGACTAGCACTCTAGTATTTACAATTTCTTCTTTTAGTTTTTCTTAGTGCTGCCATCTGTTATTTAATATAAGAGTTAGAAATATTTTTAAGCCTCCATTTATCTAAATAACTGAGGTATTGAAAATTATTTTTTGTAAATAATCCATCTTCTTTGAAAGGAAATAAAATATATTTTAATCGGTTCTATATTAATAAAAGGAAGAATTTATCTGTTTTCGGAGAATCATGTAATGTGACAAAAAGCCCACTGCTACAAAATTGCTATAATATATATATATATATAAACTGCCTCTGTTTTTTCTTTTTGAAATCAATTTGGATTTTTTTATTATTAGTGACTCCGAGTAATTTATAATTTTTTTTTCAATAAAAAAAATAATCTTTCGCCCTAAGAACTTTTAGCTTAGTTAAATCACAATTCAGCACTTCCCATTTTGTTCCTTTTCACAAATCCCAATACCGATAAGTTTACTGTTCATATTTTTTATCAATTTCAAATGCCTAATTTTATCAGAATATGAGTTTACATAAAATGGCCGTTGATCTGAAGCGAATATAATAAAATTAAGCATAATTGCAGGAGGGTTCAATATTTACCACCGAATCCTAGTGTACTTATGCTTAATAAAACTTGTAAAACTTGGGAAAAAAAAAAAAAAAACTCTTGCCAATGAAAGATGCTTTATAAATTTAGCTCGAAAAACATCGAAGCAATATGGATGTATATTTTTATAAGAAGATTGTGATTTTAAAGTTCAAACTTCATTTGCACCAATCTCAAAATCGAACTAATGTATCTGAACTAAAGATTTTTTTTCTCTCTCTCTCTCTCTCTCTCTCTTCTAGTAACGTACATAAAGACAAGACTTGTGGGCGAGAAATTTTGTGCTTATTTTATATCTATGCATAAAAAAAGAAGCTGATTTATAACGATGAGTATAAATCATTATATTATCTTCTAAGTAAAACTAGTCAATGGGGGGCCATCGTAATATTTACTCATCATAGATATACATAATATAAAATGTGAAAACAAAACCTGTAAGCTGTTTATAAAATGTATTCAAATTCCAAAATAATATTTAAACATATCTTTAAAATATTTATTCATATAAATATTTATACAAATCTGTACACTTAAAAATCCCCGAAAATTCGAGTTCTAATAGAGTGTTTTAAATCTTGGCTTGATGACGTCATAAACTTTAAATGCACTATTACTAAAATGTGTAAAAGAAACATCTTTATAACTCCAAAAATTATAATCGTATTAACTAGCAGTTTACGGTGTCAAATTAAGCGTCTCGGTTCCAATTAAAATTCATCTTTGAATTGAAATTCAAATTAAATACTGAGTCCAAATATCTCAGCAACGAATTATCTGATCGATTTCATTCTTCATATTTCTATTTTTATTTTATTTATTTATTTATTGGCTTTTATATTTACTCCTTAAAGTAGACAATTTAAAACATATATATATATATGTATCGTTTATCAGAATGAATATTTCGAGAGTCCGAAAAAAATAGTTCCGAATAATCGAGTTACAGTAGAGCCCTGCTAATTTGGACTCCGTTAATCCGGATCTCCGCATAATCCGGGTCAGTTTCTTTTATCAAAGTTTGAATAGCGATCGGCAAAGTTTCGATAACATTAATTCATTTATTTTCGTATTCTGAATTAAAAAAGTCGTTTCTGAAATATTTTCGAAAGAATACCTTAATATTTTTCATTTAAACTCCTTGATGTTACCTTTCAAATAAAAACCATACATCTTTTAAGGTTTGTAAGCTGGTTGCTGAGAGTACTCTCCGAATTTATAGTCTACAAATTGAGATAAGCTTGAAACAGAAAGAAAGATAAGATAGCTTGAAAGATAAATTACACCCGAAGATTTTGTAAACTTGTTAAAATGTAGCAAAAGATAATGAAGTTTACTCCTCAGTTACAGATGAAATAATCTCTTTTTGTACAACTGAAGAAGTTGAAAATGATTCAGACGAAAACATTATTATCAGTGATGATCAACCAAAAGTTATTAGCCATAATGAAATAACAAATCATTTACAACAATTAATGATTTATTTTGATCATCAGGTGGAGACTACACCCAATAAACTAAGTATGCTCAAGCGGATGCGTGACCGTGCGGCCCGCAAAAATTATACAAAACTAGCACAGCAGAAGATTTTATAATTACAAAATAGACATTTTTACTGTCTGTATGTATTCAGTATGATTAATATAAAGGTGTTTAATAAACTAATAAACTTTGTAAAATCACCATAAAATTGAAAATTAAGCAGGATGCGTTTCGAGCTACAACAATAACAGCTCGTCATCAGCTAAAGTAACACTTGTCCGTAAGGCACACAGTGGCGTGTTGTAGCTCGAAACGCGTCCTGCTTAATTTTCAATTTTATGGTGATTTTACAAAGTTTTTTAGTTTATTTATCAATTTGTCGCCAGTGATTACGGTGTTTTTCAATATAAAGATGATTTTCTGCAAGTATGTCTTATTTAATTTTTTTCTCATTCTCCGAATAATCTGGATTGGGTCTGGTCCCAATTAATCCGAATTATCGAGATCTTACTGTACTGAAATTCAGTAGGCTTTTTCTCTTTATTACATACTAAGTACATACCAAATTTCAAAACTCTATCTCAATTTGATCCGGAAATAGAGCGTTTACATACACATACAGACGGACGGGCGGCATAATTTCTTTTTTTCCTAAAAACATGTTTTTCGGAATCTCCAATGTCTGAAACGTGTAAATCCGTCAACATTTTTTTTTTTTTCCTTTTTCGATTTTTAAAACAATTACAAGATCTACCTTATTCAAAATTCAAACATTCAAAATACGTATGTTGCATACAATTTAAATGTATATCTTTCACTCATTTCCTTTAAAATACATAGCAACAACAATAATAATAATAAATACTATAGCATTTTATTTCAACTTCGAAGCATTGTTTCAAAATTACACACGTAAAAGAAAATCAACTACTACTAGCTGCACCCGTCGAAACTCGACGGAAAAGAATATATATTAGGTATGATATATATCAATCTTATATAGGCAGTAAAATAATGAGCGAAATAAAAATTGCCACCTCTTAAAATAGGGATAACATAGCTTTTCATGATGAAGATACGCAAACTTCAGAAAATAACAAAAAATGAGGAAAACATCTCATAAATTATTATGTTGGACTTAACTTCAGCTACAAATCTTTTTTTAATGCGGTTTCTAAACCTTAAATATTATTTAAATGCCAAATTATTTAGGAAGTTAATATTATACCCCGGAAGACGAATTCAAAAATATCTGCATAGTTTATTTTTTCTCCGTTTAAATATCGCTTGATAACTGTACAATCTATATTATAAAGGCCAAACGTATCTGTGCGTAACGCATACGTCATTTTTCGAATGGCAACACTTTCTGATGAAATTTCGCTTTTGCAATTTTCATTACTGCAATTTTTTTAATTCCTAGACATCGTACATTTTCAATCTTTACACCGTTGCGTAGGAAAAAATATGTACTTTTAAATGCAATTTGTTTGAAAACTGTATCTTAATTTGTTTTTGAGATATTAATTTTTGTGTAGTTTTTAATTTAATTTTTCTGGAGGTGGCAACTTGAGTACTCCATTTCTGTGCAAAGTAAAGGAAAAATAACCATAAAGTAAAAAGAAGAAATAGAGAGATTTATGGTGGCTGGAAGTGGTGCAAAAAATGTAATCCTGAAATCTGCTACATTAAGCCCAAACACAACCGCGTGTTTTCGCAAAAAAGAAGGAAACTTTCAATGACAAGTCTGTAGAAACATTTAGTACTATAGTTTTTAGTTTATAATAAAAATAAAATGCTACTTTAGAATGCTTTTATTTAGAGAAAAAATGCACGGCTGATGTCAAAGGATTTAGTACCTGTTCAATATGATTCTCTCCCCCCCCCCCCCTCCTCCGGGTTGATTTTTTTTTTTTTTTTTGCCGAGTTAGACAAAGATGATCTTGGTGATCTTCAAGATGATCTTCAATAATTCCAGGTTTAAAGTAATGTCCGGTTCCTCAAATTTTTGTACAATTGTTTAAGACATTCAATTATAATTATATTAAAATAACATTATTCGCTTAAGCGAATAATGAACTGAAATTTATAAAAAAAATTACATTAATGTAATTTTTTTTATAAATTTCAGTTAAACTTGCTAGAGCAGACGTTTTTTTAAGTTCTTTTTTTACCAGAAGGAAAATGCTAAACAAAATTATTTAATTTTTCGGTACTACTCTGTTATCCTGTCGATCGATTTCGCCAAATTATACAAATCGCCAAACTAATAGCCAAATTATGTATATTGATGTACATTTTATTTTAAATAATAAAAACAACAAATATTTAGTAGAATATTAATAAAAATACAAATAAAAAGTCGAAATAAAAATTAATGACTTTTAAACACGTGTATCGTATTTAATGTCATTGAATTGACATTCACGATCATCCATTATTGGCATTTAATCTTATAATTTGGCGATAGTATTTTGGTCGACCGGTTAACAGAGTAGTACCAATTTTTCTTTCTTTTTGGAATAATTATAATTTTTTTTTGTTTTTCATTTTTAACTTTATTTTTGGAACCATTTTTATTTTCGAAATATATTTTCGGAAAAAGAAAAAAAAAGTATATTTTTCACATAGAAAATTGATTTGAAATAGAAAAAGAACTATGTAAATGACGAAATGAGATTTCATAAATCGCCAATATCCAATGTTTAAAATGTAATTGAAAATTTGGTTTGGCATGATTTGTAAAAATCAAGGTTTGCGTATTTCACGGAAAATACGGCATCTTCTTTGACGTTGAAGTGACGGAGTGCTATGTTTGTGTATTTTAATGTTTATTCTTTTAATTTGTATCGTGTATTTTAATTTATAAAACGAATTTTAAATTTGTCATAGAGTTAACTTTGAAGCAAACTTTTTTAATAAAATGTATGCTCAGTCGTTTCTTTAATTTTAACATTTTAGTAATATTTTAGTAGTAACATTTTAGTAAGATTTTTCGGAACTACTTGATTATCCCGTCGACCAAAAAACTATCACAAATTTATAACATTAAATGCTAATAAAGGATGACTATTAAAACGATACTCATGTTTAAAATGTCATCAAGTGGTTTTTAATATCACTTTTTATTTGTATTTTTATTAATGTTTTACTAATTTATTTGTTTTTCCGTTATCTAAAATAAAAATTATGTCAACATACATAACTTGGCTATTTGGTGATTTTTTTAATTTGGAAAAAATGGTCGAAGTCATAATCAAGTAGTACCGATTTTTCATATGCGAAAAATCTATATTGTAACGAACAAAAGTGTCCGTGTGTAGCACTGACGTTATTTTGCGAATGACAACATTTCAGGATAAAATGACTTTTTGCAATTTTTGTTACTGCAGTTTTTTAATCTTCTAAACGTCGCACACTTTCAATTTTTATTTCGTCATATAGGAAAAGAAATCTACTTTCAAATACAATTTGATTGAAAACTGAATTTCATTTGACTCATTTATTACAAGCTTATATTTTTCAAGCATTTTTTTTTTAAATCTTGATCACGTATCTATCAAGAAATAATGATACACAATTTACTCATAAATCTATAAATATTGTTCCTGATAATTTTTCATTATAAAATTAAAATTGCATGAGTAATAAAATAAGAGTATGGTTAAAAATGCTGATTAAATTATTAAAATTTACAAATTCAACATGTAATCAAACAACTTAAAATTTTACACTGACAAATAAAAAAAAAAATACTTTGAAAATACTTTGAATTTGTTTGAAAAATGTATTTCAATTTACTGATTGGCTGTGGTTTTAAAAAAATCAGGTGCAAGTTATTTTTAAATTTATCTCTAACGAGTGAAACTCGATTATGATAGATTAATCTATTTGGCCTTAGAAAAATATAAAGAGTTTGGGATTTGTAAAAATAAAATAAAATAAATAAATACAAAATAAATAAATACAAATTTAAGAGCCATGTAATTGTATTACGTGCTCGAAGCACTGAAATGAGCCGAAACAAAATTGCTGCTGTAACGAAATCTTTGGCTAATAACATCTGGCATGCGTCAAACACGGAAATGTGACTTTTGAACTTCATAGCTTTATTTGATTCCATAATTAATATTTAACCCTTTATCCTAACCATGTTTTTCTGCTGTGTAATATTTTAATTCAAAGATTGATTTAATGTAATATTGAGATTAATGTTAATATTTTGAATTATATAAGATAAACAAAAATGTATAGTTATCAAATACAAATCTTCATATCAATACTTTTTACAGTTATTATTTTATGAATGAAACATGAATGAAAAATACCCGAAAGACACTTAACCCTTTGAGGGAAAAAGCACATCAATTCTTAAAATGCTGAAATGATTGATTGACACCAGAATTTAAAAACAAATTTGTTTTAAAATATTGAAAAGCGCTTCTTCACGTATTTGAGAAAAATAAAATTGCTATTTCAAATTACTGGCGTCAATGTGGCTTTTTGCAATTTAAATTAAGTGAGATATATTTTATCCCACCCACTTCAAGGGGTTAAACGGTTAAAAATGCTTTTTTGGAGTTAGTTAGCAATCTAAAACGCATATTACATGCAGAAAATTCATTAAAGTTTTCAATTAAAAAAAAAATGGTTTTTATCTATGCTATGTAATCCGGGAAGCCCGGGTTCGATCTACTAGTAATTATAATATCAATGAAACATTTTAATTATAATAGAAACAGGGACTTACTAAACTGCTTAACCTACCCACTACATATTTACAGCACTTGCAATAAATTTATTTATTGGTTTGTATCCTCCATGAACTTGCAAAAAATAATTGTATTGTTATGGCAACGAAAAAAAACGAAATATCTGTTATTAAAAAGAATAAAATGTATTTGTTGCTGAAATACAGATTTTTTTTAAACAATAACTTAATACAATGAAATGTTTTTAATTATTTTTTCATATTATGTAAGATAGAAATGTAGTAATACCGGCATAACACAGGTTTTATTCTTTTTATTATTATTATTATGACATCATTTACACCTTCAGAAATACTCATCTTTTCTTAAATAAAAGCGTGATTTAAGCAGTTATTTGAGAATTCTTTAGTTTCATAAAATATTCATTATAATTAAATAGAAATGGCGCGGTTTATAGAAATATTTTCATTTGTGCACACCACAGACCTTTAAATTAATCGAAATTCACTTTATTTAGATGCAGGAATTAAAGTCTGTGAATATGACATCATCACTGACACAGCTATAACAATGTATATTATATTCATGGAATAAATTTATCTGGTTTCTGTCTGACGACATTTTCTCCATCGACAAAGTTTCATTTTAGATATTATATTTTATTAAAGTTTATCTTCTATTATTTTACTTACATAACACTTAATAATATTGCTCAGTAAATAATCTGTGTATTGCAGGGAATAACTATGTGCAATCATTTTATTATGATTAAATTTTACAAAAACCTTTTTTTTTATTTGTTTGTTTGTTTGAAATGCGATTATACATTCACCGATGAGATCAGCTCCTGATTGGTGGAAAATAATGAAACAAAATAAATTTTGAGAAAAGCTTAACCTGTTGCCACTGTTTTGAAGAAATGTCATGAAAAAGCTTTTAAAATTGAAAATGAAATATAAAAATTGAAATAAATTAAAAATTAGCCAGAATGGGCACATCTACACATAAACAGCTTTCATTTAAAAAAATAATTATCAAAATCGAGCCAGTAGAATGCTCAGGGCTGATGACCAAAAAAACAGCCAGGTGTTTTAAATATATAGATTATTGGCAAAAGGGGGAAAAAACTATTGACGAGATTTGCCTCCGAATAACTTAAAAGTACCGAAAATAAAGAAGCGTGTTCTAAGACTTTCTTTTAAAATTAAAAACTATTTCCATTGGTTTATAGGCAAATGTTAAAGGCATAATAATACCACAGGAGTTAAAATGTTCAATGTGCGTTTTTTTTTTATATTATTATTATTATTAATGAATTTCCAAAAATGAATTACTCATAACACATTGTTTACATTTGTAAAATTAATTACAATTTCTGAAATATTCCTTCGTTTGTATCGGTGATCTGTTGTTAGGAGCTGGTTATTTTTAATTTAGAATTTTAAATAATATAATTGCGTAATTTTTGAATATTTTAGACAAAATGAAGGAGAATAGATGTGATACAACGTAGTTTATTTCTATATGCCTTATTTAATGAAGAGGTCCAACCGGAATTGTGCAGAACACAAACACTTAGATTTCATACGAATAGATTGAAAGATTGCGGAGTCTAAAGGAGGTTCAAGAAGTTGCTAGGGGGGGGGGGGGAAGAGTCAACCCATTTTACTCCTGTCTAGTTACGACCTTACTTTAACAAGAGGGGGGGGGGGGGCATCATTTCTGTGTCAAATGTTTAACTTTCTTTTGTAAATTAGATTTTTAGGAATTTATTTTGCAACCAACTTGTCAATAAATGTCTATTTTCGTAAGCTCGGATTTTTATAATTGAAATTAATTTTTTATGGACTCAGAAAGAGAAATAGGGATTACAATCAAAACAGGTAATAGTATAGCCTCAAAATCATCAATACTGATAATACTTAGTATATTGTATATAAAACAAAGCATTCTAAAATGCATCAAAATTTTAAATATCAGCAGATTCAGCCAGGTGGGAAGGCCTACTAATTGGTTTGAGCTCAGCAAGCCCCACCGCAAAAAAATATCAGCATAAAAAATATTTTATTCATTGAAATAGGGCGATTTGAAAGAATACTTACTTCGACATGAAAAAACATTTTTTTACACCCCACCCCTCCCTGCAATTAAATGACTACAGTCGTATTCACGAATAGCTTCGACCCCGGGTTACGCGCCGAACCCGGGCTGAAAGTTCAAATGGCATTCATCATCTACCTGGCTTGATCAGGTTGAGACTAGAAACTAAATCCGGGTCGAGTAACTCAATCTTCGTCAAGCCCAGGATCGGATCGGATATCTGAGCTTCAGATTAATTGACAGAAGCAGACATTTAAGATGAAAATCATAGTTGGTATGGTATTGAATTAATAATATTAACGGCATTAACATGTGTAACTAAATTTTAAAATATTAAAATGTAAGTATCAGATAGAAGAAAGTTTTGGGATAGGCACATCCTACTAGTTTTTATTTTTCTTGCGTAAATAAGATAACAAATTACACTTAAAGGAGAATATCAATAAAATTTATGTATGTTTGTATGTGTTTTTAAGTCAGCCAATTATCTGCACTTGGGATATAGGCCCTAAAGTGGGTCTTTCTATTGGAATCTAACCCGTATTTCCAATAAAAGTTATGACATTTCGTGTTAATCCGACTGCAACAGAATTTTCTTGTGGATAATTTAAAGATCCGCACAGGCCGAAATCTCTAGGTCCAGTCCATTTTTTATTTTGCAGTAATAAGGCCTGTCCCGCGCAAAAATCAGTGAGATCAGAACCCGACGCAATTTCTACAAACAATTTCGATTTTTCTTAAATTTTTACAATGATACACTTGAGTCTCATTTAATCAATATTGTATGCATATTTATGAGAAAATTTTACAGTATACTCTAAAATACTATATTTTTATTAGCCATAGAATACAGAATATCAACACAGATGACCATTTAAATTCTTAAACTATTACATTAAAAAAGAGAAAAACAAAAAAGAAAAGTAAAGACATAAAAATATAGGGTAGATGTGCCAGTAATGAACCCCCTTAAGGAATTTTTTTAAACATTTTTTTATTAATAGTTTTAATTATTATATTCCAATTTTTTTATATTATATTAATCTTTCGACAATATTTAACTAATCCCATAGTTACATTTCCCAATAGAAATAAAAATTTAATTTTAAATAATAGAAATAAGTCTAATCACCCAAAAGGCCAGTAATAGACCACCTATGTTCCAGTTATGGACACCCTACATTCCAGTAAATTGGCCACCCAACAAAAAATAATAGATAATTGTTTTTTCAATTGTATTTTGCTCTAGAATTCAATGAAAGCATACTAATAAAACAAAATATTAAAATTTAAGTTAGAAATTCATTACATTAAAGGATTTATAATGAAAAAACATAAAACAAAATATTTAAATTTAAGTTATGAATTTATTATAATCAAGGATTTATAATGTGGATATAAAACAAAATATTAGTGATATTATTAAAGTTCATTACATTAAAGAATTTATATTATAAAGACATAAAATAAAATATTTAAATTTAAAGGATTTATAAGATAAAGACAATGTTTTACTGAAATCAAGTTCAGATAAAAAAAAGAGACAATTAAAAAAGTCTCTAATCTTTATTCATATCATTATTTAAATGATGTGCTGTGCAAATATGAAATATAAATAACAAATCTTCAATTTTATCGTCACTTTCCGATAATCCAAACTATTCAATATGGAATTTTAGAATGCATTTAAAATGAAGAATGTTCTTGCACTATCCAACCATTTTCAGATAATCATATAGCCCATCAATTTGGCACAGATTGATTCCACAATTTCCCTTGAGAGATGCTTATATGGATATATTATCACTATTTGCTGAAAAAGATCCCATAACAGTGATTTGTTCTTTTTTGTTATTCAGTACTACATAATACACATCTTTAACTGATTTTGGTCCCAAAATTTTCCCTGTTTAAGAGCACAAAAGAAAATCAGTTTTAACTGCATTAAAAATTCTCTCTGTATGCTTTAGAATTTGGAAGAAGATATTAGTAATTTCTTCCAAATATGATTCTATATTTCTGAACCAACTTAAAACAACTTATTTGTAACGGCATGTCTAGATTTTGTCAAATGTTCTGCTTGTTTTTATACCAATTTTGGATGTCTTCTTAAAAACAACTATTTATAAAGAAACTGCCTTTATTAAATTCTAGTAGGTAAAATTTAAGTATTAAATTTAATTATTTAGCTATTCAGTTAAATCAAAATGTTTTATCTCTAGTGAAATTACACTTTTAGTATTGGTAACTTGGGTGGTCCATTACTAGAAAATCATGGAATAAGCAATCCAGTAATGGAACACCCCTCCTAAAATCTTAAAAATAAATAAAATTTTGTAAATGACCATTAGATAGATGAACTTCAAAGTTTTGTATTTCTATTCAAACAAAAACATTCGATTTTTACAAGAAAATAAAAATGATATAAATTAAGTAAGTAAAGTCAGCTCTTAGCATGTTCATGAAAATTTTCAGTAAAACTGTGAAACTTTATTTTCTGCTTTTTAATTGCTTTCATGAAAAGTGTAAAAAAATAATCCAGATTATAGAGCATGCAAGGGGGAGCTAAGAAAAAAATAATAATAACTTAACTATCATTTATTATTTTTTATAAACGAAAAACTGCGAGGTGGCCCATTACTGGAAGGTGGTCTATTACTGGCACATCTACCCTAGTTCAGAGTGAAAGAAGAGATATAATTAAAATCATCACACTTTTGAAGCTGTATAATAAGTAAAGCGTGGATTTTTGAAAATATTTTTCGATAATAGTTAAATTATATTTCTAGGGATTCCGTAACAGAAGTTTATTAATGCTATTACTATTTTTACAAAGCGAATTGCTTGCCCAGGACGTCCTAGAAGCAATTAAGTTCAGTTCTGACTCAGCCCAAGTGTGTAAAATAAAATGTAAGACTGATCCTGTATTGAACTCTAATTACTGAATATTATTTCTGTACTGAACTCTATTAGACTCTAACACGAAGGCCCCACCAGTGGCCGTGATTTTCTGCCCTCGAAATTGGTCCTGGGTTCGAACCTAATCGTGACCGTCGGCCCAACCGTTCGAAGTTTTCCGCGGTTTTCTTCGAACCTTGGATTTCCTTGCATAAATACGGTTAGGTTCTCTTAGAAAGACACCCACTGAGGCCAATCACCCCTTAGGGCTTATATCCCTGGAGATGATAACTGGCCGTCATAAACAAAACAATCAACTATAACACGAGGAAACTGTCGGACGCCGATCTCTCTCTACGCTAAACATGTTACATTATTGTTAGCATCAAGCAGGACCTGATTACCGCACAGGGCAACTAGGAAGTGGCCTTGGGTTTACTGCTAAGGAGGGCCCAAATTTAATAAAATGATATAGAAAATATTTTTTAAAAGTGCAGTTTCCAGCATTTATTTTAAGAAAAAAAAAAAAACTATTTTGATTTGGCAACTGTATGATAATCTAATGATAACCCCTAATATACTCCCGAGAAAAAAAAAAAGAAAAAAAGAAAAAGAAAAAAAATCTAGCTTTTATTTTGATGCGAGGAGATCTTGAAAAAGAGGGGCCTTGGGCCCCCTACCATTTTAATCGGGCTCAGTATATTGATACTGTCAAGCTAGCATATCATCGACTTGTGTTTCGTCCTGGTTCGTGCAATACACTTATACTTATCCTCGTTTCAGTCACGTCCATTGAAAATTGTTCATATTTTATCAATTCATGTTTTAATTTTGATACCTTTTATATCGAGCATCGAGCCAGTCAGTCTATTCAAAATTCTTTATTCCTTGTTTAGGGGGCCCCACCAGTGGCCGAGAGGTTAGAACCTCTCAACTGGTAGACGGCAGGTGCTGGGTTCGAACCCAATCGCGGCTGTCGGCCTAACCGTTCGGAGTTTTCGTGGTTTTCTTCGAACCTTGCGTAAATACGGGTTAGGTTCCCTTAGAAAGACCCCCACGAAGGGCGCTCCCCCCTTGGTCCTATATCCCTAGTGTAGATAATCGGACGACAAAAATCAACCAACCAACCTTGTTTAGGGCACAGCACATCTCAAGGAGAACATCAAGTCATATAAATTGTTTTCATAGTGCTGCCATCTGTTGATCACACTCTTCTCCAGAAACTAGAAATATCACGAATCGGAATTTTTTTTTCGTATTTCATGACTACTGCTTTTTATTTAATACAGGAAAAAATACAAATATACTAATGAGTTTATTCATAAATAACAGTTTCATTGTTTTTGTTATAGTTTATTATTCTCAAAAGATTAGGGCCTTTTTCTAAATATTCGTATATCGGCTATAATTAAGCAAACTTCACTAGGAAAAAAATCAGGAAGCTTTTACTTAAAATGAAGTTTTTCGTGGTATAAGAAACACAAAATTCTCATATTAATAATAATAATATTTTTATTCGTGATGCAATGTGTATTTTCAAGCATTTTACTTAATTTAGGGGCAAGAATATATCTATCTCTAAATAATTATTAAACTGAATAAATCAACACCAAATTCTTAATATGATTTTTGTTTATTTATTTTCAGTTTATTTGTAAGTTGAACAGTTTAAGAATAAATCTCCAAATAAAATATAAATACTTTTTTTCCTACACACAAAATGTAACAGAACCTCTTTTGCTCGAAATAAAAAGCACCAAAGTCTCTTATTTACTGATTTATTTAATTGCTTATTTTTCAGCTATAAGTCAAATATTTTCTCTGCAAACATCAAATGAACATGATTCGTATTTACTCATATATAATACACAACCTGAATTTGATAAGGGGAAATGTATTTAAATAATTTTTTTCTAAATTTCCGGTGTGAATTCAACAGTACAGAAATACAATTACCTACTCCTCAAAGGGTTAATATTTTAAGTAATTATAGGTTGCATTGTGAAGAATTATCATTAGTTGTTGCATATTTTATCATCTCAGATATGTACATCTGTATAGGAAAGGTTATCAGTACCTAACAATTCATTATAAAATGTCTACCAATTTAAATTTCATAATTGGAAAATAATTACTTAAAAGTAAATTAATAGTTATTAAATTTAATTTTTAATGGATATTTTAAAATAATTATTAAAGTCAATAGTAGTTATCTTACTGAGTATCTTTTCACTATTTTTTTAACTTAATTTCCCTGTTGGCATCACTGCTTGGGGGCCCCCTTCAAGCCTCTGTATCCAGGGCCCCCAAATTTGTAAATAGGTCCCTGTGCACATCCAGCTCTTAAAAAATAAAAGTTTGGAAAAAGAGTACACTGAAAAAGATATTAGCAAACAGTGAACAAAAATCGTCTTTTTTTTTTTTTTTTTTTCATTTTTATTTCTGAAAAATGTTTCGAGAAAATACTTAACTACACTATAAAGTTAGTTTTAAAATAAAAGTTCTATGGCTTTACTTTTCTTTCGTTACGTTATTCATTTTTTAATTAACATTAGCTAATTTTTGCTCTAAGACCAAATGCACTGCGATTTGATTTTTTTTTTTTTTATACAAAATTTAATTAGGCTTATTAAAAAGTCAGTATTTAATGTTGAAATTTATCAGTCCTATTTTGTAGCATACATTCAAAATGAAAAAGATAATATTTTTCAAAAGTAAAAAGTATTGCGAACCGACGAGGATGGGATTCGAACCCACGCGGGCAGAGCCCAATGGATTAGCAGTCCATCGCCTTAACCACTCGGCCACCTCGTCACATCAATTCTTGGAAACATGGGTATTAAAAATAAAATTAAAGTGAATACTTATTAATATATTATTTTTGCTTAAGTTTAGTCAATAATCATTGTTAAAATAAACAAAAATGGTGATTTTAAAGTTTTAATCCAAAAAAATTCTAGAATTTTACTTCGTTTTGCTTGTGAAAAAAATCAGCTAAGAATTTTGAAATTGTTATATCACATTACTTATCGCTTGTAAAATCACAAAGAAATATAACAATTGCGCATTTATTATTTTTTTAAAAGCAGAATCATAAGATAATTTTCCAATGTTAACAAATGAAAGTCGTAGACTAATAAAAAGTAAAATCACAAATAATACGAGCAGTTAGTACAGTAGCTGTCATATCTTGACGCTAAATCAAATAAATGCTAAAGTAAAGTTTTCCCGCAATAATATTATGCTGTTTCCACCTTAAAGAAAAACAACTGATTTTTTTTTTTTTTTTTTTTTTTTTTGAAAAATATACAATCTGAAATCCTCATGTAATGAAAAGTAGCGAAAGTGTATGTGGATTTTCCCCTCGGCCAAGGCGCTGAGAAGCAAAAGATCCCTATAGGGAAAATTATGAACTTCCCAGATCAGAATGATCGGTTATCTTCTCATTCCACTGTTCTACCTGTTCTCCTCCTCCGACATTCCAATCGGCGCCGTTCTTTCCTAGTAAATAATAATAATTATTATTATGCTAACAACATGCTTTGTGTCTAAATAGAAAAAAGAAACACCTGGAATTTCATGGGACTTCTTGAGCGCCAACAAATGAAAACAGCGGCGTGCGAAAGGGGGATGGGGGACAGTCGCTCTGGTCGCGAGAATTTATAGGGGGTCAAATTTATACTACCAACGTCATTTTTGGTCTGTCACAAGCAGTGGCGCAGCCAAGGGAGGTTTTTTTTTTTGGGGGGGGGGAGGGTTAAACCCCACCCAGAACTAAGAAAAATTACTCTAATTGTCGCTTATATGAATCAAAACCAAAAATTAATATTTAAACATTTCGGTGTTTTTTGGAATGCGCCGCTTTGTTAAATCAGATTTTATTTAACAAAGTGATTATATTATGTATTTTTAAAAATTAATCGAAAAGTTTCATGTTGTTAAGCGCACATTTTTAAAAATTGCTGACTGATTCTATTTACCAGTGATTCAAATAACAGGCGAGTATTTTTATCTGAAACTCAACCCCCCCCCTCCCCCCTAGAACCGAATTCTGGCTGCGCCACTGGTCACAAGAAAAATTTGGCAGGGGAGGGGGGGGGGGACTAAATTGAAATTTTGCCCGGAGCACAGTTTTTTCTTCGCACGCCCCGAACCAAAAGACCGGAGGTTCTCCTTCTGCAAAAAAAAAAGGAATAAAAACTTTATTCAAAATTACTTGTTTAGCCGTATTTTATTTGTTAGTGTTAATTACTACCTTATTTTTATTTTTCTTCTTTTCTGCTATAGTACTATTAATGCTGAGAAAACAGTTTTACAAGTTTTAGAAAAATTACCTAAACTAGAAGAAAATGACACTGGGTTTAAACAAATTTGATTTCCTGTATAGAAATCTGAATTTACTAAGATAATAATGGATTAATTATCAAGGATCTAAATATTTTTTATTATGTAAATACTATAAACATTTAATTGTTAAATCTTCACTTATATTGAAATATCCACCTTGAAATTATGAATTGGAACTAATGTGCTTACAAAAAGATCAGTTACCGTTATTCATGTGAAAGGCAGTTAAAGAGTAATTGTACGGTATTTAAAAGTTTAGTGTTGCAAAGTGTTGTATACAGACACTTTTCTCCGGGAGGATTTTCTGCAGGGTTCGCACAGTTCTACCACTAAATGTTAAGAATATTTTCAAAGTGTTTCACTTCAGAAAAACATCGTAAAATCTGTAAATGAAGGTGGGGATTGCGAATATCGTTGTTTAAAAATTAAATTTTCTTATTATTAATAGTGGTGCCAGAGTCCTTGGAAATTCCAAGGAGTGTGCGAACCTTGGTTTTCTGTCAGTGTTGAATTCAGACAGTTTTCTTCGGGAGGGATTTCTGTGATGCAAAATCTCGAATTTTCCAGGGGAGGAATGTCCCCCCCCCCCGGGCAACCCCCGGAATTCAACACTGGTTTCTGTGACTACGGGAGTAAGAAAGGAGATATAGAAATCCAGGGGGGAAAATGCACTTTTTGATAACTGAAAACTCAAAATATCAAATCTTTCGGGGTAAGGGGGGAACATCTCATTGCTTCGAGGAAGAATGTTTCCCCCGAGCCACTCCCTGAATTCATATTACGATTTTCAGGGGCTCCGAAACCTGTCCCGTATGACTATTGCACGGAACGCCAAAAGTTCGATGTTTCTTGCTCTACAAATTATTATTAATATATATATACAGTCGAGTCTCTCTATAACGAAACTCCATACATCGAATTTCTCTATATATCGAATTTTTAGTAGAAACGGTTCCCTTTTCGCATGATTACATTAAAAACAGTCTCTATATAGCGAAATATCGATCTCCATATAACGAATTTTTTCATAAATTGGTCTTAATTTACTCAGTTTTAAAAGGCTACGAAATTATACGGAATCAATTTTCCATCACTTATTTTTAATTTATCGTCAATGCTAAGGGTTTTTTTTTTTTTTTTTTTATTTATTTATTTTTTTTTTTTAATTACTTTTCTTCTTGTTCTTTAAATCCAACGAATTTATCCAATCTCCCACACACTTTTCCACATCCTTCTCAAAATAGAGTCAATTGGATTGATGCTCATGTAAGAAAGGAATCAATGAGAGGCACATAAAAGAGGCTGTGAAACGAAGGAAAATGTTAACTACAATTTTTCATTCCTTGCTACCTTGCTAAAATTTGAGCATTTTTTTTTCTTTTTTTAGAGCGTAACAGTTTTAAAATCAAAACAACAAAAAATCACAGATTTTTTCGTCTGAAATTAATGCAAGTCTTTCTTATTTGATTTTCACTAAGCTTTCAATTAAATGTCTATTCTCTTTTTTGAAACAGCTTAAATAATTAAGAAATAAAATGTTAGGTTAATATTTACTTTTAAACATTTCAAATTATTAATTCAAAAGATCAAAAATAATATTTGTTCGAATTTCACACATTAAATATGATTTTAACATCATTCTCTATACATCGAATTTCTCTATATAACGAATTTTTTACTAGAACGGTGGATTTCGTTACATAGAGACTTGACTGTATATATATATATTTCTTTTTCATTTTGCTAATCTATTCATTAATCTCCACCAAGTCAAAAACTAGTCGTTGGAGGCTACCGTAATACTTACCCATCATTTATATGCATATGAAAATAAAATATGTGAAAACAATTTATACAATGTATTTCAATTCCAAAACTAAATTTAAATGTTGTTAATACACATAGTAATACTCTATTAATGAATTGTTGATGCACCAGTTTCAACAAATTATATAAAACGCCAAACTACTCAAGAAGTACAAACTACGTAAAAGAAACATCCTTATAACTCCAAAAATAATAATCATATTAACTAACAGTTTGCTGCGTCGGATTAAGCGTCTCATTTTCAATTAAAATATACCTCTGAATTGAAATTTGAATGAAATACAGGATCATGAAAAATCGAAGAATGTAGAAAACAGGATTACAAATGACAATGATCGACAACTAATAATCCGATCGACTTCGTTCTTTATGCAAAATTTGTATTTTTTTATTGCCTTTTACATGCATTCCTTAAAATAAAAAAATTCGAAAATTTTTATGTACCTTTCATCAGAAAAATTTTTTCGAGAATCCGGAAAAAATAGTTCCGGATAATCGAGGTTGCTGATATTCAATAGGCTTCGTCACATTCTTACATACCAAGTACATACAAAATTTCAAGTCTCTATCTCAATTTGTTCGTGAGATAGAGCGTTTACAGACAGACGGACAGCAATTTTTTTTTTCTAAAAATATGTTTTTCGAAATCTCCAGTGTCTAAAACGTGTAAATCCGTCAAAAAAAAATTTCGATTTTCAAAACGATTGCAAGACTTACCCTATACTACGTATGATGGGTAAGTAACAGTGAAACCTTGTGCAGACAGAACATATCAATAATGGAAAAATTCATGGTCCCTTACAAAGGGTAATATCATACAAATTTACCTCCTTAGACGAAAACCTCTCTAAAATAGAATTTTTAGAAGTTTTTATGGAGGTGTTTTGTTTTCACAAGTTTTATTGTGCTTGATTTAGTAAAACCTGTGTAAGTGGGACCTCTTTAAAACGGAATTATGTATTTTAACCAAAAATTTCATTGTTCATAAGGTAAAAATGCTACACAATTAAAATTTTCTAAGCTAGAATTTTGCTACAATCCCTAGTTATTACGTTTTTACCAGTTTTATTATATAAGATTATTGTGCTTATTTAGTATATCGAAATCTGCGAAGACGGAATTACAGGAACAAGGTAAAATCTGTTAAACATTCGTTAAAAGGCTTTCATCGTAATGGACACAACTGTGCAGTATTTCTATACCGTAGGAACAATAACATTTTTTTTTTATTTTTAAGAGAATATACAGAAATAAAGAGTTCCGTTTTTATAGGGTTATTTACTGTATTTTTATGTCCCGATTTAGAAACCGATGTTCCTTTTTATTTTATATCCCTGTCCAACTTTTTAATACTTTCCAACATAATTGAAAAGTGTTTATGGATTCGGCTTATCTGTCTAGGGCCGAAACTAGCCTTTTTTGCACCCGGGGTAAACATGGATTTTAGCCCCCCCCCTACTCCTCTGCAAAACATCATATTTATAAAGAAAATTTTATTAATTTTATAATAGCCGACTTATTTTAAAATTTAAAATATGTAATCGTAAAATATGTAATACTGAATTACATAATATATTTAATCAAATATGATTTATTGAAATCTTGAAAACGGAATTTAAAAGAATCGAAAAAATTCCGCTCGATATAGAATCCAAAGAGGGCGAATTTAACAATACCCTACTAAACATTGATGTGAGAAAAATCGGCAAACTAATCTTCATTTGGTGCCTTTTCGTTCTGGAATCTTTGGCATATGTCCCCTTCGCCCCTCCCCCTAGTTTCAGTCATGTGTCTGTCTGTCCGTCCGTCCATCTGTCTGTTATCTGCTTTAAATCGCGTAAATATAGTTCCATTTTCATGAAAGGAATATTTGTTATTTGGGTTTACTATGGCATGTTGGTATTGAAAATGAAGTGTGTAGTCTTTACGGGTCATTTACAGGGACACTCAAAAAAAACTCTATTACATTACGGTCTATGGGAAGAGTTCGTTGGGGGTATTTTAATGATTTTACGCTACTTTAAGTATATTGATATTGATATATATCAATGAAGTTGTTATACAATATGGTGTACATAGAATTCATCATTCATTTACAGGGACACACAAAATAAGTTGGCTACAGAAGAAAATGAACAATAATTGACCTATTGAAATCTACAAATAATAATTGCTGGAAGTGCGTTTTGCGTAGTAGAATGTAATTTTACGTTTAACTGTTATTTAAATATTACTTGCTGTTTGTGAATTATATAAATCATATACAGGGCCGCACAAAAGTTCTTGACAAGATTCAATTATTGGCAGAAATTCTTGAAAGGAAATTTTCATCTGTTCTATGCTTTTAACTGAACTAACTTTTAGTATATATGTATTATGGACACATATCTATAGTCATATACTATACAGAGTTGCACAAAAAAAATCGATTATTTTCTCGATTATTCATGGCAATAATGGAAATTGGATTTTTAATTTGCATAATGGCTATGTGTTTTCCAAATTTTTCAATTAGACATAATCTTTCACCTTAATAAACTGCAAAGTTTTGAGATAGTATGTTGAATGGATTGGAAAGGGTTTCATAATCTATGCTGTACCCATGGTTTTCCGTTCTTGTTGTAATATCACACCTGGTAATACTATTAAAAAGAAAAAACAAAACGAAGAAATTTTTAATTTTTCTTCTCATACGTGAATAGAAAAGTGTTGAATTCATGACAATTTTCGAATTATTTTTACTCTATTCGTTACGTTTTCGGATGTCCTGAATGCGATTTGAGAAATTTTTGATCGATGTCTATCTGGTGCCAAACCATCTATCTACTAAATGATTTTTTTAGACGCTGTAAGTCAAAAACTAATGAACTAAATTCCATGAAACTTTTAATATTGACATGAGTTGTCGTTTATTAGATTCCAAATATGTAATTTTCGCTAAAATCGATTAATTAAAATATTAATTAAACAAGTTAGAAATTGCACGTGAAGCGTAGCAAATAAGGTGCGTTCGTACTATAACGAAGTTTTAAAAATATCACTCATAAAATTGTAAATAGTTAATTACAATTAAAATGCGCACCAAACAGTGTTCTCCCTATACCATTATGCAATGAAATACTTTTGTGTGGCTTTGTAAATCAAAAACAAACGTTCTTTGCACTACAAATTATGCAGAATGTATATTATAATATATACTTTATAGATGGATATCAATTTTATTATGTTCGAATGAGTGCAACACCATTAAAATGCATTTGAAACATTTTTCCCCATTGACCGTAATGTAACGGAATACTTTTGACTGTCCCTGTAATTGAACTAAGCATCCGATTTCGATAAAATTTGAAATGATACAAAATTATGTAATAATTATGTATTTTAAATTTCAAACGGTTAAAATGCATTTGAAACTTTTTTCCCCATTGACCATAATGTAACGGAATTTTTTTATTGTCCTTGTAATTGATCTATCCATCCAATTTTCAGAAAATTTGAAATGCCTTGACAAAATTATGTAATAATTATATATTTTTAATTTCAAACGATTCGGTTGGGTAGTTTTTGCGTTGTTACATGCGGACGGACGGACTGAACGACAACTATAGGTGCAACGTATTTATATAATTACGAACGCACCTAAAAATGAGCTTTTTAAATGAAAAATAAATGTTTTATAATTCCATATTAGCGGAAGAAAAAAATCATATTGTGATTGTCTTGTGGTATATAAAATTTGTACAAATATTGCATTTATAGATTTGGATTTGCATTTATAGATCGATACATATTTTTTAACGCTAAACCCAAATATGTAAATTTCGTAAAAATCGTTGAATAACTTTTATTTTATCTAAAAATCGATTTTAAAAAGAAAAACAAATGCTCTTCTACGTGCCTTATTTAAATCTTAGCGTTTCTTCACTAATTATTATTATTTCAAGCCCATTTTTTTTATTATAAGACACATATCAGATATTACTACGATAGAGACTAGCAAACTTCAACCATTATTGGGCTGTGTTTGTTATATTTGGGAGATGGGGAGGGGAAGGAATATATTTTGATAGGATATCGCGATTAGTTCACGTGACAGATATTATGATAGAGACTTATTTTAAACGCTATAAATAATTTTATAATGACACTCTATAACATTAAAGTGAAATTTTGAGTAACATATACCACTATTTTTTAATAATAATTTCAGATTTTTTTTTTTTTCTTGATTTCAATTCAAAGTATCTCGAGTTCTATGCATACGATGACAACAGGGGTCGATCTATTCAACTTGATACATGAGGATGGTTCGATAGTTTCTGTCCCAAGTGTATATAAAATATTTATACTGCGATGGTTGATAGGGAATATCGAAGCCTAAAGTCTTGTCTGAATGCTCAAATTCAGAACCGTAGATGCTGTATTAGCATATTTTTTTCTTTTAGACATGAGAGGGATATCTAATTTTTTAAGTTTTTTTTAAGGGTGTTCTCAACTGATCTGCTTAATAAGCGCAAAAAGTTTTGACACATTAGCAAATTCACTTTTAACGGAAAGATATAAAATTGGACGATCTGGCAATGTAAGCCCTTTCGAATCGAACTCAGTTTTCCATTTTATGATAATTAAATTAAATACCAGATTATAAACCATTTTGATCACGTGATCACGCGATCTTCTATCTTTCGTTGACTGGTTTTTCTGCTTTTGTCGGAAAATGCGATTCAGAACATCATTTTTTAAGGCTTGTTCTGAAATATCTATTGCGTTTGCACAAAAATAGAAAAATGAGTGCAATTAGATAGTTTTTGAATAACAACAAATGCTAGTTTCATGCATTTTCGAACAAAAATGAATTAAAACTTATGTCACAAAGTTGCCCATTTTGATTTAAGAACACCCTTAAGAGAGCGATGTTGAAGGAGAAATGTTAATTTGGAGTTCATGGGGCTGGATTTGTGACAGTGGATGAGACGTTACATCACTACGATCTCGAATTCAAACGACATTAGCCACGTCTCGTGAACTGTCACAAATCTAGTTCCATAAGCTTCAAATCAGCCTTTCACTTCACCGCACTCTTTCAGCCCTTCCTCCAAAAATATGTTAATGTAGCAACTATGGTTCTCAAATTGAACATATAGGCATCTAAGACATTAGGCTTTGATGTTCCATATCAACCGTCGCAATACAAATGTTTTATATACACTCGGGATAGTAATTGTTAAACTATCCTCGTTAATTGTTAAAATATTTTAGTTCTACTTTTAATGTAAAAAAATGGCGCTTTGATAACGTTTTCTTTCTAACTGTGCCGCGTTTTAGCTGTCTGTCAGCAAACGATTTCTCAAACACCTATGGTCGACTCTAGGGATGGGCATTATTTAAAGTATTAGTATAAAAAACATTGTTACTATATGCTGGAACCTAATATAGCGTTAATATGTTAACGAAAAGTCCCTGTCAGGACTTTGAAACGATTTCTCAAACACCTATGGTATACTCTAGGGATGGGCATTATTTAAAGTATTAGTATAAAAAACATTGTTACTATATGCTGGAACCTAATATTGCGTTAATATGTTAACGAAAAGTCCCTGTCAGTGGCGTAGCAAGCGGGGGCGGTCCGCCCCGGCTGTCACCCTCTAAGGGGTGACGCCCAACCCTTATTTGCATATATAGTATGTATATATAGAAACTTATAAGATTTTGGAAAAAAATTCTGAAAAAAAAAATAGCGCACAAAGCAATAGAGTTAGTTTTCTTTTCTTTGAAAATGTGAAAATTTATACAGAATGAAGTATCTAAATAGCACATGCACCAGGAAACAAAAACCTACCTATCCAAAGTGAGTGGCAAAGAAAATTTTAAAAGAAAGAATTTTCTTTGTCATATAGACACCACATTGGCTTATGCAGACATTTTTTCATGCAGGACTAAAGGCAAATAAGGGATAGTATGGTCATTTGTTATAATAAAGTAAAATTGAGATTGAAAAAATATGACGGATCGGAAGGGGGGGGGGGTGACACCATTTACACCCGCCCCGAGTGTCACCAATCCTAGCTACGCCACTGGTCCCTGTTAATTAAATAACATAAGATTTTAAATGGCAGCGTCTTCATTCATTTGCCTTAATCAAGAAATCAATTTCGCATCTCTAAAATAGAGCAATATTCACTAAAAATGTCCTGAACCGTTTCTCTTGAGAAAAAAAACTATTTTTAACCAAAGACCATGTTACAAATAAAAAGAGAAAAATTTGATTGGATCAAAAATTATATCGATATCAAAAAACAAACATTTCCTCCCCGTAGAGGGGCCGTCCATTAATCATGTGATGTTTTTTTGGCATTTTTAACCCCCCCCCCTCCCCCTTGGTGATATATGGTGAGGTTCAAGACTACCCTTCCCCTACCCCATATCACGTGTATTTTTTAGTACCTACAAAGAATCTTAATTTTTTTAGAATATTTATTATAAAATACAGGTTCAAGTATCATCAACTTTTATTATAGAAAAAAAAACTACAATAATAACCTTAAGGGGTAAACAGAAAGGTTGTAAGTTGTTTTGGACTGACATAAAAATAATGAAAGAAATGCGAAAAACTTTTTTGTAGTAATACATAAACATAATTTAATTTACAATGTCCTCAGACCACGGATTAGCAAGACTTTCTTCAACACCAATAACTGGATAAGCATCTTGCAAGTTAGTTGTAGACACAGTGCTTTGTTGAAGATTAACATCGATTTCATCAAGCCACTCGGCGTCATCATTTTCGCGTACTACGCAGAGAATCTCTCTCGACCTACCATTCGTTCGTCGCGTGAGGATGCGAGAAGGACAGAGATTGTGCATTTCTAGACTATTATTGCTCAGATCACCTATTTTAGACATTGTTTTAATGCAAAACGTACAAGGTTAAACAATTTACGCATGTATTCAGTGACAAAACAACAGAATAACTGACACTGACAAGCTGAGTCCGGCAGGCGCTTGTCGCGGCTCTCGCGGGAACTTCACTTCGTTCGTTGCCTGGCAACGGTGAATCAAGGTCACACTACAAGCCGCTTTCGATTTTGTACGCGTTTGACGAAAAAATAAATACACGAAACGCCGCTTTTTGGTTCAGTATCGCGCGTTTGCCGAAAAAATAAATACTCGTGATATATTACTACACCCCCCCTCCCCCCTTGTGATATTTCGTGATTTTTTTTATGGACATCCCCCCTCTCAAGCCTCGCATGATTAATGGCCGGCCCCAGAGATATTTTACAATATCATGTGCCGGACCCCTCCCCGCTCCCCTAAAATGATAACGTTATATTTGCACAGCCCCAAAGTGAACACGCTAGATTATTAGATCTAAATCTTTTCCGTTTGTACACTTACATTACAAATGCATTTTAAATCGAGTTTTGCAATATATGTGCCATTACATGTGCCATTATATGTGCCATTATTGCAATATATGTGTTACCAATGAAGAAAGCATTGATTTCTAACCCCCCCCCCTCCCCCACACACACACCAAGAAAAAGCAGTGAAACTCACGCTCAGAATCATTAAAATTATAAAAAGTACATTTTTGCAATATTTAAGTAAAATGCATTTATTTATAATTCTATTAGATATGGGATATATAGTATTTTTGGTTAACAGGTTACATCGTTCCACTCTTTTACAGGTAACAGGTTCCAACAACCTGTTATTTTTATAACATATAAATAACGAATTTTTTAATTAGAAGGCCTTTCAAACAAAACGTTTTAAATAACTTTTTGATGCAATTATTCATGCTATATTTTATTAAGATTAATCAAAATCAGTTTGTAATTAAAAACTTAACTTTTGCAAGACAAGACAAAACTTAATTAATTATAATGCTTTGAATTTCGTACATTTTTGGCATTTTCTGACACTAAAAACAGGTTTTTCCAGTTATAGTGATTAAAACATTAGAAATTCATACAATTCTAAATATCATAACTCAATATATTTTTAGCAAACAAGAATAAATTTTTACTGTTTTGCATGTTAGAACGTGAAAATCTCTTCAAAATAAAACTTATAGGACCCACGCATTGGATAAAATTTGTAATTTCTTATGTATTTAAAAATAATGTAAATTGATTTTTTTTTTTTTTTTTTTTTTTTATGTGATGCAGAGGAGAACAAAATTTGAAACATTTATATAACTGAAACTATAATTCTAAAACTAACGGTTTAGAAATTAGTTGTTGATAAATAAGAGACACCATGCATAATAATAAATACAGTTTTAACACGATTTCTAGCAAAAAATAAATAAATAAATTCGTACAGCATAGATTATGAAACACCTTCTAACACATTTAGAATGCCATAACAAAACTTGACAATTTACAAAGGTGGAAGACTGCGTCTTATTGAACAATTTGAAAAAAAACAAGTTGGAAATTGCACATGAAGCGTAGCAAATGAGGTGCGCTCGTACTATAAGTTTTAAAATATTCAAATCTTGCTGATATAGTAGAGCGTACTTTGGATACAGTATAGTGGTCGAAATCTTTGTGTTCCTGTAAATATGCAGGGAGTAATTTTTATTATACTTCATTAACGTATATCTTATTCATAAAATGTGAAGTAGTTTAATATAATTAAAACACGCCCCAAACAATGTTTCCCCGTATAACATTATTTAGTGGAATACATTTGTGCGGCCCTGTAATTTAATAATAAATATTCGCTGCATCACAGATTGTATGGAATGCATATTTTAGTATATATTTCATAGATTCATGCCAATTCTATTATGTTCGAATGAGTGTAACGTCATTAAAATGCATTTTAAACTTTTTCCCCATTGACCGTAATGTAATGGAAATTTTGATATTAACTGTAAATAATCTATGCATCCGACTTTCATAACATTTGAAATGACTCGACAAAATTACGTAATAATTATATGTTTTAAATTTCAAACGATTAAAATGCATTTGAAACATTTTTCCCCATTGACCGTAATGTAACGGAATCCTTTTGATTGTCCCTGTAATTGATCTATACATTCGATTTTCATAATATTTGAAAGGACTCGACAAAATTACGCAATAATTATATGTTTTAAATTTCAAACGATTAAAATGCATTTTAAACTTTTTTCCCCATTGACCGTAATGTAACGGAATCCTTTTGATTGTCCCTGTAACTGATCTATCCATCCGATTTTCATAAAATTTGAAATGACTCGACAAAATTATGTTATGATTATGTATTTTAAATTTCAAACGATTCGATTGGGTAGTTTTTGCGTTGTTATATGCAGACAGACAGACGGACAGACGGACAGACAGACGGACAGACAGGCGGACGGACTGAGCGACAACAATAGGTGCTACGTATTTACTTAATTACGAACGCACCTAAAAAGGAATAATGCATTTGAAAACACGATTTCTGCTATTACCATGAATAGACGTTAAAATATACGATTTTTTTTTCCAGCACTGTATGTGATCGACAGACGAATGTTTATTACATATAGTATGCTAAAAGTTAGTTCAGTTAAACGCATAGCACAGTTGAAAATTTCCATACAGCAATTTTAGCCAAGAAACGGATGTTGTTGAGAATATTTTTTCGTACTTGCATATGATCTAAAATTTGTACAAACCAAGTAACTTTTAAAAAGTAGTTAAACTTTAAAACGCATACCATTATGGAAAACGCACTTCCAGCAATTATTGTTCCATTTAATTTTAATATTCTTCTATACTCAAATTACTATTATATGTTCTCATAAATATGCGATAAGTTCTATGTACACCATATTCTTTAATGAGAAACTTGTAGTACACCACAGTGATGTATATCAATTTCAGTATGTTTTAAATACTGTAATATCATTAAAATACATAACGAGTGATTTTTCAACATAGGCCGTAAACAAATGGAATTCTTCTGAGTGGCCCTGCAAATGAACCAAAAACAAAACAAAAAAAAAAAAAGCTACACACTTCCTTCTCAAAGGCGAACATGCCATACTAAATTCTAATAATATACAGTAGACTCCCTCAAATCCGACAACCAGAAATCCGCACATATTTTATGAATGTAAACAATGAAACTTTCAGTTTGGATATTGGGGCAAAATTTTATTTTATTTTATTTTGTTTTGTATCAATTCCATATATTTTTTAATTTGAAATTTTCTTAATAATACTATATTCATGTTTTTTTTTTTTTTTTTCATGAAGGAAGAATAATTATTTTTGGAAAAAATTCAAGATATTGCTGATATCACTGATAATCACAATTTTCTTACCAAATATGTTTATGCATTTATTTAAGATTTTTTTTGGTTATTAACCCTGGCTAAACTTAAAAAAAAAAATCCTTATTTTATGATTTTGATGTGAATTTGTAATGTATTTTTGTGAGGCTAGTTTTGTTGAATAATTTCGGAAAAATACATTTAATCTTTATAATGACTATTTAATCAAACACTATTGTTTATTAGCTCGACCTTTGCTATTAGTACTTTAATCATTTAAAAAATTATCTAAATTTTTATTAATTTAGTTAATTACATATTTTAATATTTTATAATATTGTAAGCGTTCATTATAGTTCTGATTGCACTATTAATTGCACTCAAATTACTGAAAAAAAAAATGCAAACAAAGCAATGGCCAGAAATTCGCAAATTTCTAAAATCCGCACAACTTTTGGTTCCAAGCTATTCGGATTTGAGGGAGTATATCAATTTCATGGCAATCGGACTATATTTACACGAGTTAGAACAAGGATAGACAAACCGAATTCATAAACACTTTTCAACTACATTGTAAAACATTATAAAGGAAAAATTGATCCGCCACTTAATAGCGGTTACTCACATCAATCAATGCATATTCAAAGTTAATTTCAGAAGAACACAAAAATATTATTTACATACTTTTAATTGAATGCAATTCTTCAAATTAATTACAACTGTACTAAATTAAGTTATTTAAATTAACTTATTTCACATATTATAGGAGACTATTTTCTTTCTTTCTTTTTTTTCAGCGAAATAAAATCTTTTAACGCAAATACAAAATAAAAATAATAAAAGTATTTGCCGAAAAACAAAATTTATAGTGCCAAAATCCCCCCCCTCCCCCCCAAAAAAATTCCATGAGCATGTAGTAAAACCCTTTTAAATATTCAAAAACGAGTAAACCCGTCTACCACCCTTGCAACATCAACACAGAATCTTTCCCGATTGAAAATCATTTAATACTATCTTTTTCATTACTTCCGAAAACCATGAAGAATAAACAAACACTTTTAATCAAATGTCATTCACTCAGACAAAATTGTTAATTCTGTTATATTTATTATCAACATATTTTTTCTACTTCAAACGATTTTGTATCAAATGTTACAGTGACCACAGAAAATATTTACAGATAAATAATTTCAAACATGTTAAATTACCTGTTTTTATTCAAAGTTAGCTCGCGACAAATGATCATTATCTATTTTAAGAACTAGATTTACTGCAGCGACAAGAAAATATATCAGAATGAATCGGGGAATATTAAGGAATTATCTGTAGTTGTTTTTCAACTGCGGATTTCAAGTGAACTCAATTTGAAGTTCTAATGCAGCGCCGTGCGAAAGGAAGAGGGGGGGACGGTCGACCCGGGCGCAGAAATTTAGGGGGCGCCATATTTATACTACCAACGTCATTTTTGGCTTTTCACAAGAAAAAAATTAGTAAAGGGAGCGCCAACTGAAACTTTGCCCCGTGCGCAGTTTTCTCTTCGCACGCCCCTCATGTACACATTTTGGACGATTTAATCAATTTAAAAACTATAAATTGCATTTCATTTGAATGTAGTAAAATAATGTTCAGTTTTTTAAAATAGATTTTTTAGCTAAAATTGAGAATTAGTATTTAAGGCATAAAATTTAACCGACTCAAGGAGTAGGTTATGATTTCGACCTGTATGTATTTCTTGTTCACTCGTAGCGTCGTAACTTCCCTAAATATGAACCGATTTTGATAATTCTTTTTTTGTTTGAAAGTGTAAGATGCGGTCCCATGCGGGTAAGGTGCGGTAAGATGTAGTCCCATTTTAATTTCATTAAATTCTGATGATTAGAATTTTTTTAATAAAAAAATGTGGATTTGATATGTAAAAAAATAATGATTTGTCGCAAATCGTCTTTCATTGTTGCAACCATTTTCAAATCATAAGCATATTAAAATTATCATTCATTTGCGTTAGCGCCAAGTTTGAATCTTTTTACTTTCTTCTATCGTTACAAGAAGAAAGTATTGGATTCATGAAAATTTTCGACTTCTGGTTTTCGACGGATTTATACGTTTTAGAAGGTCCTGAACACGTTTTGACTATTTTTAGAAAATGTCTGTCTGTGAGTCTGTCCGTTCGTCCGTCTGTCTGTCTGTATGTGACAAAAAATTTGTGGGCGCTCTATCTCAAGAACTAATGCGCGAAATCTAATAAAATTTTATATTCAGTTAGACCTTGATATGAATTACTGCCTATTGGTTTTTGGTGAAAATTGGTCTGCAGGTGGCGCTGCTATACTACGTTTTTCATGATTTTCAAGATTGCTATATCTCAAGAATTAATGCACAGACTTTCACCAAACTTCAGATTCTGTGACCCCTTGATATACATAGACGCTGATTAAGTTTTGGTGTAAATTGGCCAGCAGGTGGCACTGCTATGCCACGTTTCATGATAACTATATCTCAAGAACTAATGCACAGAATTTCACCAAACTTCAGATTCCGCGATACCTTGAGATACATAGCCGCTGATAAGGTTTTGGTGTGAACTGCCCTATAGGTGGCGCTGCTATGCTACATTTTGCACGATTTTTGCGATAGCTATATCTCAAGAACTAATGCAGAGAACTTCATCAAATTTTAGATTCTGTTACACTAGAATATATAACATAATTAGATGCTGATTTCATTTTGGTATTAACCTTGCAACAGGTAGTGCAGCTATGCTGCATTTTGCACGATTTTTCCGATAGCTATATCTCAACAACCAACGCACAGAATTTCATCAAACTTCAGATTTTGTTACAAAATGACATATAACATAATTACACGATGATTACGTTTTGTTATAAAGCTTTCAACTGATGGTGCTGCTGTGCTATATTTTACACGGTTTTTTTTAACTAGCTATATCTCAAGAACTAATGCACAGAATTTCATCAAACTTCAGATTCTTTTACACCATAACATAATTAGACGCTTTTTTACGTTTTGGCATAGATTGTCCAAGATATGGTGTTGCTGTGTAACGTTTTGCAAATTTTTTGTTATAACTATATCTCAAGAACTAATGGACGAAATTCCATCAAATTTCAGATTCTGTTAGGTCTTGACATAAATAGGTACTTATTAAGTTTTAGTATAAATTACCCAACATGAGGCACTACTAAGATCATATTCTCAGAATATTAATTAAATTTTGCGTTTTAGGCTTTTCTGATACCAGAATTTCATTAGACTAACAAGGAAGGTCTCCATTGGAGGCATACTCAGAATTTTTTGAAAAAAATAGGAATTAAACTACTCATGTAGGTAATAAAGGATCAGTGAAAATTAGCGGCGGAATTACATTATTAGATATGTAAAAAAATAAAATATTTTGGAATAATTGGCGTGAAAAGCTGAAAGGGACGCGGGATTTGGCGAGCAGTGCATTTCCTCGCCAAAAGCAGACGATTTTAACGAATCTGAAAATTGATTTTAATTGACTTCACTGTTAAAAATCGGCAGCATTTACTGCAACGTCACTCCACTACTTTTATAGAATATCTCTCTTCTGACCAATAAGAATGCTCCATAGCACGGAGAATTGACTGTGTCATACACTGTTAAAAATCTGCTGCATTTTGTTGCGACGCACTCCACCGCCAGGGGCGTGCCAACGTTGTACAGCGCCTGTGTGCAGACCTACAATTGGCGCCCTACACCCCCCCCCCCCCCCCAAAAAAAAAAAAAAAAAAAAAAATTTCAAGTTCGTTTGGAAAAATATAAAATCTTTCAATATTTAATTTTTGGTATATTTAAGGTTATTTTCATCAGCACGGGAAAAACTTTTTTTTCATAAATCTGTTTTTCCGTTTATATTACAGCCATTATTGTTGTTCCTAATTTATTTATGTCTAAATTGAACTTTTTTTACCACTCTCTGTAGCGTCGAAGGTTACTGTTATGCGCATCTAATGCTAATATGTGCTCAGATTTCGATATTTTCAATTTTATGTTTTGAATTTTGATAAATAAATCTTACAATCATCACAATTATTTACACAGTATGTGATTAGACTGGAGAGAACGCAATGAGTGCATAACTGCTACTCTTAAATTTGGAAAAAAAATAAGAATCTTTGAGCATTTATGACTAAATCTAGCTTATTTTTGCCATCCCCTCTCCCTTTTCCCCTTTCCCCTCCCCTCTCCCCTCCCTCCCACAACGTCCGATTCAGAGTACAAGATTGTATAGATAAAAAGCATTTGTTCTGGTCGGAGGTTTATGACTCGAAAAACACAATTTTTCTCCAAAAAATAATAGTTAGAAGCGTTGAAAAAAGATAATATTTCGGCCGCCAGATGTAGACTTTATTCTATGAGTGCAAAAATCACAGTGTTAAACCGACGCATGGGCATCCCAAAATCTTCACAAACGGCTGATACTTGATTTCACCAGTTAAATTTTGTCCCATAACTGACGCCAGTCTCTCATATCTAAAATATCTATATTGAACAGCATTCTCAAAAAAGTTCTGGTTTTACAAGGTTTTTCTATTCAAGACTAGGACTGTCCAACGCATATTCCGCAGACGTCATAAGGGTGGGTCCTTTTGAATGTTTTCTTGGCACCCCATTCGAATGTTCCCTCAAATTATTTTAAAAAATCATATTAACCCTTAAATAGATGATTTTTACTATTTTCTATCTTCAATAGAAGAAAGTATTTAAATCGAAATTTTCTTCGACTTCCGGTTTTCGACGGATTTACGCATTTTAGGGGTCAGAGATTCCAAAAAACATGCTTTTACAAAATGTATGTCTGTTCGTGTGTCTATGTATACGTATGTCTCCATTGCACCATCGAAAAAATGTATGAAGATATGCATAGTATTAAACGAAATTTTTGTGAAAGTGTTTGGATATGGGTACTTGATCTTCCTTGAATTTGAAAAAAAATCTACTGTAAGGGAGCGTTGCAACACCTATTTTTCTGTTATTTTTAATATTGTACCACCTAAAAATGTATGAAGTTATGCATATAATGGATTTATAAATTGTTTGTGTAAGTGTTTGGCTATAGTTAGCAGGCCCTCCCTGAATTTGAAAAAAAGTTTGCTGGAAGGGGGCGCTATCATCGCGATGTCTGTATCCTTTTCTCTATTGTACCATCAAAAAGTGTATGAAATTATGCATAGAATTGAGCTAATTTTTTTGTGTATGATTATTTTTGAGTATAGCAAGCAGGTCCTCGCTGAATTTGAAAAACATCTGTCTATTGTCCTATTGTCCATCGGCTCATGCACAGACGGGATTTCCCGTCCTTTTAATCCGGCTATTTGTAAACAGCTCGTGATAACAGAATAAGGGGAACTATTGATTTAAATAAATATCATTATCCACATTAACTGGTTTTTACTGTGATTAGTTGACTGAAGCAGAAATTTAAGATGAAAATCAAAGTTGGCATAGTATTGAAGTATTAACATGTGTAACTAATTTTTCAAAATATACGTATGAGATAGTAGAAAGTTTTGGGATTGGCACATCAAACTAGTTTATTTAATTCTGAAAAATATATTTAAGTAATTTTTTGTTAATTATCTGGTAGAAAAATATTAAAAAGAATTATTTATGTTTCTGTCAGACATAATGTCACGCCTGAGTGACATAACAAAAAAAGCTCAATAAATAAATAAATAAATAAATAAATAAAAATAAGTTACGTACTTATTTTAAAATATTTATACTACACAATAACAACTATTCAACAATATATTTTTTACAATTCTTTTCATAGTTTTCAGAATTAATAATGACTATTTTTTACACTGAAAAAATCTGTAATTTTCATGGGAAAAAAATATATTTTATTCAGAAAAAAACTGTAAAAAACATTTGTTCCTGTTAAAAAAAAAAGGAGGTTAAAACTGGTTAATTTTTTTTTCTGTTCGAAAAAATGCGGATTGTGTAACTTTTACAGAAAAAAAAATATTTTTTACAGAAAAAAATTGTTTGAAAAATTACAGATTTTTTTCTGTAAATTGTACAATTTTCCGATTGCTGCCAAAGTTGATATGATATATTATTTCTGTCAATTTGATAGATTCCTTTTTTACTTACCCATCATACGTAGTATAGGGTAAGTCTTGCAATCGTTTTGAAAATCGAAAAAAAAATTTTGACGGATTTACACGTTTTAGATAGTGGAGATTCCAAAAAACATAATTTTAGAAAAAATTTTTTGCCGTCCGTCTGTCTGTCTGTCTGTCTGTCCGTCTGTCTGTCTGTCTGTCTGTAAACGCTCTATCTCCCGAACAAATTGAGATAGAGACTTGAAATTTTGTATGTAAGAATGGGACGAACCCTATTTAATATCAGCAACCTCGATTATCCGGAACTATTTTTTTCGGACTCTCGAAAAATTCGTTTTGATGAAAGGTATATAAAATTTTTCGAATTTTTTTGTTCTAAGGAATGGATGTAAAAGGCAATAAAATAACACACATTTTGCATATAGAACGAAGTCGATCGGATTATTAGTTGTCGAGATATTTGTAATCTTGTTTTCCACATTCTTCGATTTTTCATGACCCTGTATTTCATTCAAATTTCAATTCAAAAGTATATTTTAATTGGAAATGAGACGCTTAATATCCGACGCAGTTAATTGTTAGTTAATAGAATTATTATTTTTGGAGTTATAAGGATGTTTCTTTTACGCAGTTCGGTACTATTTTAGTAGTTTGGCGTTTTATATAATTTGTCGACATTAGTACATCAGCAGTTCTTTAATATAGCATTACTATGTATATTAACAATATTTAAGTTTTGTTTATGAATTGCAATGCATTGTATAAATAGTTTCACATGTTTTATTTTCATATACATATCCATGATGGGTAAGTATTACGGTGGTCCCCAACGACTAGTTTTTTTTTTAAATGTAGCTTATAAAGATAGAAATAAAATCGCCAGTTGAGCGCATTTTAAGCAGTAAGAATAAAAGAATATATAAAGTCTTCGTGATAAAAAAATCAGAAGAAATACAGACTTAACGCATGTTATTATACATAACACATAATAGCTCACCATAAGGCCTACAGAAAGCGCCAAAAGGAAAAAAAATAACTTCTGAGTTATTTTATGCATTTAGGGGTTAAAGGATGCTTTAATTAAAATAGATATTATTTAAATGGGGTTCTTTTTAATTGTTCCCAAAGACCATTATTTAGTATTAATTATTGAATATTATTAATTTGTTATTAAGTGACTAAAGTTTCTGAGCCCTTTGAAAACATTTTGAGATAGGTTACTCCTCTGAAAAATATAATTTCAAATTTACTGTGATTTATATTATTTCTGCAAATTATTTTTACGAAGATTTTTGTGTCAGGGACTTATGGCTATTACAATGAGATGCATGCGAATCGTGTAAAACGCTTGGGACGCATAAGTCTACCCTATTTTTATGACCTGATTATCGCAGGGAAGGCTTTTACCAATATTTCCAAATAATAGATTTTATCTTATTTATGACAGAAATTCTGCAGTAAGTCGATGATAGCTATTTAAAAATAAAGTGCCGCGACTACGGAAAATGGCCAAATTGGATCCCTTGAGGGCGCTGTGAGGCCTCGTCCGTAACACCATGTAATGGCCAGTATTGGCTGCAAACTCGTATAAATTAAGATTTAAAAATAATTAAAAGGAATATTGCCCAGTTAAACTGGTAGTATTGAGCTCACAGGCTACGCATACTAATTGTACATTACAGCTTTATATTTTCAAGGATTCGTGCCATTCGAAACACAAATTAATCGGAGAAAATACCTCCCCCCCATTTCCTCTTTTTATACTTAATCATTGAACCCTCTAAACTAATCAGGGATATGCTTTATCATATAAAAAATCTATATCCAAAATTCAGAGCAAATCGGATAATTCTTCATAAAAACACATTTATATAATTTAAAATGAGTTATTCCCCCTCTTTTTTACTTAACCATTAAACTTCCAAAACTATTCAGAGATTCGCATTATCAGAAAGAACCTACATCCAAAATTTAAAGGAAATCTGATAATTCTGCATAAAAACTCGTTTATCAAATTTAACGATAGCGTATCCCCTTTATACTTAAAAAAAGAACCCCACGGTTAATAAGGGAACATCTTATCACTATGAACTTGTATCCAAAAATTGAAGCAAATCTGTTAATTCTGCAAGAAAAACCATTAACATAAATTAAGAAGGGTAGTCCCACCGATACCCCATTAATATTTATCCAATGAATTCCCAAAACAAATCAAGGAGGCACTTTATCAGAATGAATCTATATCCGAAATTTGAAGCAAATCTGTAATTTTTGCATGAAAAATCCATTAACTTAAATTAAGGAGAAGGGCGGTTACCTCCTATCCCCCCCCCTTTTAGACTTACAGTCAAAGTTCTATAATCCGCACACCCATAATCCACTATTTTCCATAATTTATGTTATTTTACGAATGTAAATAATGAAATAAACAGTTAAAAAATTTACAAATTAGTAATCCAAAAACGATTTTTTTTTTTTTTTTTTTTTTTTTTAATGAGAAAACAGTGGATTATGGGTGTGCGGATTATATATAATCTATTGAACATTCTATAGAACTTTGACTGTATCTAATGAACTCGTAAAACTAATAGATTTTTTCTCATGAGAATAATCCTGTGTCTAAAATTTGAATGAAATCTGATAATTCTGCTCGAAAATCCCATTTATCTAAATTAAACGCAGGGGATTAGCCCCCCGTTATTATACTTATCCAATGAACTCCCAAAATTATGGCGGTGCCCTCCTCAGAATGATCCTATGTCTAAAATTTGAATGAAATCTGATAATTCTGCATGAAAAACTCATTTATGGAAATTAAGGCCGGGGGGGGGGGGGGGGGTTAGCCTCATCCCGCTCTTAATACTTATCCAATGAACTCCCAAAAACTAAACATGGCGGTGCCCTCATCAGAATGATCCTATGTTTAAAGTTTGAATGAAATCAGATAAATCTGCATGAAAAACCCATTTATCGAATTTAAGGGTGGGGAAATAGACCCCGTTTCCCTTCTTTATACTTATCCAGTGAACATCTAATACTTATCACGGAGACGCTTCATTTTGAGAATTTTGGCGTCTTTCATAGTTTGCAACAACATGAGGTGCGCCTCTGTTTATAAAGGTTGAACAGGTCTGCGTCTAAATCAATTATTAAGGTACTCAGTAATAACATAAAACGGAATATATATTTTTTTCAAATTAAATATTTATAAGCAAGCTTGTCTCAGGTAGATCTACGAAACACAATTCAGATGTCAAGAAAATGCGATAAATTTTAGAATAATTAATTTAAAGATTTTTTAAAAAATATTTGCTTTTTTTAACTGAAATTTTTGGCGCCTTTACTACTTCGGCGCCTGTGTGCGCCGCACACTTCGCACACTGGATCGGCACGCCCCTGTCCACCGCTTGTATATAATATCTCTATTCCAACCAATGAGAAAGCTCCATTTCACGGTCAAGTAACCGTTTTCTATACAAGCAAGGGAATGCGTTGCAACAAAATGCAGCAGATTTTTAACAGTGTATTTTTCAATTTGAAACAATTTTAATCAATTTAAATTGTGTTTTAAATGATAAAATATATTAATTTCATTTTGGTATAAGTACATATAAAAATGCAAAACTAAAATTACTTAAACTAAACTTATTTAAATAAATTGAACGTAAAAAGTTTTTTCTTTAAAAAGTATTCTAAGCGTAAAAGCGTATTTTTCAAAATTTCGCTTTTTCGCCAACCGGAGATAAATCGCCAAATAAACGAAAATTTTATTATTTTTTTACGGACGTTATAAGGAGGTTCCGCCAAAAATTTTTTATAAACATACATAACTATATGAGAAGAACATTCTGTAATTTTTTCAGAATTTTCTGAGTATGCCCGTATGGAGACCTTCCTTGTAAGTCAAATGTTCGAGGAAATTCGATAGTGGGTAACTTAGGGGTCACCACGTTTTTTTTAATATTAAAATGTACTTATGAGATAGAAGAAAGTTTTGGGATTGACACATCTAACTAGTTTGAAATCGGTTAGTGTTTTTTTTGTTTTTTTTAAATAAGCATAATTATTTTTACATAAATCTTAAATGTTAAAATACATATCCTTTTACTATGTCGAAAAATCAAGAAATGAAAATGAAAAATCTTTTGAAAATTGCTAGTGGACAAAATTTACTATAATGAGAGCTAAAGCATTTTAACAGAAATTCACTTTCAGACATTAGAAAAAAATCGACAAGTAAAGCGAAATAATTCAAAAAATCTCATTGAAAATCGTGGAAACCAAAATTTTATATAGTTTGAAACAGAATCCCTTTGTCAATGTCAAAATATCACCGCAAAACGCAACAAAAAGGCTAAAAACTGCAAAATTTCTAAAATCGTTATGTACAAAATATACTACATTAGATTAAAAGTACAAAACATCTTTTACGAATATAAAAAAACTACAACAAAATGGAAAAACCCCCATTAAGAATGGCATTGAAAATCTGATTAAAAATTGGTAAAAAAAAAAAAAAAAAAAAAAAAAAAAAACAAGTTGAATGTAGATTCTGCCATTGCAGAATTCAGTTTCGCCTCCGATTAGGAAAAAAAAATCGATAGAGGTTTTTTAGAAGGGCGACCCCGTTTAGATTGCAATGAACTAACTTAATTTTTCTTGTGTTTATCAATATAATAGCAAACAGAATGGCGCGAAATACCCAATTGAATAGCAATTTCTCTCTGAGACATTGGAATTGCGGAATAATAAAGAGATACAATTTGACGTGCTACTTCTTCATTGACTAGATTCATCAAACACGGATTTTTTCTTTAGTTTAAACGCTTTTTTATAGACTCTGAGTAAAAGGAAATGCAATTTAACAATAAAACGAGTGGAATCTCGTCGAATTCGACGAATGAAATGTTTAAAAGACCCGATCGATTTGGTTTAAAAAAAAGCAAAACTAATTACATTATTGAATCAATATATAATAAATATATTTACAAAGTAAATGCCAAGTTTGCCAGTTGCAATTTTGCATGCAAATATTCGCACATCTTCAGTTAAAATTGTAATCTGAGTGCCGGCGAAATCCAGAAATTTTATTTTATATGCACTCACAAAAAATAGTTTTATTAAAAAAAAAAAAAAAAAAAAAAAAAAAAAAAACTAATTTTGTTTTTACTGTGACATTATTTTTACTAACTAAAGTCATCTGAAAGTAAAATCTCAATCTCAGTGTCCATAAGGAAAAGAAATATTGAAATGTAATATCGAGTACTACTAGGTTATCCCGTCGACCAAAAAATTATCGCCAAACTATAAGATTAAATGCCAATAATGGATGATCGTGAATGTCACATTCAATGACATTAAATACGATTCATGTGTTTAAAATGTCATTAAGTGATTTTTATTTCGACTTTTTATTAATATTTTTATTAATATTCTACTAATTATTTGTTTTTTCGTTATTTAAAATATAAATTATGTCCATATGTATAATTTGGCTATTAATTTGGCGAAATTGATCAACGGGATAACAGAGTAGTGCCTAATATCGTTATGAGTAAAAATGCGATGTTTTAAATAGTGACGTCATTTTCTTTTCAAATGTTTTATAAAAGTTACTGTTATTAGTAATATGAAAAAGGCATCCGTAATAATATTGTAATTCCCATTTATCTGGTTGCTGAATGACATCATTTTCCTCATTTGAAATTTCTCTTATTTTGATTTAGACATTAATTTTTATCATAAATTATTTTCTGTTACTTTATTTACATTATTAACATTATTTCTCAGTAAATATATCTATATATATATTTTTTTACCTCAATTAGTGCATAATTATACGCAATCATTTTGAAAAATAAATTTTTATTATCGAGAGAAAAGCTAAACTGTGTTGCCACCATTTTGAAGAAATGTCATGAAAAAGCTTTTAAAATTAAAAATAAAATATAAAAATGGAAATAAATTAAAAAATAACTAAAATGGGCACAACTACAAATAAATAGCTTTCATTTAAAAAAATAATTATCAAAATCGGTTGAGTAGAAAATTCAGGGCTGATGACACGACATTTTTAGCTTGTCTGAAAAAAATAGCATCGGAGGCTAATTAAAAAAAAAAAAAAAAAAAAAAAAAGGGAGAACAACTTTTACTATGCCAGTTCAAAAGTTTAAAACCTAATTCCTAATTAATGGATTATATATATAATGGATTATAGGTTCAATATACATCACAGGTAAAATAATTTTATTTTTATTTTATTATGATTATTTTTAACAAACTGATGGCCAATTATCAAAATTTGGAAATAATTTTATTTTGGCACTAGAAATTAAAATACAAAGACAGCCTCCCCCCCCCCCCCCCCAAAAAAAAAAAAAAAAAATAGAAAAAAAAGTTTGCCATGTTTTAAGGGTTTTGTCTATGGGGAGGCATTTTTCCAATAACTCTTTCGCATTTTGACATTTTCAAATATATATATGTTACAGGCCAAACCCGATTTTAGGCCAAACCGGTCTATCCTAAAGCCCATCGGATACACTAGGTTTTCCTAGGCCAAACCGGTCTGTCCTAACGCCCATCGGATAAACTAGTTTTTCCTAGGCCAAACCGGTTTATCCTAACGCCCATCGGATAAACTAGTTTTTCCTAGGTCAAATTAATCTATCCTAAGGCCCATAGGACAAACTAATTTTTCCTAGGCCAAACTAGTTTGGCCTAACTCTTTTAGGGTAAACTAGTTTAGACTGCTGTTTATTGGTCTGAACTAGTTTATCCTAGGGCAATTCAATTTGGCGGAATTTTATTGAATTCAATGACCGCCTCAACGCCAACATTCTTGTTTGTCCTAGGCTGATCTAGTTTATCCTAGGCCAATGTAGTTTTACGTGTTTTTAGCTCACGGGCCTCAAAGCCAAAGAAATAATGGGCTCACTAGACGTCTATGCGTAGAGCGATAACTCTTGATAGAAATAATGTATTTGACGTGTTTTTATCTCATCAGGCTACCAAAGCCTGAGAACTAAAGCGCCCATAGGTTCTGTATCTATGTAAGTACGTAATGCAATAATTCTTGATAGAAATACTCGATTTGCATCAAACTTTCAATGTATATTTATTCTTATGAGGCGCTTTTCTGATTAATTTTGGGAGGTCATTAGACAAGAATAAGGGGGGGGGGGACGAGAGGCTGATTCACCCTTTCCCTTAATTCAAATAAATGTGTTTCCATGCCTTTTAGCATATTTTATTCAAATTTTAGATATAGAAACATTCTCTTGAGGCCCTCCATGATTAGTTGCGGGTGTTCATTGTTTAAGCATAAAGGGAGGGAGGAATAGGGGTAACGCCCCATAATTTATATAAATGCTTTTTTCACTCAGAATTTATTGATTTGCTTCAATTTTAGAAATAAATTCATCCTGATAAAGCGCTTCCCTAATTATTTTTGGGGGTTAATTGAATAAGAACAACGGGAAGAACGGGGGGATCCCGCCTAATTATGGCAAATGGGTTTTTCATTCAGAATTAACCGATTTGCTGCAGATCTTGGATTTGTTCATTCTAATAAAGCGTTTTACTGATTCATTTTGGTGGTTCTTCGGTTAAATATAAGGGAGAAACTTACAATTTATTTCCTTCCTTAAATTAGATAAATTGGTTATAATACAGAATTATCCAATTTGCTTAAAATTTTGGACATGAATTCATTTGATCAGGTGCTTCTTTAACTAATTTGGTTTTTTTCTTTTGGTTAAGTACAATGTGGTAGTGGACATTTTATCGCCTTCCTTAAATTAGATCAATGGGTTTTTATGCAGATTTACCCGATTTGCCGTAAATTTTGAATATAGTTTTTTTCTTTATAAGGCGAATCCCTGAATTGTTTTGAGGGTTTAATGATTAAGTATAAAGGGAGGAATAGGGGATTACCCTTCTTAAATCAGATGAATGTTTTTTTGAGCAGAATTATCTGATTTGCTTCAAATTTTGGATAATTGTTTAATTTTGTAAAGCGTATCTGTGATTAGTTTTGGGGGTTCAATGGTTAAGTATAATTGGGGGAAATGGGAAAAAATAATCCAACTTACTTCATTTTTTGAGGGTGTTATTCTTTAAAATAATAAGACCGTAATACACAATTAGTGTAAACAGCCAGTGAATGCAAAGCCATCAATTTAATTGGACAATATTATTTTTAATATTGATCCCAACTACTGCTCCATAGCTAACCTTGTACAAAGTGGTTTTGTCATCACCCTTATATAATGTATTTTATTCGAAGGGATGTAAAATACTGTCAGGGGTTTGCACGGGCAGGAATTTCGAGGCCCGGGACCCGCCCTTCCCGAAAGAAAGTTATTTTGCCGTGACCCGGAGTAAAAATTAAAAATTCAGCCTGAACCCTGCCAGTACAAAAATCAGTGAAAAGAGATTCAGTCCGGCTCAGTCTGGCCCTACTCAATTTCTTCAAAAAATTGAGATTTTACTCGACATACAATTAGGATTCCTTTAAAAAATACTGCATACATATTTATTGGATAAATTTACCATGTATTTTTAAATTATGATGCGTTCACAGAATGATAAATACACAATGTATTATTGATTCTTTACATTTTTAACCTTTCAATATTCAAATAATGATTCATTAAATTCATTAATGTAGTTTAGAACAAAAGAAAAAAGAAAGTTATAAACATCATACTATTGAATCTGTTCAGTAAAAGTAGATTTGTGAATATGTTTCTCTGTCATTCCTTAAGGCTTTTCTTAAATCCAAAAGAGCTACATCCTAACACATTTAAGAACTAATTTATTTTCGGAAATGCATAAGATTAACAGGCATTCTCACTCAGAAAATGTGTAATCGAATGGCGTTATCCATCTTTTTTTTAATAAAAACAATGTATCTTTGAGAAAATACTATTAAAGCTACATTTTGAATCTTATTTCCGCTTACGACTTTACGGAAAAGAAAAACTTGACGCCGTGACAAGACACAAGAATAGCTTATATGTCGACAGGTAATTAATTTCTCAAAAATAGAAAACGCTGTTCGATTCCAAATTATGTTCAGCTCCGATCTGGCTTGAATATGCAATAATAATAATAATAATAATAATAATAATAATAATAATAATAATAGTAATAGTAATAGTAATAATAATAAATGCAAGTCTGATCTCAGTTGGCACGAGTCTGCAGAAAAAAAAATAAAATAAGCAAACCACATGTCCAATGCATCATGTCTCTTACGGTGGAGATGTTAAATTTCTGTATTGATGTTATAAGCAATGACTTTTTACACACATTTATACTTATTCTTGTGAAAGACATGTTTTTTACCGGCCAAACTCAATTTCGAGCCAAATTAGTTTAGACTAACCCAAATTATTTTATCCTAACGCCAATTGGATAAACTAGTTTTTCCTACGCCAAACTTGTTTATCTAAAGTCGATAGGACAAACTAGTTTTTCCTACGCAAGAGGGTAATCCTTCATTTTTCCCTTCATACTTAACTATTAAACACCCAAAACTATTCAGGGAATCGCTTTATCAGAAAGAATCTATATCCATGAGAAATCTTCATGGAATAGGACTTGGGCTGAAGCTCAAATTCGGCGCGGCGCGGCCCAGGTCGGGCCGCGCTAATTCATCAATCATGCAATGGCGGATCTAAAGGGGGAGGGGTAATGGGGAAGGGGCGATTATCCACCCTAAGGGTCGGGCTGGGTCAGGTCTTCTGACCTTTAGAGCCGGACCGTGTTCTGATATTTATTTTCCTGCCGATTTGGGTCGGGTCAGGGGGGGGGGATTGTAATTTTTGACCATTGAATACGCAAAATTTCCGAGCGGGACATTTCATTGCTCGGGGGGGGGGGGGCATGTCCCCTCCGGGCCACCCACTGAATTCAATATTGTATTTTCTTCCAGGTCGAGTCCGGCCTAGAGTCATATTTTCTAAATGTCTGTATTAGAGATGAGACAGTACTCGGATTCGGACTCATTTTTTTCTGAGACGTATACATTTTATTTATCATTGAATAGAAAATATTAAAAGAACTTTTTTCCCCCTTAAACATTAATCATTATATTGACATTTTTATTAGAATGAAGCGGAAGCAGAAATTGTGTTTTTTTCTATTTTAGCATTAGAATACCAGTTTAAAGTTAATTATTAGTCATTTCTACAAACCTATTTTTGCCATTTCCGACGATGTTCCGGCGGGCGCCAACGAAAAGGTGGGGGAATAGTGAATTTGTCTTTAGTTTGATTGTTGTTTGTAGCAAAGGTTTTTTTTACAATAGGGTTGTTGGTGTCCGAGGTTCACGAAGCAGTTCTTTGGTGTTGTCAAGTGGAAATAAATTCACACTAATATATCTTTTTTGCGTTATATTAACAACTTAAAGAAACATTTAGTAAATTGAAAACAAGATACAGGAATGCAGTTTCCTGCTGCGGTTACTGGATTAACATATTATCTAAGTATGCGAAATCATAGCGACGAGAAATATAAGCACCGTGTGTGCTTTACAAAGACATAAGAGAAACCGAAGTAAGTTCGTTCACAGTAAAATATTGTCCTTGAAGTAATCAACAAAAATGATTTCACCATCATGTGCAATCAACTACTTATGAATTGCTTTAAATAAACAATGATATTATATTAATATCATTAATGTCACTTTTGAGTTATAAAGTAATTTACCCTTTATAATTATTATGGTTTTAAAGTAAACAGTTGAGTTAATTAATGTCACTTCTGAAATATGAAGTAATTTAACGTTTGTAAATATTACTGTTTTAGAATAAACACTCTAAACATTCGAACACACTCCCACCCTATCAGGCCTTAGTCCTGATATATAGGGAGGAGAGCTAATTTGTGTACTGGTCGTCTCAAATAAGATCCTTTACACTGTATGGTCACAACACGGACATGTCCGTCCTTTCCTGGGTGCACCTCTTTTACTCGGCCCAATGGCCAAGAGTCTGGTGGCTGGGCATCATCAAGGAGTAGCACAACTTGTCCAGGTTGAAGATTACGTTGCTCGACTCTCCACTTTCCTCTTTTTTGGAGCGAGCTCAAATATTCCTTCTTAAATCGATGGGAGAATCCTCTTTTTAAATTTTGCAGCAGCTCCCAGCGATTTCTAGGGTTGCTCGTAATAGATGAGGTCTCTTCAGGTAGCGAGAAAATTACATCACCTGTAAGAAAATGTGAGGGTGTGAGAACATTTATGCAGTCACTATCATTGTCATTTAAATGTATAAGAGGTCGCGAATTCAGTAAGCCTTCGACTTGGCTAAGTAGGGTGGCGAGCTCTTCGAAAGTTAGAAGTGTCGCTCCTATTACTCTTTTGAGATGGTATTTCGCGGATTTTATTGCAGCCTCCCAATTCCGCCAAAGTGGGGGGAAGAAGGAGGTATAAAATGCCATTCAATGGATTTTTCAGTTAAATATTGAGACATGATTTCATTTTTAGGAAATGACAACCATGCCCTCTGTATTTGGTCGATTTTTCTTGATGCCCCGACAAAGTTCTTCCCGTTGTCACTATAAAGGTGACGTGGGGTACCTCTTCTTGCACTAAAACGTCGAAGAGCTGCTATAAATGCTTCAGTTGTTAGGTCACTTACAGCTTCTATATGGACCGCTTTCGTAGCAAGACAAATAAATAAGGCAATGTAACCCTTAGTTGTTTTTGCACCCCTACCCTTGCTAAATTTAATGGATATGGGGCCTGCATAATCAATTCCGCTGGCGAAAAAGGGGCGTTCAAGATTTACTCGAGGTTTAGGTAAATTCCCCATTAATGGAGGAGTTGTAATAGTTTTCTTATATCTGAAACATTTTAAACATCTATTAATGCATTTGTTGATGAGCTTTTTTCCACCAACTATCCAAAAAGATTGTTTTATAATGTGCGATAGTAGAGAAGGTCCAGCATGTAAAGTGGCAATATGCTGTTGTATTATCAATAGTTCACTCATTTTATGTTGTGATGGAAGTATTACCGGATGCTTGTGATTAAATGCTAACTGTGAATTTTGCAGGCGTCCTCCCACCCGTAAGATACCCTTAGCATCAATAAACGGATATAGGGAGTGTAATTTGCTTTTCTTAGCTAGAGGTTTTTGTTCCTTGATACATTTTAACTCTTCTTTAAAGTAAGAATTTTGAATCCAAAGAACGATCATTTCTTCAGCAGATTTTGTTTCGTTAGATGTAAGTACTGTTGAAGGGATTTGATATTCATTAGCATTTTTGCATTTTTTAATGAATCTTAGGCAATATGCCAGAATGCGGATAATTTTTGAAAGTGAAGAGTGCTTTTGAAACAAATTATCTAGTACATCATTTGAAGGCTGCATGTGAAATGAAAAAATGGGATCCGATCTTTGCTCAGATTTGATTTGTTCATCGAATTCATCAACATTTAAGTCGTCTTTCGGCCAATTAGATGGGTCTAGAAGTAGCCAGCTTGGCCCTTTCCACCATAGCTCGCATTCCGGCAAACCCTTTGGGTCAATACCGCGAGAAGCGATATCTGCGGGATTTTCTTTTGAGGGAACGTGTCCCCAGTGCTTCGTAGGTAAAACTTCTGTTATTTGAGAGGTTCTGTTCGCCACAAATGTTTTCCACTTGCGGGGGTGTGCGGATAACCATGAAAGGACTACTTTAGAATCAGTCCATGCAAAAATATCGAACTTGTAATTCTTTAGTGTGTCCATAACTGTGCGGAATAATTTAGATAACAAGTGAGCACCACAAAGTTCTAATTTAGGGACAGAAATTTGCTTGATTGGTGCAACTTTTGTTTTAGAAACCAAAAGAAAAGCATTGGTTTTTCCATTGCAAGTTTGTCGGCAATAAATTGCGGCAGCATAAGCTAGTGTTGACGCATCGGAGAATCCGTGTAATTCAAAGGCATTCTCGGATGAAAGCGTAACACATCTTGGTATCGAAAATTGATTGATTTCATTGAATGAATTTTGAAATTTGAATAATTCCTCGGTTAGATGTTCTGGAATAATAGTGTCCCAGTCCCCTTTTGTCAACCACAGTTTTTGATAAAATATTTTTAAAGTTACAGTGCATGGGGAAATTAGACCCAGTGGGTCAAAGATTCTAGCAGATTCTGCTAAAATTTGCCTCTTTGTAAGAGGTGGAGTGAGATTTAGTGAAACCTTGAAAATAAAAGTATCTGAAGAAGAGTTCCAGCTTAATCCTAGAACTTTAGAGCTTCCGTTATCACTAGGAATTATTTCAAAATTCGATTCGGTATTGGAATCATCCTCAAACTCTCTAAGAAATTCCTTTGAATTTGAATTCCATTTTCTTAAGTGGAAACCATGAGCGTGCAAAACATCGGTAATTTCTTTACAAGTTTCTATTGCCTCGCTAACAGTGTTTGAGCCTGAAAGTAGATCATCCATATAGAAATCTTTCTCTAATGTTTGAGAAATAACAGCATTTTTTGTATAATCATCAGCAATTTGTTTGAGACATTTAGTGGCTAGATAAGACGCTGGAGCTAGCCCATAAGTAACCGTTTTTAATTTGAAATTTTTTATTTCCTCATTAGAGTTAAACCTCCAAACTATTTTCTGATAATTTTGATCTTCTTCAGAAACTAAAATCTGGCGGTACATCTTTTCTATGTCAGCGCAAAAAACAATTTTCGGAACTCGAAAATTAAGTAAAATCTCAAATATGTCCCGTTGTAATTTAGGACCTACTCCCAATATTGAATTCAAGGAGTTTCCTTTTGAAGTATTACATGATGCATCAAACACAACTCTCAACTTGGTAGTAGTACTAGAAGGTTTAATAACCGCATGATGAGGAAGAAAATATTGTTCGTTTTCAGAATCGTTAATGTCATTTTGTGTTATTAATTCCATATGGCCTAACTGTATATATTCGCGCATAAAATCCTTGTATTGCTTTTCGAATTCTGGATTTTCTTTAAATTTCCTTTCCATTGCCAACAAGCGAGAAATTGCGGCAGGTCTAGAATTACCTAATTCTGTCTTAGATTTTACAAAAGGTAATTTTACTACAAAACGACCCTCGGAATTGATTGAGTAAGTTTTCTGAAAATGTGATTCAACAAATTGTTCTTCTGGAGACAGAATTTGAGCATTATTATTGAATACCTCTTCCATTTCCCAAAACCGTTTTAATTCATTATCAATATTAAGTTCATAAATATGTAAATTATGCATTGAATTAGGAGTCGTGTTAAGATGCGGCATTTTTCCAGATACGAGAAAGCCAAAAATCGAATTTTGCGCAATTAAACTGCTCTGAGCACATGTTATTTGACCAGGAAGCAAAATAGAAAAAAAGTAATCTGATCCTAAAATAACATCAATTTTATTTGGAGTCCCAAAATGTGGATCTGCCAAGTTTACATTTTTTAAGTGTGAATAATGCTCTTCATTTATTTTCTCAGAAGGTAATGGAGCTGTTAATTCGTCTAAAATAAAAGCTTTCACTGACAACTTGCTGTCAGCATTATGAACTGATATAAGATCAATCATTACGTAACCCTTGGTTACTGCGATTTTTGAATTAGAAAGACCTTTCACGGGAAATCTGGCATTTTTCCTTTTGAATCCTAACACTTTCATGCATGATTCTGAAACGAACGTAGATTCTGAGCCACTGTCACACATAATTCTTAACGTGTGCTTTTGACCCATGCAATCATAAATATATACTGTAGCAGTGGGCAAAAGTGCGAAAGATGTTTGAACAGAATTTATTGAAGGAGAAACTTCTTTTTTATTATCATCAGGAATCGAAAGGTCCTCTGAATCAGATTTGCTTTTCCGACTCTGTTTTTCATTCGAACGTGAAGTTGACATCGCATAATTTTGTAGTTTATTCTCGCATAACAGCGTATGGTGTTTGAGCTGACAATGATGACAGCTAAATGTAGAATTACATTGATATGTGTAGTGTTTGTCAGACAAACAGTTGCTACATAATTTGTTTTTTCTCACAAATTGTTTTCTATCTCTTACATTTAATTCCTTAAATTTAATACATTTGTACAATAAGTGATTAGCTTTACAAAATAAACATTTGATAACGTTATTGGCGGGAGCTTTGTGAAAATTAAATTGTTTCTCTTTTTTATGTAACCCTGTATAATCATTATTATACAATTCTAAAGATAAACATCTGTCATTAATGAACTGAATAAATTGATCAAAAGAAGGAAAATCATCCTTTGATGAATATTGAGCCCATTCTTCACGTGTTTTATTATCAACCTTTTGAAGAAGAATATGAATTAACCAAATGTCTCTCTCTGATGCTTTAACATCGATTGATTTGAGAGCACGAATTACCTCGTCAGAGATATCTGATATATTGCGTAAGTTAAGTGCATTAGCATGAATAATGGGAGGTATATCCATAAATGTTTTGATAAGAGCTGCGACAATTTGTTTTTTTTTGTCGTATCTTGACAATAATTTTTCCCATGCTTCTGCATAACTGGTTTCAGAAATGGGTATATGTTTTATAATTGAAGATGGCTCCTCACCGAGCAAACCTCTTAAGTATTGAAATTTTTGAATATTTGTTATACTGGCATTATTATGCACTAACGATAAATATAAGTCTTTAAATGACATCCAGTTTTTGAAATTACCATCAAATTGCTCAATATTCAATCTGGGTAATTTAAAATTATTAGTTGTATTAACTATAGGTAATTGTTCATTAACAACTTGAGAATGTGCATTCATACTATTTATAGAAATTTTTTCAAGTTCTGATTGCAGTTTGGCTTTGGTTTCATAATATTTTGTTTCAAATTCCTCCATTTCCGAGGATTCTTCTGGTAATTGTGCATCATATTTATCAAAATCGAAATAAGCTGTTTCTAATTTTTCTAATTTATTCAATAAATCATTCTTTTGAAAAACTTGATCAGCGTCAATGAAGTTCGTGATACGTGTTAATGCAGATTTAGCTCTGCCACGTAAATTTATTGCTGTCTTTTCTAAATCTTCTTGACTCATTATTAAAATAATGAGGGAACCAAGTTAAAAAACAAAGCTAAACTGATAATAAACCAAAATGTACTTATCTGAAACAGCTGGGCTGAAGGGTGCTCCTTTACGGCGACTTTGAAACGAAGTAATCCATAAAAAGCGATGTGTGCAGGTTATCTCGCCGGTGGTGCCTCCATAATGTTGGTGTCCGAGGTTCACGAAGCAGTTCTTTGGTGTTGTCAAGTGGAAATAAATTCACACTAATATATCTTTTTTGCGTTATATTAACAACTTAAAGAAACATTTAGTAAATTGAAAACAAGATACAGGAATGCAGTTTCCTGCTGCGGTTACTGGATTAACATATTATCTAAGTATGCGAAATCATAGCGACGAGAAATATAAGCACCGTGTGTGCTTTACAAAGACATAAGAGAAACCGAAGTAAGTTCGTTCACAGTAAAATATTGTCCTTGAAGTAATCAACAAAAATGATTTCACCATCATGTGCAATCAACTACTTATGAATTGCTTTAAATAAACAATGATATTATATTAATATCATTAATGTCACTTTTGAGTTATAAAGTAATTTACCCTTTATAATTATTATGGTTTTAAAGTAAACAGTTGAGTTAATTAATGTCACTTCTGAAATATGAAGTAATTTAACGTTTGTAAATATTACTGTTTTAGAATAAACACTCTAAACATTCGAACAAGGGTTGTTTATTATTATTATTATTTAGACTATAGTTTAGATTTCTATTGTACACAGCGTACATGTGCATAGGTCGTAATCGCTTTTCATATGGGAATAATTTTAGTCATTGTCGCTTTTTTTGTGAATTCTGCTGATGCTGAAGGAATTCTACTCATGCTCGGAAATTTACGAAGTCACTTTTTGTCGTAAGTAAATTTAATTTCTATATTATTCCTATAGAAAGCAATTGATCAATTCTTATAAAAGCATCGGAATTTAAATTTTTTAACTTAATGTTATTGTCTGGGCCATGCCTATCCCAAAAGATTGTTATGAGGAATGAAATGGTTATACTTAAAAATGTGCATTTTTTATAGAAAATTGATAAATGTTGTTCGATTCGACAAATAATCGACAATAATTTCTACAAGTTCTATGCATTTATTCATGAAACACACTCCATTAATATGTGTAATATATTTTCTTATAAAAGGAGACAAAATATGAGATTTTTTTTATGTATACATTTTTATCTTATATTAAACTTTCTTTTGATAATATTAAATTTAAATTTTGGTTTAAAAGTAACATTTCTATGTAAAATGTAGTTTAATTTTTTTTTTTTTTTTTTTTTTGGAACATTTAAAAAACATTATTATGCATTTTTTTTCTTTTACTGTATACTTTCGTTATCGGGCTCAGGCTTTGATGAAACAAAATGTTTCGAGTTCGGGCGGGCTCGGATTTAAAATCGTCGAGCTCGGTGGGGATCTAATTCTGAAAAAAGAGCCCGAACTCATGTCTTGTCTGCACTGATCAAAATTTCCAGGTTGGGGCTCGGCTCTGAGTAAAAGCTAAACGTTTGTTGTGTGTCCGACCCAGCCTGTATGATAAGTATTATTGGTCCAACCGCTATTCGTGCAATTCTTCACTCCGAGCCCAATTTGGGCTGTCATCTTACTTATTTATTATTCGTAAAAAATATATTTATGCTGTACATTGTTTAGCCAAATCTTAAAAAATACATTCTTAAAAATTTACTTTTGTTCTTATTGTAGAGCTTTACTATTATGATTTAAGTGGTAGTTAATCCGACCCACATGAAAAAAGAAGCTTTACTATTAAAGCTTTACTATTATGATTTAAGTGGTAGTTAATCCGACCCACATGAAAAAAGAAGTCAACCGGACCCAAACACAACCCACAGAAAAAAAGTATAAATTAACCCAACACAGCAAAAAAAAAAAAAAAAAAAAAAAAAAAAAAACAGAAGTCAACTTGACCAGAAGCAAAATGTATATATTTCAGACCGGTTGACTACTATAGTAGTAAAAAACCCAAGTAGTAAAAAAGTAGAAGTTAACCTGACGCGCTTTAAAAAGTAGAAGTCAAACGGACCCAAATGCGAACCATAGAAAAAGTATTAATTACCGCACGGTATGAAAGGATGGGGGACGAAGGGGGTAGTCGCCTCGGGTCCGGAAATTTAAAGGACGTCAAATTTATTCTACTAACGTCATTTTTGGCCTGTTACATCAAAAGTCGTTTGGGTGCGTGTGTGTGTGTGTGTGTGGCGGGGGGGGGGGGACAAACTGAAACTTTGACCACGCGCAGTTTTCCCTTCGCACGCCCCTGATTAGATAACACGACCAGCAGCAAAAAATAGAAATCAACTGGATCCAAACCCGACCCGCTCGAAAAAATGAAGTCGAACGGACCCAAACCCGACCCGCTTGAAAAATATAAGTCGATCGAATCTTAAACCCGACCCGCAGAGAATATATAAGTTAACCGGACCCAAACCCGACCCGCAGTGAAGATATTGGTCCCGACCTGCGCATGAGATTCGAGCCTCCCAATTTTTAAAATCGCCCCCCCGCCCCCTTGAGGACTTTACAGATCCTTCCTTGTTACTTTTTCGATTTTGGTCGCAGATATTTTTATAAAGTTACTTTCACTTTCAGAACCGATTCAGAAAGTGAAAGTATCCTTATAAATAATATCTGCGACCAAAATCGAAAAAGTAATCAAGGAGCGACCTTGAGTAGGACCTCAGCTATCCAATGCAAAAAAATAAAAATAAATAAAAATAAATAATATATATATATATATATATATATATATATATATATATATATATATATTAAAAATGTTAAAAAGCGAAAGAGTTATTAGAAAAATGCCTCCCCATAAAGATAGCATTAGTTCGGGAGTGTCTTTGCAGGCAGGGACAGGACCCTGTTTTTTTTAACCCTAAAAAAAGAGGGAGGGCCTTTTTTTTTTTTTTTTTTTTTTTTTTTTTATATATATAGTGAAATGGGGTATTATTTCGTATGGATTTTTTATATTATTATTATTCTAAATCGAATGACACCATCTGCAAGTCAATAAATCATTTTTTTAAAAGTTACGGCTCGTTTTACGAATAAAATGGCAAAAATTATATTTTATTCAGATAAAATAGGTTTTTACAGAAACAACTCTGATGGCTAATCACGAAAATTCAGCAGAAGTTAGCTGTGAAGACCGCAAAAAAAAGTGTAAGTCAGGACTCGATCAGTCCATCACCATCACATACCCATCGAGTCAAATGAAAGGAAATTATATGGAATTCGGCCATGGGCGGACCAGATCTGGGCACATGCTGACCTTTGAAATATGCTAAGGATTCCACTGAGTAATCCTGGATGCGCCACTTCCATAGCGACTGCAATTCTATGCAAATAATGTTGGATTGAGACACTTTGCTCCGAGTGGAATTTCTGTGCCTCCGTGAGGGGGGGGGGGTGTACTTTTTAACCATTGTAAATGCAAATTTTCAAATCTTCCAGGGGGACATCTCGTTGCTCCTGCGGGAATGTCGCCCTGGGCCACCTCCTGAATTCAACAATGTACGCAAAAACAAAATATTTAAGCTTTGAAAATTAATATATATATATATATATATATATATATATATATATATATATATATATATATATATATATATATATATATATATATATATAAATATCTGTTCTTCCTTGTAAGTGCATCAAGGTTAGAGTAGATGGGAAATGGTTTCTTTTCTAAGCGTATTTCGAAGTTTTTTCGACAATTATTGATTTTAGTGGGGTGGTCCGGGGAGGACTCTCCCCCCTTCCGGAGTAATGAAATGTCCGTCATGAAAAAATTGTGATTTTGTGTTTTCAATGGTCAAAAAGTGCAACCCCCCCCCGGAACTCTATAATGTTTCCCCCGGAGCTACAGAAGTCTCTCCTGGAGAAAAGTGTTTGAATTCAACACTGCCACACCAGTAGTTTTTCCGTCTTTCTGCGCCGCTGTTAAATGACATTCCTTTACCCTACCAACGAAGTACGAAGATAAAATAAAGAATACTGCCCAGTTAAACTGATGGCATTGAGCTCACAGGCTACAAATACTAATTGTACATTAAAGCCTTATATTTTCAAGGGTTAATTCCGTTCGAAAAAAAAATTAAGAAGGGGAAACAGCTCTCCCCTTTCCTCTTTTTTTATACTTAATCATTGAACCTCCTATACTATCAAAGACATGCTTTATCATATAAAAAATCTATATCCAAAATTCAGAGCAAATTAGATAATTCTTAATAAAAACCCATTTAGCATTTATATAATTTAAAAGGAGTTATCCCCTTCTTTTATACTTAACCATTAAACTTCCAAAACGATTCAGAGATTTGAACGAAATCTGAAAATTCTGCTTGAAAAACCTATTTATATAAATTAAGAGGGGGGGGAGGCATTAGAACCCCTGTTGCCCCTATTTATACTTATTCAATAAACACCTAATAGCAGTCACGGAATCGCCTCATCAGAATGATCCTAATCTAAATTTTGAACGAAAACTTAATTCTGCATGAAAATCCCATTTATATCAACTAACGGGGGGGGGGCATTAGAACCCCTGTTCCCCCTATTTATACTTATTCAATGAACACCTAATAACAGCCACGGAATCGCCTCATCAGAATGATCCTAATCTAAATTTTGAACGAAAACTTAATTCTGCATGAAAATCCCATTTATATCAACTAACGGGGGGGGGGGGATTAGAACCCCTGTTCCCCCTATTTATACTTATTCAATGAACACCTAATAACAGTCACGGAATCGCCTCATCAGAATGATCCTAATCTAAATTTTGAAAACTTAATTCTGCATGAAAATCCCATTTATATCAACTAACGGGGGGCATGAGCCCCCCGTTCCCCCTCTTATACATATCGAATGAACTCCAAAAACTAATCAGGGAAGCGCCTTATCAGGATATACCTATATACAAAATTTCAAGTGGATCCGATATTTTTATCATGAGTTATCGCGTTACGCACATACGCACATACATACAGAACGGACGGGCACATAAGCTCTCAGGCTATGATAGCCTGTGAGCTAAAAAGAAATATTTAAAAATAGATAATTTTACAAAGAACTTGCAAGAAGCTCCTAGATAGTGCTTTGTAGATTTTCTAGCCTGAATGTTAGGGCCTTCTTACTCTACATTCAGTACAGTATATTTTCCCAAACAGGCTCGAACTGGCCCGCCGGCCCATCGGCCGGTGCGCCCTCCTCCAGGGAAAACTTTGCGCCCCTGAGTGTCTTAGTCTCTCCAGTATTTTTTTTCTTCGTTGTACACATGAGTTCTGACTAGTGTCCTAAATTTCGAGAATTCGTTAGGAAATAATAATCATTCGACAGATAAACGTACAAGAGAGGTGTTTTTTTATCATAACAAAGAAATTAAATATATACCAAAATAATTTCAGGGTCGGAAACCAAAGTAGGCACCTTAGCATACAATTGAGAAGGAAACATGCGCCCAGCGAAATCTAGTTATGACACCCTCAGTTGGATTTTTTATCGTTTCTATGAATGATATCGCTTAGATTTTAACCAAATATTTTGCATTTTTTCTGTCCTGTACCTTGTCCATCTTTTTAAACCCAGTCTTTAATGCACCTATAGTTAAAACAGTTCTTTTTGAAAAAACTTGAGAAATGAAAGGAATAAATATCAAAAGACCACCCCCCCCCCCCCAAAAAAAAAAAAAAAAAAAAAAAAAAATGTGGATATTGTTGTTGATTGGAAAACATTATCTTACTTTTAGAGGAATAGAAACTTGATGACACTTCTTGATTACAATCTTGGAAGTTTTGGAACCCAACGCTGCCAGCATATTTATATTTCCAAAATCTATACCATAATATCAGATTAGTAATTTTCGTTTAATTTAATGATACACTTTCCGTGGTTAAATAACTTTTAGGAGTTTCTAGTATGTAATTTAAATTTTAAAAAAAGTTCAATTTAATCGTGGAAAAATCTGCCATTAAATAAAGTGATGGACTTAAGAAATTATTATAGTTTAAATAAATGATCAAAGGATTCTGCATGCTTCAGGAATACAATCTTTAGGGAATTTCTCTCCATTTTCGAAATTTATATGTTTCCCTTGATCTCTAATTATGATAAGAATTTTACGAATCATGGGAAGAGCGTGCATAGAAAAGTAAATAAAAAAAATGATTTTAATGATTTAAAACAAATAAGGCTGATTTTTTGTATACTAATTTTATAGAGATCAAGATGAATTATTTTATGGATACATAAAATTTTTTTAAGGGTAGAAAATTTCTCTTCCCTCAAGATATCGGATTTGGAAACGAAATTGCTGTTCAGATTGTAACAAAAAAAAAAAAAAAAAATTATTTCATTTTTAATTGATTGATGACTGATTCTTATTACATTAAAGAGATAAAAACAAAGTTGAAGCCCATAACAGCAACATTATTTGACGCCACGTGCAAAAAAATCTTGTGAATTTTCTACTAATTTTCTGTGCGACATTGATGATGGTCCAATAGTCCGGGAGCCGACCATCGATTTACCTATGTATCGAGTAAAAGGACCGGACATACATCAAAATGTAGGTCTCAATGTGCACATTAAGAATATCACTGTCTGCCAGGTCCTATCCTGCCGGAACGCAAGGCAGCCGCACTTTTATGACGTCAATTTTGAGTGTTTACCTATGTATCGAGTACAAGGACCAGACATACATCAAAACGTAGGTCTCAATGTGCACATTAAGAATATAACTGGCTGTCACATACATCAAAATGTAGGTTTCAATGTGCACATTAAGAATATCACTCGCTGCCAGGTCCTATCCTGCCGGAACCCGGTGGCAGCCGAACTTTTATGACGTCAAGTTTGAGTGTTTAACGATGTATCGAGTAAAAGGACCAGACATACATCAAAATGTAGGTTTCAATGTGCACATTAAGAATATCACTGTCTGCCAGGTCCTATCCTGCCGGAACCCGGTGGCAGCCGCACATTTATAACGTGAATTTTGAGTGTTTACCTATGAATCGAGTACAAGGCCCAGACAAACACTCAAAATTGACGTCATAAAAGTGCGGCTGCCACCGGGTTCCGGCAGAATAGGACCTGGCAGCCAGTGATATTCTTAATGTGCACATTGAGACCTACATTTTGATGTATGTCCGGTCCTTGTACTCGATAATAGGCAAACACTCAAAGTTGACGTCATAAATGCGCGGCTGCCACCGGGTTCCGGCAGGATAGGACCCGGCAGCCAGTGATATTCTTAATGTGCACATTGAGATCTACATTTTGATGTATGTCGGGTCCTTGTACTCGATACATAGGCAGACACTCAAAATTGACGTCATAAAAGTGTGGCTGCCACCAGGTTCCGGCAGGATAGGACCTGGCAGCCAGTGATATTCTTAATGTGCACATTAAAACCTACATTTTGATGTTTGTGGCAGCCAGTGATATTCTTAATGTGCACATTGAAACCTACATTTTGATGTATGTCTGGTCCTTTTACTCGATACATAGGTAAACAAACTTGACGTCATAAAAGTGCGGCTGCCACCGGGTTCCGGCAGGATAGGACCTGGCAGCGAGTGATATTCTTAATGTGCACATTGAAACCTACATTTTGATGTATGTGGCAGCCAGTTATATTCTTAATGTGCACATTGAGACCTACGTTTTGATGTATGTCTGGTCCTTGTACTCGATACATAGGTAAACACTCAAACTTGACGTCATAAAAGTGCGGCTGCCACCGGGTTCCGGCAGGATAGGACCTGGCAGCGAGTGATATTCTTAATGTGCATATTGAAACCTACATTTTGATGTATGTGGCAGCCAGTTATATTCTTAATGTGCACATTGAGACCTACGTTTTGATGTATGTCTGGTCCTTGTACTCGATACATAGGTAAACACTTAAAATTGACGTCATAAAAGTGCGGCTGCCTTGCGTTCCGGCAGGATAGGACCTGGCAGACAGTGATATTCTTAATGTGCACATTGAGACCTACATTTTGATTGTCCGGTCCTTTTATTCGATACATAGGTAAATCGACGGTCGACTCCCGGACTACAAGAGCCGACAGCACAAAAACTTAAGGCATCGGACACAAAAAAAAAAAAAAAAAAAAAAAAAAAAACCTTTATTTTTTATGGAAGAGAAATAATAGGGGAATCTAATGATCCATGTCTGCCGGAAGCGAAGGGTGCATAAGCCAAAAATTACAAATACCACTAGTGATTTATACGTAAGTTAACAATCAAAAGTATGAAATGATTGTACGGCAAACACAATGCTAAACCAGGGCCGTAGCTAGAAGTGATCAATAGGGGGGGGGGGGGATCATAATTTTTTTTCTCAGACGCAGAAAGATAAATCAGTGTATATTCACATTGTAGGTACTATCTTTCTTATTAAACTGTTGTAAAAACTTCATTTTATAATAAGAAAAGTAAATGATGATGAAAATTTTGAGTGTATAACTGGTGCAAAATTAAACATTTTAGCTTCATAGGTACAAATAGGATGAGGGAGTATTGAATTACTTATTCTAGATACAATTTAGTAATTCTGCAAAACTGTGAAAGAGTTAAAAAAAAAAAAAAAAAAAAAAAAAAAACTAAATTAGATTTTTGAACAGAATTTCATTTGAATTTTCGGAACAGAAATTCATTGAGTGACCTTGGAATCTTTTCCGGGGGAGGGGGTCAAAATATTTTAGGGGGGGGGGGCTGAGCCGCCTATCGCCCCCTTAGCTACGGCCCTGTGTTAAATTTACGAATAAACCACTGGTAGTATTAATTTTTGAGTTATGCACCACTTCACTTCCGGCAGACATGGATCATTAGATTCCCCTGTTACTAATCTTCCATTTAATTTTTTTTTTTTTTTTTTTTTTTTTTTTTAGCTTGATATTTTAGGTTTTTATGTTGTCGGCTCCTAGATTAGGATAATTGGAATGAAAGTGATTGATCCTTACTTTTTCTGCTAAAAATAATCATAAAAAATCTAAGTAAATATAAATTTTGAATATTCTCTACTAATTATTGTTAAGTATAAATTATGTTTATAAATTCATTTAAAAGTTGTACTAACTTTGAAATCGAATTAGTAAAGTGTAAATTTAAGGACGCTAAAGTAAACCCATTTGAGGAACATTAATTTATATGGTTATAAAAATCATGAGATTCAATTTTATATTAACTTATTAAACAGATACACTGAATATATCCACACATATTACAGGCTATTTTCTCTGTTCAAAGACTTTTTTAAAATTAATTAATATTCAAAAAATAAAATTCTGGTTTATGACATATATTAATTTTTGAATACAACGAACCATAACTGCCAAAAACATCGATCTGAAAGTTTACAGCTTTCAAGAGCGGAACCTCTCGACCACTGGTGAGGACAAGAAGTTCAAAAGTAAAATTTATAAATAACATTTAATAGTCGATATTATCAATCAGTTTGTACCTATGTCTTTTTCATACAGTCATTTGCAAGATAATTAGTCGGGGGGGGGGGGATCACTTTTTTGTCTTATGATCTTTTGAGAAAATAATAAAACCAAAAACCCCTAACCTACAAGCTAATCTGTATTCATTTCGTTGAAACTGTTAGATCTTAAACGATTAGTTTCAGAACACAACGTAAAATTCTGTAGCTTTTATGGAACTTTAAACATGCACGGAGAAATAGAAGAAGTTTTCTGTTTAGATTTAGAAACTATGCCAGCTTCATATTTAAGAGGCTACTTCAGTCAAAAGAAAAGATCCGTTCGCTAATACTAATCCTAAGGAAGAAATTTATAAAGATATTTCGGTTGCATTTCAATATTTTTAAATGATTTTCTTTTGCATTAGATGACAGAGATCGATCTGTATGCAGGCCATTTTTTTTTTTTTTTTTTTTTTTTTTACTTTTTCGATTTTGATTACAGATATTTTCTATGATGATGCTTTTACTTTCCAAATCAGTTCCGAAAATGAAAGTGTACACATTAAAATATCTGTAAACAAACTCAAAAAAGTAAAATCAAATCGATATCAGCTATCCAGTGAAAAAAAAAAAAAAAAAAAAAAAAAAAGATATATATATACAGTAAAACCTCTATAACGGACACTCCTCAATAACGGACACCTCTATTTAACGGACATTTTTTCAATCCCCACTCCAAAAACTTAAGTTTTCGTATGTTTAACCTCTAAATAACGGACATTCCGAATAGCGGACAGTAATTTTGGCGATAAAGAATGAAAAATTATTTTTAAAAAGAAATAAAAGGAGGGGGAAGCTAAAAGCCTGTAAATTCCTCAGGAAAATGTGTCAAATTTTGTGATCACAAATAAATGCAGGAGGTGGGCGGGGAAAAAATCTCCCTTCCCACATCCAGTGTTGAAATAAGGTGGTGGTTAGGGAGGAAAATCCTCTCCCCCTGGAGCATTGAAATGCCCCCCCCCCCCGGATGATTTGAGAGTTTATACTTGTAATGGTCAAGAAGTGCAATTACCTCCCTGGAACTTTATAATGTCCCTCCAGAGCCACAGAAATTCCACCAGGAGAAAAATATCTGAATTCAACACTGCCCACGTCTGACAGGAAAAAGAAACTCTTTTTTTTTTTAAAAGCTTTGGGATTATGTCAAATTTTTTGATAAACAGAATTTTATTGCTTAAAAAAATAATTTTAATTTCTGATTAATCATATAATAGACGTTTTAGGACATATAAAAGCAAGTGAATGAAGTATTAAACATTCCTTAGTAATTTTTGAATATCTAAGGTTTTCCCAATAGCGGACACCTCCGAATAGCGGACAGTTTCCGCGCTCCCGAGGTGTCCGTTATTTAGAGGTTTTACTGTATATATATACAGTAGACTCTCTCAAATCCGCACAGCTTGGGACCAGATGTTTTGCGGATTTTAGAATTTTGCGGATTTCTGGTCATTGCTTTGTTTACATTTTTCTAATAGTAATTTAAATGTAATTAATAATGAAATCAAAAGTATAATGAATGCTTACAATATACTAAAACATTAAAATAAGTAATAAACTAAAATAATAAAAATTTAGATATTTTTTTAAATGATTAACATACTAAAAGGAAAGGTCAAGGTAATAATCAATAATGTATGATTAAATATTTATTATAAAAGAAGAAATGTGTTTTTCCTAAATTATTCAATGAAACTTGCCTCATAAAGGTACATTACTAATTCACACCAGGATCATAAATTAATGAAACTTTATTTCAGGTTTAGTCTGACTTAATAACTAAAAAAGCTTGATTAATACATAAATATATTTGGTAAGATTGTGATTACCAATAATTATAGCAATATCTTTATTTTTTCAGAAATAAATTATTCTTTCTTCATGAAAAAACATGAATTCAATAACCTTAACAAAAATTATAAATTAAAAAATGTATGGAATTGATATTAAAAAAAAAAAAAAAAAAAAAAAAATTTTTTTTTGCTCCTACATCTGAACTGAATGTTTCTGTTTACATCTGTAAAATATGTGCGGAATGTAGAGAGTTGCAGATTTTAGGAGTGCGGATTTGAGAGAGTCTATTGTATAAAATGCAATCGAGATATCTTTAATTTTCTTCCGTATGATTAGCATTAGCGAACGGGTCCTTTTATTTGATTGAAGTGGCTACATGAGTGTGTTAAACCTTATTAAGCTATACGTACAACAAAAGCAATTAAAATTGACGAGGGTTCATTAAATATTTTTGCGCCCTCTGAAAATCTAAGGTCTGCGCCCTTTTCCCTGGTCCAGTCCGACCCTGTTCCCAAGAATCTTCATTTCTTCTGCGAACCCATCCCATCGAGAAAGCGGCGACGGTGAAGCTCTTCCGAAATTCCAAATCCAAACGGAAATAAAAGAATGCAATGTTTTCCGCTAAAAAAAATCCCTACAAGAAAAGATTTTTTCCTTATCTTGTCTTCGCTTTTTACTTACCTGCAAATTCGAAGAGCGGAATCTTGGACGCTATTGTCCAACTGAGAGTAGCGTGTTATTTCCTATGTTTGTTTTTTAAATGGCATAATTATGCAAGAACTGATTGCTTTTACAATCTCAATATTTTTATTTGTATTTTTTGACGCAGTTAATTCTTTTTCTGGTGCGTTTTACGCAGATAATGGACGTCAACAAAGTATTTTGTACAAAACTTTAGCAAAAGAAGATAAAAATGAACTCCGCGAAGAAATTTTAAATTTGTTGGGGCTTGAGCACCGACCTTCTAAAAAAGGAAATAAACGCAAAAAATTAGATGTTCAGAAAAGTTCTGCCGAACGTTATTTGTTAGATCTATATAAGAAAATAGAAGAAGAAGATGGAGATTATGACAATATATGTAGAAATAGTGCATGCGACCTCTTGAGTGATTCAGATTTTATTGTCAGCTTTCCTAACAAAAGTAATTATTTTATAAATAATCTGTTTTGTATTATAAAGATATAGTACAATTCCAGTGCTTTAAAATGCTAAAATACTGGATATTATTTTGCATTTTAAAGCATTCATTTTGCTCTAAAAATGTTAATTTTTGAGATATGTCACAAAGTAGAGAAATTGTATCAAAAATTTTAAATATTCACGCTTAAGAGATGCAATGTATTTTGGTGTTGTTGATAATTTTTTCTCTATTTTGGTGAATTTTAGTTAGAAGATACTATTAAATGTATAAGCTTTATTATTAATATTAGTAATGGTAGTACTAGAATAATACTCTTTGAAAATTAAATATTTTATAAAATTATTGTTTTCATTGCATTACTAAAAATTTGATTACTTCAAAATTTCCATTTCATGTGTTATAAATTGTAATTCTTTTCAAAACTTCATAGTTATTCAATCTGTAGATGAATTTCATGATTTTTATTAAAGCCAAAGTGCATTTTGCCAATTTCAAAAAGGACAGGCTGTAGCACTTTTTAAAAAAAAGCTAACAGGAAACAGCTAGTAATTACAAACATAATAAAAACTGTTCATTAATTTCTCAACTAATTTCATTTGTTGTTAGCACAAAACACTGCTTAACTAATGAATATGTGCAGCTCATTTTGCATTTGTGCTGTTAATCAACTAAATGTAAATGTACACATGTATATAATCAGTGGTGCAGCCAAGGGAGAAGTTTTGGGGTTAAAACCCCTCACAGAGCTAAGAAAGATTGCTATATAATCGCCACTTACATGAATCAAAACCAAATTTAATATTTAAACGTTTTGGTATATTTCAGAATTCATCGCTTTGTTGAATCAGATTTCATTTAACAAAGTGATTTGAATAAATGGCAAAAATTCTATTTAAAAATGGGAAAGTGCATATTGCATGCATTAGTTAAGTGGAAATTGGTTATTTGAATTAAGTCACTTTTCCGAGATGTCTTGTGCTAATAGAATAGCGATTTCCTGACACACAGATGCTTTTTGAGTTTAAGTATTATAGAGAGAGTGGATTGTTTCTTAATTGCACTTCAGTTTTTATTCCATGTTCGAAACAATAACAGACCATCTGATTATCCTTAAAAATATATCAATTTAAACATATCTAGGAAATAGTGACACGGATGATAACAATGTTGCTGCTTTGAGACCTCTTTCCGAAGCGCATTTGCCACAATGCCAAATATAAACTTTACACAAGATCTTTATTTTAAGCAAGGCAAATCATTGTGATAAGTAAACTTTTTCTTTCTGGCTGAATTCAGTTACTGAAGGCAAGTATTAAAAAAGTAATTAGCATAATAATTCAAATTAAAAGTCATTAATTTTGAGACAACAATTGCTTATAATTCAATAAGAATTTTATTTATAATAAAAAACTTTTCTGATTAGAAATAACTTGAATAATCATACTTCCATATGCTTTTATTTTTAAAAATGAATTTGAAGTTTTTAATATGTTAAGCGTACTTTTTTAAAATTACTTTAAAATAATGTTCTAATATGTGAAATATATGGCAAGTGATTATTTTTGAGAATCTCTGCAATTTCTTTCGAAAACATGATTAGTTCTTTGCCAAGTTAAGGTCTTTGTTTTAGAGTGAAAAATGTTCATTGATTTCCATTCCAAGAGAATTAAATTATGGCATGTGGCATGGTTACATCTACGAGAGCAATTATAATCTTTCAACAGTTTTGATTTAGCAAAAAAAAAAAAAAACTGCTTCTTTATAATATTAGTACAGATAAGGTTCAGTTCGAACACGGATATTTTTAGAGAACTTTAACAATAATAAAGTTATTTTAATGAAATTTTCAACAAATTTGTATTACTTAAGGCCAAATTCGATGTCATGTAAAATTTCATGTGGAGGGAAAAAAACCTGAAATCCCAATTTTAGTGACTTTGTAGATTTATTATTGTCTTTTCCTGGCTTTTATGCTTTTTAATTTTAATATTGCAATGCTTTTTAAACGAAACATGACCAATGTAACTGCAGAAAAATGTATGATTTGATTCATTAAAAGTTCTGATTCTGTTAACTAGTGATTCAAATAACCAGAAAACATCTTTATCAGAAACTTAAAACCCCTCCTAGAACCAAATTCTGGCTGCGCCACTGTGTATAATGCATATGTTAATCCCCCAAAAATATGAAAATGTATTAACCCATTCCATTCGTACACAGATGCAGAGTAAATATAAAGAATAGCCAGTTATATCTAAAATCCTCAAAACAATAAACAACAGCATTAGCAATAGTAGGGATTCTCAGCATTCAGTATTTCAAACAATTTTGCTGTCGTTTAAATCCCTAACAATTTTTATGTGGTGTAAATAGAGATGTAAATTTTCCGGAAAAATATAAGAGGCGGAAAAAAACTGGTTTTTTACCGGGTTTTTTTCCGGAAAAATTTATTTTTTATGACTGTTTCTCCCAAATAAATTATATTTTCTTAGAGAATATTAAATAATAAACATTTTTTCCTATTTATATGTATTAAATGAAAATTATTTTCACTTTGTATTACAAAATAAAAAGAAAATAGCAAAGTCTGCTTTTAAAAGTTTAGTTTTTTTTTTCCACAGCCTAAGAATTTTTCTTAAATGCTATTGTTTGTTATATCATATCTCTGTTGAAATGATTTTTCAGTTACATGTTTAACTACCAATTGACCTAATGTAAAAACCTGAACCAATATGCCTACAGTTTGGAATGAAATAAATTATGCATTCTACTTACATAAGTATAGTTTTTAAGTAAATGATACTAGTTTAAAGAAATTATTGCAGTTTTGCCATTATTATGAATATCAGTATTAAAAAATTCCATTGTTTGTTTAAAAAATGTATATTTTTACATTACTTTTTTTCCTTAGAATTATAATTTTATTTCCTTTATAAAATATGTTTAGTTTTGGTACAGTTGAACCTCGAAAATCTGGACCTCCAAATTCCGGAAATCTCTAAAATCCAGACATTTTTCCGATATCAGTTTTATTAATTTTTATAATAAGACATAGCTGTAATTTTCATCAATTTCAGTTAAATTCTGATAACTACCGTAAAATTCCGTTAATCCGTACTTCCTGATAAAACGCCCCCTCCCCACTTTATAAAAAATTTGAAATTTTCAAAAAATCTCGAGAAAACGCCCTCCCTCTAAAAAAAAAAATCGCTGAAAACTGATGAATCATGAATCTTTGATGAAATGTGCGATTTTTCAAGATTTTTTAATGAATTTCATGCTTGTTTTGGCCTTTTGTTTACAAATTTATCCTTTTTTCTGCGTTTTTTCGAGAGAATTTACGTTTTTTTTTTTAAACCCAAATTTTTTCAAGTATCAAAATTTATGATTCATTCATTTCATCATGACTCATTCCTGTAAAATTTGTTGAACGATCGCGGAAAAATCAAGTGTAAGCACCCCCCTCTAACTATTGTACAATTTTTCGTCACGTTTGGGGGGGGGGGGGCGGATTAACGGTATTTTACGGTATATATATATATATATATTACCGTGGCTTATTTATGAAATGATATAGTAAAATTTCAAATAAATAAATAAAAATAAAAGTCACTAAAACTTTAAAAAATATAGTATCGGAAGAATCGTTATTTGTTTGCACTGGGAGAAAAATATTTCATTTTTTGTTTGTTATTATATAGCCATAAAAAAAGATTTTTTAATAAACCTCCAAAATCTGGAAAATTCAAAAATCCGGAATCGCCCCCGGTCCCGATGGTTCCGGATTTTCGAGGTTCAACTGTATAGCTTTTCAATCTCAACTCAAAAAAGTTTTGATATAGTTTTATAATCTAAATTCAAACAAAACTAAGTTTTAATTTGGCTTACTCAGGTCTGTAACTAAAAAATAGCATAGGATTTATTGACTGTTAGATTTTTACTCACTGAAACCAGAAATATATATATATATATATATATATATCTTAAGTTTAATTAAATGTAATTTTTTTCTTTTTACCCTGAAATCTGGTATTCTATTCTTGAGTAAGAAACCATATTCAATAATGTTTCCACATGGTAACTTTATATTTCTAAGAGTGGAACTCAAAAGTTATGAAGACAGAACACTACAAATAGAAAATGCTCACTATTTGAGGAATTAACAAAAGCAGTTACATACATAGATAAATTTCTACTGTGCTTTAGAAAACTACAAAAATTCAAAGTTTAATCAAGAGGGAAAGTATAATTTGGAACTTAGTTACTTGTAATAAAATATGGTTTTTTTTTTCCTTTTTCGGTTTGGAAGCTGTAGTTTGGCTTTAAAAAAAATTGTCCTTCAGGTAAAGCTATTGCGATAATCATGAATAATGCAGCATAGCAGCGTCATCTGTTGAGCAATTTACACCAAAAATGAGCACGAAGTTATGTCAAAGATTAACTTAATCTGAAATTTTATAAAAATACACACATTAGTTAGAGATAGAACTATTTTGGAAATTATGAATAATGCAGCATAGCAGCGCCATCGGTTTGGCGATATACACTAATAACTAAACATCTCGAATTTATATCAAGGTGTAGCTGAATCTAAAGTTTTGTGAAATTATGTGCATCAGTTCTTGAAATAGAGTGCCCATAAAACTTGTCCCATACAGACTCGCACAATGACAGATATTTTCCAAAAATCATCAATTTGCGTTCAGGACCTACTAAAACGTTTAAATACATCAAAAACTGGAAGTCAAATTTTTCATGAATTCAATACTTACTTCTTGAAAAGATAGATTATGCATACTTCAAAATTTTATGTTGAATTTTTAATTTTATCTCTTCCATTAATCGGCATATTGTTGCAATAATTTTACACACGAATTAATTTTTAAAAAGAGAAGTTGCATTTAATTACATATCTAGATTTTTTTCATCTAATCAAGTTTTTGTGAAATTGTGAACTTTTTGTATATACTTGTACAAAATATATTCAGAATTTTTGAATAAGAAATATTACTATATTTAGGTTCTTATTTAGACATTTTTAATAAGATTATTTACATATGCAACTTAATAAGATTCAGCTGCTGTATGGCATGAGATTTTTTTTTCTTCAATCACTGCACTTGCGAAAGATTCAATTTGTTGATTAAACTTTTTCTGAAATGTCTATTTTCAAGAGAAATTTTGCAAAGGGTCTTGTGTTTCAAACAAGAAAAAAATGTGAAGGATCCTTTCAAGTCTTCTCAAACAGATTTCTGCTCAGAGATCAGATTACCCACATTAAATTCTTTATGTGAGACACTCAACATAAAAATAAATAAAATAAAAAATATGAGAATGTAGCTATTACAAAATTTTCACTGTATTATTTCATAAATGAAATTTCAATTTTTCCAGTTCGGAAAAATTGAAAAATAAGCCTTCGGAAAAAAAAAAACATTTTTTTTTCCAATTTTTCCGGGGGTTTTTCCGAGCATTCCCACCTCTAGGTGTAAATGAATTGAAAATTTAAAATACATTTATTCACTTTACTGAAGAAGCTCTTGCTATGTTTAACACTTTATATATTTTTTTCTTCTTATACATTCTCTTACAATAGTGGTTCAGCCATTGTCAATCTTTCATTGTTCTCTAGCTGCAGTATTTGGTATAAATTTATTATTGCAAGAGTATAATGAGAAAATGTGGCTATTTTACTCTTTTACTTGCATAAATTTATTATACTTGCTTTGCCTTTTTTTTATATAAAAGAATGGGTAATTTGGTTACTAAAAGGAAATTATGACATTCAGGGTTTGTTGATTTAAATCAGCTTGATTTTAATCATGATTTAATTCAATTGATTTTTTAAAAAATCATTGATTTAAATCAATTGATTTTTTTTAAAAATCATTGATTTAAATCAGTTTTTCTTTTAAGTTATTTTTTAATAAATTTAAAATGTAAACAAATATAATAATGTGCTTTAATATAATTTAGTTTTATATAATATATATAATCAAACAATTTTCAAAAAGATAAAGCTTAAATTTTGTAAAAGAGTGTAATAAATGTAAAGTTTAGAGAAAAAAATGCTTTCAAATTTCATTTGAATCAACTTATAAAATAATCTTGCAACAGTAAAGAAATCTAAACAGAAGTATATTAAATATTTGAATATTTACTCATTAGTATTTTAGGAAACTTCTACAAGTCAAGATAAAATAAAATTGTATGACTTTATGTGCTGTACTTTGATGAGGCCTGCTATATTGAGATTTGAGCAAAATCTGAATCAGTCATTTATTTAATTATTTATTTTAATTTAACATAATTGATCTCAGCCCTGTAGAATGGTGGAAGATATTTTTGTTACAGTTATCGAAAAGGCTGACACTAAAAAACTTAGAAAATTAATGATCAACTAGCTTTTTACTGCAATAGATTTATCTGCTTCAGTAGAACAAATGTTTTCTGCCTTTGGTTTGTTACATTCAGAAATCAACAGATAAAGCTGCTAAACCACTGCCATCAAAATGCTCTAAGCCAGAGGACACAAATTATGACGTATTCACTAAATGACTGACTTCTCACTAGTGTTGGAATTCACGCTGGAAAATTTTGAATAGCAATTTACTTTTATTTGTGGAATATCTATCATCTTATAAAACACTGAATTTACTGATTAACTTATGATTAATTACTTCTTAAACTTACTGATGAGAATTTGGAATCTCCCAATAAAAAAAACCAGCCAGATGCGGCAACACTGTAGCATTCCTTCTCTGGCTGAATTTTTATTTAGGGATTCTAAGTTCTCATTAGTAAGTTTAAATAATTATTGTTTTGTAAGATGATAGATATTCCACAAATAAAATAAAATTGCTATTAAAAATTTTCCTGAGTAAATTCCAACACTACTGAGAAGTCAGTCGATTTGTGATGACATCTCAATTTGTGTCCTCTGGCCTTAAGTATTTTGATGGCAGCATTTAAACTCATTTTTCTCAACCAGCACTTAAAAAAAAAAAAAAAAAAAAAAAAAAAAATTACAAACGCAGTTTGCTTCTAATTTTGTTTAAAATTTTTATGTGTTGTAGATGTTTTTATTTTAATTAAAATACTGAAGGTTGAATTAATTTTTGACATTTTCAGGCATTTTGTATAATCAAGATTTTTTTCATAGCCTAAAATTTTACCTTGAAATAATATGAATTATTTATGTAAATTGTGTAATATTATTAATAGATAATACTTATAACATGCTTGTCTGTGTATGTAAAATTTATATTATTTAAATTCATAGGCGTAGCCAGCCTTTTGAACAGGGGGGGGGGGTCCCAAATTTTTTAACCTGAACATGTTGGGTACAAACAATATCTTATGTAATAAAACCTAAAAAATGGAACCCCTTAAAAGCTATCAAGTTTCCGTTTTAGACAGATTTTTATTCGCTAAAGGTATAATTGTTTGATACTTTTTTTTAAACGGACCCAAACGCAATTTTTCATTGCAAAAAGAAGGATGAGAAGTTGCTCAAAAATAAATCTAATGGATAAGAAAAAGTTATATAAACACAGATAAAATATGGTAGATATAAAACAAAGATATTCAAGTAGATATTCAGGTAGATATAAAACAAAGATATATTAAACATAAATTTGTAAGTATCACAAATTTTCATTTCAAACAGCAATGAAATACTCAAATAAATAAACACGGCTTTATTTCTCCCGTCATTTTGATCAAAGTAGCAATAGAGTAACTTGTAAAGGGAACCTATGCAATTTAAAGTGGAAAAGAGTTCTTTCAATCTTTCTATGCATGAATAAATAAATTTTTCCAGTGAAAAAAAAAAAAAGAAAAAAATTTAAGCCCGTCTTTTCTTTATAACATGTTTTTTTTTTAAATGTCCAAATATGGCTGCAAAAAACGAAACTTGACCAACCAACAGACCATTCCCCATTAGAGATAAGTTCGGGCTCGTTTTCTGAGGTCTGGGTCCGCCTGAGATCAACAGTTTTAAATCCGAGCCCAAAAGATTTTTTGTTACCAGACCTCGAGCCCGAAACCAAAAATATACAAAACAAAATTGTATGGTATTTATGGTATTAAAAATTTATTATTATGTTAATTATTTATTTTTGTTTATTATTATTGTATTATAAATTTATTATTATATAGTACCTGTATCCTATATGGACACTTTAAGGAAAATGTATTTTTTTCACCCCCATGTACAAGTCAGAGGACTCCAAAAATGTGTGTCCACTATCCTTGGACTATTGACTATCATTATTAAAATTAGCGACCTTGTAATTATTCTGGTTTAATTTATATGATAAAAACAAAAAATGTTTACAAGTGTCCATATAAGGAGGTGTTTCCTTATTGACTTTCTACACAGTGTGTATGGAAGAGCCACTTTTCCAAGGGATTTTAGAGGCGAGAGAATAAAAAAAAATGTATCTTAAAGTATTTGGAGGAGGAGGGAGGACAGTAAATATCTTTAGAACATGCATTTAATGAAAGGGGAGGATCATTTTCGGCTTTTACCCTTCGAAGACCCACGCAAAGCCCCTTAGTTACTAATATTATGAAATAATATTGTTGGTTTTACTTAGCTTTATAGCATCTGTCTGTGAATTTACATCTGTTATTACCCAGTCCTCACAGCATGGACAAATAGAAACTTTTTCACCATGGGCAGTAAGTCCCATATAATCCTCATGAACATATCTGCCACATGTGATGCATGGTCGCATGTTTGAAAAAGCATCAATACTGCAAAAGAAGCAGTACCAGCTCTCTTTTGTTGAGGAAGTCATACCATTGGTGCCTATGATTTCGCCAACAGATATCCTACTGGCAGGGGGGGGGGGGGTTCTTTTTATTTTTCTGCAAGGGTTTTTTTTGGAGGAAGGTTTTGGGGGGATTGTTCAAATGGCATCTTGTTGAACAAAGATTTTACCACTTTGATGCCTTTTCTATTTAATGCTTGGCAATGTTGAATTTTCTTTTTTCTTGCAGTTGTAGTTGATGGGGACATAAGCTGTCCATATTGGGAACCGGGCGTAGTTTTACTAAATCTAGTAGTAACAAATGAATAAGGAAAATATTTTTAAGCAAAATATGCAACAGCAATCGAAAATATGTTTTATTAGCTTTCTAAAATACTCCACTTTTCAACATTTAATGTAATTTTACCATGTCTAATAAGAATTTAAGCTTACAAGTAATTAAGATCAGCACATCTCGAAACAACAGGTTTCCACGTAAATAGCGAATAGCTCGCTTTTTTACACTTTCCAGCCTTAATTATCTTTTCAACTGCTTTTTTTTGCGAAAATGTTGAGCCATCTCTCGATTAAGATTATTACCTTTAAAAATATTAGGGGTGTCCATATTGAGAGCCCTGTCCATATAGGGTACAAATACCTTAGTATTAAAAATTTCTTATACAGATAAAATTGTTGAATGAAAATTTAAATACAATCTTATCAAAATCCATATCAAATAAAAATACAGTTGACTCTTAAAATTAATCTCAAATTTTTCCCTAATTTAAAAAGTAAATTTCATGTACATGTTTGTAACTTAATGAATAAATGCATGAAATTTTCAGAAATTACTATTTGTAATCTGACGAATTGAACAACGTTTTCCAACTTTCTGCAAAAAATGTACATCTTTAATTATAACCTATTCCTTTCTCATAACAATCTTCCGTGATTGATAGGTGCCTGAAAATCAACATAAAATTTAAAAAATGACTTTATTATCTTAAAAGTCCGATGCTTTTATAGGAAAAGAGGAAACACTGAACAATTGCTTTATATCAGAACAGGGTTGGTATAAAAACCATTTTTTTTTTTTTTTAAACAAAAAACTGGGTTTTTTTGGTTTAAACCGGGTTTTTTCCCATCATTACTTAAAAAGCATTTGCAAGGAAAAAAAATTGAGTTTTAGAAAGTCATGACTTTATTTTTTGTAATTAATGTTAAACATTCACATTGGTACTTAATTTTTTGATATAATTAAATAATTAAAGCATATAAAAATTATAATTAAATTACCTATAAGTTTAGCTTTCTTTAGGGAAATATTTATTGTTTGAAAAATGTTGAACTACTAATTTATTAGTGTACTCATATAAGCCTTTAGATAATAATTATAGAAATAATTATTATGTAGATTGACAATGTAGAACATAATGAGGGGTAAACAAACATATTTCACTAAATCAACAAAAAATAAGCAGAAATAGAAAACATTTTCCTATGCTTAGTTTAGAAATCATTTACTGTATCAATAATATCAACATCAACAAATGATTATTAATCTTTTATTATATATATATTTATTTAAAAAAAAAAAACATCAATATGCATTTTTAATGCTAAAATAAATCATGTGTATTGACATACTTGATTTATCAATGAGTGTAATATTTATACATATTGAGACATATGCTTTGAAAAATTACTATTTTTTTTTCTTTTTTTTAATACAAACTTTATTTTTCCTAGTTAAATATATTTAGGTTCAAACAATTTCTTTATAAAAACAATTCTATTTATTTAATTTTAATTATAAGCTTTAAATAAAAAGATAAGTTTTGAGGCCTTTTCTAATCCCAATTTATTTCTTATTTTTGTCTATATCAGTCCAAATGTTGGAAATATTCTTTCAACACTCGCTGAATAGGCTTTTGCTGTTATTGTACAACTTCAGTAAAGACATAGCTATTAAATTTCTTGATTTGAATTTGCTGACTCTTCCTCATTTTATATGGGGTAACTTCCTTTACTGCATTCTTCTAAAAAAAAAAAATGTTTTTCAAAAGGTGAAGATCAGCATAAAATTTATTATCAGTGCAAGCTAGAGTTATATGGATATTCTAGTTTCGCAAAATTTAATGCATCCTTTTTTTTCTTGGTCAGACAGTTCACTTTGACTGTACCATGATATCAAGCATGCATGGGTGTTAGAGCCATTTTATACCTGGACTCAAAACACTGCGGGACTTCTTTACTTATCTTTTTTCTCTTAATATTTTTTGAGGATTTTTCCAAATATAAACTACGTCAACAATGGAACAATTATTACTTTAGATATTATCCAGGGCAACTGCAATAGGCTTTAACAATTCAAACATATCTTCAACATTTCTTTTTAGATTAAAATTAGACTTTTGAATATTTTTATCATTAACATTCCTATTTTCATCACAAATTTTAAATGGAGTAATTTTTAAGGCAAACACCTAAGGTATCTTGAAAAACAATTCCATCAAATAGAATAAGGGAGAACTAATTTGACAGCATTTGCATTGCATGCAATTTATACGTTTGGCTCTCGAGCCTGTTCTTGGTGTATTTCTATTTTCCTCAAATGAAAACCAGATTATATCTTTCTTTTTTCTAGTTTTAGACATTCTTTTACTTCAATGTAAATAAGTAGCTTTCTTAAAATAAAATATAGTACAAATAGAATAAAATCATAAAGTAAAACTCCAATGCAAGAAAAGCAAAAGGTTATTGAAACCAATAACTACAGAGCAGAGAAAATTTACAATCATTTGTTCATTAGCATAGAGAAAAAGAGTAACCAATGGAGAGAATGACTTATGGTATGTCATCATTAATGCTTTGATATATGATGCAATTTAAATGGTAAAATTGCATTTTCACTATTTTTTTAAAAATAAAAGGCTTAAAGAAGAAACAAAACAAACAACTTTTTTTTCCTCCATAGCTCACATTAAAAAAATTAGTTTGCCATGTAGATTTATAGCTAGTAAGAAAAGATGGGCGGATTAAAAGTGTTTGTCACTTTAAAAATTTATTAATGTCTTTTAAAAAATGCTGTGCTTGTAGCTTCCGCATAACTTGGATTTTGCATATTTTAATAATGTGTAAAATAAATGAAAACATTAAAAAAAAGAAAAAAAACAAATGAAAAAAAAAACCATCATGTTTTTTTTTTAAAACCACTTGGTTTAAACCATGGTTTTAACCACAGTTTAAACCAGCATGGTTTAAACCAAACAACCCTGTATCAGAATAACATAATAATTATTTTTACTTATGCAGGAAAGTTGACTTCGAAAATGTATATCGTCCTCAGCATGAACAGACTTCGTGTTGACAAATAGATAGAACAACAACTAATTTTCATATGAAAAACGACTATGACTCGTGCACAATAGAAGATTAAACAATTTGCAAACCTTCATCTAATTTTCGTCTATTAATAACAGGAGAAAGTACTATCTTCACGTTATGTAATTAAATAATAAATAAATAAATAAACGATCCTGTTAAAAAATATATGCTAACGAAAAGCCAACAAAAAGCAAATTCATATCTGTGTTTACTTTGATTGGCGCCATTCAGTAGGTCGTCGTCGGAAATCATGTAGACATAAATCTGTAATTATCACAAATTTTCATTTGAAATAGCAAGGAAATTCTAAAATAAATAAACACTACTTCAGTCCCCCGTCATTGATCTAAATGACTTATTTGAAAAGGAATAAGTACGCAATTTTAAATGGAATTTTTTTTTTTCAATCTTTTATACGCATGAATAAATATAATTTTTCGGTTTCAGAAAAAATGAGCCCGAGCCCGAAGATTAGAATAAAAATTGAGCCCGAGACCGTATCAGGTCTGTTCTGAGCCCATCTGATCTCTATTCCCCATATTAATTTGAATTTTGCATATCATTATATCTGATTTTCAAAGGAAGCAGATTTGTGAGACCTCTCCATTCCCTAGGCTAATCACACGGTGGAATTATCATTTCACATCTGTATTTCCCTGTTTTTTTTTCTTTTGTTGTTCCTATCGAGATTTTAGATTACAAAAGCAAAGATATAAATAGTTTCTATCCTTGTCGAGAATTTGTACTAATTTCTTAAAGAATTGCAAAAACATGCATGAGAAAGAACGGCGTTAAAAAAAACTTCCATAAACAAAAGACATTAAATTGGGATTAAAAAAACAACTTTTTGACTTACTGTGATTAATACAGATTCTAGTAAATGTTCTAATTTTAAAAAAGATAAACAAAATAATAAAAAAAAAGAATGTGGGTATTTTCTTTTATTACATTTCAAAACATAAGCTGTTAGTTTTGAGTAACTAATTGAACTAACTTGGCTTTCAATTTTCTTCTTTTTTCTTTTATAAATTTCGATTTTTAAAAATAATCAAGCTTGGTCTGTGCGAGCAGAGGGGGGGGGGGGGGTGCCCGGGCACCCAGGGCACACACCCCCCCCCCCCCCTGGCTATGCGCATGAAATTAAACAAAAAGTCATAAAATATTAATAATGTGTAGCATTTAAAAAAAATAAAAAAAATCTGTTTTAAATAAATTTAAAAAAAATCTGTTTTGATTTTTATTAAAAAAATCACGAACCCTGATGACATTGTATGTTACATTAGTTTTAAATATCATTTTTTAATGAAGTGCTATTTATATTTGTTAGATAAAAACTAAGTTTTTTACAAATCTAACTACTGTACACTTTTTTTTTTCTTTTTTTTACAATATCTTGGAATTAAGCTTAGAAACAATTATTCAAATTTTTTATTGTGCATTCATAAGTCACAATACCTGTAGAAATTTTCCAAATTATGTTTATCTTAGATTTAAATATTTTTATGTTATTTTAAACATTTTAAAAATTTATGATTTTATCAATGATTTAAAAAAAAATCAGTTGATTTAAATCATCATTTAAATTGCAATTTAAATCAATTGATTAAAATCCTTGACACCCTAGTTTTTATTGATTTATTAGTAGATTTATTTGAGTATTTACTCATTTATTTAGTTCATCATCAATTTCCACATCTGAGACATGAAAGAGATAGGAGGTTTTATTTTGATGTAAAGAAAATTCCTCCAGAGGAAGAAATAGTTAATGCTGAATTGAGGATTTACAGAAATAATACTAGAAGAAGCCGAATGAATAAAAAATACAAATATGCTCTCTATCTATTTGCAGTAACAGAGGATGGTAATAGGTAAAAATATTTATTTTATTAATGTTCATTATAAAAAGTGTGACTTTAACAACAGTAAAATTAAAATGCATTGTTTAATTTGATATTAAATGCATTTCATATATAAAGGCTAAAATATTTTGAGAAAAAGCATTTTATCTTATTAGTTACCATGGTTTAGTCTTGCTTGATATGAGGAAATGGTTTTTGATTACATAATATTACATTCCCCCTCTTTTTCTCTCTTCAATATGTACATATATTTGTAATCTAACCAAAGCTATCAAAGGGAATAAATATGTTTGAGTAATCAATAACTGATTGAAAAAACTTATTGTTTTGTTAAATTCAATTTGATGTTACTGTACGCATTTGTAATGATAAAAGCAGTGTTGTGGATATAAAAAAATGTGCTATAGGCTATAGACAGAGGTTATTTGTTGGTGTTATGAATTTTTGTATGGTTAGACTATGTATATGCTATAGCCAGGGCCAATACAATGTCACATGAGACCCTATCATCTTTGACAGCAAAATTTGACTAAAAAAATCCTTTTTAATAGTAGTATTATAGAATAGTTTCTTAGTATTGTAATAAATCGAACTGACTTACACGAGGAAACCCTCAAATAGTCTGAAAATTTAACAAATTCCCACTTATTGTCGGGGAGATAAAAAGAAAAGATGCATCAAAATTCATCTTTGCGCTAGACAGTTTTTTAGACAGACTAAAAATGCAAGCACCAAAACGGCATCTCTTTCATAAGTATTGACAGGTGAAATCAGAAGAATTCCCACAGTTAGACGGACATCGAAACATGTCTTTCACGGCACAAGGGAAACCTCAATGAGCCAATGAAAGGAAAGCTTATTAATGCCATACGCAAAAAAAAGTTCTAAATGGACAAAAAAAAAAAAGGTTGTTTTTTACAGAAGACGGGGAGATGAGATCCGGGGAAGGAAAGTAGCTTTTAACTTCGGAGTGAGAAGGCAGGTTTAAAATACCTGGTTAGGAGAGAAGGTTTTTTCTCTCTGAGAGAAGATGAATGACGGCTCAGAGTTTTAGCTGAGAATCACTACGCAGGGGTCAGAGTTGTCCTATATTTCCTATATATCCTATATTTATAAAATAATCTTCAAAAATGTCCTATATTGTCCTATATATCTTTAACTGCCCTATATTTCCTATATTTACTTTTTCATATATTTCATATTAATATCATTACCTGCTAACATTTACAATTGCTTCTGTTTTTTTTTTTTTTTTTTTTTTCTCCTGTATCTCCATGCAACAGCAATAGTTTAATCCTGCACACATTCATAATATTTTCAGTCAGTACATAAAGTACAAATGAGAAGGAGGCTATGGCATAGATTGCTGAATTTTTTAACCTAACTTTGTACCCAAGGAGATTAAACATTGATGTCTCTGCTTAATTTCCTAAGCTTCGGTGTCCATTTTTTTTCTCTTTTGGATGTGACATCAACAAAGAAATGTTTTTAAATGACTTGATGTTTTCATGTGCATTGGTTTGCTTACTCAGTTAGTTCTAATATTCAATGTGGTTTTGTGTTTCACTGCAGTGCCATGCAAAAAGGGCAGTTGCCCCGGGTGCAGAAATTTAGGGGGTGCCAAATTTATACTACAAATGTCATTTTTTGGCCTGTCACCAAAAAAAAGTTGGAAAGGGGGGGGGGGGCGCCAAACTGACACTTTGCTCCGGGTGCAGTTTTCTCTTCGCACATCCCTGTTTCATTGTGATTATTTTAGTTTTTTTATCCTTATCCTGTATTCAGCTGCAATATATTTTTATATATTTTAAATTTTATTTTAATCTAGAAAGTATATTTATTTCATTACATTGGCACAATGTGAACATAGATTGATGCCCTGATGCTTGGATAGATCAGATTGATGGGTATGTAAAAAAAGAAAAAATCGCCGAATTATGCATAAAGGATAAAAATGATTACCATGTCTGGTTCCCATCAGCAACAGTGATTATTCACAGTTAATGCATCATGTCAAAACAATAAAGCACAAAAATAATTCAGAAAAACAAAGTAAATAGTCTTAATTTCACTTCGTGGATTCTACTGATAGAAAAAGCTAAAGTTAATACCAAATTAAAAAAAAAAGTTGATTGAATACTTGGATTTTAAATGAAGAAGGGATATGTCCTTCCAAGATTTTATAGATAATTTGTATGGCTCTAATTATTAATTTCAGTTATCAGATGGAACACAAAATTCATTTTGTGAAATTTTAAGATTCCTTTTTGCCACAAGGTACACAGTTAAGGTCAAAGAAAGTATCATATGCCATAATTCATGACCTTGGTTCATTTCTTAAAGGAAATAGTAATGATTTCAATCAGGAGACTTAAGAACAACAGTGGAAAAATTCATTTTATATTTGTTTTATAATATTGCATCTTGATTTAATATTGTTAATTAGTGGAAATTTTTAAACTAACATGGATTATGTGTTAAAAAAGTATTATATAGTAAAATATTTTCAATAACATTATTTTCTAAATGTCCTATATTTGTCCTATATTTTTTGCAAAAAATGTCCTATATTTTATGAATTGCTCACTCCTACCCCTGACTACGCTTCATACTCCAGACTAGAGATGTAAATTTTCCGGAAAAATATATGTGGTGGAAAAAAACTGGTTTTTTACCGGTTTTTTTTCGGAAAAAAACAGAAAAATTGGAAAAATTGATTTTTCATGACTATTTCTCCCAAATAAACTATATTTCTTAGAGGATATTAAATAATAAACATTTTTTCCCATTTATTTGTATTAAATGAAAATTATTTTCACTTTATATTACAAATAAAAAAAAAAAGTAGCAAAGCCTGCTTTTAAATTTTAGTTTTTTTTTCCACAGCCTAAGAATTTTTAAAACACTATTGTTTGTTATATCATATCTCTGTTGAAATGATTTTTCAGTTACATGTTTAACTACCAATTGACCTAATGTAAGAACCTGAGCCAATATGTCTGTAGTTTGGAATGAAATAAATTATGCATTCCATTTACATAAGTATAGTTTTTAAGTAAATGATACTAGTTTAAAAAAATTGTTGCAATTTTGTCATTATTATCAATATCAGTATTAAAAAAATCCCATTGTTTGTTTAAAAATATGTATATTTTTACATTATTACACTTTTTTCTTACAATTGTAATTTTATTTCCTTTAAAAAATATATTTAGTTTTGGTATAGCTTTCCAATCTCAACTCAAAGTTTTGATTTAGTTTTATAATCTAAATTCAAACAAAGCTAACTTTTTGTTTGGCTTACTTAGGTCTGCAACTAAAAAATAGCATAGGCTTTATTCACTGGTAGATTTTTACTCACTGAAACCAGAAAAATATTTTTTTTAAGTTTAATTAAACGTAATTTTTTTTCTTTTTATCCTGAAATCTGGTATTTTATTCTTGAGTAGGAAACCATATTCAATAATGTTTCCATATGGTAATTTCATATTTCTAAGAATGGAACTCAAAAGTTATGAAAACAGAACACTACAAATAGAAAATGCTCGTGAGGAATTAACAAAAGCAGTTACATACAGAGATAAATTTCTAGTTTGCTTTAAAAAACCACAAAAATTCAAAGTTTTATCAAAAGGGAATGTATAATTTGGAACATAGTTACTTGTAATAAAATATGGTTTTTTTTTTCATCGCAGTTGTACTTTTCTAATGCAAACTGCCCATGTTTTTGCGACATTACTGTACATTATTGAGGTAAAATGGAGGTCAATTTTAGATTCAATACCTTGAAAAAACATTCAATTAATCAGCTATAACGAAATCTTGAAAAATGCAGCATAGTAGTGCCACCTATAGGGCAATTTACACTAAAAACTAAACAATCTTAATATATATCAGGAACTGTCTGAATCTGTAGTTTGATAAAAAATCTTCCTTTAGTCCTTGAGATAGAACTATTGCGATAATCATGAATAATGCAGCCTAGCAGCGTCATCTGTTGAGCGATTTACACCAAAAAGTAATGTGCACAAAGTTATATCAAAGATTAACTTAATCTGAAGTTTTATAAAAATACATACATTAATTCTTGAGATAGAACTATTGTCGAAATTATGAATAATGCAGCATAATAGCGCCATCAGTTGTGCAATATACACTAATAATTAAACATCACGAGTTTACATCAAGGTGTAACTGAATCTAAAGTTTTGTGAAATTATGTGCATCAGTTCTTGAGATCGAATGCCCATAAAATTTTTGTCCCATACAGACTCACAGTGTGACAGATATTTTCCAAAAACTATCAAATCGTGTTCAGGACCTTCTAAAATATTTAAATACACCAAAAACTGGAAGTCAAAATTTTCACGAATTCAATACTTACTTCTTGAAAAGATAGATAAAGAAAATAATAAATGCATGCTTCAAATTTTATGTTAATTTTTTAATTTTACCATCTCTATTAATCGGCATATTATTGAAATAATTTTGCACATGAATTAATTTTTAAAAAAAGAAGTTGCATTTAATTATACATCTAGATTTTTTTCATGTAATCCTGTTTTTGTGAAATTGTGAATATTTTGTATATATACTTATACAAAATATATTCAGAATTTGTGAATAAGAAATTATTACTATTTTTAAAGTCCTATTTAGACATTTTTAATAAGGTTATTTACGCATATATACAACTTGATAAGATTCAGCTGCTATATGGCATGAGACTTTTTTTTCTTCAATCACTGCATTTGCGAAAGATTCAATTTGTGGATTAAACTTTTTTCTGAAATGTCTATTTTCAAGAGAAATTTTGCAAAGAGTCTTGTGTTTCAAACAAGAAAAAAATGTGAAGGATCTTTTCAAGTCTTCTCAAACAGATTTCTGCTCAGAAATCAGATTACCCACATTAAAGTTTTCATGTGGGACACTCAACATAAAAATAAATAAAATAAAAAATATGAGAATGTAGCTATTACAAAATTTTCACTATATTATTTCATAAATCAAATTTCAATTTTTCCAGTTCGGAAAAATTGAAAAATAAGCCTTCGGAAAACCCCCCAAAAAACCCGTTTTTTTCCCAATTTTTCCGGTTTTTTTCCGAGCATTCCCATCTCTACTCCAGACTTTGGTAGATGAAGGAAAGATCAAAGTCAGATCAGTTAGACTGAAAGATTATCTCTTCATAAAAGATATTTGGGGGACAGTGAATGCGCTTAGATCAACTTCATGAACTGATTAACTTTTGTTATGGACTGAGAAACATTCTGCTATCAAATAGACTTTAATTGAGATAAGAACCTCTTCATAACTATTTTAATTGTTTGTGATAACGACCTTTTGTAACCTAGATTCATATTTTCTTTAATAAATGTTTTTTTAAAATATACATTGGTCGACATCTTATCGAAGAATCTGTTCACACTACCCAAACTTCACGTTAAAAGCTTTACAGTATAAAATGTGAGAAAAATAACATGCAAAACATGTAATGTGAATTCCGCTAATTATTTAATTTCTAAAAATCTTCTATTCTTTAGCGTATACATTTTTGTATCTTATAATGAAAAATATCCAAATTTACTAATATTTATTATTAGATTTAAAAAGAATTTGTACAATAAAAAATATTTTTACTATTACTTAACATTGCTTCTTAGCTGTAAAAATCCTACCCTTTAAAACCTCTCATAATACTATAGTTATGTAGGAAGAAATAGCATTTATTCTTTATTTTATCTAATTGGTCTTTTAATGAGTGCTTTTAAAAAACATAAGATAAAATTTCTTACCATGTGAGAGTAAAAAATTATTTATTTTTTTATGAGACGATTAACAGTTCTTCAAAAGCATTTTTTTCAGAAGTATGTTTCATTTGGCTGTCCAAACTCCATTCAAGGATGATGTGTTATTGAAATGTGAAAAGCAGCTTGAATGTTGTGAGATAAGATCTTGGAGCATTTTGCAGAGTTTTAGCCATATAACACTTCCTCTGCCATCAGTGCAGAGAGAAATAAAAAATATCCCTGTAAAATTATCCAATTTCTGTCATTTGGAGATTATCGGCCAATCTCACACTTGGGATATATTGCCGATTAATTAATTTCTAATCCGATTTCCTGCTGATGTTTGACTTGGACATCAGCTAAATAAATGCTAATTTTTGTTGATAGTATTGTGTGAAATAGTCTGAAATTTAGCCAATATCTCTTGCTGTTGGTGGAGTTCTTATTTTAGCTAAAATGTACATAAATTACGTTTGTCTATAGATAAAATTATGCTATTTGTAATTAATATTTAACCCCTTGGGGACGAGTGACACGTATATGTGCCGTAAATAGGCTTAAGAATCTGTGTTTATCGCCACCAGTAAAATTATACCGTAAATTTTTTCTTATTTAATCGGAGCATTTTCTTAATTTAATAAGTTACAAATTTTTGTTTTTTAAAACTGGTGACAAAACATTAGAAATTTCGTAAAAAGCTCCCGTCGCGAAAGGATTAATAAAAGTATTAATTCATTAATTAGCATCAAAATATTTCAAATAATACAAGACCAATGTTTATGTTATTTTATTTTTGACTTAATGTTTTAATAAAAAGAAAAGTGTCTAGTTAAACTGATTTCATTGAGCTCAAGGGCTATTCACACTAATTATGTATTATACTCTTCAAATTATAATGCCCCTTGAAAAATAAAGAAACTTACAAAAAAAAAAAAAAAAAAATAAAAATAAAAATAATAATAATAATATTTTGCTAAATTAAGGAAGGGATTAGCTCCCTCATTTCTCTTCTTTATATTTAACCAATGAGCTTCCAAATTTAATCAGGAAAGTGCCTTATCAGATTAAACTGGTAATTTGAAGCAAATTGGGTAATTCTGCATGAAAAACTTGTTTGTCTAAATTAAGGGGGCAGAGATTAGCTTCCTTTATACTTAACCAATAAACCCCCAAAACTAATCTGGGAAGTGCCTTATCAGAATGAACTTATACACCAAATCTGAAGCAAATCTGATGTTTCTATCAAGTGTTATTGTGTTGCGTACAAGCATACATACATACAGAACCTCTGGACACATTAGCTCTCAGGCTTTGATAGCCTGTGAGCTAAAAATTACAATCAATGTGTATGCATAGATTAAAAGTTAGCATTCAGTCTAAAATTTTGCCAAATATTTGGTCTTTAGGCAAATTATTATACCCCTACCCTAATAATAATGCTATACAAATAATAGGCTATATAAAAAATAATTGCTGTAAAACCTGTATATAACAGAACCCTGTTTAAAATATAAAAATTGTATGGTTTTGAAAAAAAGTAGATTATTCATTCGTTAGAGAAGATGTACTTGTCACAAGGCCATAGCCAATGGGGGCATCATCGGGGTTTGATCCCCTTCCGAACATTATGTGGAGTTATTTATAAATACGTCATTAACTATCAGGCAAGTTTATCAAGATTCGAAAATCAACTGCAATTAAAATTCAAAATTTTATCCTAGAATACTTTTATTGTTAGATTCTGTTTGACGTCGAAAGAATAAATAAAATTCCTGAGGAATCTTTAGAATTTATTCAAATTTTTGAAATGTTTTGTAAAAAAGCAAAATATGAAAATAAAATGTCTCCAATAGGATAATACAGATAGCTAGACTTCTTTAGCCTAAATTCATGAAGAATATGCAACAAAAGTCAATTAAATTTCCTTTAAATTAAGCTGCTTATAGCAATGTATGGTACTGGGAAAACATTTTTGGAACTATAACATTTGAAAACATACACAAAAATCCGGACTTTCGTTTGGTTCACATTAACATCAACGCATCACCGAAGAAGCATTTAAATGAGATTATAACTTTATTTGCAATAAAAAAGGTTTACATTTTATTTTATAATTATATTAAATAAAATTATTTAATTTTTAAAAAAAGGTTTAAATTTTCTTTTTTAATTACATTAAATTAAATTATTTAATTAAAGAAAAGCTTACTAAACTAAATACTTTTCACACTAGCCTTTATTCAATTAGTATAATAAATAAATAAATAAGACAAGAATAAAGTTCCGGGTCCCATATCCCCTTCCAAAATAATTTTCTCCCTACGGCCTTACTTTCAAGATGGAAACCAGTCTAAAATTAATTTTTCTCTAACCCCCTGTGATCCCATCTTAATAAGATAAGGTTATTATTAATATACTGTAAAAAAATATTATTCACAATCTTGTACACAGGGCTGAACATTATAAAATAATAATTATTTTGCACCTTAAATGTTTAAACTGTTTCACCAGGTTCTATATTATAAAGATCATTAAATATAATTGACTCTCTCATATCCGTACAGTTTGGGACCAGAAAGTGTGCAGATTTTTGGTCTTTGCTTTGTTTTTAAACAGTAATTTGAATGTAATGACACAATCAAAATTATAATGAATGTTTTAATTATAATAAAATATTAAAATAATTAAGTAAAGTAATAAACTAATATGATAAAAAGTAAGATTTTTTATTAAATTATTAAAAGTAAAGGTCAAGTAAATAATTGATAATGTATAATTAAATATGCATATTAAAGATGAGATGTATTTTCCTTGAATTATTCAAATTCAATGAAACTTTCCTCATGAAAGTACCCTCCGTTACTTACGTCAAAATAATAAAATAAGGAAGTTTTATTTCAGGTTTAGCCTGTCTCAATAAACAAAAACAGTTGATTAATACATAATATATTTGGTGAAAAAGATTGTGATTAACAGCGATATAAGTAATATCTTTACTTTTTTCAGAAATAAATTTATACTTCCTTCATGACAAAAACATGTTCAGTAATATTATCAAAAATCACATATTAAAATACTTAATGATACTCAACAAAAAAATTCTATAATTTTGCCCCTATATCTGAATTGAAAGTTTCGTTGTTTACATCTGCGATGATGTGTGCATTTTACACGTTTGAAAATTTTAGTGTTGCAGATTAGAGGGAGTCTACTTTTATCTCTTTTGATAATAGTATAGGTTCTTTGTATGATTTTATTCTGTTAATTAAACTTAATAGAATGCGTTAAAAAAATCAGAATCTGTGATTATTTTATATAATGAAGTCTTTATGAATACTGTAATATTATTATTTGTCATTTTATTTGTTAGTTCAAATACACTAGAGTTAGTGGATCAGCTGATTATCAATGGAGCATCTTCTAAGGGGTGGCTTGTATTCAATGTAACATCACAAGTTATGAAATGGATTGCCTTCCCAAAAAATAACCTTGGCTTGTATCTGAAAATAAAGTCATTAACAAAATACAGAGATAAAGGTTAGTAACTTATCATTCGAATGTTATTGTTTGCCTTATTTAATATTAAATTATTTGATCTACAACTATGTTATTAGATAAATTATGTGTATGTTATAGAAAGAAATTTAGTCTTTTAAAAGATCTTTCACAAAAATTTTCACCTACAAATAAAATGTTTAACAAAATTCTTTGTCTTAGATTACAAAACTTTTCCATTTCTATATAGAACTTTGTATAAATTTAATCTTTTAAAAGTAAAATTTGATCTGTCACTTTTACATTTACTAATATACTACCAGGTGGAAATAATTACAGTGCTTGGGTTTGAAAAGCTTTACAAGCTAAACTATTTGAAATATTTGAAAAAGATTTTGTATTATTCAACTTAAATCATGTGAAAATAAGTTCTACAATAACAATAATAATTAAAATAATAATAATAATAATAAGACAGATGGCTTTATATATAAGTGAAAAATAGAGGATTTCCTAGTATTTAAATTTTGACTTTTTTATGGAAAATTTCACATAATAAAGTGTTTTATAGCAAAGTGATAGTAATTATCGCACTGCTATGAAAGATTGTTCTTGTCTCAAGAGATATTGTTTTGAAATGAGTTATTTTTGTTAATATTTGCTGATAAAACATTTCTAACATTTAAGTGTCATCTATTGGTAAAATTTAAAACTAATCATTTTCATTGCATAATTTGTTTCTGCATAATTCTAAACAGAATAAATATTTTAGCTTTTAAAAATATTCTAAATTGTTTAACTTGTAAAGCCCTTTAAACATTGCACTTTACTTATAGTACCCTCTATTTTACATAAACAAGAATCTGAATATAACAGTTGTTTCATATTCACAAAAGGCTGACTGAATTTGATTCTGATCACATTTTTAATGGCTACATTACTACTCACACATACTCTAAAATAATTATTGTCCTGATAAAAAAAGAGGAAATGTTGACTCTAGAAAAAAAGGGCTGTCAGGCAGAAATTTTCCAAAGAAGGAACATTAATCTAAGAAAAGTGTACATTTTTTTTTTTTCAAAAAAGGGAATAATATAGATTTTACCCTAATATAGATAATTTTTCCATGTATCTATTTTTAATGTGATTTTTGAGTTTTTTATATTTTGCACCGATTTTTTGTCTTTCATAAATGAATTCCAATTACAGTATATTACTCAATTACAGTAAATTTTTATTAGTGGTGTACTGAGTAGTACTTTGGCCGAGTACCAAGTACTCGTTCAAGTACCGAGTAGTTGTGTAATAAGAAAATAAAACACTGATGTGCACATAATGTGAGTTTACGTGTATATCTATATAAATATACCAGTGTCCATATATCTATACCTGTGTGTACATACAAGTAGACTCCCTCAAATCTGCACAGCTTGGGACCAGAGGTTGTGCAGATTTTAGAATTTTGCAGATTTCTGGCCATTGCTTTGTTTCCATTTCTTAAACAGTAATTTCGGTGCAATTAATGATGCAATCAGAACTATAATGAATGCTTACAATATAATAAAATATTAAAATAAGTAATGAACTAAAATAATAAAAATTTAGATAATTTTTAAGATGATTAAAGTATTAATAGCAATAGCAAAGGTCAAGTTAATAATCAATAGTGTATGATTAAATATTCATTATAAAGATTAAATGCATTTTTCTAAAATAAGTCAACAAAACTTGCCTCATAAAAGTACATTACTAATTCTCATAAAATAAGGATTATATTTTTTTCAAGTTTAGCCAAGTTTGATAACCAAAAAATCTTGAATAATGCATAAATATATTTGGTAATGAGACTGTGATTAAAAGAGATATCAGAAATATCTTGAATTTTTTCCAAAAAAAATTTATTCTTCCTTCATGAAAAAAACATAAATAGAGTATTATTAAGAAAATTACAAATTAAAAAATATATGGAATTGATATAAAAAAATCAAATTTTGTCCCAATATCCGAACTGAAAGTTTCATTGTTTACATCCAAAAAAATGTGTTGATTTTAGAGAGTTGTGGATTTCTGGTTGGCAGATTTGAGGAAGTCTACTGTATTTATAATATACATATATAGTATAAATAAATTAACTCATTAAATTTGAAATTTATTTGGGCACCTTTTAAAGACAATTTTTGACAGATCAAAACCAATAAATAAGGAGAATTGATACACAACAAGTACAATTATTAACCAATATAAAATTAAAACATTCTTTAACCCTGCAATATTCCGACCATTGAAATCTGTCTATCAAAAATAAAAATGTTTATTAGTTACTGTAACAATGCATTGAATAACGCAAAACATTTCATATTTATTTCGTAACTATGTACTTTATTTTCTTTTGATTAAAAAGAAATGTATTGGCTTTGCAGTTTCTTTTCATTTTTCATGTGTACAGATTAAATTATGTTATTTTAAATTTATTATTTTTTAAATATCTCAATAAAAAACTAACCTTTTTGAATGAAAATTATAAATGTGTGAATTAAGAATGCCTTAAAAAGCAAGCTCTAGAATTGATGGGTGTAGATGATCTAGAACTTGAAAATCTACCAAAGAAACAAAAAGTACATCATGAGAATGCTAATGTAGATGAAACAAAAGAGAAAATGCCAGCAAAAAGTTCATCTATTTTCTGGCAATGTTTTGAGGAAATTGTGAATGAGCGAAAAGATTAGGCACTAGTACTAGTTTAAAATCTCCGCATGAAGAATTGGTACAAAAAGAGATACAGGCTTTCTTAAAGACTTATGTAAAACTGACTCTCCATTTGCATTGTGGAGGGGGGGGGGGGGACTTTTCAGATTATATGCAACCTTACAAAAGACTCTTATGTGCACATTCATCAACTGTTTATTCTGAACGTATATTTTCAGAGATAGGCCAAATTTATAGTAGTAAAAGAAATGCCCTGTCTACTGATAATGTAGAACGTTTGGTGTTTTTGCACCATAATTTGAAATACAATAAATTTAATTATTAATTTTTTATTACATTTATTGTATTTTCAGTTTCTTTATCTAAAATAAGTCTTTTCTGTTTTCCTATATATCAAAAAAGTATTTTTATTTGTATAAATGCGAAATTTTATGAGGGTTTTTGTTCTTAACTTTTTTTATATTTTGCAGACAGATTGTTAAAAACAGAGTAAATTGATTTATGAATTACTACATATATTACACATTGATATTCAAATAACTTTTTACAGATCAGTTATAAATTCATATGCTTAAAAAATGAAATTTTTACAACTACTCGGTATTGGCCAAGTACTTGTCCAAAATTTGGTTGAATACCGAGTACTCGGCAAACTGGCCGAGTACTGAGTATTTACCGAGTACTCGGTAAGGCTTTAATTTTTATACCTGCGAATTTTAAATATTTAGTGATTTTCAATGCGATTTTTAGTGACTGCATAGATATAAAGGTGATTTTATGGTCATTTTTTAAAGAAATTCAGTTTTAACACTTTAGTTTAATGTAGTAGATTTTGTTCTCGAATTTTAAATTTTAGCGATATTTAGCCAACTTCAGAGATTCTTTGCATCAATATTTTTTTTTTTTTTTTTTTTTTTTTTTTAATTCAGATTACACTATTTTACTGTATTAAGGGAGACCTGTAAGAAAAAACCCAAAATTTTTATTATTGATTTTAAAGTAATGAATTTTGGTGTACTATTTAAGAATCTTCTTGTAAGGAATAATTAGCAAAAAAATTCACTTTTTACTAAAAAATACATTTTTTATGGGGATTTTTATGATTTTTTTTTTTTTTTTTTTTTTTTGTCGAAAAATACACTTTTTAAAATTACTACTCCTCATTCAATTTTCAATATTTTGGTATTACTAAAATTTCTTAAATAGTGTTATAGTATATAGAAAAGAACTAAGGAAAGTTATTTTTAATTTTCTATTTTAATCGCCTAAAAAAAAAAAAAATAAAAAAAAAAAAAAAAAAAAAATATGTATGGCAAATTTCCTTAAATTCGTTATAATTTTCATGTTTACCAATTTATGTAAAATTTTCAGAAATAGTTAAAAAAAAAATCTCTCTTTACTTTTGTTGCAAATTTTTTTAAGATTCTAAAAACATAAACACTTTGTTTCTAAATCATTTTACCACTGAGCCTTAGTACTTTGAACTTAGGCAAATATGAAAAAAGTCATTGTCAGGAAAATACGTTTTAAATAGCCGCTAGTCCTTTAAACTCTATAGTGAGTACAATTTAAAAAGCTCATTTTCTACCTGTTCCAAGTGTCCCCGAGTTCTGAAATTTTCCATGGATATTTGCAAATATGTATTTTATCGTTTTCTGAGAAAAAAAAATTTTTTGAACTTTTGATAATTTTTGGCCGAAAATGTGGTTCGGGTCTCCCTTAATGTAAAAATTTCCCCCTTCTATTTTAAATTTAAACCAATTTTCAATGCATTTTTAATACAATATTAAGGTGTAAAAAGGGTATATTTTTTCACAAAGGAAACACTATTCTAAAAAAAAGGGCACACTTGTACCTTGTTCACCAAAAATATTTTGTTTTGGTTTGTTTAGAGTCTTTTAGAATTTGGAATATTTTTCTAGGATGAAGTGAGTGGCACGGGGCACATAGGTCTGGTCTAACAACAAAATCTAATTTAAATCTTTATAAAATCTATTTTAATGAAATTGTTAGCATTCTGCAGCTATATCTCCCATTCAAAGAAATTTAATTATACTATAATGAATTTTGATAGTGAAAACTTAGCAATCTCATGTAATTCATTCTAGTGGGGCTTGGTTATATTTTTAGTCTGTCTACTTGTATTAAAAATCAAAGAAAGAAAAAAATATTTTTTTAACTACTTACTTGTTATATACAATAAAACCTGTGAAAATGAAATGTGTCTATAATAAATGGAATCCTGCCTTAAACAGAAAATCTTCGTGGTCCAGTGAAAAAAATACATTGCGATTTCAATAGTCAATGTGTAACCTATTTAAAACAAATATTTTTTCTGGTCTCTGTAATTCATTCTGACTGGCTTTTTATATTTGGGAGAAAAAAATAATAAAACAAGACTTTTGGCTCTCAAGTATCTTTTCTTTACAATTTGTTCTACCTTCCTTCAATTTAGAACACTCTCTATGTTGCAAATTGATCAATTTGAAACAGCTTTTTAATTATTTAAGTAATATAGATAGTACTAGAAGCATTTCTAAACTTTAGTTAAATTATTTCTTTAAAAATTTTAACATTTAATCATATTTGTTATGCTGAAAACAAATTGCCAATTGTTCAATTAAATAAATTTTATATAGATGGATAGGATAGGTGGGTCATTCCAAAAATAAAGCACCTTTTTGGTGTCCGATACTTTGTATTGTTATATTTTCTAAAATTTTGTTTCAAAATTAAATTTAAATATTGGAAAATATATTTTAAAGATTTTTTCTTTAATGCAATTTTTTAATTTGAGATAAATTCCATTTATTTTTATTCAAATAACTTTCTTAACAATTGTGTCATGTAAAAAGCCATGTCCCAGCAGCACTTTTTAATTTTTAAGCCATATTTTTTTTTTTTTTTTTTTTTTTTTTAAACTCTATGTATCGTTTAAGTTATCTTTCAGGATGTTTTTTATGTCTTTGTAGTCTTAATATTATCCCTACATATTTTAAATATTTTTGTATTTTTTTCATTTTATAAGAAAAATTCATGTGTCCCCTAATTCATGTGTCCCCCCCCCTGCCACGTTTTTCTTAATATTAAACAAGAATTTGCAACCTAAATGCTGTTAACAGTAGTCATGCATGTACTTTTAGAGTTAGCATTCATACTAGGTAGTCATTTTCCTCATTTGTTAAATTTTGAAAAATATTTATGCAAAGCTGATTTTTGAAGGAAGGTGTGTTTTTCATGTGTCCCCTTTGTTTCTATTGATTTATTTTGATTAATTATTTTTTTTTAGTTTATTGGTGTTTAAATTGTAAGTCTTAGTTAAAAGAAAATTTTCCATCTAACTTTGCATTGTTTCTATGAAAATAGTAATAAATGGGTGATAATTTATTTCATTTTGTCTCCTGTGTTACTAGTCCCCTGTGTTACCATGATGTTGGTAAGAATGTTCTTAAGGGACAAAAAAACCCAAGTTAAAAATGAAATGTAGCAGAATATCCTGTTTTTTTATGCATTTGTTGGTCTATATCAGAAGTATATTTTTAATTAATCATAAGTACACTTTTAAGATTGTTAAATTTTTTATGTTAAATTAGGATGTCCCCTTTGTTACTTTATTGTCCCTGTGTTACTAACATTTCTTTTATCAGAACAAAAGAGAAAAGAACTTATGAATCAGTTTAGTAATATGCACTGGCTAATATGTATAAATAAGTTACACTAAAATTTTATTATATTAGAGAAATTTTTTACCAAGTTATATAAAGTTTTATATAGGGGGAATACACAAAAAAGGGTAACACTGGGGACATAATATGTCTATATCATGAAAAAATATATACATAAGCAAAAAACTATATGACAATGAAAAAGAACATTTATATCAAAGTGATAATAGTGTAGAAGTAATTCTTTACTTTAATAAAAAAAAAATGAGAAGATTATTTAAAATATGGTAACATGGAGGACATCTTTCAGTTAATGTGTCTGTATTTCAAGTATAGTGATAAATATTTTTTAAAAAGTGTGCTGCTGATATTCAATTTCTATTCTTGAATATGTATATAACCCTCTCAAAGATATTTTTATTTCATTTTAAATGGAAAATTTTTTGAAAAAAAAATTCTCGAAAAGGGTCCTTTATTTTTGGAATGACCCAGGTAGATACTACTGAAATCTAATAGAATTCCCTCCCCCCCCCCCAAATATTATATTTAATCTTAATGTATTCCATTTGTTAAAATTCTGTTAAATATCTTCAAAGTGAATATAAATATTCATTCATCTTGGAAAATCTTGTCAAAATAAAGCTTTTTCCTTTATTTTTTTAATACAATTAAAAGATATAAAGACATAATCACAAAGGATCACATTAGTCCTGCGTAAAACAGATTTCTGTCTTTTCAAATACAGTAAAACCTCCATAACGGACACTCCCGAATAGCGGACACCTCTATTTAACGGACAGTTTTCTAATCCCTACTCCCAAAACTTAAATTTTTGTATGTTTAACCTCTGAATAACGGACATTTCGAATAGCGGACATTTTATTCGGCGATAAAGGATGAAAAAGTATTTATTAAACAGAAAAAAAAAAGTAAAAAAGCCCCTGAATTTATCAGGACAACGTGTCACAAATTTTGTGATCATAGTTATATGTAGATAAAAAGCTGGGGAAAATTCCCCCCTCCCAACCTTCAGTACTAAATTCAGGGGGTTGCCCGGGAGAAATAATCTCCCAGACTATTGAAATATCATCCAAGAATATTTTGATATTTTATGCTTTTAAAGATCAAAAAGTGCAATCCCTCCTTCCTCGCCCGGAACTCTACAGTGCCCAATAACATCACACAGAAAAACAAATAACATGTAATCGCAAGCAAAAATAAACTTTTGTAACAGATTTTTTTCACAATAATATAATAAGCAGTGGATAAAAGTGTGCACAATTTTATTTAAATTTTATTGCTTAAAAAATAATTATAATTTCTGATTAATTATATAATAGAGGTTTAAGACATATAAAAATAAATTAATGAAACATTAAGCATTTCTTAGTGGTTTCTGAATCTCTGAGGTTTTTCTAATAGCAGACACTTCCAAATAGCAGACAATTTCTGTGTTCCCAGGGTGTCCGTTATTTAGAGGTTTTACTGTATATCTTTACTTATGAAATAAAATTAGCTTTCTTTTGTTTATATATATATTTTTTTAAAGACAGGATTTATACATACAGATTCCATTTTGAAATGTTTTTATCCTTAAATCAAATAAAGTCATATTAATTTTAATGAATATTTTAGTTCTTAGGTGACAGAATTCAGTTACATACAGTTTCCTTTTAACAGATTTTTTCCTTAAAGCAAATTAAGTCAAATTAAAATTAAAAATTATTAATTAGTTCTTAGATTATACTAATTGATCCATGTAAAGATTTCACACTGCAATCTAATATTTTTTAGCAATGTCTAGTATTTTTTAGATGCAGGTTTAAACACATGTAGACAAGCAACCAGTATATGTGTCACATAAATGCTCTGCATCCTTGATTGTTCTCACTAGTAAATTTTTATTGTAAATTTTGCCTTACTTAATCCAAGCAATTTCCCAGTTCAATTAGTTAAAAATTTCTGTTTTTAAAAATTAGTAATAAAAGATTATAAAGTCTGTGTAAACGATGCTCGTTCCGAAGGAATTAAATTTCTAAAGAAAAATTAAGGATAAAAATATCTATGAACAACATTAGTCAAGCCAGAATCACTTCATTTTATTCCATCAAAGTTGCAATAGAAAGTGCTTGAAGATAGCGAAAGGCACACACAAGAAAAATATTAACAATATTTTAACTGATATTAGATAATGAATTCATTTGCTCGGGGAAAAACATAGCAGAAGAAAAATAAATTTAATTAAAAATAAAATATAATTCCACATGCCTAAAATATATACTTTGTTTTGTTTACATATGAAATATACTACTACTTCAGTTGATCAATGGTATCTTTTTCTTCTAAACATTTCAATCTCTAACTTGCTTTTTAATGATAAATATAAGATGAGCACATGCAGTGACATCAACAATTTATCTTTTTTGTACTATTTACGCTTTTATAATCATTATTGAGCATGAAAAAATGCAGCATTTTATTTTTGTAGCAACATTGGTTTGAGAAAAACCTTTCATTTCATTTATGAATATAATACTGATTTAATATTTAATTAACTGTGATTTTTTTTTTAAATCAAAAAACACTTTTTAATGAAATGTGAGTATATTATGTCAAAAACCTTTCATTTCTTCGACCTTCTTCTTTTTGTAAATGCATACAAAAAAGGGATGTTGACAGCAGAATAATATGTATGATTCTTGGACTTAACCACTTTACCATCTGTCCCGAGATAAGTCGGGGGTAAAAGCATTGTTTCCCCATATCCTTTGCCAGTTAAGTGATTGAAATTATTTTTGCATAGTATTTTGTATTTTAACGGATTTCAAAATAATTTTTTAATTTTTTGAAAATTATTTCCTTTTTTTTAGGACAGACAGTTGATCCACATGAAATTGGCATTGTTTCATCAAGAGCACCAGATGAATATAAAGCTTTCATGGTTGCCTATTTTAAGACACCTAATCATGTTCGGATTCGACGTCCAAGAGCTGCTAGAAAAAAGAAACAAGAACGTTATTATGACCTAGCTGGGTATAATCCATATAGTATGTTTCTCTTTTAAAATTTTACTTGATTCAAAAATGTTTTTTTTCTTTTGGCTATATATTTTCAGCATGAAATAATAAGATAATAAAATGATAATATTCTAAACATAGTCTATAACTTCAGCTCTAATTGATGCAAGAAAAGTAAAAGAAAATTGTCTTTTAATTCATAAACAAAAGGGAAGAAAATGGTCACCAGCAAAAATTTCTAATTGACAGTAAAAAAAACACTTTTAGCTGATGATGTGAAGATGTGATGCGTGACCTTGAAAGATTACTGACAGATTAAAAGAATTTCTCTATCAGCAATGAAAAGAAAACACAAATTTCATCTAAAATAAATAAATAAATAAATTAAAGCAAAAAATATTTTAGAAAAATTGGAAAAAGTTTAAAATGTTGCTATAAATTAGAATCTAAAAATATCTGGAATTATCAGAACTATCTACTTATTTAAAAAAACAGTATTGACATATTTTATCTATGCAGCTCTGAAACAGTTAAAAAAAGCAGTATCACACCGTCATAAGTATTTTTTACAGGTCCAATTGTTAAAAACTCTGAAATGAGTCTAGCTTCTGTGGAAAATAGGTAATTAAAAAGTTTTAATGCACAATTCATTTTGTTAAAATTCATTCTTCATTTGTTTTCTTAGCTCATATAATAAATAAATGAATAACATTTTAAAATAATTATATCTGTATTTTTAATATGTGCTATTGTTGTTGTAGAGTTATAGCAATAGTAATCCTGAAGTGGATTACTGGTTGTTAACCAAGAAGTCTCTCTCTCTCATTGTATATTGAAATTAAAACACCTAATTCAAGCAGATTCATAGCTTGAAAGAAATATCATCTTCTTGCATGGCAAGAAATAGAAGATAAAATGTTGACAATTTAAAAAAAGGAAAATATTTAGAATATACTGCCAAAAAATGAATCCTTTAAGAGAGAAAAATTCGAAAAAGTGTGTTGTGATTTATCATTAATGTAAAAGTAAATTATGAAAACTTTCACAGTCATCCTATTCTGGCCAACTCAGCTTTGAATCAACAAACTTCTGTGCCAAACCAAACTCGTTGTTGCATAGAAACAGAGTCGATATACTCGTATTTAGTAAGCTAAGTAAATCCATAAAAAATGAAAAAATATAAAATGAAAATAAAAGTAACTGACATTACAATTTTGGATCAATACAAGACAGTACTTAATTAGTGTAATTTTTTAAAAATTTGCTGTTCAGAAATTTGGGAGGAAGGGAGGCACATGTTGATTGTACCTTATGTTTCCCAACATTACACAATCATTTTTTTTTTTTTTTTTTTTTTTTAATTCACCATGTGTATTTTTTTGTAAGGTCTAATAGTAATATACAAATCCTATGTTGTTGGCTGAACACCACAACATTCCTAATATTTTAAACCCTGCCAATTTTCTCAAATTACTATAATAATTCAAATTACTATAGAATATGGAAACAATCACCAAATTCTGTTCTAAGTATTCTTACTGAAAAGTGTGTGGGTTTCACATCTCAAACCATTAATACTTCACTTTACAGAAAAATAACCATTTTCTGGCTATATTTTAATTTTTATTTTATTCTGAAACTCCAAAGTCCCACATCATTGCAGTTATAAAGGCCTTATTCACTGGAGCTTTGCACTATTGTAGCACTAAAGAATATTTTAATGTTGAAAAACAGAGAATTTTATTGGATTTAAAGTTTAAAGATCAATTGGCAAGATTTTGAAATCTCATATTTTAAGAATTCCTACTTTTCCACAGCGGTGTAGTCGTAGAAAAAACAGAGGATGTGTCCTAGAGTATATATACTATAACTTTTCTGAGAAACAGAGAGTATATAGTACTCCTTAAAAAAATCCAGAAGGTATACAGTGTATACTCTCCACTACATCTTTGCTTCTCCATCTTTCCAGCATTCTAAAATTTATCAGTTTGTAACCGTTCCATATTACAAACGCATATCAGAAGATTTTGCATCTTTTGAAACTCCATGGTATCTGTACAGCTTGCATCCCAAGAAACATTGAGTTTTTAGGCAACTACGAATGCATGTATCCCGTTTCCTTGATTAAATATGTGGTATATCTATCCCTTGCCAAAAATGCAATGCAATTTATATGAGAAAGATAAGTCAAACACTTAAAATAAGACTCAAGGAGTACTAGTATGCATTCAAAAATAAAAATTAAAACTCCCGAATTGTGGACCAAACCTTAAAATTGATCATTTCCCAAATTTTGTGAAATCTTTTGTAATCAGTGAATTGTAGAAATTATAGAAGTAAAACTTTCCTAGAGGTATGGTTTACTAGACAACAAAGCTGAGTCAATTCCAAAATACCGTATTTTCGGGTGTATAGTCCGCGGCTTATACAAGAAAAAAAAAAACCTTCCAAAAAACCACTGCGGCTTATACTCGGTGTGGGTTATACAAAGATTTTTTTTAAATTGAAAATCGTGGTGTTTTTCCTAAAACTTTTAAACCTCAAAAAATTTGAAAAAAAAAAAAAATAAAAATTTGTAAATTTTTTTCACTATGCCGCGAAATTTAGAGAGTTCTTCCATGTTTTTAAAGGCTTTTTTTTACTGCTTAAATACAGTTATTTCTGGGTTTGGAAGAACTGTCGCAACTATCACCAAGTATTGCACCAATAGATCTATAATAGCTACTGTATATATATACTCTCGTATAAGTCGTGAAATTTCAGACAAAAAAAAAAGAACTTCAAAAGTTGGGGTCGACTTATAAGCAAGACCTAAAAAAAAATCTATAAATCAAATATCAGAAAATAATTTGCTAGTGAATCGGTGCTGCATCACCCCATTGTGTTTGTAGAGTACAAAATCCAAAATCCGGAACCCTTTTAGTCTCGACAATTCTGAATTTAAGATCATTTAAGATTTAGTTTATTTTTCAAAAAAATTAATCTACCCTACCCAGTTGCAAAGAAAAAAAGAAAAGTGTGTGATTTGTCATTTCTAAACGATTCAGAGCAGTCGTTCTATGGGCGCGCCTCAACTCCTACTGATAACATAGAAAAATATCTCATTAAATGAAATTTAAACTTCTGAAAAACAGCTTTAAAAGTAGTTGAGAAGAGGGGCTGGTTGGGGCTTTAAGCTTATGTCGTTACGGAGATGTTCAAGTCGACACCCCTGGTGGGTTAGTGACATTAAAATTTCAAAAGTTATACTTGATAATGTTAGCCTAGCAATACAGAAAATAATCAGTATAAAGTGTTGATAATGCATTGTTATAATCTTGAAAATATCTTAACATTTCATTAAATCAAGTAAATATATTTTTCTTAATGATATATCATTCACTAAATTCATTTTCAATTTGTAAAAATTTATGCAAAGTGAGATTTCAAAATGATGAAACATGGATTTGAAATACACTGACTTTTATTAAATAGACAAAAATGGAATAACGTAACATGAAAAATAACTTGAAATGAACTGACTATTTGTCAGTAAAATTAATGAAATAAACATAATTGTAAACTTATCTTTCTCCATCAGAGACCGTTTCTTTCTCCTTTACCTTGCTTTTAACATTGTGTCTTTGAAAAATCCCTGCGTAACTTTCATGAGAAAAATGCTAAAACTTTGAAAACTTCTTATAACCATTTCAGTAAAGAACAATTCACTTTCCAGAGCTAAGCACCGATACCGTAGAACGTATGGACTTTTAAAACCGCCGGTATTTTATTTTTCCAGCTGGTCTAAAAAGCATTGCCAGAAATAGTTCACAATTTTTGAAGTTCATCGTCACTTACGAAAATTACTCTCCGCGCAGGGAGATTATGTTGCGTTTTGCGTCAGCGTAACTGACGATCACCTGAAGGGACTCCATGCGACAACCTACCATGCATGCGCTCAAGTTGGCGTTGAAAAAAACGTAAACATGAGCGATGTAGCTGGAATTTAATAGCTTAAATGAAAATAGATAAATGTAAGTGAAAAGAAATAAATAGGTTACTTTTTAAAATAAGATAAACTTACGTTTTAAAGGGGGGGGGGGACAAAACTTAAATATGATTTTTTTTTTTTTTTCCCCGGAACATTGGCAAAAAGTGGGGAAACCACATTAAACTTTACCTACAGAACGCCCCCTTTTCCCCAGCTGGTTGCCACATGGAGTTATTAAGTTAAACACTTAGAATCTACATATATATACTTTGAATTAACATTCGTAACATTAAACATAAATACAAGTACAGAAAATTTACTTTGAAAATATGATGCAAAAGGAAAATACATGATGCAGATAATTGTAGAAAATGGCTGGATTGGCTCACAGTCCATCAACTTGACTTAAAGAATTTGATTTCAAAGTTCTATATTAAATGTTCATGAAAAGCTCGAATAAAGTTCTTTGACTTACTAAAGGAAAAGAATTAACAGGACTACGACGTATGGCATAGTTCCAAAAATAATATCCTAAGAAGATAGATGAAAGTTTTTTTTTTTTTTTTTTTTTTTTTTTAAACACTGATTATTTTTACTGCATCAATATTTGTCGAAATTTCAGAAACTGATCTTTGCTCAGTGCTTTAGTAAGCAAGTCGGCTAAATTTTCTTTTGAAGACACGTGTTTAATGTCAAAGACACCGTTTTGATAAAGGTCTCTCACAAACTTGTACTTTAAATCAATATGACGAGTTCGGACATTGTCTGTCGTTGTCTTTGTAAAAGAGATGGCTGCTGTATTATCGCACAACATGATAGGTCGCTGTATTGAGCCTGGTTGAAATAGTTGAGGAAAGAATTTCGATACTTCATGGATAGTGTCAGATAGGAACTTGATTTCTTTTGCAGCTTCGCTAGCTGATATGAACTCGGCCTCCATTGGAGAGAGAGCTGTGCAGGTCTGCTTAGTGACACGCCATTGTATGGGATTGTCGTTTAAAAGGATTATGCGACTTGATCAGGATTTACGATCATCTAGATCGTTTGCCCAAGATGCATCGACGTAAGTTACAATTTGTAAAGGTGGTTCTGATGATTGGAGCTTCAGTCCCAGGTTAGCTGTGTTGGCCAGGTAGAGCAGTATCCGATATAACGTCCGATAGTGCTGGTGCGATGGCTTTTCTGTATATTGTGAGATTGAAGATACGTACCATGCTATATCGGGTCGACATCTGTGGCTTATGTATTGCAAGCAACCCAGCAAACTTCGGAATGGAAGGTTTTCGGGCAATTCTTCACCCTCTTGAGCTGAAACTGGGATAAATCCAGGAGAAGCTGGTAATGTTATCCTAGAAAGACATTGAACATTAAACTGTTGCATACACTTTTCAATATATTGAGAGCAGGTTATATTTTTAAACTTATTATCTTCTTTGTTGAACTGAATTCCTAGTAATGTGTGAATGGCTCCCAAACTTTTAACTTCATAAATATTTTCTATTACACCAATAACTTCCCGTAAAGCATCCTCATCTTTTGCAAAAATGGGGAGGTCGTCAACATAAACTAAAACTACTGCAATATTTTTTTACACATAGACACAATTTACCCCAGGTACTTCCGAAAAATTATTTGCGATCAGTTTTGTATGGAGGTCGTGGAACCAACACCTTCCTGCCTGGTGCAGGCCATAAATTGCTTTATTAAGTTTAAGAATGTAAGTTTCCTGGCCTGGTATTACGTATCCACATGGTTGTTGAATGTACGTTTCCTTATTGATGTTTCCATACAAATAGGCACACTTTATGTCAAGTAGGCAGTTTTTCCATTTGAATATCATTGAGAATAAAACAATAAAAAGATGTATCAAAGAAAAGTTGACTACTGGAGAAAAAGTTTCATTGTAGTCTAAGCCCTCTCGCTGGTTGTTTCCAAGCGCAACTAGTCTAGCTTTGTAGGTTTGAACTTCCCCAGATGCATCTCGTTTTACCATGTAAACCCATCTCGTACCGATGACTTTCTTAGTGGGGTCGAATGATACTGGAGTCCAGACTTTCCTTGCTAACATGGTCGAGATTTCTTTATTCATGGCCACTGTTCCGCTTGTGGGAGAGTCGCAGCATGTTTTGCAGACTTTGGAATGACAATTTCTGTTAAGTTAATTTCCTGAATTTTAGAAAAGATAATGGGTCCTTGATAATCATTACTCGTTGAAAAATTGGCTATGTCAAAGCAAAGTCATATGAAAGATTGTTTTGCTTACAGTATTCATCAAGGTCTTTAGTACTTCATAAACGTTCACCAGTGGGTGCAATTATATAAATGTCATGCCTACCTGCCAACGCCCCCTTTCTTCTTGTAGTGATGATTCTTGTAAAAATGAGTTTACTATCCTCCTCTTCGTTGCTATCGTTAATAGTGTCATATTCAATCTTTTTAACAAAGTCATACTTATCTCCTGAACTTTCTTTATCTGAAGAGTTGTTGTGCGATTTATCGGCACTTAATTCCTTGTTTTCATCATCTGGCTTCTCTTCTTTTGTTATTTCTGCTAATGTTGGAATGCTAAAAGTAGAAGGTTCTTCGGGATGTACGTCAGGCAAAACATGACTAGAGGATAAACCTACAGTAAATGGTTCTTCAAAGTTGTGAATACTGTTATGAGACAATTGTGGTTGTTGCTTTGGATTTCCTAACTGAGCTTCATCAAATGTGACGTGTTTTGATTCAATAATTCGGTTTTCACGAGGAAACCAGACTCTATAGCCGGCTGTGCCGAGTCCATATCCAATAAACACACCACGTTTAGCCCTGGGCTGTAACTTGTTACGTTGTTGCTTTGGCTGGTAGACATATGCTACACAGCCATAACGGCGAAAATGGTGAACTGATGGTTTTTGTCCTACCACCTTGAGAACGGGATTGCGTTAATTCCTGTATGTAAGATTCTATTACGAATATAGTTCACTGCCATTACGGCTTCAACCCAGAGTTTGGGGGGAGGTTGGCTGCTTGACTAAAGGTGCAAACTCCTTCAAAGAATACTCTATTGTAACGCTCAGCAACCCCATTTTGTTGTGGGCTGTATGCCGAAGTTGTTTCGTGCTTAATCCCTAATTTGGTGACTAAATCATTTATTTGCTTATTGCAGAATTTGAGGCCGTTGTCGGTGCGGATGACCTTGACTTTTCTTTCGGATTGTCTTTCAATAAACTTTATAAAATTATTTATTTTCGAAGGGACCTCATCTTTCGTTCGAAGGGGATAACAAAAAGCTCGGCGACTGTAGTCGTCAATGAAGGTCAAAACATACCTATGTCCGTTCCTAGAGCCTATTGGCGCAGGACCCCAGATGTCAGAATGAATGAGGTCTAAAATTGCTTTAGAACGAATATGTGAAAGCCTTGGATGAGTAGCTCTTGTGCTCTTACTTAATATGCATGGCTCACATTTTTGTTCGGAACCTTGAAGTTTATCGCAACCCTCAATAAGTTTATTATTGACCATTTGCTTAATGACTTTAATGTTACTATGGCCAAGTCTCTCGTGCCACAGCATTATGTTGTTTCTATCTGCTGCATAAGCTTGATTAAAGTTAAGTCGGTTATGAATAGGTAATATGTTACTATTATACGTTTGAGTTTCAAATTTTGTCAGAAACCTCATTACTTCCCGAGTTAACCATTTTGGAATTAGGTTCAACTTTTGGTTTATCTTCCTGGGCTGAATTAGATTTGGAACTTAAACTTAATTTAGATTTCAATTCTGGCCTGGAAGTTTTAACTTTACTCGCATATGAGATATGATTTTTACTGGGTGGAGTTTGAATATTAGAAACTTTATTTTCCGATTTAGCTTGGGTTGAAGAATTTGACCGAAATTTTACTTTAGCTTCTTTCTCCACTTCCCCACAATCTGATTTAACTTGGGTTAACTTTTCAAGTTGGAGTTCTGTTTCTCTGGATTTTGTTTTTAGAGCTTTAAGAACATAAAAGTTATTTTTGCATTGAGTGGTGTATAGATATTTCCGCATACTGTCATAAATTTTGAAACCGTTATTGAGTTTGGCATGTAAACCAGCCTTGTCCATTTTACTCATACTTATGAGGTTTCGGTGTATATTTGGTACATACATGATGTCATTAAGTTCAAGAGTATGAATTTTGTCTTTATCTTTAATTTGAAAAGAAACTCTTCCTACACCTCTTACTAGATGGGGAGTTGTTCCCATACGGACAATAGCTCCGGGAGGGGGTAACTTAAGAGAAACAAAAAAGTTTTTATTTTGGCAAACATGTGCCGTACTTGCAGAGTCAAGTGTCCATTCCCAACATGGGGGTAACAGTTCTGAAGAATAACAATCATTTGTTTCTAATTTAGTAAAAAATGTGTTATTAGGCTTGTCACTTTTAGATTTTAAACTTAAATTTTTATTTCTACAAAATTCTGATTTATGACCTCGTTTACTACAATATCTACAATGTGCAATACTTGTAACTTCTTCGTTTTTATCAATACTGCTCACACTTTGAAATGTTCCCAAAGATTCATTTTTACGCTTTTCATGACTTTCCCGAGCTGATACTTCGCTTAAAAGTTCTTCTTTAATATTTTTATAAGTAAATTTATCATCAGGTAACTTTTTAAATTCACGTACTAAGTACTGATACTGATCTGGGAGATGACCTATTAGCCTGTAGCATTTATCTAAATCTGATATTGTAACCCCGACATTAGTTGCCCGCTTATAAGATTCCTCAAATCTACATAGAAAACCTGATATATCCTCGTCTGAGTGCATATGAATATCGTAGAAATCATTAAAACTATTTATTTTGGAAGTTATCCCTGTAACTTCATAATGCTCTTTTAAAGTGTCCCATATTTCTGAAGGATCACTTAATCTTGCGACTAAAGGACTAATGTCACTGGAAATGTAAATTTTAAGTATACCGGAAGCACGCAGTTTCCATTGATCACATCGAAGTTTTTCAATAGGGGTAAGTTTACTTTCCTCTGGCCATTGGGTTTTATTTAACCAAAGAGTAAGTCCCTCTGTATCTAAAACTTTTTGTATTTCTAAAGACCAGGCTTGATAATTATCTCGAGTTAAAATTGCATTATCATTAAAAGAAGCCATTTCTTTTCACTATCTCTTCTTACTATATAAAATTTTTAAACTTCAAATTTTCATTAAATAGATACTTCAAACTAGTAATAAAACAACAACAATACAAAAAAAATATTAACTTTGAACTTCATTGCTATAAGTGTTTCACTTTCATAAATACATTTAAACTTAAACCAAAATGTTTTCTGTATACTAGGTAGCTGTAGATCTTAACTACGCTACTATGCTACCAATCTGTGGGTGCGCCTCAACTCCTACTGATAACATAGAAAAATATCTCATTAAATGAAATTTAAACTTCTGAAAAACAGCTTTAAAAGTAGTTGAGAAGAGGGGCTGGTCGGGGCTTTAAGCTTATGTCGTTACGGAGATGTTCAAGTCGACACCCCTGGTGGGTTAGTGACATTAAAATTTCAAAAGTTAAACTTGATAATGTTAGCCTAGTAATACAGAAAATAATCAGTATGAAATGTTGATAATGCATTGTTATAACCTTGAAAATATCTTAACATTTCATTAAATCAAGTAAATATATTTTTCTTAATGATATCATTCACTAAATTCATTTTCAATTTGTAAAAATTTATGAAAAGTGAGATTTCAAAATGATGAAACATGGATTTGAAGCACACTGACTTTTATTAAATAGACAAAAATGGAATAACGTAACATGAAAAATAACTTGAAATGAACTGACTATTTGTCAGTAAAATTAATGAAATAAACATAATTGTAAACTTATCTTTCTCCATCAGAGACCGTTTCTTTCTCCTTTACCTTGCTTTTAACATTGTGTCTTTGAAAAATCCCTGCGTAACTTTCATGAGAAAAATGCTAAAACTTTGAAAACTTCTTATAACCATTTCAGTAAAGAACAATTCACTTTCCAGAGCTAAGCACCGATACTGTAGAACGTATGGACTTTTAAAACCGCCGGTATTTTTTTTTCCAGCTGGTCTAAAAAGCATTGCCAGAAATAGTACTGAAATTCAAACGAGAATCCAAAGGACTCAAGAACCGATCTCTGATTGGCTGAAAAAGAAATACGTAGATAAACTTCACAATTTGTGAAGTTCATCGTCACTTATGAAAATTACTCTCCGCGCAGGGAGATTATGTTGCGTTTTGCGTCAGTGTAACTGACGATCACCTGAAGTGACTCCATGCGACAACCAACCATGCATGCGCTCAAGTTGGCGCTGAAAAAAACATAAACATGAGCGATGTAGCTGGAATTTAATAGCTTAAATGAAAATAGATAAACGTAAGTGAAAAGAAATAAATAGGTTACTTTTTAAAATAAGATAAACTTACGTTTTAAAGGGGGGGGGGAAACTTAAATATGATTTTTTTTTTTTTTTTTCGGAACATTGGCAAAAAGTGGGGAAACCACGTTAAACTTTACCTACACGCTCTTTCCAAAACGATTTCAAGGAATCGTTCCTTTACAGAGTATTTTCATTTCGGAACGAGTTCAAGGAATCGAACTTTTCCGAAGTTGTTTCATTTCAGATAGAGTCCGTTGGAATAGTATCTTTTCGGAGTTGGTACCCTATCCTGTTGCAAAAAACAAAAAAAGTGCGTGATTTATGTAATTTCGGAACAATTCAGGGGCAGTCGGTCTTTTTTGAAACGATTCCGAGGAATCGTTCCTTTACAGAGTTGTTTCATTTCGAAACTAGTTCAAGGAATCGAACTTTTCCGGATTCGTTTCATTTCAGATAGAGTACGAAGAATCGTTCCTTTTCGGAGTTGGTGCATTTCGGACCGATTCCAAGGATTCGATCTTTTTGGGAACCAATGACCTAAGATATGTATACATTTTATGTCTGAAATTTTGAATTTATCACCATTTTTTTTTTTTTTTTTTTTTTTTTTAATTTTCGGAAAAATTCAGAAAAAATATCATTCTTGTTTGAAAAAAAAAAAAAAAAAATGCGTGTAAACGCCGCATCGCTTAAAATTTTACCTTAAGACACGTAAACGTGCGTTGCGGCGTTTCTTCTGAAAATTACGGTACTGATAATCTTAATTTTTTACTCGAATTACTGTAGATATTATGCATCACTAAAAAATTTGGTAAATTTGTGTTAAAAATTTTGACTAATGGCTTCTAATTTCGAACCCTGATCGAAATATACATTCGTGAATAGTGTATAGCCCGCGGACTATACACTGATGCATCTCCGCGGGTTATACACAAACTTTTTTTACTGCACTACTCGATTTAGGGGTGCGGGCTATACACCTGAAAATACGGTAATACTCTGCGTTAATATAACTGCGTCTTTCACCTTGATTATCTGATGCATCGCTTTCTTGTGAAATGATTTTTTACAACTTTTTATGACTTTTACATTAAAAGTGCTGATAATCTAAAATGTGAGTTTAAAATGTTTTTACATTATTTTTATATTTATATTATTGCAGTTGTTTGTAATGTCAATCATCTTTTATAGTTATAAATATATTCAGACATAGTATTAGTGTTTATATCAAATAGTAGTTATACATATATTTATTTTTTTTATTGTACTGCAAATATTTAGGTTCACATAAAGACCGGTATCATTCAAAAGCAAAGAATTGTGAAAGAATAACTCTTTATGTTAGTTTTCGAGATTTGGGATTTGAAGTAAGTAAAAAGTTTAATTGCTATGTAAAAACTGAATATTGTATCTAAATTCATTTTGGCACTCTATGCTTTATAATAGCATGTTTTGCAGTTTTGTTTTCCAGTTTATTTAATAAATAGTATATGAGGAAAACATGCAAATTGTTTCCTATGAAATGTAATCACCAAATATCATGTCCTTGGAAAAAATATGTACAAGTAAAAAATTTTCTAGTCATTTTTTAACTTTTAATAATTGTTTGTTCAGTTTACAAATTTGATGTAACTAACTGTAACTGCTGCAGGGATCTGTCCAGGCTTTTCTCACAGGGTCCTGTTTTTGTGAAATTGTGAATTTTTTTTTATATTTGTGAAAATTCTAATCAGAATTTTGTGAATTTTAAATTATCAATGTCTTCAGGTTCTATTTTTCATATATAAAAAGCTAAGTAATATGCTCTTTAGTGAGTTCAACTGCTTATTTACAAGCCAGATTTTATTATTAAATGACTAAATTTGTGAAAAGTTCAATTTGAAGGTGAAAACATTCTGTGAAAGGTCTACTTAAGAGACAAATAATTTTGTGAAGAGTCCTGTTTGGGGATTAAAAAAATTAAGGGTCCTGTTATAAGATAAATTATTTGGTGAAAGATCCTTTAAAGAACCTAAAATTTTCCTAAACATATCTCTGTGCATCTATATTATTTAGCTCTGACAGAAAGCATTTGATTTTAGAAAAACTCACTACAATATAGACATAAGAAAAATGAGTAAATTACACAACTCTGAAATGAAGAAGTAAATAACAAAAAGTTAGGTTGTACTTGCTACTTTATTTAAAAGACTCATCTTAAATCATAAAACCGAGAGTGGTATATATTCTTTCACTGGAAATAACTTGCACATTTTACAAATAGTAATCAAATTGAAGGTTTTCAAGTGGCCACCATAGCTATTTGACAATAAAGTTAAGTAAGACAAGTTAAATAACTTAAATAGAATACATAAAATTTTGAAGTAACATTATTTCTTATTTTTGAAAAGTGCATTTTACTATGAGATATTTTAACCTCCTCAGTCCTGAGACAAATTTTACGTGGTACTACAAAAAGCAATTTAAAATTATTATAAACCATCTCCAAACATGCATTAGTTTGTATATTAATGCTTCTAACATACACACATCCAGGGTTGGCAAATTTTTGCCGAAGTGGAAAAAACCACCCCGGCAAAAATACTTTTTGCCATAATTTTTGCCACTGGCAAAAAAATTAGTATTTTAAAACAGGGTTTTAAAGGTTTTATTTTAATTACATGAGACAAGAACTAAGAGATATTGATAAACTTATACTTTATGGATACTCTGGTCATTGGTTAAACCTTCTAAATGAAAATATATCTCCACAAACAATTGCAAAACATGTCACTGAAGTGCAAAATTTCTTTTTGTAATCACCTTGTTCCACATACTTACAAGAAAACTCGCCATACTGGGCGTATTTGGAATATTTTGAAAAATAAATAAATAAGAATTAAACTACTCATATACGTAATAAAGAATCAGTCAAATTTAGCAGCAGAATTACAGCAGAAAGTCTGAAAATTTTTTAAAAATATTTTTGAACATTTGGCGTGGAAAAATGAATGCATCAAAAGATTTAGCGACCAGTATTTTTCTTCGTCAAAGGCAAATGATTTTTAATGTAACTGAAAATTGTTTGTTAATGAATTTTTATAATGTATGTAAATGGTATTTAGGGAATTTATGCTTAAAAAATGAGAGATTTCAATTCATATATTGTATTAAATATATAAATTGCTTGTTGATCAAGTTATTTAATTTATCATAAAAAAAAAAAAAAAAAAAAAAAAAAAAAAAAAAAAAAAAATCAGGGTAGGTAAGTTTTTGCCATAGGTGGAAAAAACCTGGTTAAAACTGTCCCGGCAAAAAAAAGTTTTTGCCAAATTGATGGCAAAAATAGTCTGTCCATTTAAATTTTTCCCCCAAAAAAGAAAAAATCATAAAAGAAAAAAAAACTTAGTTGAAAAATCAATATTCTAAATTTATTTTTGAACCCTTATGTAAAATAAGTATAGTCATGCATTTTATAAAATATAATGAATCTGTTCTTGGTTTGTAAGAGAAAGGGAGAAAAAATCCAATTTCTGAACAAGACATAACTGAGATTTTTTTCAATATATAATTTTCTATTTAATTTAATTATACAGTCGACTCTCATTAATTCGAAAGCAGCTAATTTGAATCTTCGCTTAATTCGAACTAAACATGAAGTCTTGAAATTTCCAATGGCAGAATAACGTTAAACTTTTTTATTAATTTGAACTGACGAGAATTCCGATTTTTCATTCTTTCTTTCTTCCTCTTGGATTTCAGATCATTAGAAAAATTTTCTTTCTTTGATATTTGTGAAAATTGTTCCAAACGAGTATACAATAACCCCATGCATTTGATATCCACTTTCTTAGTGCCCCGTCTGTCCATCAGTGACACCAGTGGCCGCGAGGTTCTGACCTCCAAACTGGTAGACGGTAGGTGCTGGGTTCTAACCCAATCGCGACCGTCGGCCTAACCGTTCAAAGTTTTCCGTGGTTTTCTTCGAACCTTGCATAAATACGGGTTAGGTTCCCTTAGAAAGACCTCCATGGAGGGCAACCTACCCCATAGAGCCTATATCCCATAGCGTAGATAATCGGCCGACAAAAATACAACACCACTACACCACTACACTAATCTTTTTAATTAGTTTATGCATTTATACATTCTAATTTAATATTAAGTCACATTCTGATGATAACAGACATAATAAATTTAAAAAACACTATAACATTAATTCTTTTGTAATAGTATCATATTAAGCATGTCCTCATTTCATACTTTCCCTAATTCGAACTTCGGATAAATCGAACATATCTTGTGGTCCCAATGAGTTCGAATTAACCAGAGCTGACTGTATTTTTAATCTGTAATAGAGTAGTTTCATCAGATAAATAATTATAAATTAGTATCAAAGACTTAAATATTTACATTTTTTTTAAGACTCATTACATAAAACAAAAGTAGCAAAGTTATATAAAGCCTTTTGATAATTAAAAAAATATATTAATGTCTGACAAAATAATTTACTCAAGGAAAAAAAAACACAGACATCAGATTTTTAATTAGGTTCTTAAATTCCTAACTATTGGACTGAATCCCATCTATTTTCTAAAGTTTAAAATATCTAAAATTATTTAATTATATTTATTAATTATCAAATTAAATAAAAATATTAAATATGTTATTAAACTTAATTGTTTCCTTATTAGCTTATAAATTTTATTACACATTAGAGGCAAAAAAGAATTTGCCATTTTTGCTGGTTTTTTCCATCTTTTCCCTGGTTTTTTTCAGTTTTAGCCACTTTCCTGGCAAAAATACCTTTTTGCCAGCAAAAATGCCAACCCTGCACACATCTATTTAAAAAGTCTTGATGTATTTTTAACAATTCTAGAAGAAATTAGATTAATTTAAAGGGTGATTTTTAGTGTTGCCTCCAGGCAACATCAGGACTGAGGAGGTTAAGAGGACACAGTACTTTTGAAACCATCTCTTCAATTTTGAATAATACTGCAATATATGATGTGGTGGTACGATACTTAAAGTTAAAAATTAAAAAAAAAAAATCTTTTACAACAGCCCATTTTACTAAAATTTAATTTAAAAAAATTTAACCTTTTAAAATCTTTACTATTTTTTAAATATTAATATTTTTACTTCGATTTTTTTTCCACATTCTTTAGAATATACTACATAAAACTGTACATGGATTTTTAGATATGTTTTTTTTTTTTCTCTCTCATATAGGGTAACATCCCAGTAATTGGCACATTAAGAATTTTTCTTTAAACTTACTTCAATTTTCACTACCAAGAAATAAAATATTTACTTGCAAATATTTTTAAATCAAAGAATGCATATCGGTGCATCTGTTTTGCCCACTAAAAGCAAAAATTTTCGAAAAAGTATTTTAAAAAAAATACATTTATAAAAAGTAGCTGTAATCACCAGTAATTGGCACCTAGAGCACCAATGTATGACACCTTGTGATCCAGTAATTGGCACATGTTTATATATATATATACATATATATATATATATATAACTTTATATTTTGCATTGGGTTTAATCGCTTTAAATGAATTTACTGTAGATGAAGCTGCCATATTTCAGGTTTTTGAGAGAAAGAAATCAGCATATTAGTCTGAAATGTGAACTTTTTAAAGCAATACAATATATTTATATTAATACCCAGTAATTGTCATGCTGTCCCCAGTGATTGACATACAAAGCATTAATAGATTCCAATTACTGATAATATTTCATATTTTCAAATAAAAACAACTGACAAATAAATTTAGTCTAAAACTTTAAAAGTAGTGCCAAAATAAGTGGTTTAATCTCAAATCTTGCAATTTCCTAGTAATTGGAATAGGTGTCAATTACTTGGAACTAGCAAAATTGAAGCACCATTAATTGGCATCTACCATTAATTCCGAAATCTAAATATTTGTGTCAAAAATACTTTTATACAATTAACCCTTTTCATCTAAACAAAACTGTTGTTGATTAAAATTTAAAATACATTATAAATCAGATAATAATGAATTGAAAAGCATGCCTTTCTTAAGCCAGAAAAGAAGCATTTGCAACAAAAATGGCTAATTTTAGCAAACCATAATTGCTTCTCTTTCCTAGGCATTATTGTCATCTAGTAGCATAAATCAAAGGTATAATCTTTAAAGTAAATGAGTATATAACTGGTATATGGTCTTACATTTTTAAAAGACTGGATATAAATCTTATTTTAGGACATATTTTTAGGATGTGCCAATCATTGGTGCATGCCAATTACTGTGGATGTTACTCTACATTAAAAAATGAAGAAAATTCAACAAAATCTCAGTTTAAATATATATTTTTTTAAATAACTATAAACCTGAATGTTAAATCCATGCACAAAAATATTAAATACAGCATGGAAAACAAGTAAAAAAATCAAACCTTTATCTAATATAGCAAAAAAAGTCAGTATTTTTCCAACAAGCAAGTTAGAAAAATATGAACAAAGAAAAAATCCGTTTAAATTTTTCATCTGTATGGGTAATTGCTCTGGATCCATTAACAAAATTTATAATATCTCGTGGTACAATAGTCATATATTTAAAAATGAGGTGACAAAATATTCACAATTAACGAAGCTTTCAATCAAATAAAAAAAGGAAAATCAATATTTTGACCAATTTCATGGTACTGTCCCCCCTTAATATTTCATTAATATATTGTTTATTTAATTAGTGACCTGAATATTTGAGAAATCAGTGTTATTCACATGAATTTGTATCTGTTAAATATGGAGCTCACATACTGTATATACTCGCGTATAAGTCGACCCCCTAACTTGTGTTGTTGAAAAAAAGGAAAAATTCTAACCTGCATATAAGTCAACCCCCCTCCAAAAAAAAAAAAAAAAAAATTATTTTTTTTATGTGAGAAATAAAATTTATTTATACATACAAACAAAGAAACAGAATTTCCACATAACAAGTGCTGTCATTAAAAAAAAGAAAATTATGTAAAACGCCATTGGCTGAAAAATACTGAATGCATGTCGTGCGCAATGACGTCAAACTTCCCTTCAACTGCCGTGAATAGCAAAATAACTGGTGATCTGAAGATCACAGGTCAGGAACATTACAAAGTGTCATATTTTGAAATATCTGCCTGCAGGCAGCGAGAAATAATGACGCTCGAACGCAGTTTGCTCTTGATTTGGAGAAGGTAAAAACAACAGTATAACATGTTACTTATTTTAAACTTACTTTTTGCTGAATAAGTCGTTTTAACCTTAACTTTAATCAGTTTTTTAGTAGAGATGTTATAACGGTTATTTCGTTATATATTGCTTATTTTGTTATACATTATTTCTATGCACCCCCATTCCCTTTTCAATTCAAAATTCGTTTAAAATTATGCTTCATTTTTTTTCATTTCTCTCAGCCATTTTTTTGTTAACCGCCAAAATTAATGCCTCTGGATTATTAGTAAGAAATATGCCCGCACTTTAATCAACTGTTTCAAAACAATTTCCAGATGTCAGCTAAGTCTGAGCAGATGTTCATTTCATTCCCTTTTATGGTCATCAAACAGTAACGCGGTTAAATTGCAACTTAATGCTTCTTTCACTTCATGAGAAAATGCTAAAAAGAATTTAACATCTGCGCATTAAAATCTGGTTATCCCTTGCTAGACATAACTATTGCAGTTCTTGGGTGTGAACGTTACAAAGAGCCCTTGCTGCATGTGTAAATTAATGTATTGGCAACCATGAGAATTTTACCCCCTTTCAGCAGGGGAGTCAAATTGAGTACCGATCAGATTGGCTGTGAATTGGCTGGAATTTTTAGTGTCGGCTCCATTGTGCATGGGCAAACTTTTGTATGTTGGCGACTTTGTTCTAAGCCAATGCTGTGTGTGTCATATCTGTAAGACGGCCACTTCACCCGCTGCTCTCGAACGAAAAGGTTCGTCTTTTCTGTCCAGAGAATTTTTCTCCGATCACATAATTGTACCTCCCCTTATGCTTAAATAAAAACTGTGACTGATTCATCATTGTGGGGTTTTTCGATATCTTCCTAACGGACCTGGTCATCTGTCCTTTTATCTTTACAGTGTTGCATTATTGTTTTACCAAAGAAATCATAGGAACTCTGTCATCGTAACAGCTGCTATAGATGTGTCATTTGTTGAGAACGATTCAAAAGGAGCGATTCCGGCAGTGGAACTAAAAGCACGATTCCAGTCTGTAAAAAAGAATCCATCCTTTTTGGAATGGTTCACAAAAGGACTGAATCCTCGTAATCGATCCGAAAAGGATCGATTTCTTGGACTTGTTCCGAAAAAGATTGATTCCTCGGACTCCTTCTGAAGTGAAATGACTCCGAAAAGGAGCAACTCCTCTGACTCGTTCCGAAATGAAAGATTCTGAAAAGGAACGATTGTTCGATGGAAGTTAACGTGGGCATCAGGCCCACTTAGGTATTCCGATATCAATTGAGAAGAGAGAGAGTGAAAAGGAACGATTCCTCGAAATCATTCCAAAAAAGACTGACTCCTCTGAATTGTTCTGAAATGATATAAATCATACACTTTTTTTTTGTTCTTTGCAACATTGTAGGGTAGATTATTTTTTTGAAAAATAAACTAAAAATGATCTTAAATTCAGAATTGTCGAGGTTGTAAGGATTTCGGATTTTGGATTTTGTACTCTACAAACACAATGGGATGCTGCAGCATCGATTCGTTGGGAAACTATTTTCCAATATTTTATTTATAGATTTTTTTTTAGGTCTCGCGTATAAGTGGATCCCCCCACTTTGAAGTTCTTTTTTTGTCTAAAATTTTTCGACTTATACGCAAGTATATACGGTAGACAATCAGAATTATCAAAAGTGATCTTAAATTATTCAGCAATATGGCACTTATAATTATAGATAATAACAAGCACTTTTTAAAACCACGACTTGTGATCAGATTAATCATAATCTGAATTCAGTGTCTCACAGAGTACCGTGCAACATCAGCTCTTAATATATTGTATGATTATTTAATAAAACTTACTTTTTTAATTCTTTCCTAAATTCAAATCAACATGCTTGTTAACGTTTAAGGTATTTTTCATATTTCAATATGTATTTAGATACTTTTTGGTTAATCGGGCACCAGTTATATATTTATATCACATACATATTTATGTGTATATACATGTATATATGTGCATAATATGTGTATATATAAGAACATAAATATTATATGCATATATATATATATATGTGGTCATAATTCACATTTTTTATGTGATTTATGCAATGTGTGTTTTTTGAGCAATTTTGGACGTAATTCACAGTTTATATACGATTTATGAACGTACTTTGCATTTGTTAAGCAATTTATGGACGTAATATGCGTTTTTAGAGATTCCTGCCGACAAACTTCGCATTTTTTGAACGATTTATGGACGTAATTTACATTTTTTATGCGATTTATGAATGTAATATTGTTTTCTATGCAAATTATGAACGTAATTCACGCTTTTTTACATGATTCATGGACGTAATTCGCATGTTTCAGCGATTCATGGACGTAATTCACGTTTTTTATGCAATTCATGGGCGTAATTTGCATTTTTTAAGCGATTCATGTATGTATTCACCTTTTTTAAGTGATTTATGAATGTAATTTGCGTTTTTGAGTGATTTATGGATGTAATTCGTGTTTTTTATGTGATTTATAAACATAATTCACGTTTTTATGCAATTCATGAACGTAATTTGCATTTGTTAGGCAATTTATAGATGTAATTCGCTATTTTTATGCGATTCATGGATGTTATTTGCATTTTTTATGCAGTTTATGAGCGTAATTCATGGATGTAATTTGCCTTTTTTAAGCGATTCATGGATGCAATTCATGTTTTTTATGCAATCTGCAAATGTAATTTGCGTTTTTATGCGAATCATGAACGTATTTCGCGTTTTTACGCGATTCATGGAAATAATTTGCATTTTTTATGCAATTCATGAATGTAATTCATGTTTTTTACACGATTCATGGACATAAATCACGTTTTTTGAGCGATTTCTGGACGTAATTTGCGTTTTTACGCGATTCTTGGATGTAATTCGCATTTTTGAGCAATTCATAGTTGTAATTCACGTTTTTTATGCGATTTATGCACAAAATTCGTGTTTTTTTACGACACTCTAGCACAAAATTTGTATTTTTTATGTGATTCATGGATGTAATTTACGTTTTTAGCGCAGTCTTTGGACGAAATTCGCATTTTTACTCAGCCTTTGGACAAAATTCACGTTTTTTGCATGACATTTTATCAAAATGTTGGGAATTTTTACACGATTCTTTGTTGAAATGCATGTTTTTTACGCGATTCTTTGTTGAAATGCACATTTTTTACGCAATTCTTTGTCAAAATGCATGTTTTTTACGCGATTCTTGATTGAAATTTGCGATTTTTTTCGAGGTCTTTTGACAACATTCGTGTTAACAGTAAATAATTCGTTCATGAAATTGAGGAAATATTTTTATTTTTTGGTACTAAAAAAAGTAAAAAAAAAAAAAAATTGTTTCTTTTTTGAAATTTTCTGGAGACTTCATAAAATATTTTGCGCACAACTCTTGTCTTTTACATACATATATCTTCTTAAAAATGTATAAAGAGAAACCTGAATACAACAATTACTTCAAATTCACAAAATCAGGGCTAGATTTTTCACAAATATTAAAAGCTGTTGGCAGTTTCACAACTAGTTGGATGTGCCAATCCCAAAACTTTCTTCTATCTCATACTTTTTAATAAAAAAAAAAATAGTTACTCATTTTAATGCTTTAATAATTTTAATTCAGTACCATACCAACTTTCATTTTCGTCTTAAATTTCTGCTTCAGTCAATCGAAGTAAAAATGAATTTCCGTCTCTGCACGAGCCGATGGGCAATAGAATGATAGTCAGATTTTTTTTTTCAAATTCAGGGAGGACCTATTTGCCATGCCAAAAAATAATCATACACAAAAATTTTAGTTCAGTTCTAGGCGTAACTTAATACACTTTTTGGTGGTGCAATATTAAAAACGTCTTATATATTTATAAAGTTGAATTTAAAAATTTGTTAAAAAATGGAGTAAATTAAAATCGTTATAGCTCGAAATATTATTTATAGAATTTTAATGTTTTAAACAATTTCTAAGATAGCTGAAGTGTATTATGTCTTCGGCTTATTGGGATGTTTCTTCTGTTTGATATTTAATTTGAAATTGGCAACTTTTGAATTTGAATGTTCAACTTTTATTCTTCAAACTATTCAAGCAAAATACTTTCAAATTGCGGATCTACATATTTACTGTATAATATATATATATAGCCATATAAATCGCTATTGCAGCGCCCCCTTCTGGCAGATTTTTTTCAAATTCAGAGAGGACCAACTAGCCATAGCCATACACTGACACAAAAAAATTGGTTCAATTCGATTCATAACTTCATACACTTTTGATCGGTACAATATTGAAATTGGTACAAAAATCGCGATTGCAGCCCCCCCCCTCCCCTTCTGGTGGATTTTTTTCAAATTCAGGTGGACCAACTAGCCATAGCCATATACATACGCAAAAAATTTGGTTAAATTCTATGCATAACTTCATACACTTTTTGATGGTAGAATGGTAACATACAGACATACACACAGACACATGGACAGGCAGACATTTTGTAAAAATGTATTTTTTGGTATCTCTGACCCCTAAAACGTGTAAATCCATCAAAAACCGGAAGTAAAAAAAAAAATTTGATTACAATACTTTCTTCTATTGAAGATATTAGAAAGTAGAAAAAGGACCCTGGAGATAAATCTGAATAGGCCCTTACTATCAGAAGTCAGAATACTACTATATTTTTTATTTGATTGATTCTACTTACACATAATCATAACTGCCAACTTCTATAAATTTTTGTCACCACCATTTCTACATAGTAATCTTTGCCTTATTTGCAGAAATCTACATTTAAATAAAGTAAGAATTACTTTTTGGATGTAGTGGTGACAAAAGATAGTAAAAATTGGTGGCTATCCTTCATTTCAATTTCAGATTAAAATTTTAACTGTTTAAACAAACATTTACTGATGTTTTATTGTTATTATTATTATGTTGTTAACATTATTATTATTGTTATTATGATACTGAGTATTTTATTGTTATTATTATTATTTTACAGGATTGGATTATTGCTCCAGATGGGTATGCTGCATTTTATTGTGATGGATCTTGTACTTTTCCACTCAATGCTCATATGAATGCCACTAACCATGCTATTGTTCAAACATTGATGCATTTAATGGATCCTACAGCAGTTCCAAAACCATGTTGTGCACCAACCCAATTAACTTCAATTACAGTATTGTATTTTGATGACTTTTCAAATGTCATTTTGAAAAAATACAAAAATATGGTTGTGAAATCATGTGGTTGCCATTAATTTTAAACTATACATACATATCATTAAAAAAAAAAAAAAAGGTTGCAATCTCATTATTTATTTTTGAACATTTTGTGAAAGATAATATCATTTACATATGTGCAGTTAGAAAAAGTAAATAATTTCAAGAAATTTATGAAAAAAGATTCTGCAATAAAAAATTCAAAATATTAAACATAGTTTTGAATTAAATAATGCATTTTCTTTTATTATTATTGCATTAACTTAATATAAAAAGCATAAGTACATTTTCTCAAAGCAGGAAATTAAAAATATTTTTATGTTTAAATTTCGCTTTTAACCCTTTCAGACCTGTTTATATTTAAAGAAGCTAAAAGGCATATCAGAAACATGTAAATGATGCACTTTGGACAAAAGTTGTTTCATATAAATTTTATTGAATGTACAATCCTGAGTAAGAATGGGAGGAGGGGGGAAGGAGCCCAATCATCTGCTACTCTGGTACAAATCATTATATAAGAAAGTGACTGGTACCAGCCAATAAATAGCATATACAAATCAATAATATACTTCAATTTTATGTAGAAATACATCTACATATAAAAATTACTTGTATTTTCCTGCAAATTTTACTTGTTGATAACAAACAAGGACTCATTTGGTAAAGTAGTTGAGTCTGAATGCAGGTGTGAAATTCATTTATAATCTTTTCATGCCATAGGTCCACATAGGTAACCTTCTGTTCTTTTTTATTTTGTTAATCACACAATGATATTGCAATTCTTATCTCAGAACGATATGCTTTAATATCTAACATTCGAAATAATGCAAATAAATTAAAACTGTTGCTGAAGCAGTCTCATTCTGCTGAGTAATTTTTGCAGTCATGCTGAAAACACAGGGTTGCCACGTCACCTGGAGAACCTGGAAAACCGGGAAAGCACAGGGAATTTCAAATCTCCTCCCAAAACAGGGAAAATCAAGGGAATTTTTTAAAAAATCCTAAAAAATCTGGAAAACACAGGGAATTTGGTAATGGCAAATTATAACATTTCTAATTAGCCTTCATACACGCATATATTTTTTCCCACTCAACAAGGAATAAATGCATTGCAGTACAGGGAAAATACAGGGAATTTTTTTTCAAGATTAGAGTGGCAACCCTGAAACACTATGTACATTGCAATCATTAAAAATGAATTGAACATGATTAGAAGAACCGAACTTTAATCTAGCATAATTTTGAAAGTACTTGATCAATAATTTCCCGTTTAATTTGTGAAGGTAAAAGTTTGCCAAAGAATCAAAATAGGATTTCAAAATTAGATGTTACTACTGAAATTTTTAAGTTTGTTGAAATTTCTGTTTATAGACATTTGTTAAGCAAAATTGAAATATAGCACTAATTAATAGACTTTATTACTGATTGATTGGTTTGAATAACATTTTTTATATGATTATTTATGAAAGAATTAGTAGAGAGTGGTGCCATTTTCTTTTTTTCCAGAGCTATACATTTTTCTAGATATATATTTACATAATTATTGTTAAAAATCATGGTTGGTAGCCTGTGATATTTTTTCAATGTTCAAGATAATTAAGTGTGCATTTTTAACATTACTTTACCAAATAAAGTATGTTGTAAATATTGACCACTATGTATTTATATTGAGTCTGTGGCTGTTAATCTAATGCAGCTTCCAGTGTTTGCTAACATACTTCACCACTAGATATGACAGGCTGCTTTGATTATAAACACTTAATGTCTATTCAAATGCACAGCTGGTCAGTTTGATAAAATTTGTAACTAACTTATAATTAAAAATATCGATGTTGATTAAATAAGTACTAGGTCATAAAGGATTAGTCTGTTTTTGTCTAAATTGCACAGGCCTCTTAATCACTTCAGTTGAAAATTTTTACTAAAATTATTTTTCATAAATTAAATTTGTTTTTCAATAGTATTCAGTTTTTGTAACATTCAGTTGTGCCATTTTATTATTAACATCTTCCAATTCTGCTTATAATTGGTTTGACTTGTTATTGTTCTTTTGTCACTGTTGAAATCTCATTCACTTTAAATTGTTTTTAGAACATAAAACATTATGCTTGTTACACTGTAACATACATACTTTTTCTGATCTAAAATTATGCTTATGCATACTGAGTTTTTTTTTTTCTTTTTTTTTTTTTTTTATATCTGAGTTTTGTGTAGATTACTTTTAGATAGTACTTCTGTTATGAGCATGGTCGTTTTCCATTATTTTTTATTAAATTTTAATGTCACAATTTTGTAACTTAAATGGTAGTATATTACATCTTAACTATTTTATATTGTTAAGTTAAATATTTTCTTTTATTTGTGTTTTCTGCCATCACTTCAGTAAATTCAGGAACTCTAGCCACCATTATTCTTAGAAAGATTTCCTTTACATATTTTCTTAAAATGCTTTCTAACAAAGTTCCTAATATACAAAAGAAGAAGGTAAACATACTTAAGTGTAATTCTGTTATGATTTTCTCTTTGTTTTTGTTATAAAATTTGACTGTAAATTTTTTTTTGTTCTTGTTACTTGCATATATTCTTTGATACATTAGTGAATTTCACTTATATGTATACAAGTGTGTTTCAGTGTAAAGTTTATTAATTTTAAGAAGTGGTACAGCACACTGTAGAATACTTAATATAAATATATAATGCTATCTAATTATTCAGACAAAGTTAACTCATCATAACTTTATCAATAATGAAGTTATTTTAACATTTAGAATATCACTCACTGTCTTGAAAGTGCAATGAAATCCCAAAAAGAGCTACATGTGCAGTATAATTCTTTCAATGAGTCGTATGTTCTATGAACATTACAAAAAGGGAATGATATAATTTAGTGCTGACTGAAGGCAGATCTTAACCACTTTTATCATATCTTGTAATAATGTTCAATTTAAGGTGGTAGATATGGCAATCATCTACATCCAATCATGTTAAATTAAATAACCCACTTTTCAGAGTACAATTGACCACACATGTGGCTCACTGACCAAATTGCACTGTACTTCCAGCACTTTTTGTGATTTTGTTACATTTTACACACGAGAAGTTAATTTTGTCACAAATATCATTAAAATATCTTTATTATTGTTAAAGTTAGGCCCCAAAATCTAGGCTCATTGAAGTGGAATAACCTTTACTTTTGGCTAAATAAATAAAACACTGTTTTTTTTTTTTGTTTTTTTTTTTTTTTTTAATAGGAAAATTGTTTGTTGTAGTGTATTCTATCACATCTTAAAACTTTTAATTGCTATCTATAGAAATACTCTGTACATCATTAATTTACGATTCATAAAGAGTTGAAGTAATAAAGTCACGCCTTTTGATCATAAATAGCTGACTGGGACCAGCCTAAAGTAGAACCCAAACCCAGCACAATTTTCCTAGTGAATCAGTAATTCTACTCACAAAATAATATTAATAATCTGAATGAATGCTTGGAATATTTCTATTTATTTGAGATAGCAAATTATTTTAATGATGTTTTAATAGCACAATTGTAATTTTTGTTACACCAATTAAGAAAAATATAATTTGATTTTACATTAATTGGTAACATTCAATTATAATATTCTTCAAACACCAAAAAACTCAGACGCTGTCAAATGAGGTTTATGGTGTAACATAGTTTAATAAAAATCTGTGTATGATTTGAGATGGTGAAATATTTGTTGGATGTGCATTCAGCCATTAGTATAAAGCAGATATTTTACAATTTAATTGGATAAATCAAATTTTAGTTAAAAGTTTTCAGATGATTAATATAGTTCTAAAATTATCTTTGTCAGTAGAAATATCATTGTAATTTGTAGTGTTTATGTAACTGTGTCATATGTCCAGTGTTCTCGCTGTCACTCGCCATTTCGTCAAATTGCGACTAAATTCTTCATTTGGCGAGTAAACAAGCGATTAGATTCGCCAAATTGCTAGTGCTCAGTTTTTCTTTTTCTTTCTTTTCATTTTCGTTTTTCATACGTATGCATGTATACATATTTTTATATATTAGTAGCGGATAGTTGAAATTAGATTAATAACAATCATTGTCGCAGTTATAAAAACTTAGGTTATTTTAGAACATATTTAAACAAGTTGGAATTTGCACGTGAAGCATAGCAAATGAGGTGCGTTCGTACGATAATGAAGTTTTAAAAATATTACTTTCATATATCAATCTCATAAAATTGTAAACAGTGAATTACAATTAAAACGCTCATCAAACAATGTTCTCCCTATACCATTATGCAATGGAATACTTTTGTGTGGCCTTGTAAATGTAAATCAATAACAAATGTTCTTTGCACCACAAATTATGTAAGATGTATATTATAATATGTACTTTATAGTTGCATATAAATTTTATTAAGTTCGCATGAGTGTAACACCATTAAAACGCATTTGAAACATTTTCCCCCATTGACCGTAATGTAACGGAATACTTTTGATTGTCCCTGTAATCGATCTATGCATCCGATTATCAAAAAATTTGAAATAACTCGACAGAATTATGTAATAATTATGTATTTTAAATTTCAAACGATTAAAATGCATTTGAAACTTTTTTTCCCATTGACTGTAATGTAATGGTATACTTTTGATTGCCCCTGTAATTGATCTATGCATCCGATTTTCATAAAATTTGAAATGACTTGACAAAATTGTGTAATAATTATGTATTTTAAATTTCAAACGATTTGGTTGCGTAGTTTTTGTGTTGTTATATGCAGACAGACAGACGAACTGAACGACCACTATAGGTACTACGTAGTTACATAATTACGAACGCACCTAAAAAAGGAGTACATTAAAGGATTAAAGATAATTTTCTTGTGCTCCACTACGAATTTATTTTGCTAATGCTTTTTTCATTTGGCGAATGTTTTTAATTTTTAATTAGCCAAATTACGAACGTTGGTCAAATGTCAGCGAGAACACTACATATGTCACTAGTGCTTTTTTTTATAGTGCATTTTTTTTTTCTATTTATAAAAATGTGTATTTAGAGCAAAAGTTTTTTTTCCTTGTTTTTTCAAAGGAAGAATAGGTTTTATACTTTCTAGCTTTCTTCAAATATATTGGTTTTGTAGTATTTAAGAATAAATAAAATAATAATGATATTTTCATCAATGAATATAAATGATAAATTAATAATTATATATTTTATCACATATTTTTTTTTTTCTAAAAAATAAAATGAGATATATGTTGTTTTAAAATCTATTATAAATAATCTATTTTTTAAAATATCATCAGTCCATTTTGTGATGCAGTATTATTTTGTAACCATTGTTTTAATTGTATTATTCATAAGAATTTATTTAAATTATGCATATTTAACTGTATGTTTTTTTCTGTTCAAGCATTATTTTGTTGCTGTTTTTAAAACTAAATAATAAAATAATTAATTTAAATAATTTTTTCATTTAAGAAATTGTGTTTTTTAGAAAAATCAATGTTTTATCCAAAATAGCATGCACCTGAAATACTTATATAATAAACTATATGAATGATATAACAGTAATGTTATTACATCAATAATTAATTCTTCAAAGATTTTAATTGAAATCTACAATGAAAAAATGGTTACTTGGAAATATTTTATTTGTATTTAGTCAGAATCATTTAATTGATAAAGTTCATCAATATTAACTTAATAATAAATAAAATTATTAAGATTTCATTAATTTGGGCATTTAGCAAGAACCCTGTAAGGCTTTTTATCAATCATTTTGTAATATTTATAAAGATAATACACAACATTTGTTAGATTCTGAAATGAATAGAAACCATTTGATCAATTATGCTTTTGAATTAAGTTTTTTTTTTTTTTTTTTTTTTATTACAATGTAAAATTAATTCTATCTGAGGAAAAAAATTTACTCTTACTTTCAATAATATAAATTGAAAATTTGAAAATTGAATTTATATCTTGTATGAATTATTATTATTTTTAAACATTTATGTATATTAATGTTTGAAATACTATTTATCTAAATATCCCCCCCCCCTTTTTTTTCTTTACCATTAAAATTATTAACATTAGAGCAAAATTAATTTCCTTATAAGTAAGAAATAATCATTTTGCATTTTAACTAATATATAAAATGCATGTGGGGGAAATACTGCTAACATCATTGAAAAGAAATAGATATTTTGATTGAAAATAAATTTATATAACCTGAACTCTCTTAATTATATTTGACATCATTTTATTATAAATTTTAATTGGAATATTTTTTAAATTTTGTTTGCTAAACTTTGTCATATAAATTAAAACCATTAAATAATAAACAAAAATATAGAAAAATCTTGCAATAATAAACATTTTTTACAAAAATTGCAGAGTTGGTAATAATAATAAAAATCATAGAATTTTACACCACAACAAATGTTCAATCCTTAATATTGAACATTTGTCAAACAAATAATTTTGAAGTAGGTTTTACAATCATTACTTTTACAAAAGAAAAATATGGTTGAAACATTTAAATAGAAAATCAGTTCAATATTTTAAATTTATTGTATACACAGTTCTACAATGAAAACATCTTTTGGTAATTCAATCATATTAAAATTTGAAGACAACCTCCCTATTGATTTAACATTGTGGAGCAGGTGTTTTCAAGTAAGTGAAGTGCCCCCTTAAACATAAAGCCTAAAAAATGGAATTTTTTTATTGATAATAGCAGGGTTTGTTGATATTTATCAATGGATATACATATATAATGATATATATACACTATTTATTTTCAAAACATTGATATTTTTGATATTTTCATATTACTTGATATTTATTTTCAAAATATCAAGCTGTGTGATATTTTCTATATTTGATATTTGTTTTCAAAATATTGTGTAAGATATTATTGGTATGTTCAACCAAAAGAAGCATAAATTACATTGTCAACTGTTTTTTGACTGTGTTGTTCTGTTAGAGAACTTTTGTCTTTGATAGTGACTTTTTGAGTCAAAGGGGGGGGGGGGGGGGGGGAAAGTCAAAGAAAGAAAAAAAAAAAATTTAGTCAAAGAAAGAAAAAGAAATTCTTTTTTCAAGTTTATGCTTGATTTTTTTTTTTTTTTTTTACTTTTAAATGTATATTATGTGGAACATAATTAATTTTGTACAGAATATGATGAATGAAAGAAAAACTGATTAATATAGATAATCAGGTCTTCATTAGAAAAGAATCTGTTTTGTTTTGGTTCAGTTCAGTTGACAAGAATCATAATCAGACAAAAAAGAAAAAAAAAAAGATAAGCTTACATTTATATTAAAACTTTTCAATTAAAAAATATTTTGTATTTAATTTTTTTTTTTTTTTTTTTTTAAATAAATTTTTGTTTTTTAATACTTACTGATTTGTGTAGGTTTTAACTATATAAAACAAATTGTTTCCACATTCAATTATTTGATTTTCCATTTTGTTCCATGTGAAAAAAAAAATGCACGTTTAGTACATTGCTTATGTTTTTATGTCAAGTGCAATATGTTTTATTTCCTAAATTATGTTATGCTTGAAAATATTTATTATCAGCTGTAAGTTGACTTTTTTTTAAATATTGGATATATATCAAACTATCATATATTTTTGATATTTAGAAACCCTGAACAATAGTAAAAAATGTCTTTAAACTGTTCCTTTACATAATGGAAACAAACAAACATACATCTATATCTATTCTATTCAGGATGTATATATATGTACCCTAAAGTACCAAAAGTAAGCTCCATTTTAGCACACATGAAATTCTAATGATTATAAAAAGGGCTTATTAACCCGCGAGTAGTCGCGACTTTTTCCACAACGTCATTAGTCGCGCTCGGTCTTTTCGCCGCTGGCCCCCCGCATACCAAATATGTAAAATAAGAAATATTTTTCACCTAATATTTGAAGATAACATTTCAATGAATATATAAATTTGCAGTTTTCTTAAATTATGCATTTTATTCATGAGATATGGAGTAATTCGAAAAAGTAAAAATGAACTGACATTAGTGATTGTTACGTAGACTTTTTCGCCAATTTCAACTTTGTTTCTAAAAATGTACCTGAAAGAAAAACAGAGGTGTCCAGTTACTTCACTAAGGTGTTCGAGAAACCTTCAAAGTCAGCTACACGGTAGATCTCCTTTGTATTTGTAATCTGATACAAGTTAGGAGAAGATAAGTTATACGGGCGGCGAAAAGACCGACACGCGACTACTGACGGGTTAATGAGTTTTTAAGTCTAGACAAATTGGGAGAGTATTTTGAAGGGGATTTCGACACATATATTATGGGAGGGCTTACTTTTGGTAATTTATGGTATGTGATGGCAGCATCATAAGTTTGTAAAATTTCTTTTTCATTTTCCACAGTAGATTGCAGTATCATAATCAGGGTTCTCGCTGTCGCTCGCCATTGCGCTAAATTGCGACTAAATTCTTCATTTGGCGAGTAAAGAAACGATTAGATTCGCCAAATTGCTAGTGCTCAGTTTTTGCTTTTTCTTTTTTCATACATATGCATATATACATATTTTTAATATATTTGTAGCGGATAGTTGAAATTAGATTAATAACAATCGTTGTCGCAGTTATAAAAACTTAAGTTATTTTAGAACATATTTAAAAAAAAGTACATTAAAAAAATAATTTTTTTTTTTTTTTTTTTTTTTTTTTTTTTTTTTTTGTGGAACACGGCGAATTTATTTTGCTAATACTTTCTTCATTTGGCGAATGTTTGTTTTTTATTTTTAATTAGCCAAATTACTAACGTTAGTCAAATGTCAGCGAGAACACTGATCATAATATTATTTATTAAATATCTGATTTTTAAGTTCAATCACATGGTTCATGCTCATAAAATCATTTTACATCCTAACACTCTCTCTATTAATAAATCAAATTTATTGTCTTAACAGTTATTTAGTATTGATATTATTTAATTTTTTTTTTTATCTTTTCATATCTTATGTATAATATTTTGATTTGCTATGACATGTTTATTAAGAGCTAAATTTTGTCATTTTAGGCCTAATGCCGACAAAATTGAATGAAATAAACATATATTCACTATGAATTAACTTGGAACTTCCTCTGATGATTCTGTAGGTTTTTCATAGTTTATTATATATTGCTAGTTTTCACTGTGCAATTTCGTTCATTTTTAGCATTCATCAGTTTATTTATACATATATAATTTCATTTTGTTTATATGTATATGAGTACTGGATATTTAATCATAAAAATGCAGGATCATTAAAAATTAGATAGAAAAGTCAGTATAAGATCTTTGACTATGAAAAATAAATGAATTTAAATTTATTTTCATTCTCTATGTATGTCTATCGATAAATTTTCAAATAAAATTGTTTTATTAATTTGCCATTATTAGAATAAGCAGGTATTATATACATCAATGTAATACATATTGAAGGAGATAGTGAGAAAGTTGTATCAGATAGAAAAGAGCTGAGATGCTTTTGGGAATAAGTATCCTGAAAATGTATAGAGTCATCTTAATTTTTTTTTCAAGTTTTTACAATAAAAGTTAATTTATAGAAATGTAAAATTTGTAGACCTGTAAACTATGGCCTTGCCCCCCCCCCCCCCAAAAAAAAAAAAAGTTCCTGTATATTTAAGGAAAGACAAGACTGTCTGCAATCCTATAAAAAATAGGTCAGATTTAAGATCTGTTTAATAAGAAACTACTTGAGTGGTTTTGATGAAATTTGGAATTCATATTTACTGGACTATGCTTAAGACTTATAGAAACTTTTTTTTAAATTAAAACTCATTTTAGAAATACAACAATTTTTTTTAGAAAATTTCCATTTTTTTTTTTAAAGAAACCAATTAAAAAATTTTAAAACTGTTTGTACTCTACCACCAAAGTTTTTTTTTCCCTTTAAGCTGAAAAATACCTTTTTTCAGAGGGCTAAAAAACTTACTCTTCTAACTTGTTCAAAGTTCTTGCACTGTTTTATCAAATGCATGAAACAAAGTACAGCGAAACAGTTGGATAAAAGTTAGTTGCATATAATAAATGAGTATGAAATGTTAGAGTAAAACTATGAGTGTGGGCATAGTGTCTCAGTCGTGTCTTCTCTTAAAACAAATAAGAATTTTTTTTATGTCATTAATGAATTTTATTATGTTGTAATACTTTTTTACTTTTATATAATAAATTATTTTTTTAAACAAAGAATGTAAATATTTCTGAAAATAAACTTTTTAAGTTTTAATTTATGTATGTCTCATAATTTTTCTAGCATATTGTCAATTAATAATATTTTTAGCACTCAAAATTAAAATATTCTTTTTGACATTATAAAAATCAATGCACTATTGTTTGAAATCTGTATTTTAATGCAAGATATTTTAAAACCAAGTTGATAAAAGTTTGAATATTATTGATAAAAAAGCTGGCATTAAAAATAGCTGTTGGAATGTACAAATTTCAAATTTCTGCTTCTCATACATGTAAATTTTTCTTCAAAATTCTCCAGCACAGTGGCAATCTGTTCCCAGATTTTAAAGATATAAAATTCCGTTCTTAGTTCTTGAAATACACTATATTGCCATTGATTATGGGACGCTTGCGATTTTAGACATTTTACTAAATATCTAGAAAAATACATGAGGAATCATCTCGAAACTCTTAGTGTATAAATATAATAGTATACGTCATACATCTCCGTGAAGATTTTTTACCGAAACGCCATAGGGGACCGTCAACAAATTAAAAAAGAATGGATATCTTTTGAATAACCCTGTCAAAACTAATGTAGCAAAAGCGACCAAACTCTAGATTATGATTGAATGCCTTATTGTAATATACTGTGTTCATTTTTATGCAAATAGCATGCATACTCGCAGAGTAATTAAGGTTTTTATAAATATGATCCCAAATTTTTCCAAGTTTTTTCCTTATAATTTTCAGAGTTCTTAATATAAAATATTATTTTTTTCAGAAAATATGACAAACAACATTGCACACAGTACCCTTTAATCAGAATTAAAAAATAATGAAAATTGTATAAAAAATGAGTTGGTTTACTAAATAATTTTTTACTGCGCATGCGTCAACGATATCAAAATTTCATTTGCATATTATGTTAGCTAAATGTATAGAGCAACTTTTGTGAAAGTCACAAAATCATAACTTGAAAATTCTGGCAATAATCGTCAATTGAATAAGTCGAAAATCCGTTATTCTCAAAATGAAGCAAAAACAAGAGGGGTTGTATCAATATATTCATTGATTAGTGTCAATATAGAATACACAATATGGGATGTACTACTGCATTTGGATAAAATCCCTCATTTTTTTGCTTCATTTTGGAAACAACGGATTTTGTCCTTTTTCTATAGATGATTACTTTCAGAATTTTCAAGCTATGATTTTGAGACGTTTTACAAAAGTTGCTCTATACATTTAGCTATCATAATATGCAAATGAAATTTTGATATCTTTGACGCATGCGCAGTAAAAAATTATATAGTATATTTACTCATTTTTCATACAATTTTTATTATTTTTTAATTCTGATTACAGGGTACTGTGTGCAATGTTGTTTGTCATATTTTCTGAAAAAAATATTATTTTATATTAAGAACTCTGAAAATTATAATGGAAAAACTTGGAAAAATTTGGGACCATTTTTATAAAAACCTTAATTACTCTGCGAGTGTGCATGCTATTTGCATAAAAATGAACACAGTGTATTACAATAAGGCATTCAATCATAATCTAGAGTTTGAGCACTTTTTCTACATTAGTTTTGACAGGGTTATTCAAAAGATATTCATTTTTTTAATTTGTTGACGGTCCCCTATGGCGTTTCGGTAAAAAATCTTCACGGAGATGTATGACGTATACTATTATATTTATACACTAAGAGTTTCGAGATGATTCCTCATGTATTTTTCTAGATATTTAGTAAAATGTCTAAAATCGCAAGTGTCCCATAATCAATGGCAATATAGTGTATAATTATCACTAAAATCCTGTAAATCAATGAAAATGCAGTATAGAAGCGTATATTACCTGTTGGTTGATTTACACCAAAATCTAATCAGCAACAACTTATGTCAATGTCTAATTGAATCTGAAGTTTATTTGCGACATTGGTTTTTGATATAGAACTATACCAATCATTGTGAAAAATGCATTACAGCAGTACTACCTGTTGGGCGATATACACCAAAATCTAATCAAAACCAGCTTATATCAAAGTCTAACTGAATCTAAAATTTGTTGAAAAAATCCCTGACCAAATCTCAAAAAAATTTATGATTAAACAGGCATACATTGAAATTTGCTTCTTATTTTATTACTTTTGTGAAACTTTTTCTGAAATTATCCTGCAAATTTCTTGAAAAAAAATTTTTTTGATCATTTGATGAATTTCATGATTTTTTCCTGAGACTATTTGATGAATTTCTGTCATTTTTCCTTAAAGACTTTTCTATAACTTTTTAAAAAATATTTGTGAATTCTTTGAATATATTTTAAAATTTCCTTAACTTTCCATGATGCTGGAAAACCTCACATACCATATATAAATTTATTTTGCTATACTATCACAATTAAAAAAATAATAATAAAATCTGAATGTGCAGTGATCATTCATCACAATAGAGAATTTAAAGCGTACTAATTCAGAGAAGGGGTAATATGCAACTTGTAATAATAAAAAGTTAATTTCACTTCATATTTTTCTTCTTGTATTTCTTTTAATCACAAATTATGCATGAAATGAATATATTATTTATTGGATACTTATATTTTATTTACTAGAAGATAGCCCGTCAAAATGACGTGTTTGCATTTTTAAAGGATGATAAAAAATTACAACTGTGGCCACTTTAGGCTGAAACAATTTTGATAAATACAGCAATTAACCTTGGAAAGGGAAAAATCTACCCCCCCCCCCCCAAAAAAAAAAAAAAAATCAACAGAAATCTGCATTTAAAACTATAGTAAAACTATCTGGTAGATGGGGGTGGGGATTATAATGAAATTTAAAACGCACCTGCGGTTCATGGGTGCAAGATCTTCAGTCTCAGGACTGAGTTCAGTCTTGAGATTTTTCGCTGATAGTAAATTCTTCTTTATATACATAAATAATAGCAATTTTATTATAAAGAAGCTTTGATCACATTTTTTTATTGCAAAAGATCAATTTTTAGCCACTATACGAGGCATAGAAATCTTCTAGCCCATTTTCATTTGGCTATTTCTAATACCAAGAAAAATTTTCAGTCTTGGCTTGGATGGACTTCTTGCATCCATGGTTTGCTTAAATAAAAAGTTTTAATTAAATATTGTTTTTGAAATCGTGAAAAGATTTCTAAGCGAAGTAAAATGTAGTGACGTCATTTACAGCTTCCACTGTGAATCTGACCAATGAGAACGCTCCACTACGACTATGGAACGGTTTCATTGGTCAGAAAATAGATTGCCTTTAAAATCGGAGGTAACTTTTCACAATGTTTTTTATAGATTTGAAATTCTCACGAGTCATTCACGGCTGTAAAGAAAAAAAAATTAAAGCAACCCGAATATAAAATTTTTAACAATATTGCATTTAAAACGCACCTTCGCTTTTCTTTAATAAAAATATTTAATTAAATATACTTTTTGAAATTGTGGAAAGATTTCAAAGCGAAGTAAAATGGAGTGATGTCATTTAACAGCTCCCACTGTAAATCTGACCAATTGGAACGCTTCATTACGACTAAGGAACGGTTTCATTGGTCAGAAAATAGATTGCCTTTAAAATCGGAGGTAATTTTTCACAATGTTTTTTATAGATTTAAAATTCTCAAGAGTCATTCACGGCTGTAAAGAAAAAAAAAAATAAAATAAAGCAACCCAAATATAAAAATTTTAACAATATTGCATTTAAAATGCACCTTCGCTTTCCTTTAATAAAAAGTTTTAATTAAATATACTTTTTGAAATTGTGGAAAGATTTCAAAGCGAAGTAAAATGTAGTGACATCATTTACAGTTCCCACTGTAAATCTGACCAATTAGAACGCTTCATTACGGCTATGAAATGTTTTCATTGGTGAATGAGTTTATTTTTCTCATGGATAGGTTGACCCCGGAATTGTTATACACGGAGGGGTTTTATATATATAATACTATTATTAAGTGAATGAGGTTTAAAGTTCAAGTAAGATCATTTTAATTTCAGTTTTCTAATTATATGTTTCTAATCTTATAATTTGCCTTTTTTTTAACCATTTCTCTCGCAGTACTTCAATTGTCTATTCTTTTTCATATATTTTTTCTTTTATGGAGGTCATGCTTTTTAGGAGAGTTTAGAACAAGTTCTTATACACCTTAGATCTCCTGTACATGAATAAAAAATTACTTTTTTAAATGATAAAAAGTGTGTTCAATAAATAGAGATAAATTCTGAGGAAGGGTATGGCTACAAAACATTGGGAATTACTGCTTCATAAATTTATTTCTCTCAACAAAACAAGCCATGTGGCATCACTAAGACAAGAACAGAATATACAAGTGTAAATAGGTAATGTTTGTATGCAAGACAATATTCATACAAAATAACATTAGTTCAAATGCTGAGTTTATTTATGGGACAAAAAAATCCACAGTGCATTGATTTGTACAATGATTTTTGATTGGTACAATGAATTGACAGAATACAATGTCACAAAATAAGAAAACATTTCAAGCATAGATATAAAAATAAAATGTACAGAAACTATGGCAATAATGAATAGCAGTAGATACTCGCCTTTCTTTTTCAATGTTTAAATACAAATGCATTTTTTTCATATGCAAAAAGTTGAATGTAAACACAAGAGCACACTTTACCGTCCCCCCACCCTTAACAAAATCTATAAAATCTAAAAGATACTAACATTTATTATATGATTTCAAGCATTCATTTTTGAATATAAAGAAATAATCAACACATAGCATAAGATAAGTTATTAAACAACAAAACTAAAGATAATGTAAGTATAAAAGATCTTACTTGAATCATAAGAGAAATAAAAGCTCCCACATACACAAAATTTTGGTTATAAATTAAAAATTTAATTTTTACTGAGCTCTTTTATGTCACACATTAAAGATAAAAAAAAATATACCACTGTTTAATACCACTCATTATACACTTCAGATACCAATCCAAATTAAGCAGACATTTACATAAAAAATGACATAATTACTTCATAATATAAAAAAAATAGTATTAATTAATCGATGTCTGAAAACAAAGAAGATTGATGAAATAAATCTTTACTACTACAGTAAAACCATCATATCAGATACTTCCAAAGAGTGGATATATTTTAGATTCCTAAGAATTATTTATTTGTACATTTTTATCACTGAATAACAAATTCCATGATCCCAAGATGTCTGTAATTGAGAGATTTTACGGCAAAATTCAGATTATATAATATATTGCTAAGTACAATTGTGATTAAATAAAGCAACAGTAGAAATATAAAACAGCCATTTTATAAAAAAATTCAGTATTTGATAAATAGAATTGCTATGCCACCCAACATATTGAAAAGGGAAATAAATGGAAGTGTTGTGTAAATAAACCTTTATTTACTCTAATTGACTAAAAATAACCGATTCCCTTGCTTTAATTGGAAAACAAAATTATGCATATTTTTAATCATAAATTTACAATAACCAAAACCTGTTTTAAATAATGATCTTTAAAGCTCATAATGGATAAGAATGACATGTCAATTGCAATGCTAGATGTTACACATATTAAATCATACCCCCCCCCCCCAAAAAAAAAAAAAAAAAAAAACTCTATACCTTTTAACTATGAGGTTATCCGAGAAAAAAAGTGGAAATATCCATTCATATGGATATGCCTTCTTTCAGTTTACATGTGTAAAAAATAGGCTTAAAATAATTGATAAATAATTAAATTTAATAAATAATCTGATTAGTTTAAACATAACTCAAGAACTATTTGGTGGAATGAACTGTAACTTTGGATTCATATAATTGAAACTTTAAAAAATATATATTGTTACAATTACTGTTTCTTAAAGTGTAAAAAAAAAAAAAAGAAAAAAAAAAGAAAGAAAGAAAAAAAGAAATATGAATTGTTACTTTTGAATTTTCAACAGAAATTAACTTTCAGTCTTCAAACATTAAAATTTAAAATTATAGCTTATTCTATCAAGAATTTTTTTTTTTTTTTTTGAGCTATGCTTAAACTACCTGCATTGCTATGCCTTTTACAACAATTATAAATGAATTTAATATTAAGAATTCTAAACATTAAACCTTCATAAATTTTAAACTACTTTATTGAATGAATTCCTATTGATATCCTAGGGCAGCACTCCTCAACCGTTATTGTTTCACATATCTCTTTCTTAGGCTTATTCTTTCTGAGTACCCCTGTTTCTTATAAACATGTCTCCCGTCCACACCATTCCCCACTCTTCACTCAGACAGATAACACAAACATATTTTTAGCATTTTCCAACAGTTGAAAAGTGCTTATGCATTTGGTTTGTCTAACTACTGTAAATATACTCAGATTTCTATTCAATTGATAAAGCTTATTTAGGGTCACCATAGCATGTTTGGTATTGAATATGAAGTATGTAAAGATTAATGGTTCATTTACAGGGATACTCAAAAGAATTTAATTACATTATAGTATATAGGAAAAAATCGTTTGGAGATTAATTTAAAGACAATATGCTATTTCAAATCTATTGAAAATGACATAAATCACTAAATTTCACTACGATAACATTGAAAGAGAGCCTTCATAGCATTTTTTATTAATTTAGAGGGACATACAAAAGAAATTGGTTTTGCATAAGAGTAAATTTTAAAATTCAGCATGCACTTTTAAATTTAATAAGTTTTCTGCATATTATTCTTTATATATAAATTCTATACCTCATATACAAGGCTGCATAAAAGTATTTGTATACCATTCTTCTTATTAGAGAAAATTGCTGAAGAGGAATTTTCAACTGAAATATATGTATCTCTTAAATGAACTAAATTTTGGAATGTATGTTATTAAGATACAAATCTCTATTTCATATACAAGGCTGCTAAAAAATTCAGATAATTTTCAGATTGTAGATGGGAACAGCTGAAATTTGGTTTTGACATGTGTTATACATTTCCATATGGTGAAATGAAATTTAATATTTTAACTTTTTAAATGATACAGTTTTGCTACATAATCTATACTTGACGCATGATTTTTTCTTTCTTGTTTCATTTCTTCACTAGTAATCTTATTACAACCATTTAATAAATCGATGCAAATTACACTCATTAAAATATAAGGAGTTTCTCTTTTTACTTTTTTGCTGACTGTAGACATTCTACAGAATTAGATGAGGAATTATCATTAAGGGGGCTCAGGGCTAGAAAACTTTTCAAAAAATCGATTTTTTCATGATCTAGTTTGATTATTCAATTAATTCTGAACTCAATGCAAAAAACCGCATAAAAATATTTGCATTTTTAGCAGAGTTAAGCATTTATGTATCAACACTTTCAAAGCCGCACCCATATAATTTCAACTTTAAGTCGCGTCTTCTCAAAACTTTATTTTTGATGACTAACACCAAGATTTAAAAAAAAAAAAAAAAAAAAAAAAAACTATTTGATGGAATGGCTTAATTTTTTTTTTTTTTTTTTTTTTGCATGCATTTAACATCGTTATCTGTAGAATGAATTAATATCTTTTAGTTTAATATTTTGAGTATTTTTAATGGAAAAAAAAGTTGTATTTTTTAGGGGTTTTTTAAATTTTTGAGTTTTTTTAAATAATGTTTTTTGAGTGATAGTTATATCCTTAATTCATTCTATACAGTAAAGTTTCCGGATCATTTTAAAGCAAAAGTTAGGTTCTTATGTCAATTCAACATTAAGATATCTTGGTGTTGGTGATATAACACACATTTTTTTTCGAAAATTGTGTTACATAAATTTTGCTATATTTTTTATTATATTACATTGAAGTACTTCATTATATAATTTTATACGATTACAAACATACCTTTAAAATATCAGAAAGTTTAAATTAATTGCACTGAATACTTCTGTTTTTATATGGACTCGAAGCGAGAGCTCTGTTTACATGTTTTTCTGTATCGATCAAGCCCTGAGCCCCCTTAAAACAGTACTGTAGCTGGAAATTTTTTTTTTGTGGGAACTTAGTTTTCCATAGAGTAGATGTTGATATTACCAGATTTTTGCTAAGCCAAAATTCAATTTCAAACATTTAGCCAAAAGCCAAGTTTTATCAATTAGCAGTTATATTATCATATTCTAGTTTTTATAGTATTGTATCTGTAAAGTATTTATCTAAAAGCGACATTTAATCTCATAGTAACATTTTCCATTATGAATCAAAATAAATTCATATATTACTGGCATATCTAATTCAGAAGATTCTAAAAAAAACAATGATGAGGGTTTTTTTATTTGTATCCTCTGATTTATGATTTGACTGTTTTGTCAGCTAATTTTTTCCCTAATCACTACCAAGATTTTATATATGGTTCAGGACAATTTTTTAAAGAAAGTATTACACGACTTATGAATATAAGAAAGATGGATCTTCTTAAAAGTAGCAAATTTCGATTGGGGGTGACATGATTTTGTTTTTTCAATTACAAATCAAATATGTCTAAGAATGGCATTCCTACGCTGTCCCACTCAACTACAGCACTGCATTAAAATAAAAATATATAATGCTACAAGTGATTAGAGTAAAAATGAAAGGTTTTAATAAACAAACCTACTAATTTCGCATACATAACTAGTGACATTTTCTAGTCAGTAATAAAAAATTATATTCACAAAAAGACTTTGATAAACATTACATATTATCAGATATCACAAAAGCAGAAGCTTCAAAAACAAGTAAGAAAAATCATGCGTTAAGCACAGATTATGAAGCACTTTCCAACACTTAATGAAATCTTTAACAAAACTTTGTTATTTAGGGAAATAATAGTGTATAGCCAAATATGTATTCCAGTACATTAGAACAGCCCTGTATTTCATATGTCAGTTCATATAATGGGAAAATTTAGCTTAGCAAGAAAATACCCAGTAGCTTGAAATTTCTTTTTCAGAAATTCATACTATTAGATGGAAACATACTTGAATACTTTAGTTCAGCCCTGTAATTTACATTGTACCTTTATTACAAGTCAGCATTAGGCTAAAATTTATTGTAAACTAAAACACTTTTAAAACAACTGAAATCACACTCATAAATCATGATTCATAGGCATCCATGTACCGAATTCTTTGCGTGGTCCTGTATATTCCTTTATCTATATTCTGCAAACATTTCTCAGTAAATTGAATGCAGCTCAGCATAAAAATGCATAGCTTATTTAAGAACCATGTTTAAATAATTTATGCTCGTATTCAGTAACGTTGGCAAGCTCTTTTGGGTAGCCCTGTATATCAACTATAACATTTATACACACCATATAATGTGCATATATTTAGTGAAATATAAACGGACATATCATAATTAAAATGCATTTCATCCCTCCATCAGCCATCATCAGACATATATACGGTACTTCGGAAAGAATATACTAATTGAAATCTTTTGTGTGGCCCTGTAAATGTTATGTACTTCATATTATGCAAGACAGTAGCGTAGCTTCAGTAACATATATCAATTTTATTATACATGAAAAAGCTTACTATATTTAAAATAAGTCTCACACAATTCCCCCTTTTACCATTATCTAAAGGAATTCTTTTGTGTGGCCCTGTAAATGAATAATAGCTACATTTTCACCTTATATTTTATAGAATGCATATTTTAATATGTTTGACAGCGTATAACATCTTTAAAATTCCTTTGAAACGATTTTCCCCCATAGGCCGTAATGTAATAGGAAACTGATTCGTCCTGTAGATAAACTAATCATGGTAGAAACTTCATTTTGGATAGGACTTGTCCTAGGGTAAACGTCAATAACGTCCTAAAATTTCATGGCAATCCGAGTATATTAACGATTTTTCCCCATAGGTCGTAATGTAATAGGAAACTTTTGATTCTCTCTGTAGATAAACTAATCATGGTAGATACTTCATTTTCGATAGGATTCATGCTAAGGTAAACCTCAATAACGTATAAAAATTTCATAACAATCCGAGTATATTTATGGGAGTTAGAGCGCAGAGAGACAAACCAGTTGGAAAGTGCTAAAAATGGACACTTGTATGTATGATTTATTTTATCCTTATTTCAAATTTATAAATAATCTTCCGCAAAACTCTTGGTAACTAAAAGGTGACTTATTCATTACATTTATATCAAAATTTATTTTTATTAAAAAATTTACTTTCATAAGACATGATATCTCGTGATGTTTGTTTATGAAGCTAAGGAACAATACTAGCCCAGTAACAGAAAACAATGCAAAATGACAGGACACACAGCATATTATTTTACACCATGCTGATTGGTCTAAAGATTTAAAAAAAATAATGGGCTAAAAGGATTTCTGAAATGTATTTTATATTTCCACATTGTTGTATCTTTTCATTGCTTTTTAGTTTTTATTTAAAGGCAGAAACTTTTGAAATTTTCAGAAGAGCCAGGGACAGCCAATCATAGAATTTGTTGAAGTCACCCGAAGAGATAAAGAGACCTCTCATTGTTTTATTTTAAAATTTCAAGCTGGCAGTGCTTCTTGAAAATTTCCAGGAGGGAGCACTCTTATCTCTCATAGCTGGCATCTATGGATATGAGTATATTCTGTCTTGCTTATCCATTATTGATGTTAAGTAACACTGATTTGTGTCATACATATTGACAAAAGAAAGAGGGACAGAAAAGAAAACAAGTACAGTAGAGTGCTGATTAACCAAATCCATCAATGACCATTGTTTTTGTTTTTTTGTTTGTTTTTTTTCTTTCCCAGCCTTCTCCAAAATTTTTTAAGGTAAACTTCAATGGATGTGATTGGGTAAATTGAGATGGATGTCATAAAAGTTTACCATTAAATAACGATTTCCCAATCCTGAAATAAAATTGCCAACAAATGTGAGGATGATGTACTAGGTGGACTTGAAGAATCAAGAGGTTCTACAAACACAAAAGCATTCAATACACTAAGTTGCAATGGAATGGCTACAACGGCAAGATTCAGTTATTCCCATAACATTCCTGCATTTAAAAAAAAATCTATTCATGCAGGGTACATCTATTTATAATATATATATATATATATGCTGAAATGTGGAAAGACACCAGAATTTACCATGAGATTAAGAAAAAGTTTTTGCTCATGCATTTAATAAAAAGAAAATTTTCATTCCAATACTCATGTGGCAATGTGGTATTCAGAAATTCAAATTAAGTAGTCCAAAAAATGAACCACCGGCCTTGAAGGAGTTAAGAGACAACTGCAGAAAAGAGAATGTTCACTGTGAAGCAGAAAACTATCAAGAATTTATTTTTTCTATCACAATGATTTTTTTTAAAAAAATAAATGTAGGTACTTTACAGTGCAAAAATTTCTAAGTGTACTTCTATGTATATTGTTGTACCCATTTTGTAAAAAATAAAATTTTAAGACTTATAAACATGCCATTTGTAATGTACTAAAATGCGCACAACTACAATTGTTCGTCCTAATCCTAAAAGAAAAAAAAAAAAAATGCGAAGGAAAGTTATTTACAAAACACTACCACAGCCGTTTTTTATATTTGTCCAATTATCCAATCTTTCATTAACTGGATCAGTTTCAGTGCTGATTGGCCTGGATAATCGGCACTCTACTGTATTAAAATTAATTTTTATGTAACATTAAATATATAACATCTATCTTTAACAGACTTTTAAAATTTAAAAATAGCTACAATGAGATTTGAACTTTTTTTTTAAAAGAAATTCTTTTGATGTAGTACATAGCTTTTATTTCTCCTATTGTAGATCTGAGAAAATTGCTGGTGAATATAAATTAAGAATGAAGAACATGGTGTCAGATAACAAACTTTCATTATGGCACTCAAAAGCTAAGCAATGGAAAGAGAATTAATTCGACATTCTTATAGAAAGAAAAAATAATATTGTATTACAAAAGTTTGAACAATTTCTGTAAAATTTTTCAAGTAGGAAATATTAGACTTAATTGAATTCAATGTTTTAAGTAAGCAACAAAAGAGCAAATAAGTTCTATTTACAATTAAAATGGATTAAGATGCAGTTTACAATAATTAAAACTTAATTTTCATTCCCCCCCCCTCCCCCTCAAGAATGTATTTTTCCATACATGAAAGATAATACAATGCTCTTAAGATAAAATACCAAGATAAAATTGATTTTTTTAACAATGAATTTATATTTAAAAAGTATTTAGGCAAGCATATAAAATTTTGAAAGACTCTAAATTTACAGTTCTTATGGTGATTTTTGATTATGGTGAAATTTGTAAAAAATTATTAAATTGCAAAGTTGTAAATTTTAATAACTTTTCTGAAGTATGAAAGGATCCAATGTTTTATATTAGATCATTTTACTCAGAGGTCATTGTTATTTGCATACATTTTACAGCAATTATATTAACACAAATTTGCAATTTATAACCAGGGATGAGATTCTTCAGAATTTTCTTCAATAGAAAAAAAAAAAAAAAAAAAAAAAAAAAAAATCACCAGTTAAATTTTTATATTTTTTCCTTAGTTTTTACTTACCCATCATACGTAGTATAGGGTAAGTCTTGCAATCGTGTTGAAAATCGAAAAATTTTTTTTGATGGATTTACACGTTTCGGACACTAAAGATTCCGAAAAACATATTTTTAGAAGAAAAAAAAATTTGCCGTCCGTCTGTCTGTCTGTCTAACCGCTCTATCTCTCGAACAAATTGAGATAGAGACTTGAAATTTTGTATGTGCTTAGTATGTAAGAATGGGACGAAGCCTATTTAATATCAGTAACCTCGATTATCCGGAACAATTTTTTTCGGACTCTCAAAAAATTCGCTCTGATGAAAGGTATATAAAAATTTTCAAATTTTTTTATTTTAAGGAGTGGACGTAAAAGGCAATAAATTAACACAAATTTTGCATAAAAAACGAAGTCGATTGGATTGTTAGTTGTCGAGATATTTCTAATCCTGTTTTTCACATTCTTTGATTTTTCATGACCCTGTATTTCATTCAAATTTCAATTCAAAGATATCTTTTAATTGCAAATGAGACACTTAATTCGATGCAAGAAACCGTTAGTGAATATGATAATTATTTTTATAGTTATAAGGATGTTTCTTTTATGCAATTCAATGCTACTTGAATAGTTTGCCGTTTCTTACAATTTATTGGAATTGGTTCATCAGAAATTCATTAATAGAGCATGATGATGTGTTAAAATTACTTAAATATACGTTTATATTTTATTTTGGAATTGTAATGCATTTTATAAATTGTTTACATATGATATGTTTTCATACATTATGATATGCATATCCATGATGGGTAAGTGTTACGGTGGCCTCCAATGACTAGTTTATTTTTGTTTTTGTACTTTGATATAATAGTCCATTTTTTCTGAATTCTTTTTAATGTTTTGAATTTTTAATATGTTTTCCATAATATTTCTAATTTGTCTGTTAAATAACACTTTAATTTTTTTAATTTTTTATTATTTTTCCAACACCTATTATTATTATTATTATATATATATTTTTTTAAGAGTAGGAACTCTGTTCTATCATATACTCAGTGTGGTTGCATTTATTTTGATTTGCTGTTTCAAGAAAAGTACCTACTATTTTTAAAATTACTATTAAAAAATATTCATGCCAGTTTTTTTTTTATTAATGTTCTGTATCTTGGTAAAATAGACTTTTCACTGCAGTAAGTAAATAATTTCTGCCTAATTCTTTCTAACAGTTTCTTTTTAATTTGCTTAAAGCTAAATTGTATGTATGATATAAATTTTAATAGCAATTATAATTTTTATTCTGCTTGAAATTCATAAGTATTATGTCGTTCGCGCAGTTTTCAGACTTTTTACTTTTTTGTCAATCTCATCCTTGTATATTACTATAATGAATACTATATTTTTAGTTTCAAGCTAAGTTTTGCCAATTTATACTCAGAATTTTGTAGAATTAGATTTTTGGTTGTGTTTTGTTTCAAATTTTTTTTTATATAAAATTATACAAAGGAGTTGTGTGTAAAAAAAACTTTAAAATGAAAGTTGAGATATTAAAGAGTAAAATTTTATAACGATAACTACAATCCAAACTACTCATATTTATTATTTCCTCTAAAATAACTAATCTGTTAAGACTTAATGTTCAGTTAACCTAAGTGCAACACTTTTGGTTTGATAGATTTTATTTTACTTATCTGCAGTGTCTTTGTTATTAAAACTCATATCTTTAATTTGGAATATAGGGTGTAAAATATTAATCTTGTTCTTTTGAAATGTTGTCAGGATGCAATTGAATAATTTTACTTGAAATCTGAAAATTTCATAAATGACAGCCACCATGTTTTACATTCAAGTGCTTCAGACATAAAACATAATATGAAAAATAAGATGTTAATTACAACAGTGCATGAAAATATCCTTTAATAATAACTAATATTTTTGTAAAAAAAAAATATATATAAATAATGATTTAAAAAAAACAGCTTGAAAAATAAGCATATATAATATTGTACAAGATAAAGTTCAACAATATCTATAAATCATTTTAACTTTAATATACTCTCATACAAATTTTAATTTAAAATTATATACAAATAAATATAACAATAAATATAAATTTAAAAAATGAAGGAGATGTACAATATATTGATAATTCAGGTAAGAATAACAAGTTTAATAGCTTTTTCATAAAATGAAAAGAACAGATTTACTTCAATAAATAATGAGATTTTTAAGGACATTGATAAACAAGCAAAAAAATTGTAAGTTCATGCATTTAACAAGTATTGTTTAAACAGGAATACAAAATATTATATTTAGAATAATTTTAAGCATTAAAGTAATAATGGTATTCTTAGATTTTGGTACATTTTGTAACTATTACAAATAATTAAATCCTAAAACTTTTGTTTTACATGTGAATGTGCCTTTTTATATGCAGTTAAGTACTAGCCACATAAAAATATTTTATGTACCATATTCCCAAATGTACTAAAGTTACAGTCTGATAGCTTATTTAAAAACATTCAAAACATCCAGAACTCCCCCCCCCCCCTCCATTTGCCAACATAATTAATTAAAATACTCTCTATGCTATAGATGTTTTAAAGTGACTATATTTCCTTTGTTTAATTAACTTTAAATACAACGTTTTTTTAATGTTCATTTATTCACATTTTAAAAAAAGATATTTTTGAATTATTAAATTTCTAGATTTTACAATAACTTTCTATTTAAATTTTTGAAAAAGAAGTCAGCATATCCAGACAAATATAAAAGTGCTATAATATGAAATACCGCACCAACTGTAACAGTTATTTATTTAAAATTCATGCACCAAGATTTTCTTTTTAATAACTATTTTTATCTTAAACTTTAACAAATGAGTAAAATTAAGAAAAAAAATAATAAATTGGGCCTGCAAAATCACAAGCATAAATGATAAGCAAAAGAAAAAATTAATTATATATATAAAGAGAACTTTTTATTTAATATAACTTAACTCTGAGTTTTACATAATAATAAATAATTCTTTTCCTCCATCTGATGCATACAATACACACTTTATAATAAAATAATAATAATAATAAAGCGAGCAAACTAAGGATATTTCAACAAAAGTAACAAACAATTAAAACTTGATCGTACTTGACATAAAAAAAATGCAAATTTGAAAGACAAATACAGCCTGTAGTTGAAATGTTTCATTGTAAGTAGATACTTTTGCATGCATTTATTAAGTATGCATACAGACAGAGAAATATACTGAATCATAGGAAGTATAATCTTGCACTAAAAATCAAACAGTACTTTATATTGTTGAATTTAAGGTCATTATTTGACATGAATTTATTAGGTCAGCCCCTACCATGATCATTATGGCAATTGTTCATTAAGCATTTAAAAAGTACAATTAAATATCTTTTCATTAATAAAAATTAGTTTGTGCTTAATTATTAATATTCTTTAATTACCAAACAGAAAAAAATGGGGAAAAAACTTCAGCCAGTTGTAGTAGATAGTACTTAAAACTGAAATGGAACGATACTTAAATTTAAGTTGTTTAATATCTAGCTAATTCAGCGCAATTCCATATAGGAAGGGTGTCAGTAGGTATTACAACTAGTGTGAAATAAATACTTTACAGAAATAATTAAAATTTTTTAAATGCAATTAGAAAAGTACTTTTTTAAAAATAAAGAGTTTTTCATCATAAAATGTTTTTGTAGTAGAAAAACTATCACAAGATACAAATTAAAAAATAGTTTAATTTTACATTTTATTCCATAGGAATAAATATAAATATATGTATGTACATGCAGAAATGTATAAATATATGTACACTAATTCTTTAATTTTTTCTTTCGCTTTTTTAATCGCTCCATTTCTAATCTCTCTTCTTCTAAATCTTCCAGATAGCCCAGTCTAGCACTATAATAGTAGTAAAAAAAAATGTTAAGTGCATTGTTCGGTTTTTATTAACTTGAATCTTAAATTATATTAAATATGGAAATGAACTTGAAATTCTTACATATGCATAGCATTAATATGCTTAAGCAACCATTGAAAAACAAACAAACAAAACAGGATGTACACTATAATTATAGAGGATATAGAGAGTTATACAGAAGCTACAGGCATATATAACTGTATATCCTCTACTACAACTCTATGTTTAAGCATTAAAAAACACTGATCAACACACTGGTCAAAGACTATGTATATTTAAAATAGTTAAAAACTAAGTTTACTTACAATAAATTCTACTTATATTTATATGTACACACAGCTTAATTTCAAACAAAAAAAAAGTACCAGAGCTCTAATTTTGTACAGCAATATAAAAAACTTAGCGTAACCCCTCCCCTCCACCCCTAGTTTTCTTCACCAGGATATTTATATTTTATACACTATTTACGAGAAATGTAAAGCATTTCCTCTTCAGAACATACATATATATTGACTATGTCTATATTAATTTTTATATGCAGTCGAACCTCATTAACATACTCAAAGGGAAACAAAGTTTTGTTCATGTTAACAGTAATTCATGTTATCAGTATCAAATCTTTATATTTGTCTTTATTGGGGACTAAGAAAACAATTCATGTTAAAAGTAATTCATGTTAAGCGTGTTCATGTTAACGAGGTTTGGCTGTAATATAATCTAATAAAGCCCCCCCCCCCCCAAAAAAAAAAAAAAATTAATAGAGAATTTTTCAGAAAATCATATTAAGAAAGCACTTTTTTTTTTTTTTTTAAATACGTATGTAAACTAGCAAAACACAACATGCAGGCCTTCAAATGAGCAATATTTATCAATTTTGCTGGGTTCAAACTAGGGTGTCAACAATTTTAATCAGTTGATTTTAATCAACTTTTTTTTTTAATCATTGATTAAAATTATGAATTATCTAACTGTTTAAAATGACATAAAAAGTATTAAAATCTAAGATGACCATAATTTGGAAAGTTTCTACAGGTATTTGACCTATAAATAAACACACACAAAAAAGCTTTAAATGTTTCTAATCTTAATTCTTGACTTGTGTGAAGTTTAAGTACTGTGAGTTTGTAAAAAGCCTAGTTTTTATCCAACATAGCATAAAAGGATTTCATTTAAAAATTATATTTAAATCTAATGTAACTTACAATGTCATAATTTCTTTTTAATAATAAAATTATCAATTCTTTTATATAGGCCAGTCAAACTGTCATAAATAGACGCAAAAATTCTGCTAGAAGATTTTATGTTTTTAAACTGTTTATGGGGATGCTAATAACAAGAATTAATGGTTTTCCAACAAAATATCTCGAGGCTAAATTTTGTAGAGCCAAAAAACCACAAAATTTTCGGACTTTTTTCAGTTTTTTGCCAATAACTCAAAAATTATAAAATTTTTGCATAAAATATCATGCAAATTATAGGTATTTGCATGATAAAAATCTTTATGAATTACAATGGTAACATTGTAAAAATTTAAGAACATTGTAACTTTTTTTGTATTTAGAGCTTTAGTGAAGAACATTAATATTAGGTATTTAATTGATTGTTAGTAAAAAATACTTACTGTGACATTTTTACATCCCCTCCTTCTGGATAAATAATGTCGTTAACATTTTCGTAGTTGATCCCATTACATGTTTGACAAATTGTCGAGCATTTTAGTTTTAATTTATCAAAAGAACATGCTTTGATGTACCTTTTACTACAGCTACATGACACAGCATGGAGCAAGGATTCAGGTGCCGGGTCTTGGCACATTTGAATTGGCTGAAAGAGATCGTCCGACCTGTGAACCCACCCTTATTCTTCAGGAGGGATGTTGTTTCCTAGCCTAGCTTGTACCTGATGATAACATCGGAGAAAATGATACTGCACAACCTCTTGTGTTGGTGGTAGTCTTGCAAGATGAATTTTGCTTTTTGTGGCAGATTTAGCAAATAGCTGGAAACTTAAGGTGTTCAATTTCTGTGTAGTATCTATGCATCTACTGTATAGTGCAGCATTAATTTTTCTCCAACCTTGATGATTTATTGGTGGGTAGAACCTAATTTATTGAACACGCTGGCTATTTCTCCAAGCTGATCATGTTTTTTTCAAAGTGTTACAAAACTTTGACTTTCTTTGCCCAAAAAGAGCGGAAGTTGTATCGCACCCACTGATTGCATGAGTGAGAAGAACATTGTTGTAATTGCATTTGAACGACATGGTTGAAAACCATTTGGTTTCGATGTTACCTCTTCCTGGCTTTTGGAAAAATAGATTTTTGTGCTGCTAGCTTAAGCTCGTCATGATCACGAGAAGGTCAATATCTTCTCCGACAATTACGACGCGTTCAAAAGATTCGGCTCTTGAAATGGCTGAGATAACTATCATGACATCAGCTTCTTCTTTTGCCTGCTCAACTTGAATTCTGTTATTTTGAAATTCTTATTTTGAAATTTTTAATTTGTTTTAAGCAATGAAATGAAGAAGCTCTTGTTTATGTCATTGGCTTCGTCAATGGATGGTGCGAGTCGACACCCTCTTTTCTCTCCATTTGTTACAGATTGATCTAGTTTTACACGACAAAACTATGATACCATGCATCTGCAAGTTAGGTTCGCATCTACTAATTAGGTTCATGCTGAATACGTTCAATTACTTTCTGGGACCATTCATCATTATGTTTTTCTGCAGCTTTCAAAAATGTAATTTTCGTTTCTAATTTCATTACTTTGTGAATCAAATCTCTCTCTGCTTAGGGCTTTTTTTTATTGTTTTTCGTTGAAGTCACCAGGATTACCTTTTTCACATAAGAAGCAATTATCTTGAAATTTGAAAGAAGTGCTAGATCTGAGGGACAAACTATAGTCTGTGTAGAATCTTCACTTTGACGAACATATGCTGCTATCATTCTGTCATTCGCATATGTTTTTTCGGCAATCATCCTGTATTCTAACTTCCTTGCTACTTTCCAAAAAACTGATGAATATTACTTTGATGCTGAACGCTATGTTCAAAGAGCTTGGCAAGTCTTTTCTGGCTCACAATGCAAGTAACTATTTGATTTCGTTTGGCGAATGAAACACAATTTTGGTTTCGAGCTTACTCATTTTTCATTACTGCATGAGAAGAAGTACAATAAACTGAATAGCAGCATACTAGAAGAGTATGTCTTCATAAAGGGACACTTGCATCTAAATGATTATGGCTCGGGAAAGTCATGTGGCCGCAATCTTCCATCTACATTCCCTTTTATATCCCTGGCTCTCTATCCTTTGTAATTGTTTTTCTTATAGGGTTTCTAGAATTAGTGTTTCTTCTGCCTTCCTTTCTTAAAACTTTCATTTCTCATCCATCAATAGGTGTATTTAATTTTCATTGTTAGTGATGAAAAAAGTTTTTTGGGATGGGAGGCGAAAAATAGGTCACTTTTTGTAAAGTTAAAAAAAAAAAAAGTGACATTTTCAAAAAATCGTAGCGCGCTTAGTAATGGGTTTAGAAAAACGTCTATATAACAAAATTTATAGAGAATTTAATGCTCTTTCTTTTTGTAATTGAGTATTTTATGCAAAAAAATAATAATTTTTGAGTTATTGGCAAAAAACTGAAAAAAGTCCAAAAATTTTGTGGTTTTTTGGCTTCACAAAATTTAGCCTCGAGATATTTTGTTGGAAAATCACTAATTCTTGCTACTAGCATCCCCATAAACATTTTAAAAACATAAAATCTTCTAGCAGAATTTTTGCATCTATCGGCCCTTTTTTCTGAATATTTGACTGGCCTAATATAAAATAAGCACAGCAAGTGTAATAAATTTCTGCAAATAAAAGATTAAAATAGGCATAATCTTATTTTCTCAATCTATTTTTGCAATAATAAATTTATACCAAATACTACAGCTAAAGAATGAAAAATCGACATCAGCTGAACTGCTTTTGTAAAAGAATGTATAAACAGGGGAAAAAAAAATACTTTTATAAAATCTTAAACATAGCAAGAACTTCAGTAAAGTTGAATAAATGTTTTTTTAACTCATATGCACCAAATAAAAATTATTAGGGATTAGAATGGTGGCAAAACTATTTGAAACACTGAATGCTGAGAATCTCTACTAAATGTTAATAAAGCTGTTGTTTATTGTTTTGAGGATTTTAGTTATAATTGGCTATTCTTTTTATTAACTCTGCATATGTGGATGGGTTATAACACATTTTTATATTTTTGGGAAATTAAAATATGCATATATGTAACTTTATATTTAGATGATTAACAGTACAAATGCAAAATGAGCTGCAAATAATATTCATTAGTTTTATTTGTGTGACTAACTAATGAAATTACCTAAGGCTCCACACTAGGCACAGAAAAAGACCTGGATGATAATGTAAAGTCTATGGGGGCGTTCTTTTCAATTATTTCACTCAAATTTCAATAATTTTTTTTGCATGATAGCTGAGGATGATCTACAACTGGCCTAGTTTTTACTTTTTCGATTTTGCTTACATATTTTTTATAATATGATAGTTTCAATTTCAGAACCGGTTTTGAAAGTTAAAGTAATTAAAAAAAAAAGTCTGAACCCAAAACTGAAAAAGTAAAAACTAGGCTGGTTGTGAATCATCCTCAGCTATTCTATGCAAAAAAATCATGTAAAAATATTAAAATTTGAGCGAGATATTTGAAACGAACGTCCCCATAGACTTAGCATTATCATCCGGGTCTTTTTCTGTGCCTAGTGTGGAGCCTTAATTTAAATTTTTTAATAATTTTGTAGTTACTTGCTATTTTTTAACCCTTTTTTATAAATGCACCAAACCTATCCCTTTTGAAAATGGAGAAATGCATCCTACCTTAAAAAAAAAATAGTGAAATTCATTTACTGTAAAGATCTTTTGTAAAATAAACATTTGTTGTTTAATTGTACAACCCTTGGCAAAAAGTTTCCGATCATTACCCCAACACTACCATTATTTATAAGAAAGCATTATTTATTCTCGCTGCATGAAAATGAAATGATTATTAAAGATAGTAAATTTGTATTATATATCATGAACAACAATATGCAATAAAGAAAAATCATTACACATCAATTTATAAACACAATAATTGTGATTGAAATTTAAACACCAAAGAAAAAATTATCCAATCACGTTTTGATTTGGAAAAAAGTAACCCCTATAATCAATATTTAGTCAATCCACTTTTATCTCAGATGACAACCAAAATTCTTTGTGTAATGGACTCAATAAGCTTTTTATACTCATTGGGTGCGATTTCACACCAATATTCCCTTATAGCTTTACATAGTTCTATGGCATTTGTGATCCTTCAGAAATCGGTTTTTCTTTTTAATATATTCCACAAATTCTCGATGGGATTAAGATCTGGACTATTGGGTGGCCAAGTCAGGGTTTTAATTTGATTATTAACAACAATTTGTATTAATTTCTTCCCTGACTTGGTGCGATAGGGAGCTGCGTTGTCATTTTGAAATAAGAAGTCATTTTGATCCCCGAACCATTGATCGATGCTGGGAATAAAAAAATCCTCTAAAATATAAATTTAAACTTCAAAGTTTACCGTACTTAACACAATATACAATTTGCAGACCTCTATAATACAACTCCAAACTGCAAATTCAGCTGAAAATTTAGTCTTCGTATTGACAGACTTATCATTGAAATTTTCACCAACTCTCATCCAAACAAATGTTTCACAGTCATCACTTTTACCGAGATATATGCGAGATCCATTGCTAAAAATAACATTATTTCATTTATTATATGGCTAGTGCACATGTTTTTTATACCATTGCAGGTGCTCTTTTCTATGCTCCTTTGTCATGTAAGGTTTTGTTTTAAATTTACAAGATTTAATCTTGCTACATTTAGATGATTACGTACGGTGCGGTCACATACCTTTACGTTACACTTAGACCATTCGAAATAGAGTTGTTTTGAGGTTGCTCGCCGCTTTTTTTTTTGCTATTTTTATAAGTTTTCTTTTCCTTCCTATGTATTCACATTTGTGGTCGTCCACTTCGAGGTAAATTTTCCACGCTGTTAGTCAGCTGGTATTTTTTCAAAATATCGCATACCGTACTTTGGGCACAATTTAATAAAACAGCCACTTTCCACTGTGAGTTTACTTCTTCCAATAATTAAATCATGCGGATTTTTAAATCGCGAGACAGGTTTTTCACACGAGTAATTTTCCAGCACTTCAGAGCTGCTTTTGATCTCGCAACTGGAAGATTTCCTCTTTTAAATGGGACTCAGATATCATACGCATGCGCAGGCAGTCTAATCTGTTCTTCAATATGCAAATTTCAAACTTGTTTCCTCAGTGATCGATTATTATTTTCCAATTTCTATCTTGATTGGATATTTTTTTCTCACGAGGAAACATTTTTGTCTGCATTATAATTATAAATAATATGATTGTAATATTGAATTCACTTTTTATTTATATTTTAACACACTTTCTTTTATTTGGCATATTGTAAAACACTCCTATGCTCTTGAATCGCGAAATATATCCTTCGAAATACAAAACTCATAAACGTGATAACTGTGATCAGAAACTTTTTGCCAAGGGTTGTATTTTTGTCATTTGTAATTCATAAAATTAATGATATTTTATTTATTATATTAAGAAACTATAAACTTTTTATATAATTAATAAACAAATTACTAATATATGTACACTTTCCCCCCATGAAATAGTATCCTTTTGAACAACTAGCATTTTTCTTATTTCTTTCTAGAATAAATACTAAATTATTACTAGTCAATTTAGTAATTAAAGCATAAAAATGTTATATTATGTTCCTGATTACAGAGTTAATTGTTAAAATATTCTTAATTTTAAGCAGTGTTAACAATTTAATATTAAATGCAATTATTAGTACTTTTAATAAATGTAAATATCACCTGTGTATATATTTAATATATACACACGTAAAATATTATATTAATATAGTTTAGCATAATCATAATGTTGTATGCTACTAATGAAACTACCAATTTGCAATAACGTCTTTAATTACTAATTAATAATTATGCTTGTATTAATTGAAGTGCAAAAACTTGGGTTAATTAGCAATTAGAGGTTTAATTGTTTTGGTAACCTAAAACCCTTGGTAACTATATTCAATATTTGAACACTGGGAGAGAAAAAAAAAAAAAAAAAAAAAAAAAAAAAAAAAAAAAACTGATTAAAAAAAATTTACTTAGTATTTTTTTTTTTTTCTTTACACCTTAATTCAAACTACTGAATATTCACTGAAAATAAAGAAGTACTGGAGCTGCATTCCTGTGAACTTCAGTGTCAATTGAGCACTGATTAGAGCTAATAAGTTGATCAGTAAGAATTAAAAATACAAACAAAAAGCAGTGAATAAGCACAACATGCCCACAAGTAGGTATGGTAACAGTTAATTTATCGGGCATTCTTCATTGCCATTTTAAAACCACCGAATCTGCATTTGTGAGAGTTAGATAAAAGCAAGCTATTATGTATGTGATATATTACATCATATAAGTAAACAATTTGTTAAAAAAGAATGCAAAATCATTGGAGATTGGAGGAATGAGAAAAGATAATTTAGACTAGGGTTTGTGATTTTGTAAATAAAAATCAAAAGAATCAGATTTTTTATTTAAATCTGATTTTTTTTTTTTTTTAATTTAAATCATATTATTTATTTATTTATTTATTTATTTTAAAGTGTCGCACATTATTATTGTTCTATATAACTTTTCTTTTAATTTATAAAATATAAATTTTACATACATAGACATGCATGTTATAAGTATTACCTATTAATAATATTACACTATTTTCTTAAATGATTCATATTATTTCAATGTAAAATTTTATGCTATGGAAAAATCAAAATTACTCAATATGCATGAAAAACTAAAAATCAAATGTCGAAAATTAATTGAACCTTTTTGTTAAAATAAAAACATCTGCAGCACATAAAAAATTTAAACAAAATTGGAAGCAAACTAAGTGTTTAACTTTTGTTTTTTAAAAGTGCTAGCTGAGAAAAATGACTTTAGCTACTGCTATCAATTAAGGCAACAGGACACAAATTGAGATGTCATCACTAATTGATTGACTTCTCAGTACTCACCAGTAAGTTTAAATAGTTATCATTGCTTTATAAGATGACAGATATTCCACAAATAAAATAAAAGAAAATTTCTATTCAAAAGTTTTTGATGTTCATTCCAACATTAAGGAGTCGGTCCATTAGTGAAGACGTTACAATATGTGTTCTCTGGCCTTGAATATATTGATAGTAGTAGTTTAGCAATTTCATCAGTTAATTTCTAATTTCTGAATGTACCAAACCAAAGGCAGTAAACATTCGTTCTACTGAAGCACATAAATCTATTGCTGTAAAAAGCTAGTTGATCATTAATTCTCAAAGTTTATTTATCACCAACCTTTTCGACAACTTAACAAATACCTTCCACCATTCTAAAGGACTGAGATCAACTATATTAAATAATATATTTTTTTCTAAACTTTGCCTTTATTTAAATTTTTGACAAAGCTTAAGCTTTATCTTTCTAAAAGTTCTTTGATTATATGCATTACATAAAACTAAGTTATATTAAAAAACATTATCATGTTTGTTTACATCTTAAATTTCATTAAAAGTAACTTAAAAGAAAAACTGATTTTAATCAATGATTAAAAAAAAGAAAAATAAATAAATAAATAAATTGATTTAAATTATGATTTAAATCATGATTAAAATCAAGCTAATTTAAATCAACGAACCCTGATTTAGACTTTGGTATTTTAGAAGCATTGTTTCAGGGCTCTGGAGCACTATATTTATGAGCTTCTGGGAATTCCAATTAATAATAATCACTAAAACCAAAGAAGTATCAGAGCTGAGCTCAAGTGAAAATTAAGCACTATATGTATATGAATATATTAATTATTTTTTTTATATGTTAAAAAATACATTTTATTATTATTGCATCATATATATTAAACAAGTAAGCAATTTTGAGTGCTCAGACAATATTGAAAACTAATCGATTTTTAATACAATTTTTCAAAACTTATGTCCTGTACTGAATGAAACATGAAAAAAATGATTTAACTAGATCCTGAATTCAAAAAAAATTAGTTTTGATTAAAGATGGGAATGCTCAAAAAACAAAAATTTTGGAAGAAAAAAAAATGGCTTATTCAGTTTCCCTCTCCTCTCCAATTTTTTAAAGTCCAAAAATTGAATTTCACTTATGAAAACATGAAAACTTTATTATATGTTAAATTATGAGAAAATCTTGTGCCTGAAAGTGTGCAAATTTTACCTAAAAAAAAGTAAAAGCAATTTTGACTAAATTTTGCTTTCTACCATTTTGGGCTATGAGGTAATGATTGGAGTAGGTCACATATTCAAGAAAATTCAATTAATAGGTAATTTTGGGTCACTACGGGTCAATGTATTTCAATGGGAATTAGGGTTGAAATCATTATTAAGTTGTTGAACATTTGTCAACTGGGTCAACAAAATGACTTGAGTATTTAAATAAAAAAATTTAATCAAGAAAAAAGTATACCTTTTCACTTCTTCTTTCATTTGTTGTTCGAAAGTACTTTCCATGACATCATCTTCATCATCATCCACATACCTGCACAAATAAGGGACCATTTGATCAGTTATTGTAGAAAATAGTAAAACTTTCATGCATATACATATTCTAAAATATATATTTGAGCATGAGTTTTGATATATGGGCCATTTTCAAATTTCGGTTACATATGCTGTTCCCAGAGTAAAAAGAAGAAAATTCAAACATAAATTAATATTTAAAGTTTGATTTGAGCTATGCATCAGCTAAAGAAGATTATATTAAACATTTCTAACATGAAAAAAAAAAAAAAAAAAAAAAAAAAAAATCAATATAAATTTTTCAGCTATAAATCTTTAAAATTTTGATTCTAAGCAAAAATGCCTGTCCCATTCCAAGTTTTATGTTTTTAACTGTTTTAATTTGAGCAAACTTTTTTAAACAAAAAGGTTTAATTATTTTAAATATGAACTGTTAGTGTTTTATATTAATAAAAAAAAATTACAAAAGATATTTTCTTTAAGAAATTACCAGAAACCTTTTGTCCCTCACTTTTTGTCAAGTCTGTTGCTTTGCGATTATTTTAGTCAAAATAGGTTACGAATGCTGCCTAAAGTTAGCAGCAAATATTCGGCGATATAGTTAAACTATTCGCAGAACATTTTTTACTCTTCAATTGTGAAGCAATGTAATAATGGGAAGAATAAAAATTTATTGAGGTTGGTATTTTTTTTTTTTTTTTCACTATCAAGTCTGTTGCTGTAAATTTTAATATTAAAATAATGATTTTTGCACTTTTGTAGTTAAATATCGTTTACTAAATAGTTTCAGAAGGTATGCATGTTATTATCTAAGTTAGAAATTATACAAGCTAGTTCATTTCTAATAGTTTTATTTGAAATGTCAAGTCTGTTATCATGAAATGTAAGTAATGAAATGTAAATGATGAAATGTAAGCTGCTAAATAAGTTTACTAAATAGTTTTAGAAGGTATGTAAATTATTACCTAAGTTAGAAAATATATAAGCTAGCTCATTTTAATAGTTTTTTTTTAGTTTTATTTGAAATGTCAAGTCTGTTACCATGAAATGTAAGCGAATGGGGAAAATGGTCCTTACAGAACATAGTCTTTAATTTGAACTTTGATGATTCAAAATTTAGAGTAATTCCAAGGTAAGTTTACTGTTCAAAACTACATTAAAAAAGTTTTTTTTTTTTATTAAAAAAAAAAAAAAAAAAAGCCCAACAGCTTTAAACTTTTTTTTTTTTTTTTTTTTTTTTTTTTGGAGGACAAATTTGACGACATTGAAACTATGATAAATTTACTGCATTGTGCATTTAATATCAAATGACTGTAACAGAAATAAGGAGAAGAGTAAAATATATTTTGTACTAATTTTTGGTTATGAAGAAAATTTAAGCCAGACAGAGTTATCTTCTTGTCGCTATTTTATTATTATTGCATCATATATATTAAACAAGTAAGCAATTTTGAGTGCTCAGACAATATTGAAAACTAATCGATTTTTAATACAATTTTTCAAAACTTATGTTCTGTACTGAATGAAACATGAAAAAAATGATTTAACTAGATCCTGAATTCAAAAAAAATTAGTTTTGATTAAAGATGGGAATGCTCAAAAAACAAAAATTTTGGAAGAAAAAAAAATGGCTTATTCAGTTTCCCTCTCCTCTCCAATTTTTTAAAGTCCAAAAATTGAATTTCACTTATGAAAACATGAAAACTTTAATAGGGTAGACCGGCACGGAATGGGGTACTGGAGTAAAACGAGATACTGCATTTATTTCCTGTAAGTGATGCTAAAGTAGCACAACAAAGCTTCAAGTCTCAGTTGCATGCAGGACATTGATAAGTAGTGTCTGCCTGATTGCTGAAATTCATTCATTCATTTTGGCAACTTTTACCTATAAATTGTATATTTTACTGTAATATTTGAAAATTTATGAAGCAAGGAAACCCTTCTTTTCATATTCTGCCCCTAATTAACTTTAATTCCATTGGATTAATTATGTTTTAAAAAAATGCATGATGCAATGATTAATTTATCAATCATTTCTAATGGTTAAGGATTGTCACAAGACTTTTTCAAATTTTAACGCACAAGGCAGAATGGGATGGGACGAAATGCAGTACATACACCATTTATATACTATATAAAAAAATATAATAATATGTAAATAGATAATTGCAATTCAATACAATAAAGTTGCAGTTTTCCAGTTTTTTGATTTATTGATAAAAGTTATCAACAAAAACAAACTATTTGCATGAAGAATTTAGAATATCGATGAAAGTGGCATAACTATAATACCAAAACAGCATTCAAGAATAACTGCAATGAAAGGGCAGTGTCAAGTTGATGTTTTGACATTTTAAATATAAAAAATAATCTATAATATTTCAAAAAAAAAAAAAAAAAAAAAAAAAAAAAAAAAAAAAAAACATTTTACCCCATTGTGCCCTTTTTGCAGGGGGCTGAATGGGTTAATTGAGTTACTTTTAAATTTTAAAATTACAGCTTAATTTTTTTTATAACTTTGTATACTAAAGATTATTTTAAAATGTATAAAGAAACTGTTTCTTAATATAGGAAAAAAAAAAAAATTCCTAGATTTAAAAATTTGCTTCAAACCTTCAGTATCCCCATTCTGCCTCAGTGTTCCCTTGGAAAATATTATATGAAAGCAGTTTAGGAAGAAAGATATTTTAAAGTATCTTTCATATTCTTTTCATCTTAACACATAGTACTTTTTACAAAATTTAAAAAAATTCAATCTCTTAATTGAATCCTTCACAAATGTATATTGTAAAAAAATATCAGCTGCATCTATATATGAAGTATCTCTATACACCTCATTAAAAATGTCTAAATAGGAGCCTAAATATAATAAATTTCTAATTTATAAAATTCTGATTATATATTTACAATTATATGCAAAAGTTCACAGTGTGAAAAAATTTAATCAGACACATGGTAAGGTAATAAATTGCGCTTCTCTTCTTAAAAGGAAAATTCACATACAAAATTATTTCAGCAATAAAGTTAATGTAAAGTTTGGAACCTGCATTTATTTTTATCGGCTTAACTCAATTTTTCATGTAATTAGATGGTAATCAACAAAAATATTTAACTATTACTAGAAACAAATTCCCTTTTAATATGGTACATTTACTCTTCTCAAGCATTTTTGTTCTTTTCTTTCTTTTTCTAAAATATAGATTCTTAGACTTGTTTAATTGTATCTAGTTTTTACTTTCTTTTATCTTCAATAGAAGAAAGTATTGCAATCTAAATTTTTTTCAACTTCCGGTTTTCGACGGATTTACACATTTTAGGGGTCAGAGATTCCAAAAAACATGTTTTTACAAAATGTCTGTCTGTCCGTGTGTCTGTCTGTGTGTATGTCGCCATTCTACCATCAAAAAGTGTATGTGATATTTTTGTGAATGTTTTTGGCTGTGGCAAGCAGGTCCTCCTTCAGTTTTGAAATATTCCGCCAGTAGGGGGCGCTGCAATCACGATTTTTGTGCCATTTTCAATATTGTACCGACCAAAAGTATATGAAGTTATGCATCGAATTAAACCAAATTTTTTGTGTATGTGTATGACTATGGCTGGCTAGTTGGTCCTCCCTGAATTTGAAAAAAATCCGTTGGAAAGGGTCGCTGCAATCGCGATTTTTGTGCCATTTTCAATATTTTACCGACCAAAAGTATATGAAGTTATGTATCGAATTAAAACAAATTTTTTGTGCATGTGAATGACTATGGCTATAGTTCTCGCAAGAAAAATTGGCAATTCAAGGTCGAATGTCCCCCTTCACGATGGTCACTTTCGGACCTTATCTTAAGATAGTAACTATGGTAACAGTCATGTGACCATTTGACCGCTCTTCTTTTTCCCCACACTTTTGAGAGATACAGTGGATCAGTATTACTTTGTCCTTTGTTTGACTAAGTTGCTTTCTCTAATTTTCTCTCCTTTTTGCTTTCTTTTAATTATGGCAACCAGTTCTGATATTAGAAAGCAGTCGAAGAAGGTTATTTATAATGTATACAAATATTTAAAAGAGCTCGTTGCTTCCAATCCTAATGCAAAAATCAAAGATGTGTTTTTCTTTCTCAGATTTTAATGTATGAAAGATTTCATACATTAAAATCCTATTCTATTTCAATTTGCTTATTTTTTTTACCGAAAAAAAAAAAAAAAAAAAAAAACAGTTAATATTTACCCACTTTCTTGATATATTTTGGGGTAAGTAATGCTGAATGTAATATGGATTTTAATGATACCCCCCCCCCCTTCCACCCCAAAGAGCATTAGTTATTTGAGACAGATATTAAAATTATTATAAAGAATAATTTTGCATCAAGCCATTTGAAGTGGTATGAATTGGTTGAACCATGTTTACACCTCTCCCCCCCCACCCTTTTTTATTTATTTTTGTTTTAAGGATGCTGGTCAAGGAGAGCTCAAATTCTCGGATTCAAATCTGAATGTATTGCTCACTAAATTCATAAAACATTTTCATCTTTAAAAATTTAACACGCGAAAATTTTTCTCACTCAGATTTCTATAAATGAAATAGATATTTCAATTTACTTGTAGTTTGCTTCTTATTAAAATTTTAATTGATTTCATTCTTTTATTATATGCAAAGTATTTTTCAGAAAATGCTGTGAATTTGCTATTTTATATCCCAGGATGTAGTGGAGGGTATACTGGTGTATACGCCGTATGCCCTCCGGATTTTTTAAAGAATTTCCATATACACTCTGTTTCTTAAATAAAGCATTAGCGTATATCCTATCTATGAACATTCATGATGTAGCGCATACCCTCTACTTATACCATATACTCTCTATACCATATACTTTTTACGACTACAACACTATTATATCGATAATTGGGTCATGACTGAGACGATAACAAGATAGCAACACAGTATAATGTAATTTATAAATAAATAACATGCATATTATATATTATATATATATATATATATATATATATATATGCAGGGGTTTAATTTTTTTGCACTTAAAATAGTAAGAAACTTCCTGAATATACGAATGCAGATAGCATTGCAAGTTCTAGAAAGTCACAATTTATTTAAATTTATAATTAATTTAAATTAACAATAAAGTTACAATTACAAATTGTTAATTGAATTAAAAAAAATAATAGCATCATTAATCTGTCGTCGAAAAATCTACCCATATTTCTAGCTATAAATAGACTCGCAAAACAAATGTTTTAAAATTAGCGAAACTACAGCTTTTCTGAACGTAAGAAAATCCAGTTGGTGTGCGGGAAAAAGAGTCTTCGAATACCGCATAACTCATACTCTTGCACGAGTAAATTTGTTTAGCGGGAGTGCAGTGGAAAAAAGGGGACAAGGGACTGGCTTCCTCCGATGCCATGGCAACGAAGGGAAAATGGAAAGAGGAACATTCGGCCTTGAGAAGTCGTTTTTTCTTGCATAGACTATAGTTGGTCCTCCTTGAATTTGAAAAAAAATCCGTCGGAAGGGGGCGCTGCAATCGCGATTTTTGTGCCATTTTCAATATTGTACTGACCAAAAGTACATGAAGTTATGTATCGAATTGAATGAAATTTTTTGTGCATGTGTATGACTATGGCTAGTTGATCCTCCCTGAATTTGAAAAAATCTGTCGGAAGGGGGCGCTGCAATCGCGATTTTTGTGCCATTTTCAATATTGTACTGACCAAAAGTACATGAAGTTATGTATCGAATTGAACAAAATTTTTTGTGTAAGTGTATCACTATGGCTAGTTGCATTGCCCTGAATCTGAAAAAAATCTGCAGGAAGGGGGCCCTGTAATAGCGAATTTTATGCCATTTTCAATATTGCACAACATAAAAGTGTATGAAGTTAGTTCTAGAACTGAACTAAGTTTTTTGTATATGATTATTTTTTGATATGGCAAGTAGGTCCTCCCTGAATTTGAAAAAAAATCTGCCTATCATTCTATTGTCTATCGGCTCGTGCAGAGACGGAAATTCGTTTTTACTCCGATTGACTGAAGCAGAAATTTAAGATGAAAATCAAAGTTGGTATGGTATAGAATTAAAATCATTAAAGCATTAAAATGAGTAACTATTTTTTTTTTAAATATTAAAATGTACGTATGAGATAGAAGAAAGTTTTGGGATTGGCACATTCAACTACAGTAAAACCTCTAAATAACAGACACCTCGGGAGCACGGAAATTGTCCGCTATTCGGAGGTGTCCGCTATTGGGAAAACATGAGGTATTAAAAAATTGCTAAGAAATTCTTAATGTTTCATTAAAAGACTTTTATATATCCTAAAATCTCTGTTCTATATTAATAAGAATTTAAAATTATTTTTCCAAACTATAAAACTAAAATAAAACGGTGCATACATTTATCCACTGTTTATATGAAAAAAATATGTTATAAAAGTTTGTTTTTTGCTTGCGATTACATGTTATTTATTTTTCAATGTAAAGTTTTAACTCTGTCAGTAATTTTAATCCTTCTGAACTATCTTTTATTCGCAAAAATAAATAAATAAACTGTGAAACTGCTCACTGTATTTTGCCGCTTCTTGAAAATTCTCGATATTGCAGGAAACACCTTTATTTTCAATATCTCTTCAATCATCACTAAAAGTACTTTTGTCAAAAATTCTGAAGTAGCTTAATTGTATATAGCAACTGATTCTTCTTCAGTAACTCATCATCAATATTAATAAAAATTTTGGAAGTTTCTTCACTCCTGATATATTTTATCCATTCACTTATTTCGCTTAATTCTTCATTTGTGTCGGAAATGTATGTTTCATTTTATTTTAATGTAAAGCCTGCTTTTATGGAGCATTGTCTTGGGCTTTCTGGTTTTATGTTTTTTACATCTGAAGAAATCCAAATTATAGCTTCGACAGCATTTACTAATTTTAGACTGCTCTCAAGTGTATTCATACAATCTAACTTTAAAAGAATGTAACGTAACAAAAGCTTTCTACACCAGGATTTAAAACTGTGTATTGATCAAGCAGCTTGCATACATTTTACGTTATGTTTGGGGTTATGTTGGGGGAAAAACACAATTTTAACGTTATTGAATTTCAATTGCTTTGGATGAGAACTTTCATTTCCAGTCCACTCTACATTTATCTGTGATCACAAAATTTGTGACACATTATCCTCATAAATTTAGAGGTGTTTTACTTTTTTTTTATTTTTTTTCCTCGTTAAAAAAATTTTTTTTTCATCATTTATCCTCAAAATTACTGTCCGCTATTCGGAATGTCCATTATTCAGAGGTTAAACATACAAAAATTTAGATTTTGGGAGTGGGGATTAGAAAACTATCTGCTAAATAGAGGTGTCCGTTATTCGGGAGTGTCCGTTATGGAGGTTTTGCTGTAGTTTTATTTGGAGTTGAATAAAAAGCCATACCTAAATACACAGAAAATTAATTGTAAGAGTGAAAGAAAAAAGTATTGATGTAATTTTACCTAATTTTAAATAATGGAATATTTAAAAATGATAATATTGATAATGCCGGAATTAGAATAATTTGTTTATTTTTAAATGTATCATTTATCTATATTATAAAGGCCAAACATATCTGTGCATAACGCATACATCATTTTGTGCATGGCAACACTTGCAAATTTTAAATAAACTTTCGGTATTGCAATTTTTGCTACTAAAAAATTTTAAACTTCTAAATGCCGCACATTTTCAATTTTTACACCACCGTGTAGGAAAAAAAATGTACTTTTAAATAAAATTTGTTTGAAAGCTGTACCTTAATTTGTTTTTCAAATATTAAATTTTTTGTAGTTTTTAATATTGCTTTTCTAACTGTGGCAACAGGAGTATTCCATTTATATTAAAAGCAAAGGAAAAAAGGAAAAAAAATTTAGTGCTGTATCTTTATGTTGCCATTTTCTCATTAAAAGGGAAAAAATAGAAATTTAAATATCTTCTGTTATAAAACCCGGTGAATTTTGACTTCATTTACAGAATTTGATTTACACGTAAAAGAATATCAACAGTTTAATATCTATTTCATCTAATAGCATTGAGACTTCAAGTTTTGAATCAAAATTATCAAATTAAAATGCCAATTTTTTTGAAACGTGAATACAGATGTGAAATGTACATTTGTAAATTTTGATATGGTGAAAAAGATGCCGGGTTTAGATTTCACGGGAAAAAAATTCTATGATTGAGTCAAAGTTGAATAAATTTTGCTTTTTATCATTTTGGAATATTAGCATAAGAACCTTAATTGATAACTTTATCATAATAACATATCTTTATTATTTTTTACTGCTTACATGTACGATTAAAGTTTAATTTTAATAATTTCTACAACAGCGTTTTATAGAAATAGAGTATTTTGTTAATTTGGCGATAAATATCGTTGGTTTAAGAGTTAGAGGTACCAATATGAAATGCATTTTTTTACGACAACTAATTTTGATACTTCTAGGTTATCCCGTCGACCAAAAAACTATCGCCAAACTATAAAATTAAATGCCAATAACGGATGATCGTGAATGTCACATTCAATGACATTAAATGCAATTCACATGTTTAAAATGTCATTAAGTGATTTTTATTTCGACTTTTTATTAATATTTTTATCAATATTCTTCTAATTTTTTGTTTTTTTTTTGTTATTTAAAATAAAAATTATGTCAACATGTATAATTTGGCTATTAGTTTGGCGATTTGTATAATTTGGCGAAATTGGTCGACGGGATAACCTAGAAGTACCCTAATTTTGTAGGTTTATTATAAGTTAATGAAACAATTCCTTCTTAAACATTTTCTTTCGTCAAAATTTGACGGGTTCTACCTTGTATACATAAAAACAGTACTTTGTAGATTGGATGTATAATGCAATTTAATAATTATTTTGGATTGATTTTTTGATAGTTGCTTTTAAACTCCTAGCTCTGTGTAGTAAATTTTCATATCAGTAACTTTTGGATTTTTTTTTTAAAAAATTCACATTCTGCAGTGATTTTTTGACATTCATGAAAGAATTCCTGCTACAGTGTTTTAGCTAACTATAGTAAATTTAGTTCTCTGCAATATTCAAGCTTTTAGTAATGTTAAGTGTTTTTTTTTTTTTTTTTTTTTCATTTTTCAGTAATTTTTTTAAATTTAAGTCACAGAAAGGGAACCAAAATGCACATAAAACTGACTAAAGGGGAACTTTATCTGAAAAGGAAATTTTAGAGAGGAAGGAGGAAGGGACCATTTGGGAACCCTGCATTATTTCACATTCTAATACATATATATATATATATATATATATATATATATATATATATATATATATATAATCATGGAAAGATAAAGAAATTACAAATAATTATATATATATATACAGTAGACTCTCTCAAATCCACACAGCTTGGAACCAGAGGTTTTGCGGATTTTAGAATTTTGTGGATTTCTGGTCATTGCTTTATTTACATTTTTTTTAAACAGTGATTTGAATGTAATTAATAATTAAATCAAAAGAATAATGAATGCTTACAATATACTAAAATATTACAATAAGTCATAAATTAAAATAATAGAAATTTAGATAATTAAATAAAATGATTAAAATATTAAAAGCAAAGGTCAAGTTAATAATCAATAATGTACAATAAAATATTCATTATAAAAATGAAGTGTGTTTTTCCTAAATTATTCAATGAAACTTGCTTTATAAAGGTACATTACTAATTCACATGAGGATCATAAAATAATGAAGCTTTATTCCAGGTTTAGCCAGACTTAATAACTAAAAAAGCTTGATTAATACTTAAATATGTTTTGTGAGATTGTGATTACCAATGATATCAACAATATCTTTATTTTTTCTGAAATAAATTATTCTTTCTTTGTGAAAAAACATGAATTCAATAATCTTAACAAAAATTATAAATTAAAAAATATATGGAATTAATATAAAACTAAAAAAGTCAAATTTAGTCCCAATATCTGAACTGAATGTTTCATTGTTTACATCCGTAAAATATGTGCAGATTTTAGAGAGTAGTGGATTTTAGGAGTGCGGATTTAAGGGAGTCTACTGTATATATAAAATCATGGAAAGATAAAGAAATTACAAATAAAATTAATAAAATGAGCAATATAAATGAATGTGAACTTATTATATAATGGTGCATTTTATTAAATTGAATGCAACAATATAGAGTTAACAGCAATAAAAAGTAATGGATAAAAAAAGGATATAGTTACCTATTACGATCATAACCAAATATTTCTTTTATATATTTTGAATAATCTTCATCATTTTGAGATGGTCCATCATCAATAAAATCACTCATATCATCTTCATCATCATCTTCATCATCACTCTCAATTCTCCTTTTCATAAGAGGTCCTACAGAAATTTATTCATAATTTATAAATTTCATTTATAATCTTTCTCTCTTTCTCAGTATTATATATATAGATATATATACACACATATGTAAGTTAAAATGCCTATTTATATTTCTTCTAAATATCTACTATTTTTGACAGATTTGTAGTATGAACTGTGATGCACATAGATTTCAAAATTAGACAAAAATTACCGACAAGTTTAGAAATTTCTCAGATTACTCTTTACCCTTTTTCTCAACAACCTGCAGTAATATTTTATACTAGGGATGCACAACCTGTGGCCCGCAATCCAAAAGTGGTCCACAATGGGTTAACGTGTGGCCCACGAGTTTCGGCACTTTACAACTGTAAAAAATTGCACCTTTTTGTGCATGTGTTGCAGGAAAAAATCGTCAATTTACTGCGGGAAAATATAAAATTTCATCACTTAAGACTCTCAAATTTTGTTGATCGGTACAGGAAAAATCTCAAATTTCATTGATCAAGTGTGAAAAAAAAAAGCAAATTTTGCAGATGAGGCTCGGAAAAATCTCAAGCTTTGCTCATCAGATGTGGAAAAATCTCGAATTTTGAATCTCGGAAAAAATAGCAAATTTCCTTGATTAGACATGAAAAAATCACGAGTTTTGATGATCAGGTACAGAAAAATTGCGAATTTCGTTGGTATAATTGCATATTTCATTGATTTGGCTAGAAAAAAGGGTCAGTTTTGTTGATGATGCTTGAAAAAATTGAAAATTAAATTTATCAGTTACAAAAAAACAGCATGTTCTCTTGATTTATCCTGTGAAAAAGCGCAAATTTCGATGATCGGGGATGAAAAAAATAGCAAATTTTGTCGATCAAGAAAGAAAGGAAGAAAGAAAAAAAATCGCAAATTTTTTTGATAAGGCACTGAAAAATCACAAATTTAGCGACGACACACAGAAAAATTGAAAATTTGGTTGATCGGCTGCGAAATAATCGTGATTTTTGTCAGTTTATCAAGAGAAAGAAATTATTTGTTTCATCTTGCCACGTAAAAAAAATCAAATTTCATCAGAGTTGGTACAAAAATTGTGAAATTCGTTGGTCGGAGCTGAAAATGCATATTTCGGCAATTAAAGATGGAAAAAGCACACATTTTGTCAATCGGATATCGAAAAATCTTGAGTTGTATTGATCAGATTCGGAAAAATTGCTAATTTCATTGATCAGAGACGGGAATATTGTGAATTTTATCGATCACATATGCAAAAATTGCTAATTATGTCATTCATGCAAAGATAAATCATGAATTTTGTTGATTAACTTTGTAAAAAACACGAATTTCATCGATCAACTTTGTGAAAATTGCGAATTTTGTCGATTAGCTTTGTAAAAAATCACGAATTTTGTTAATTAGCTTTGTGAAAATTGTGAATTTCGTCAATCAGCTTTGTAAAAATCGCGAATTTCGTCAATTGTTTATGAAAATCGAGAATCTCGCCAATCAAACGTGGGGAAAAAAATGTGAATTTTATTGATCACACGTGGGAAAATCATATATTTTATTGATCATGTGATGAAAAATCACAAATTTTATTGATCATACAAGGAAAAATCACAAATTTTGTCGATCGGTTTCATAAAAATAGTGAATTTTGTTAATCAGACGTGGAAAGATCTTGAATTTTTTCAACCGGCTTTGTAAAAATGTAAAGATTGTGAATTTTGTCGATTGGGTTAGAAAAAATAAAAATTTTGTCAATGAGATTTGGAAAAATTGTGAATTTCTTCAATCAGGTGCGGAAGAAACACTAATTTCGTCGGCCGGCTTCATAAAAATCGTAAATTTTGTTGGTTAGGTTCTGAAAAATCATAAATTTCATTGATCTGAGCGGGAAAAAATAGAATTTCGTCAATCATGTGAAGAAAATTTGCAAATTTTATTGATGGGCTTTGTAGAAATACGAATTTTGTTGATTAGGTGCAGAAAAATCATAAATTTTCTCTATCAGCTTCTAAAAATTGCGATTTTTGTCGATTCATTTAGCAAAAAAACACAAATTTGGTCAATCAGACACGGAAGAATTACAAGTTCTAATCAGGCATAGAAAATATGTAATTTTGTTGATCAGGTGCGGAAAAATCTTGTTGATCGGCTCTTTTCCCTCTCTCCATTCATAAGTTCATTTTTTTTTTTCAGCACCAGTCATTTATGCTTGTTTTTTAGCATTTTTAATGAAACAAAACTTACTCTCCTGAATAAAGTCAAGGAATATTTTTACATCTTGAAAATAATTTTTTCTATATCTGTTACATATAAAAACATAAAAATTGCTGATATATCCTTATGAACTGAATTGGGTATTGTGACTGAGTAAGCGAACTTAAAGGCATAACCCCACCCCTTTTGAAACTATATTTTTTATCCAATTATAGGTCACAGAAGATCACCTCTTCTGAATAGATTCTCTCTGTGTTATTGATGTTGCCCTCGACCACCCAGACATATTTGTAAGTGGCCCTTCTCTTGAAAAGGTTGTGCACCCCTTATATATATTTTTTATTATTATAAATTTGCAATTCATGGCCTGGCTCAAGCAAAAATCAATGAAATCAGGACCAGCCTGACAGGGCCATAGCTAGAAATGAGTAATAGAGGGGGAAAGGGGGGTCAAGAAAATGTAGGGGAGGGCGCTCATATTTTTTTTCTCTCTCTCTCTGCAACACAGAAAGATAAATTAGTGCATATTCACACTGTAGTTACTATGTTTCTCATTAAACTATTGTAATAACTTTATTTTATGCTAAAAAAAGAATATGATGATGAAATATTCGAGTGTATAACTAGTGCAATATTAAATATCATGTTAACTTCATTTGTGCAAATAGGATGAGCAAGTGGGTAAATGCTTATTTTAGTTACAATTTAGTATTTTTTGCAAAAATATGTAAGGTCCTCAAAACTAAATTAGATTTTCTAACAAAATTTCATTTTGCTTTTCAGAACATAAATTCCTTTAATAGCCTCGTAATCTTTTGCAGGGGAAACTCAAAATGTTTTTAGTAGGGTGAGTCACCCGTAACACCCCCTTAGCTATGGCCTTGCAGCCTGACCAAATTCAATTTTGTTTCATTTTAGTTCAATTTTGTCTTAACATACAATTAGGATTTTTTAAAATGAATATTGATATATATTTATGGGGAAAATTTACAATATATTACTTTGCAACACATAGAACATAGAATAGCAACATCAATGATCCCTTAGATTTTATGACTATGACATTGAAAGAAAAAATAAATAATATTTTTAAATACAGTCAATGCAAATAACTCAGCAGAAATTAGAAAAAATCAAAAATATTCTCTTGACTTCATTTACTGTTAAATGTAGTAAGATCTTTAAAAAGATTTAATGAATTTATTGATAATTAACTTATTTTTTAAAATTAAAAAGAGATTTACTAATATAAAAAAAAACCTTTTAAAATAAATGAGTTGTGCAATATACTCATAGAAAAATATCCATATGATATAAATGGTGTAGAAGTACTCGATGAATTGAAAGATATATTATTGAAAAGAGTTCTAAAGAATCGTGAGATACTTGAACACAGCAAAATGTATACGTGAGCACATTAGTTGAATGGGCTCAGAAGCATAACTTGTGACTCTTGCAACACACTAGTACTCTCAAAAGATTTTTACATATTTTTTTTTTTACTTTATTTGTACCTGCCACATGATATGAACATCATGTAGCAAGCTTAAATTAATTAAAGCATATTTAAAATCAAACATGTCACAAAGAATTTTTGAATAATTTCCAGGGTTTGAAATGTACCAGAGCAAATCATAACGATATGCTGGTTCATGAAATTATGAGATATATTTTTCAAGTTTGTGCTGTTATTAAAACATACTCTTACAATTTTATATATCTAGCTTACTGTATTTTTAAATTGTTTCATTAAAAATAAATTTAGATTACTTTCAAAAAAAAAAAAAAAAAAAAAAAAAAAAAAAAGGCGAACAATAATTTTGAGGTTTGCTAATTTTCATTGAAAATGCTGTTACATTTTCTTTAATTACAATTAATGATCAACTTAGCTGCAACTAAATTTAGAAAGATTAATTTTTAACATTCATTTTATAATATTTCTGTATTTATCCCAGAAAAGTATTAATCTTGAAACAATCATTTTTAGCATCTTATCTAAGACTGTGGAGTTAAGGATCAAGGCTTATCAGTGTTGAACCTTGTTTTTCTTGACCCAAAGCTCTGACTAGGGAACTGCAAGAAGTGTAAGTCACCGACTTTGACAAAAGTGGTATCGTTGGAAAGATAACATCGGGAGCAATAAAAAAACTCAAGGAACTACCCATCGGAAATGAGTCGTTTTCGAGATATCCGATAATTTATGTCACATAGTGAGTGTACACTAACAAAGAAACCACAAAAGATTTTGTACTCTATTTTAAAGAAAGTGGTATCATTGAAAAGATATCATCGTAAGGATTAAAAAATTCAATAGAATCGCTCGTCAGAAAGGAGACATTTTTGAGATATCCGTCAATTTGCGTCACATAGCTAATGCATACTTACTGGGAGATTTAAGTCACATAAAATATGAGATATCTCGAAAAAGATTCATTTCAGATGGGTAGTTCTGTTGAGTTTTTTAATTCTCACAATGATATCTTTCCAACAACACCACTTTTGTCAAAATTGAGACTAAAATTTTTTGTGATCCTCCATTAACTATGCACTAGCTATGTAGCATTAATTGTCAGATATCACAAAAACGGCTCATTTCCCATGGGTATTTCCAGTGTGTTTTATACTGCTCATGATGAGATCTTTTCAACGATACCACTTTCGTCAAAGTCGGTGGCTTACACTTTTTGCAGTTCCCTAGTTAATTATAGCACAAAATTAGCACTCGCCACTCGTCGAGTAACTTTTAAAACATGGCGATTAACTTTATTGTCGTCACTTGCCAAATGCGATGGTTAAATGATGTATCAATGCCAGTGAGACATGCTCAGGGATGCCGCAGACGCACTATAGCACATAAAATGCGCAAAAAATCGGCGATGGGATGCAAAAAAATGGAGCTGACGCATCCGGCGGGACGCGCAATTTTCGTCAAAAAATTGCAAAAAAGGCAAATTTTATTAAAAAATCGAGAAATAATGAATAATTTTCGGCAAATTCCGTCAAGAAATTCGCGAAAAAAAGGCTAAATTTGTTACAAAATCCCAAAAAAAAGCCGATTTTTCTCAAAAAATTGCGAAAAACGACAAATTTCGTCCACAAAGCGCGATAAAACGGCAAATTTTGTCCAAATTATTCGCGAAAAACGGCAATTTTTATCAAAAACTCATGATAAAACGTTAACTTTTGTCAAAAGATCGCAAAAAACTGGCACATTTCATCAAAAAATTGCAAAAAAGGCACATTTTGTTTAAAAAAAATCACGAAATGATTAATACTTTCCGTCAAATTTCGCCAAAAGATTTGCGAAAAAATGGCTGATTTTATTACAAAATCCCAATAAAAAGGCAATTTCCTCACAATATCACAAAAAAACGACAAATTTCGTCCAAAAATTGCGATAAAGCAGCAATTTTCATCAAAAAAATCGTGATAAAGTGGTAACTTTTGTCAAAAGATCAAGAAATCTTGACATATTTCGTCAAAAGATTGAGAAAAACTAGCATATTTCGTCAAAAAATCGCAAAAAGGCAAATTTCCTTAAAAAATCGCGAAATAACAAATAATTTCCGGCAAATTTCGTCAAAAGATTCGCGAAAATGACTAATTTTGTTATAAAATCCCAGAAAAACGGCAGATTTCCCCCAAAAAAATCACAAAAAAACGACAAACTTCGTACAAAAATCGATAAAAAAGGCAAATTTTGTCAAAAGATTCGCGAAAAAATGACAATTTTCATCAAAAAATCATGATAAAACGGTAATTTTCGTCAAAAGTTCGCGGAAAGCGACAAATTTTGCCAAAAAAATTATTGAGTTTTTTAATCCTTGTGATGATATCTTTTAAATGATACCACTTTCTTTAAAATCGAGTATAAAATCTTTTGTGGTTTCCTAGTAAGTGTGCACTAACTATGTGGCATAAATTGTCGGATATTTTGAAAACGACTCATTTCCGACAGATAGTTCCATTGAGTTTTTTACTGCTCACGATGAGGTCTTTCCAATGATACTACATTCGTCAAAATCTGTGACTTATACTTCTTGCAGTTCCCTAGTGAGATGCTATAAAGTCATGTGGAAGAATGTAGGCCCATGAAGGTATATGTAGGACAAAACCTAAAAAGTTCTCTTTTCTAAAAAAGTTAGTGCACCCATACTATAAATTGAGGAAAAAAAAGTTACAATTTCATTTTCAATGGTGATCATGCAGTAGTAAAAATCAATAAAATAATGTCTGGGCCCATAGAGTTTATATTTCGCTGCAACTTGGCCTTTGAAAGAGGTTTTTCCCCTTGCATGCTGGTCCTGAACAGGTTAAAAGGTACCAACAAACCAAAAATATGTTCTTAAAGCTGATATAGTTTTCTTACTAATGGTACAATCAGTTTTTAAAAATAAGAATTTTAATCTTTTCAAATATACCAGCAAATGCAGGTCACTTCACACCTCACAGAAATATATTTTGTATGTTAAAAGTAACTAAACAACATCGTATTGTTACGGAATCTTTTTAGAACATCTTTAAAATAATAATAATAATAATAATAATTACAACATCTACAAAAAATGTTCAGACAGGTAAAAATATTTTTTATAAAAGAAATTGTGTGAAAATTTCAATGAAATCAGTAAAAACCTGAGTGTTTAGTTGTGGTTTTACTCACTTTTAAGCACAGCCTCTAAAAATCAAATTACACAGAAAATAAAATACGAAACAGAATACTTTCAATTCAATATTTTCTAGTGATTTTTCATTTAAAAATATAAATTCAGATAAAATGGGGTTAAAGATACACAAACATACAAATTTGAGTTTCATTTAAGGATCATTCATCACGGGCCTTGTGGGCAGCTAATAATTAATATATTTTAAATAAGAGTTCCATTCATATATTTTTTTAAATGGCAATTAAATATAGTAAGATTTAAAATTTTTGCCAGTACATCATTTTGGTCTATTTATTTTAAGATTAAAATTAGTTTGAAAATTTTTATGAATAGTAAAAATGATTTTATGCTGGAATACAAATACATTTATTTTTGTTTTAAAATAATAAAATATATTTTTTAAAGATAAATCTTCTACTTACGAGGAGGTCTTTGAGGTTCTAATAATCTTCGAGGAGGATCTAAATAAGGATTCTTATGAAAAGTCTTTTCAGGCATCTTAGGTTTCAATGATGATTTTTCTATTGATTCTTTTCTCATAGCAATCATTCTTTCCATATCTTTCTTAAAAAATCCAGATCCAGACTGAGGTTTTTCAATTGTTTTTTTAATATTTTTGTTTTCAACTACAGGTTCTTTCTTTATTTGCTTTGGTGCTTCAGGTACTTTTTCAGTGACTTTAGGTTGCATACTTTGAAACTGGGCAAATTTAGCAGCTATCTTTTCTTCAATTTCTTTTTCAAGTTTTTCTCGTTCTAATCTAAGTCTTTCTTGAACTTTTCTTTCAATATCAGCTTTTAATGCCTCTTCATCAATTTGAGGAGCTTGTTTTTTAGGTACCATTTGAACAGGATTACTTTTTATTTCATTTTTCTTTGGCACAATTTTTTTCTTAATTTCTTCTCCCTTGATTGAAGATCTGGTGTCATCTTTGGGCTTATTTACTTTCTTCTGTTCATTAACAGAAGAAACCAAAGAACTTTTTACGGGCTTATCTAATGAATTAGAATTACTACCAGATTTAGGAATGATAGTTGGATTGGTATCTTTAGGTTTTGATGATAAAATTTTATTAGGTGCTGTATTAACTGAACTTTTTGGAATCTTGAATTTTGCATCTTGATCTGATTTTACATGTATAACAGTTGGTTTTTTGTTATCTTCTTTTCCCAATATATTTTTATTATTCATTGCAGAGACTGATGTAGAATTAGATGGCTTAGTTAAACCACTTTTTTGTTGTAATAACCTTTCTTGTTTTCTTCTTAATCTGGCCTGTTCTTCTTCCATCATTTTCCTTTCCTTTTTAGTCATTAGTTTTTCTTCTTCTTTCTTTTTAATAACAATTTCTACAGGTTCAACTTGCCTTTTTTCGGCAATCTTCAGAAGATCTGAAAAACTCATAGCAGGTGGTGGTGGAGGCTTAGGTTTACGAACTTTCTCTCTTTCAGGCTGGTAATTATCAACATTCTTTGTATTATTAGATTCATTATATCCATTTCGTAGATCATCATGATCAACCATAGGGGTTTCAACAATTTCACCATTTTTTGATTTTCGTTTCCTCTTTTTCGGTAGCAACTTCTCTCTTTCTTCCATTTCTATGCGTGCTTTCATTCTTTCTACTTTATCAGCAAGATTTTTACGAAGGAGTTCCTCTTCTCGTCTTTTAAGAGCTTCTCTTTCATCATCAGTCATTCTTATTTTACTAAAATCGTTGTCTTTTGTACGAGAGGCCATAATTTTTGCTTTTTTATTATTTTTAGAATTTTGTGCTCTAAGAGCCAACAATTTCTCCTTTTCTCTCTCTCTTTCAGCAGCTAAAAAAAATAAAAGTAAAAAATTAAAACTTAAAATTAAAAATTAAAAACAAATATCCTGAAATTTATCAATTAAAAACAGGAATTTTAAAACTTTTAACTATTGTAGTTTTCCTGATTTATCAAAATCGGCTCACATCTAAATAACTGTGAAAAAAACAAAATGTTTCATTTTTTTTTTCCTGTTGGTACAATAAAAATCATCACGTATGACATAAAATATAGTCACACTTCAATGTTTGAAAAGAAAAAAATTCAACATGCTTTTTAAACAGTCAAGATTTATAGAATTGTATAAGCAATACTAGGGGGCTCTGCTCCCTACGAGCTATGCTTGGCAACCTGTTTAAACTCTAAAAATCCATTAATTTATCTACTTTAAAAATATAGCAAAACATTGAATTATAATTAAAAAGTAGAGATAAAATAAATAAAAATGAAAGAATTGTGATTTTCTGCAATCAGGTTTCCATGCATTTACCTTTTACTAAGAAATTTAAAGGCTGAATTAGCTCATTTTAATTGCTGTTTTCATGTTTAATCAAATAAAATTAGTTATTAAACATTCATAATTAGCTAATATAAAATGAACTAAGTCAACAGAGTCTTTGCTTTTGGGTATATAACAACATGAAATTAACTAGCTATTTAACATGTCTAAAATCATAAGTGTCATATAATCATCTCAATCATACCTTTGACCATGTAGTGCAGGACTAATGGCCTACAGGCCACAAAGATACCACTATTTTCATGTAGATTAATTTTCCTTATAATAATGCTAGAAACTTTACTACTGAATAAAAGAAACATCACTTTTCAAATATTCTGGTGGCAAACAATTTTTTGGCAAAAAGTTTGTGTATCACTAATATAGTGTAGGTCGCCCAGTGTTCTCGCTGTCGCTCGCCAATGCGCCAAATTGCGACTAAATTCTTCATTTGGCGAGTAAACAAGCGATTAGATTCGCCAAATTGCTAGTGCTCAATGTTTGCTTTTCTTTTTCTTTTTCGTTTTTCATACATATGCATATATATTTAATATATACATATTTTTACATATTTTTTTATTATAGTTGAAATTAGATTAATTACAATCGTTGTCACAGTTATAAAAGTTTGGGTTATTTTAGAACATATTGGGAGAAAAAAAAATACATTAAAGGATTAAAGTTTTTTTTGTGTGCTACACGGCGAATTTATTTGGCTAATACTTTTCTCATTCGGCAAATGTTTTTTATTTTTAATTAGCCAAATTACTAACGTTGGTCAAATGTCAGCGAGAACACCGAGGTCGCCCCTCCAAAACAGAATCATCACTTAACTATTTTCGATTGATCCAAATTAATAACTGTTTGATATCTTTAATTGTTTGTGATCTCTGTTTTTTAAGCACATTCTCGCCTTTTGCAGTACATTAACATCTTTTATTTATTTATTTTTACCTATGATAGAGCTTATGGATGGTGATTTCCCATACATGCAGCTGATTTTGGCAATTGTATTTTTGAATAATAATATATCCTTCTTCAATGTGATCAAGTTCCTACTCTTTTAGTTTGGCAGGCTGTTGTCTTACCTCCCTTTTTTTTTTTTTATAAAAAATGCAGCAATGTCACATGGGTATGCCAAAGAAAACTGCAACAAATTTTTCACAGAAAAAATCAACGAAAATGGAAAATGTCAATATCCAAAGTTGATGAAAACCAAGCTATTACTGTACTTTAAAAAATATATTTTTTAATGTATTCAGATTTTCTTGTAATTTTTGCTAAATATAAACTGATATTTCTCTAGTTTCATATATAGCACAGCAGTGATAACTTAATGAATAAAATTTGCTTTGGAATCAAATTCATCTGCAACAAAATTTGTAAAAAGAAATTTTGTTTTATGGCAAATTAAATGTTGATACATCTATATTATCTTTAATCACATATCCTATATAACATCTGCTCATCAAGTTTAGAAAAAAAAAAATTTATATAAAGATTCTTTAATAGCTGGGGCATTTGTAAGCAAAGTGTTTCTAATAATTGCACACATAGTATGCCTTTTAAATATGCAGAATTACGATAATTAAAACTAATAGATGAATAAAGAAAGAAACTAACTTTAAAATACAGCCTGTTTTCCATCTCTAACAATAATTAATGATCTTCAGTAACTTTCTTAATATAAATTTACAAACATTTTACTGTTAATCAAATATATGTCTTTTTAAAAGAATTATAAATTTCAAGACTATTATTTTAATCTTTTTATATTAATAAAGGGTTAATATACATATATTTTTTGATACCCCATAAATGCTTAAAAAAAAGAAAGAAAGAAAAAGAAAAATCCCTAAAAACCCCCAAATTAAACAAAAGCACTTACAAAGATATCAAAACCTTAAGAGAGAGAAAAAAAAAAAAAAAAAAAAACATAAAAATACCCAAAAATCTCTATAAAGCCCTGAAAAAAAGCTGAGTGGGTAAAAGGGAGAAAGAGAAAAGCTATATGGATAGAATTACAAGATAGCATTGTGCTCTTTGAAAAAGAATATAAAAGAATACTCAGCTATAAATACTAGTGGGGGGGAAGATAAATAATAATCTGTCATCCTTAAATAAAATCAACATTTTATTTACTAATTAGTAAATGTTTGATTCAGAGAAGATGGTAGAAACAAAACTGTTTAGAAAGCGAGAACAGCATCAAAATTAAATTTTAATATTAAAGATCATGAATGTGGTTTTTATTACAAAAACAACAGATAATTTTACAGTTTTTTTTTTTTTTTTTTTTTTAGTGATTATAAAGATTTAAATATCAAAATGGTATATTTCTTGTAGAAGATGTCACAAATAAATACTGCAATTCCAAATAAAATTATGTATTCATAATGTTCATCAATTTATCACAGACATTAAAACATTTTTTTTTTAAATATTACCCTTTAACATACATTTAAACAATTAGTGCATATGTCAATAGTTTCAATACATATAAACTTCTAATATATATATATATATATACATAAAGGTTTAAAAATACTTTAATATTTTTTTAAATTCCCAAAAATATTTTAAAATTTTTTTGTATATGTGTTTTTAGAAGTGTGTATATTGAAACTAATGACAAGTGCACTAATTATTTGAGTGTGTGTTAAAGGAGGATATATAAATATGTTTTGCTGTCTGTGATCAGTAATAAGTTGATAGAACTTAATGAATATGTTGTGACATTATAAAGAATGCAATTAAAAACTATTATGCATGCTTTATTTAATTTAAAATGTCAATATACTCAATTTAAAATCTTTAAAATACTAAATTCTAATTATTATTTTTATAATCACAATTTATAAGTAAGAAATTACTAATCACCTTTTGCAGCCTCCATTGCCTTCTGTTTTTCTAAAAATCGTTTTATATTGTCAGACTGTACACCAGGTTTTGCCATTTTTTTAGGAGGAGGCAACACACTGCTATATCGTTTAATGCCATCCTAAATAGATTTTTAAAATAATTAATGACATTGAGTAAGAAATATAATTCATTTTACAATTGTAGTATGTAATTAGGAAAGAAATACATACATAATACAATCAAATTTAAGATTAAGTTTACCAGAACTGAGAACTTTTCTGTTAGCCAGGCATCAGTGTTACATATATACTCTGTAACTATGCTCTTACATCTATTTGAACTAAAAGAATTATTGTTTACATCTGCAATGATGTGCAGAATTTAGGGTTGTGGATTTGAGGGAGTCTACTGCATATACAGTAAACCTCCAAAATCCTCAAACCTCCAAAAACTGCTTGCATTTCAAAATGCAAACAATGAAATTTGCAATTATAAAGTATTCTTTATAATATTTATTCCAATTAACAATGAATGAAAATAAAGTAATTTGCAACATAATTTTATGGAAAAAAAAGTAGGGTCATTCCATGTCAAATCAACCAAAAAAATTCAATATTCAACCTGACCATTTCCGATTTCAATGAAACTGCTAGGGATCATTCTCTATGATGATATAAATTAGAGCATATTTTTATTTTTTGTTTATCGCTTTAAATTTTTATGCAATTAATTATTTAAATTTTGAAAAATCATCATTTTTTGACATGCATAAATATTTTCAATTTTGAATTTCTCAAGTTCTATCACACACAGAAAATTTTATGACCACTCATTTCAAAGAGGAGTTTATAAGGTTTAATTTGATATGCAAGTCGACTATATATAATTAAAATAAATAAAATTTTAAATTTTTTTAAATTTTAAATTTAAAATTTTTTTAGATAGTCATTTTAAAAAATTTTGAAAAAATTGTATGTTTGTTGTAATATTAAAAGCTTTAAATTCTGAAATTTTTAGAGTGGGATCTCAATGGGATCAGGAGTTATGAAATAAAAGCTGAAAATTACCATACAAATCATAAATAAATAACAAAATAGACAGAATTAAATTGCTATTTTAATGGTAATTTTTGCTTTTATTTAATAACTCCTGATCCCATTAAGATCCCACTCTAAAAATTTCAGAATTTAAAGCTTATAATATTATAACAAAGATACAATTTTTTAAAATTTTTAAAAAATAACTATCTAAAAAATTTTCAAATTTAAAATTTTTAAAATTTTATTTATTTTAACTATACATTGTCGACTTGCATATCAAATTAAACCTTATAAACTCCTCTTTGAAATGAGTGGTCATAAAATTTTCTATGTTTGATAGAACCTGAGAAATTCAAAATTGAAAATATTTATGCAAGTAAAAAAATGATGATTTTTCAAAATTTAAATAATTAATTGTACAAAAATTTAAAGCGATAAACAAAAAATAAAAATATGCTCTAATTTATATCATCATAGAGAATGATCCCTAGCAGTTTCATTGAAATTGGAAAGGGTCAGGTTGAGTCACTGGTTGATTTGGCATGGAATGACCCAGTAATGACACAGGGTATTACACAAATAAGGAGTTTTTATTTCACAGAAACTTACCTATAAGAAAATTAAACACGAAAGAAATTAATGAAAGTTGTAAACAAACACAGAAAAGTTTTAGTAATAAAATTATCTATTGACCGCTAAAGAAAATTGTGAATTAATTTATTTTATATTTCATGCAGGCTTTTAATTACTGCATGATTTAAAATATGGCCTGGCTCCCTATTTATCCAAAATGAGGATGAAGATTTTTCATTTAACTTTATCACAACCTAAAGCATATGAATTCTGTTGAATTATGCAAAAAAATTCTAATCCATGTCAGGGCTTGAAATTCAATTTCTCAAAGGAGGGGAGTCTCCCTACCAACATTTATAAATGGAGGGGAGTTGGGCTGTTTGGAAGGGAGAAAAAATGTTTAAAATCCGCCATTATTTTATGTGCTATTTAAAGAATTACCAGAATACAGACATAAAAAAATGTCACTGAAGCAATTTTTATCAACAATTCAGAATAATTATGCGAAATGTGTAAAAAAACTTTTATAGTGTCTAGTTTTTACTGGTGGTAAATTCCCTCCCAGTGCTAATTATTTTTGTCACAAGTCTAATTATTTTAATAATAATTAATAAAACTTCCAATTAATTTAATAAATTTATATTTATAATTTATAATTAATGATCAATAATTATAATTAATAATGTTATTTTTCAGTATTTTAAATGTGCAACATACAAATTTAATCATAAAATAATACTTATTTGAGTGTGAAGATAAGAAGTATCACTATTGTTTGCATTTCTTTAAAAAAGGGACATGTCAAATTCATCAAAAAAGACTTTCTTAAAAAATGAATACTTTGTTGAGTAAAGGGATACTTTTTGTTTAATGAATGGCTACTTTCAGGAATTGCACTCACTCAGAAAGATTTGAAGCTGTCAGAAACTGATTTTAGAGCAGCAAAGAAGAAAAAATATATTGTAGCAGGAAAATGAGTTTGTTGAACAGAAAAATGAACTCGCTGTTATATTATTTTTGGGGGGAGAAAGGAGGAAGAGGTTCCCTTTGACGAAAGTTGCATTTTTTCGCTATCTTTTGACGAAATCTGTCTTTTTTTACGATCTTTTCGCGAAATCTGACGTTTTTTCGGAATTTTTTTGACAAAATTTGCCGTTTTTTCATTAATTATCTGAGAAAAATTCCCGTTTTTTCGCGATCTTTTGATAAAATCTGATGTTTTATCGGATTTTTTTACGAAAATTGCCGTTTTTCGCGATATTTTTGGGAAATTTGTTGTTTATAGGGTATCTTTTGTCGAAATTTGTCGTTTTTTGTGATTTTTGGACGAAATTTGATGTTTTTTCGTGAATTTTCTGAGGAAATTTGTCGTTTTTTCGCGATCTTTTGATGAAATCTGATGTTTTATCGCGATTTTTTTTTACGAAAATTGTCGTTTTTCGTGATATTTTGGAGAAATTTGTCATTTATAGTTAATTTTTTGTCGAAATTTGTTTTTTTTCTCGATTTTTGGACGAAATTTGACGTTTTTCGGGAATTTTCTGAGAAAATTTGCCGTTTTTTCGCGATCTTTTAATGAAACCTGATGTTTTACCGCGATTTTTTTTTTTACAAAAATTGTCGTTTGTCGCGATTTTTGGACGAAATTTGACGTTTTTTCGCGACCTTTTTGACGAAATTGCCGTTTTACAGAATTCTGTGACGAAATTAGGCATTCTTTCGTGAATCTTTTGACGAAATTTGCCGGAAATTAGTTGTCTTTTCGCGATCTTTTAACAATATTTGCCGTTTTTAGCAACTTTTACGAAATCACGCGTCTTGTGAAACGTATAAGAGCTGTTTCTTTTGTGTGTCATCTCCGATCTTTTGCGTAATTTATGCGCAATAGCGCGTCCGCGGCATCACTGTTTCATAATTTTTGGAATTGAATGCGTTATTTTTGTGTGTGTGTGTGTGGTGGTGGTGGTGGGGGGGTGAGGGGAAATTCCGAACAGAATCACCTCTATTTCGCCGCGGAAAATACAACGAAACTCGTCAATCGATTGCAGGAAAAAAATTGCAAAATTTGTCAGTCAGTCGCGGAAAAAATCTTGATTTTCAATGATTTTTCGCTGTTGAAAATCTCGCAAAATGTGTCGATTACTCGCACGAAAATATCATAAAATTCGCAAAACGGTCGTGGGAGTTGATCATAGTTTCAAAATGCAATTTTTGGGCGGGAGCCTCCCGTCCACGTTATTCTTTTGGGCGGGATTTCAAAATTTTGGGCGCGAATCCCGCCATCCTGCCCTGAAATTCAAGCCCTGCATGTTCATAAGAGTTTTTAAAGAAAAAAATTGTTGAAGGATGAATAATAAAAATGAAATCTTAAAATCATGTTGCAGACGAAGAAATTTTTTACCTACTAAAACTAAATCTGACAGTAAATATCAGACAATATAAGAAATGTTTAAAAATTGTAACAAAAAATAATTTAAGGTATTAAAATGAAAATGTACAGATAAATAAAAGATATTAAAGTTTTGATTTGCTTTAGTTGAATTATTACACGCTTTTCTTGGAAATAAAAAAAAAGTCGAAAAAAAAAATCGTTTACAGGGTTCATACAGAGTTCGGAAGAAAAAATCCAAGGAGTACATAAAAATTCTAAGGAGTCCAAAAAATTTTAAGGAATTGCCACTTTTGTTGTTATCTATGTGGAATGCACTTGCTCAGCCCCAATTCCGTAGGGATTCTGCGAGTTAACCCCCCCGCGAGAGGGGGGGGGGGTTATCCGCAATCTTCAGACGAAGTCAGCGATTTATCTGCGATATTTTAGCAAAATCGGCGACTTATTGCGATCTTTTGTCAAAATCGGCAGTTTTTCTGTGATCTTTTGACGAAATCGGCGTTTTCCCTTAAGAAATCTACGTTTTTTTGACGATTTTTAGAAAAAATTGCATTTTTACATGATCTTTTGATGAAATCTGCGTTTTTTCTGTGATCTTTTGATGAAATCGACATTTTTTTTTTAATGATCTTTTGACAAAATATTTGTAAGCGATATTTTATCGAAAACGGCATTTTTTCCCACGATCTTTTAACAAAATTAGCGTTTTATCTGCAATATTTGCCGTTTTAACCATGATCCGCGCAAGAAATTCACGTTTTTCAGCGATCTTTTCACGAAATTTGCATTTCTTTGTGATTGTTTTTTGCGAGTGCAAAGCAGTAGTAAATCTAGCTGTGAAGGAATTAAACAGTTAATTACTTTTTGAAATTAGAAGCTTAGAGGTTGTCTGGATTATTTTTTCACTTTTCTTTCCCTTATGGCCGTCAAAAATAAATCACTTTGGTGGCTATTAGTATGATCCCAACCAGTCACTGTAGTGCTTCTGATGAATGACGTGCATAAAGGGTTTAAATTCACGATTTTTTTTCGGGAGCATATCGCTTGCATGTAAAACCGCAGTACAATTTAAGGAGTTTCTAAGGAGTATTTTGTTTATCTAAGTAGTTCTAAGCACTACTTGGGAACTTTTTCATTTCCAAATATTTCCTAAGGAGTCTAAGGAGTCTGTACGAACCCTGGTTTAATCCAAAATCCGTACAGCCTCTGGCCCCAAGTTGTGCAGATTTTTGAGACTATTGCATTATGTTACATTTTTAACTTTTTCAAAAAAAAAAAAAAAAAAAATAGCATCCTTCTTGTTCCACATTTGAAAAAACGCAGCAATTCAGCGATGATGCAGGCACGCTTTAGCATGTAAACTATGCAAAAAATTGGTGATGGAATGCAAAAAATAGCTCACACGCATCCTGTGGGACACGTAATTTTGTCAAAGGATTGCAAAAAAGCAGTACATTTCATTAAAGATATCATGAAATAACGACTAATTTCCAGCAAGATTCGCAAAAAAATAGCTAATTCCCAAAAAAGGCGGCAGATTTTCCCAAAAAAAAAAAAAAAAAAAAAAAAAAAACCGACAAATCTTGTTTGAAAATTGCAATATAACGGAAAATTTTGTCATACAATTTTTCAAAAAAGGGGAAATTTTGAAAAGATCACGAACAAGGACAACTTTCATCAAAAAATCACGATAAAATGGCAGATTTCGTCAAAAGATTTGTGGAAAAAAAGGGCAAACTTCATCCAAAAATTCAGGAAAAATGCAAAATTCCTCAAAATATTCTGAAAAAAATGGTAGATTTCATCAAAAGATGGAAAAATGCAAATTTTGTCAAAGGGGCACAAAAGTTAAATGGTGTACGTAATATATGACTCGTTATAATCATCCTAAAAATGAAGTTTATTATTGTTATTAATTTAAATACAGAATTTATTAATAAGTCTTTAAAATTTGAGTATTGCAATACTGTCCACTCTGTTACACATGCAAGGTAACAGAGTGGACATGAAAGTCTAAAAAGAGTGCTGATAAAGCTAAACAAATATTATTAAACAAGAAACTAACCTAATATGAAAAATCAATTCTTAAATTACAATTTAGTAAGTGATTTTAAGTAAAAACATTATTTTTAATGATTAATATAAGTGTAACATAGTGGACATTCTGTAACACAAATAACTATCAAGAAACAGAATGTGCCTTATGAAAACAGAAAATCTATGTCAAGATTAACTTAATCTGAAATTTTATAAAAATACATACATTAGTTTGAGATAGAACTATTGTGGAAATTATGAATAATGCAGCATAGCAGCGCCATTGGTTGGGCGATATACACTAATAACTAAACATCTCGAGTTTACATCAAAGTGTAACTGAATCTAAAGTTTTGTGAAATTATGTGCATCAGTTCTTGAGATAGAGTGCCCATAAAATTTGTCGCATACAGACTCACAGAGTGACAGATATTTCCCAAAAACCATCAAAATGTGTTCAGGACCTTCTAAAAGATTTAAATACACCAAAAACTGGAAGTCAAATTTTTCACGAATCCAATACTTCTTGAAAAGATAGATTAAAGTAATAAATGCATACTTCAAAATTTTATGTTGAATTTTTAATTTTATCATTTTCATTAATCGGCATATTATTGTAATAATTTTACACATGAATTAATTTTTAAAAAGAGAAGTTGCATTTAATTACATAGCTAGATTTTTTTCATGTAATCAAGTTTTTGAGAAACAAATTTTTTTGTATACTTGTACAAAATATATTCAGAATTTTTGAATAAGAAATTATTACTATATTTAGGTTCCTATTTAGACATTTTTAATAAAGTTATTTACATACATATATGCAACTTAATAAGATTCAGCTGCTGTATGGCATGAGATTTTCTTTTCTTCAATTATTGCACTTGCAAAAAATTCAATTTGTTGATTAAACTTTTTCTGAAATGTCTATTTTCAAGAGAAATTTTGCAAAGGGTCTTGTGTTTTAAACAAGAAAAAAATGTGAAGGATCCTTTAAGTCTTCTCAAACAGATTTCTTCCCAGAGATCAGATTACCCACATTAAAATTTTCATGTGAGACACTCAACTTAAAAATAAATAAAATAAAAAGTATCAGAATGCAGCTATTACAAAATTTTCACTATATTATTTCATAAATGAGAAATTTCAATTTTTCCAGTTCGGAAAAATTGAAAAATTAGCCTTTGGAAAAAAAAAAAAAACGAAAAAAAAACGTTTTTTTCCCCCAATTTTTCCATTTTTTTCTGAGCATTCCCATCTCTAATTACCCGAACTATTTCGGGCCAATTTTGACCCCTCAATAACTTAAATTCTATTTGACCTACACAATTACAATTTTTCATGTCGTGTAAGACCATCTTCTAATTTCCGAATCCAATAATTTAAAGAAAAAAACTTTTACCGTTCATGAGAAATTGACATCTGAAAATCACTGTTTTTACCACTAACTCACTCATCAAAATGTTTGACTACTTCCAGGTAACTTAGGAAGTTGAAATTTGGTGTGGAGGTAGGTTATTGGATCTATAAATAGGAAAAAATCGGAAATCACCATTAATTAAACATTAATGGTTGGTTAGAAGATAAATATTGGATTACAATGGGAGTTTATGAGAATTTCACAAAATACCAAAAATAGTGCCAAGTTGGCGTCACTTTTGGGGAGTATCGGGGCTAATCTCTGAAACTACCAAACCGATTTTAAAAGTAATGGTACCAAAATGATGGTATTCGCCCCATTCAAACATAGACTGTATCTTATGTCTGTGCCACTAACCAAAAGAGGGTTCAGAAGTAACAAATAAAATAAAAATGTGACTTTTGTTTTACTGAAGTGCCTAGAAGCACAAAATTTGGCATGTTAATTATTTATAAGATATAAATGTTCACTAATGACATTTGCTAAAAAATACCAAATTTAAAAGAAGTGGAAATCTGCGAAGTACATTCTGAAAACGTTCTAAATAGTGATTTTAAAACAATCTCAGCAAACAACAAACCGATCTTAAAAGTAATGATATCAAAATGATGATGACAGTCCTTGCTCCTACATAGGTTATATCTTATGTCGATTCCACTAACCCAATGGGAGTAAAAGAGCGAAAAACATTGTAAAAATGCGATGTCTGTATGTTACGGGACTGGAATTATAAAGTTTGGTATTTTAGAGCTTATGGGAATTTCGTGAAATATCAGAAATAGTGCCAAGTTGGCATCACTTTTGGCTAGTATCGGGGCTAATCTCTGAAACTATGAACCGGTTTCAAAATTAATGGTACCAAAATGATAGCATTCGCCCCGGTTCAAACATAGGCTATATTTTATCTGTATATTAGGAGTGCACAACCTTTTCAAGAGAATACAAATATGTCTGGGCGGTCGAGGGCCGCATCAATAACTTGGAGATAATTCGATTTCAAAGGGAATCTATGGAATATAATCGAATAAAAAATATGTTTTTAGAGGGAAATGGGAAAATACTCCTTTAGGTTTCGCTTAACCAGTCAAAATATCCACTTCAGTTGATAAGGCTATATCAACAGTTTTTACATTTGTGCACATAACAGATATAAACAGGATTATTCTCAAGATGTAATATTATTCCTTGTCTTTATTCAGGAGAGTAAATTTTGTTTTATTAAAAGTGCTGAAAAACAAAGATAAGTGGCTGGTGAAAAAAAAATGTGATTTTTATGAACAAAGGAGAGGGAAGGAGCCGATCAATAAGATTTTTCTGTGTCTCATCACTGAAATTCCTGATTTTTCAATGCCTGATCAACAAAATTTGCAGCTTTCCATACATGTCGACCAAATTAGGGATTTTTATGAAAGTGATCAACAAAATTTGCAATTTTTATGAAACTGAGAAAATTCAATCTTTCTGTACCTGATCAACAAAATTTGCGATTCTTACGAAACCGATCAAGAAGAAATCACAATTTTTACGAAACCAATCGACAAATTTTGGAATTTTTACAAGGCGGATCGACAAAAACATGATTTTTTACAAAGCCCATCGACGAAATTCATTATTTTTACGAAGCCGATCGGCAGAATTCGCAATTTTTACGAAGCCGATCGACGAAATTTGTGATTTTTACTAAACTGATCGACAAAATTTGCGACTTTTCTGCAGCTGATCGACAAATTAATAGATTTTTACGAAGCCGATCGGCGAAATTCACAATTTTTACGAAGCTGATTGACAAAATTTGTGATTTTTACGAAGCTGTTCGGTGAAATTCGCGACTTTCCTGCGGCTGATCAACGAAATTATAGATTTTTTACAAAGCCGATCGGCGAAATTCGTGATTTTTCTTCGAATGATCTATAAAATTTGCGATTTTTATCACATGATCGATAAAATTCGCAATTTTTCTGTGACTGATTGACAAAGTTATAAATTTTAACGAAGCCGATCGGCGAAATTTGCGATTTTTACGAAGCCAATTGCCGAAATTTGCTATTTTTACGAAGCTAATTGCCGAAATTTGCTATTTTTACAAAGCCAATCGCCAAAATTTGCTATTTTTACAAAGCCAATCGCCGAAATTTGCTATTTTTACGAAGCCAATTGCCGAAATTCACGATTTTTACGAAGCCAATCGCCGAAATTCACGATTTTTACGAAGCTGATTGACGAAATTTGCAATTTTTACAAAGTTGATTGGCGAAATTCACGACTTATCTGTGGCTAATGGAAGAAATTATCGTTTTCTATGAAGCTGATTGCCGAAATTTGTAATTTTTACAAAGCTGATCGACGAAATTTGCAATTTTTCATCGCATAATTGTAAACAAAGTAATTCTAAAATCCACGAAACTTCTGGTTCCAAGCTGTGCGGTTTTGAGGGAGTCTACTGTATTTAACTTCAAAATTTACATCTGCCTGTAATACAAATGTAATACTAACAATGTAATAATAACAATACTGATGTAAACAAAATGTATATTTATGGTAATAAAAGAAATATCAATATTATCTTGTGTATTCTGTTATTGTGAAAAGTCAGTAAAATATAATTTATTTTTTTAAATAAAAACCTGTGAACCGCCCATTAAGTTTTTTTTATTAGTCATCAAAACACACTTTGAATTGCTTATTTATGCAATTAGATGAAAATTGAAGGGGGTACATTGGGGGAAATCAGCCATTGAAGTTGCCCCTTTTTTTACTTTAAAAAAATGTCAAAAAGTCATTTTTTGACAGCATTTTTATAAAATGAGGTTCACAAAAATCTGTTTAAATGAAAGTTTACTTTATTCTGAACAAAACAAAAAAATTTGAAAGTTCTAGCTTAAACCTGAAAGAAGTAATGGACTTTTTTGTTGTCACATGTGCTATTCAAAATGGCGGCAAATTGGCCATCTTGGGAGCTATTTAAAAGCTCATAACTCACAAACCGGTTGATCAATTTCAATATAATTGATGTTTTTGGAATCAGCATTAGAAATTCTACAAATCCACTGAATTTTATCAAAATTGGTGATGGTGAATGTCATTTTTGGAAAAATCTGGGTGATTTGACATGGAATGACCCTCCTTTTTTAATCATTTTAGTGTATTATTTTAATATTTTATTATATTGCAAGCATTATAATTCTGATTACATTATTATAAAATTGTTTAAATTTGTATTATTTTAGTTTATTGCTTTACTTAATTATTTTACTATATTGTAAGCATTAATTATAATCTGAATTGCATTAATAATTACATTGAAATTGTTTAAAAATATTGTAAGCAAATATCGTAAACAAAGCAATGATCAGAAATCTGCAAAATTCTAAAATCTGCAAAGCCTTTCATCCCAAGCTGTACCAATTTGAAGAAGTTTACTGTAGGGGGAAGCGAGGCACATTGATACACCCCCTCTACAGCTCAGAGGATCATTACAGGTAGTTTCAAAACAGTTCCAAATGGTGATACTAGTGTACACAACTACATACAGAATGTCTTGGCATGATTCAGTAGTTTGATGAAATGGGACTGCTGATTTATTGTTTTTGTAGATAAAAAGTAAATTTGATCTATACAACTGCAAATGTATTATACAACTGTTCAAGTATTTTCAACCGAAAATAATACCCTCCCTGGCTACTCTTTATCAGTTTCTCATTCTTTATTGTTAGGTAAATTATAGAGAGTTGGATTTGAGACTCATTTTATTCAAAATGGCTGTATAGGGCACATTGATACAACCTAAATCCTTTTTTAGTTCATTCTTTCATTACTTTTTATTATTTTTTTTACCATATACTTCTTAATCCAACCATTTTTTTACCAGAAATTTCTAATATTAATTTCTATTGAAGTGAAATAGCTCTAATTTTTTTATATTAGAACATTTTATAGTATTTTTTCAAACAGAAAAGTACGAACTTACCCAAAAGCTAGTACTAGTAGAACTAATAAAAGAAAAGGACGGCATCCTGGCAAATCTCGAATTTATATTGATTTTCCAGAGAAAAAAGCATTTTCGACATGAGAAATGTTAAATAAGAGAAACAAACTGCAGAACAGAAAAAGATAATTATATTATAATTGGAATTTTTAATATAATTATCCTTTATTTTCTGTTTATAAACTTATTTATAAAGAGAAAACCTGGTAATTATTTCATCTTTCCTAAGAAAGAAGATAATGCTGGGGTTGAAGTGCTAAATATGACAAAATTACCAGAGTCAACAATCAGACAAGGAACAGCCAGAACATCAGGTCATAATATATTTAATTTTGATTGCTTTAATATTGCTTAAAAATAAATTGTGGGTGATTTGAATTTCTATAAATAAATATAAAATGGTTTTCTAACTCATTTTCTATGAAAAATATGCAATGGTATTATTTTGTCGTCATTTTTCTCGAACTTATCAATCTGCCCTGGGGATGGGGCACATTGATACAAATGACTTTTTTTTATTTTTTTAAAATTACTTGCAAAAATACTATATAAAACAGTGATTGTATATTTTTATCACATACTACACAAGTTTTCCTGTCATCTCATGTAAAAAAAAAAAAAAAAAAAAAAAAAAAAATTGGAATTTTCTACTTTTTTCACAAAAAAAAAAAAAAAAAAAAAATTAGAAAAAAAAACTGTATCAATGTGCCCCAGTTCCCTCTATCCAATAAAAAATGTTGTTAGGAAAATTGATTCCCCACTGCTAAAAAATACCAAAGGCATGTAAAAAATTCTATTTAAAGAATACATTGACTAATACAGTAGACTTCCTCAAATCCGCACTCCTAAAATCCACAACTCTCTAAAATCTGCACATATTTTACAGATGTAAACAATGAAACATTCAGTTCAGATGTAGGTGCAAAATTTGACTTTTTTAGTTTTATATCAATTCCATATATTTTTTTATTTGTAATTTTTGTTAAGGTTATTGAAATTATGTTTTTTCATGACGAAAGAATAATTTATTTCTGAAAAAATAAAGATATTGCTGATATCATTGGTAATCACAATCTTACCAAATAAATTTATGTATTAATCAAGCTTTTTTTAGTTATTAAGTCTGGCTAAAACTGAAATAAAGCTTCATTATTTTCTGATCTTGATGGGTCATTCCATGTCAAACCAACAAAAAAAATTCAATATTCAACCTGACCCTTTCCGATTTCAATGAAACTGCTAGGGATTATTCTCTATGATGAAATAAATTAGAGCATATTTTAATTTTTTGTTTATCGCTTTAAATTTTTATGCAATTATTTAAATTTTGAAAAATCATAATTTTTTGACTTGCATAAATATTTTCAAGTTTGAATTTCTCAAGTTCTATCAAACAGAAAATTTTATGACCACTCATTTCAAAGAGGAATTTATAAGGTTTAATTTGATATGCAAGTCAACTATGTATAATTAAAATAAATAAAATTTTAATTTTTTTAAAAATTAAAAATTTTTAGATAGTCATTTTTAAAAAATTTGAAAAAATTGTATGTTTGTCGTAATATTATAAGCTTTAAATTCTGAAATTTTTAGAGTGGGATCTCAATGAAATCAGGAGTTATGAAATAAAAGCTGAAAATTACCATAAAAATCATAAATAAATAACAAAATAGGCAGAGTTACATTGCTATTTTAATGGTAATTTTTGCTTTTATTTAATAACTCCTGATCTCATTGAGATCCCACTCTAAAAATTTCAGAATTTAAAGCTTATAATATTACAAAAAACAATTTTTTCAAAAATTTTAAAAATGACTATCTAAAAATTTTTAAAATTAAAAAAAAAAAAATTAAACTTTATTTTTTTATTTTAACTATACATAGTCGACTTGCATATAAAATTAAACCTTATAAACCCCTCTTTGAAATGAGTGGTCATAAAATTTTCTATGTTTGATAGAACTTGAGAAATTCAAAATTGAAAATGTTTATACAAGTCAGAAAATGATGATTTTTTAAAATTTAAATAATTAATTGTATAAAAATTTAAAGCGATAAACAAAAAATTAAAATATGCTCTAATTTATATCATCATAGAGAATGATTCCTAGCAGTTTCATTGAAATCGGAAAGGGTCAGGTTGAGTCACTGGTTGATTTGGCATGGAATGACCCTGATGTGAATTAGTAATGTACCTTTATGAGACAAGTTTCGTTGAATAATTTAGGAAAAACACATTTCATCTTTATAATGAATATTTAACTGTACATTATTGATTATTAATTTGACCTTTGCTTTTAGTAATTTTATCATTTTAAAATTATCTAAATTTTTATTATTTTAGTTTATTACATATTTCAATATTTTAGCATATTGTAAGCATTCATTATACTTTTGATTTCATTATTAATTACATTCAAATTACTTTTAAAAAAATGTAAATAAAGCAATGACCAGAAATCCACAAAATTCTAAAATCTGCAAAACCTCTGGTCCCAAGCTGTGCGAATTTGAGGGAGTCTACTGTACTTTAAAACTGTTCCATTTTTTTTGTAGCCTTTTTTTAAGCTTCCAGTCATTTGTTATTAAAAATTGCACAAAATAAGTCAATTTCATATGTATTTTACTTAATATAATCAACTTTATTATAATTAAAATGATTATTAAATGTATAAGAAAATGATGGGTTGATTTCTTTTGTCTTTGCATTCATGCAGAAGATTTTTTGGAGAGTGCCAATAACTACAATTTGTCTTACATTCATTTATAGTTAATTAATTTACTTTAAGTTCAGTTATTTTATCTATGCATTATTAGAAAATAACATCATTAGTGGTTTTAAATTAAATTTTGGTTATGTTTCAGCTATAAAAATTAAGTCGCATATTCTCTCATTATAGAAAAGTTGCCTTTTTTGTATCAATAACTGTAGTACAGTTTACCCTGTTTTATATACATTAATTAAAACTAAAGATGATTATGAATGTCATTCAAAGTAGCAATAAGTTTCTAAATGATCATATAAATAAAATATACTTAGAATACATAATACTTATTTCCTTCCACTTGAAAAACAGAAATTGTCATATTGGCCATTTGATGCAGTACAACTTCAGACCAGAGGTTGTGCAGATTTTAGAATTTTGTGGATTTATTGTCAGGGACACCCAAAGAGAAAACTGCACCCAGGGTAAAGTTTCAATTTGCCATGTTTATCAGTGGTTTTCAATTTTTCAGGTTAGGCCAGACTTAATAACCAAAAAACTGTAATTAATAATAAATAAATACATTTGGTAAAAAGATTGTGATTAGATTATCAATATCAGCAATATCTTTATTTTTTTTTTTTTTTTTTTTTTCTACTCAAGAAATGAATTTATTCTTCCTTCTTGAAAAACCAGGATTTCAGTAATATTAACAAAAATTACATATTAAAAAATATATGGAATTGATATAAAAATAAAAAGCCAAATTTTGTCCCTACATCTCGCTGGAAATTTCATTGTTTACATCTGTAAATAGGTGTGGATTTTAGAGAGTTGCGGATTTGATGGAATCTACTGTGCTAATTTAACTAATCTTTCTGAACCTAGACTGTTTATTTGATCTAAATGAATGGAAAAGTCTGAAAAATCCTCATTTTTCCAAGTATTCATTTTTAAACTATACTAAAGATAAGATATTCTTAAGACACCCTTGGTGAAACATGTTTCCGGGAAAAGAATCTATTTTGCTTCAAGTGATTACAGTAGACTCCCTCAAATCCACCCCTCTCTAAAATTCACACATAATTTACAGATGTAAACAATGAAACATTCAATTCAGATATTGGGACAAAATTTGACTTTTTTAGCTTTATATCAATTCCATATATTTTTTAATTTCTATTTTTTTTTTTAAATGTTACTCAATTCATGATTTTTCATGAAGGAAGAATAAACATATTTCTAAAAAATTCAAGATATTGTTGATATCACTACTAATCACTATCTTCTAACAAAACATATTATGTATTAATCAAACTTTTTTGGTAATTAAGTCTGGATAAACCTCAAATAAAACTTTCTTTTTTTTATGATTTTGATGTGAATTAGTAATGCATTTTTATGAGGCAAGTTTCATTGAATAATTTAATAAAAATACATTTAATCATTATAATTAATATTTAATCATACTTGACCTTTGTTTTTAATATTTTAATTATTTAAAAAATTACCTATTTTTTTATTATTTTAGTTTATTACATTATCTATTATATTGTAAGCATTCATTATAGTTTTGATTGCATTATTAATTACATTCAAATTACTGTTTTAAAAAGTGTAAACAAAGCTATGACCAGAAATTCACAAAATTCTAAAATCCGCAAAACCTCTGGTCTCAAGCTGTGCGGATTTGAGGGAGTCTACTGTATTATATTTCCCTTAAAATACATAAAAATGCACAAAAAATAATACAGTAGATGCCCTCAAATCTGCAAATTGCCTGAAACCCGCACATCACAACAGATGTAAACAATGAAACTTCCCGTTTAGATGTAATGACAAAATTACAGAATTTTTTAGTTTTATATCATTCTCAATAATATGACTAAACTCATGTTTTTGTTTTTTTATGAAAGAAAGATAAATTTATTTAGAAAAAAAAAAAAAAAAATTAAGATATTGCTGATATTACTGGTAATGATAATCACAATCTTTATTATGAAAGATATTTATGTATTAATCAAGATTTTTGTGGTTGGTTATTAAGACTGGCTAAACCTGAAATAAAACTTTCTTATTTAATGATATTTTATATGAATTAGTAGGGTATCTTTATGAGGCAAGTTTCATTGAATAATATAGGAAAAACATATCTTTGTTATGCATATTTAATTATACATTATTAAAATTATTTTACACTTTATTATTTTAGTTTTTGATATTACTTATTTTAATATTTTACTATATTATAAGCATGCATTATGATTTTGATTGCATTGTTAATTGCATTCAAATCACTGTTTGAAAACTATAAACAATGCAATGACCAGTAATTTGCAAAATTCTAAAATCCACATAACCTATGATCTTAAGCTGTGTGAATTTGAGGAAGTGCATTGTATTTACATAAATATTACTTCTACAGAAAAAATATTTTTAAAAACTCCAGCAAATTATAAATTAAAGCAAACTATAAAAAAAATTAATTATAAAACATAAAAAATTATTATACAGTAGACTCCCTCAAATCCACACAGCTTGACACCAGAGAATGAATTCCAGAATTTTGCCGATTTCTGGTCATTGCTTTGTTTACATTTTTTAAACAGTAATTTGTATGTAATTAATAGTGCAATTGAAATTATAATGAATGCTTACAGCATAATAAAATGTTAAAATAAGTTATAAACTAAAATATGAAAAATTTAGATAATTTTTAAAATGATTAAAATATTAAAAGCAAGAAGTCAAGTTAATAATCAATGTATAATTAAATATTCATTAGGTGAAAAGTAATTTTCCTAAATTATTCAATGAAACTTGTCTCATAAAGGTACATTATTTCACATCAAAATCATAAAATATTTAGAAGTTTTATTTCAGATTTAGCCAGACTTAATAACCACAAAAAGCTTGATTAATACATAAATATATTCAGTAAGAAAATTGTCATTATTAGTGATATCAACATTTATCTTAAATTTATTCAGAAATAAATTTATCTTCGTTCTTGAAAAAACATGAATTCAGTAATATTAACAAAAATTACAAATTAAAACATATTTTAAGATATAAAAATTAAAACATATTTGATATAAAAAAAAAAAGTTGAATTAGGTTCCTATGTCTGAACTGAGTGTTTCATTGTTTATATCCATAAATTATATGCTGGATTTTAAAGAGTTGCAGATTTTAGGGTTGCGGATTTGAGGGAGTCTACTGTGTATATATCCAGCAGATGCATTCAAGAAATGAAAAAAGCAATTCAAATGCTGAAGTAAAAACCATATAGAAACATTTATATTCATAAAAATCTGAATAGGATATGGAAATGTTATGATCATGGCCTTATCTATTATTTTATCAAGACATTTTAAAATTTACAATCAATCCTACACAAAAAAATCATTACATGAGGATTATTATTTATTTGTAAATTTGTATTTACTAAAAAAAATTCACACATTTTTGTTCAGGAGAAAAAGATTTGAAAGTTCTTCCAAAAATTGATCTACTATAAAATCTGTTGACTTACAGTTTTTATTCTGCTTTTATTTCTGTGTTTTAATACTTTTCACTGCAAACATGGATAGAACATTTTAAAATTAAAAAAATTTTTGATTTTTCAAGCAAATTCTAAGAATGTCATATCAAATACCATTTCAGACGATTCATATAAAAGTCTTGGTAATAAGGCCTGGCCAAATGAATTTTGTACTCCTTTTGTAAGGGAAATGCCTTTAATGATATTTCTACTACAAATAAAACTGCTGTTTCTTTAGTTAGTACTCTCAGGGTGAAGGAATACATCACATACAGAAAGGTAGAATTAGGAAGGAATAGGTAATAGGGGAATTAGGTAGTAGGAATGTAAAAGTTATTCTTACTGAGACATTATTTTCTATTTTGATTAAAAGATGGAGGTTGCTTAAATTTTATTATATTCGAAGTCAAGACAATATATTAACTTAAACCAATAGCCTTTTAAAAAATTGAGTGATTTTAATCATAATTTTAATTAACCTGATTTAAATTGGCATGCTACGATATATTATTTTCAAAGAATAAGATTAGACAAAAATACTAAGTTCCAATCAACAGGCCTATAAAATTTTAATAGTCGGCCAAACAAATCTAGGCCAACATATGTAAGCATGATGAGATCGAATATCATATTACATTCGGAGTATTAAAAAAAAATGCACATAAATATATGAAATAATAATACATGCATTTAAAAAATTCTTACAAATTGTATGCAATAAACCCATCTCACTTCCTTAAATGTGTGTAGCAAAAGTAGCACGGAGTCAAAAACGGCATAAATCATAAATACAGCCAATAATTACCTCACAACAGACTAAAAATTCCATAGATATATAGAGTAAATTAACTCACTTTTTTACTATCTGTCTGACTGACAGCAGCATTATAATCAGCCTGTTCTAGAAGTTCTTGGAAATCCATGTTATAATTAATGCTTAGAAAACCTTGTAATTTTATGTGTCATTAAATACTATGGAAATCTATGTAAAATACATATATAAAGTTGAAAATAGTAAAGAACTAAAAAAAAAAAACCTATTATCAGGAATTCATTATGAATAATTATAAATTTCTTCGGGACGTTAAAATTACGTCTATTTACTTCGACTCGCACGGACACACAGACAGCCACTGAGATAAATAGCAGAGCAGAATATATTAATTAAAGAACAGATAGTTAAGCAAAAGTCTCAGTCAGACTCGGACATCATAGGAGTTGACCAATGATGGTAAAGAAACATCTTGTGTATCCTGTCGTTAAATGTTAAATGTAAAAAACGTTGGGTTTGAGGTTATATTAAAACAGCTGTGCCTGCAAATGATGAGTTGGAGTTCATCGTGGAAAATCTTTGAACATTTTTGGTGGAAGAAAAATATGACGGAATAGCGAGGATGTTTTATCAGTCTTTAGATGATACTTATAAAACTGAAACCTGTCTTAAACGGAAAACTTTTTTGAGTCGATGGCCAGGATCCTGGTAGATTTCTGCGCTGCCATGGTTAAAAATATTCCAACCAACTAATCACTATTATCTGTTACTATAGAAACGGGATTGTATTGTGTGTGATTGTGTTAAATTATTGAAATATTTTCTGCTCTTTAATAACATCTACACTTTTTTATAAGCTTATCTTACTCATTTATTATAATTTTAGATGAAAAGTGAAGGACCATTTGTTGATAAAACAAAATTTCATTACTTTTTATTTATTTATTGAACACACACATTTAACTTGTGATTTCATTACTTTTATAATTTAAAGTTTTTCACTGTTTGTCTGTTTGGAGACTAATTTTAATTATATGTTTTAAGTTCATGCTGTCAAATTATATATTTTAAAATAGCAATATCGTTTTATTTCTTAGTATTTTCAAATATGAGTTCTACCAGTATTGCTAGGCAAAATCGGAGAATGCGTATAAGGCAGAATATATCTGCTCTGGATTTGGAAACTAAACAAGCGAATATGCCGATTAAGCTGAATCCATCTGAAAAAATAATAAATGCATCTGTTTTAAATACACTTTGTAACAAATCTAATTATGTTCCAAAATCATCATATGAAATTGAACCTGATTCCTATAGCACACTTTCATATGCTGCCAGTTGTGATTTTCTTAATGGTAATATCTTAAGTCAGCCGGTGGAAAAAATATTTATTGAAGGAGACAGTAAGTGGAATATGTTTATTTTTCTAAATTTTTTTTAAAAAAGTCTATATTTCTGCATATAATTATCTATATAATTAATTTCTAGCATATAATTATCAGCTTATTATACATATAGAGTGGATATCCCGGTTTTGGCCACACTGGATTTATTTGTCCAATATTTAAGCTGTGAATTAATGTTAACAAATTATATAACTTCTTACATCTTAAGCAAACACTCTTTTATCATTTACAATCCCATTTGTTTATTTTTTGACAAAATATGACTTTGAAAAAAAAAAAAAAAAATGTGTAAAACTGCAGTGTGTGCTCACACATACTAAGATTTTTGCTAAGCTAACAAGTTTTCAGAATCTTTTAATACTAGGCACTTACAGGGTTCGTTGATTTAAATCAGCTTGATTTAAATCAATTGACTTTTTTAAAAAAATCATTGATTTAAATAATTTTTTCTTTTAAGTTATTTTTAAATAAATTTAAGATGTAAACAAACATAATAATGTGCTTTAATGTAATTTAGTTTTATATATATAATCAAACAACTTTCAGAAAAATAAAGCTTAAACTTTGTCAAAAAGTAAAATAAATGTAAAGTTTAGAAAAAAAAAATGCTTTCAGATTTCATTTGAATAAAATTATAAAATAATCTTACAACAGTAAAGAAATATAAGCAGAAATATATTAAATATTTGAGTATTTACTCATTAGTATTTAAAAAGACTTCTGCAAGTTGAGGTAAAATAAAATTGTATGACTCTATGTGTTGTGCTCTGGTGAGGCCTGTTGTATTAAGATTTGAGCAAAATCTGAACCAGTCATTTATTTATTGTTATTTTTTTTAAAATTTAATATAATCGATCTCAGCCGTTTAGAATAATAGAAGGTATTTTTGTTAAAGTTATTGAAAAGGCTGATACAAAAAAAACTTAGAGAATTACTGATCAACTAGCTTTTTACTGCAATAGATTTATTTGCTTCAGTAGAAGAAAGGTTTTCTGCCTTTGGTTTGGTACTTTCAGAAATTAGAAATCAACTGATAAAACTGTTAAACCGCTGTCATTGAAATACTCAATGCCAGAAGACACAGATTATGATGTTTTCACTAATTGACCGACTTCTCACTGGTGTTGGAATTCCCCCCAGAAAGTTTTGAATAGCAATTTCTTTTTATTTTATTTGTGGAATATCTATCATCTTATAAAATAATGAACTTTCTGATTAACTTATGATTAATTACTTCTTGAACTTACTGACAAGAATTTGGAATCCCTGATAAAAAAATCAGTCAAATGTGATAATATGGCATTCCTTTTCTGGCTAAACTTTTAATTGGGGAATCCAAGTTCTCATTAATAAGTTTAAATAATTGTTTTATAAGATGATAGCTATTCCACAAATAAAATAAAATTTCTATTCAAAATTTTCCTGTGTAAAATCCAACATTACTGAGAAGTCAGTCGATTAATGATGACATTTCAATTTGTGTCCTCTGGCCTTAAGTATTTTGATGGCAGCAGCTAAACTCATTTTTCTCAGTCAGCACTTTAAAAAAACAAAAGTTAAAAGTTCACTTTAGTTTAAATTTTTTTATGTGCTGCAAAAGGTGCATTTTAAGTAAAATACTAAAGGTTGAATTAATTTTTGACACCTGATTTGTAGTTTTTCATGCATTTTATGTAATCAAGATTTTTACAGAGCCTAAAATTTTACCTTGAAATAATATGAATCATATATGTAAATTATGTATTACTAATAAATAGTACTTAATAACATGCATGTCTATATATGTAAAACTTATATTTTTTAAATTAAACAAAAAGTCCTATAATATTAATGATGTGTGACAAAAAAAAATCTGATTCAAATAAAAAAAATCTAATTATTTCGATTTTTATAAAAAAAAAAATACAAACCCTAGGCACTTATCAGACTTTATTTGTTTTGAAACAAATTACTACAGGGTTTTCCCTCTGTTGCCATTTCACATTTAAATTAATTATTTTAACAAATTAAAGGGGGGTGGCCAAAACTGGTGCTTTAAATTTCCTAGTACCAGTTTTGGCCATGGGATGGCTAAAAAGGGTACAACATTATATAGACTCCCTCAAATCCACACTTCTAAAATCTGCACATATTTTACGGATGTAAACAATGAAACATTCAGTTAAGATGTAGATGCAAAAATTGATTTTTTCAGTTTTATATCAATTCCATACATTTTTTAATTAATGATTTTTGTTAAGGTTATTGAATTCATGTTTTTCTATGAAGAAATAATTATTTATTTCTGAAAAAATAAAGATATTGCTAATATCATTGGTAATCACAATCTTACCAAATATATTTATGTATTAATCAAGCCTTTTTAGTTATTAAGTCTGGCTAAACCTTAAATAAAGATTCATTATTTTATGATCCTGATGTGAATTAGTAATGTACCTTTATGAGGCAAGTTTCATTGAATAATTTAGGAAAAACACATTTCCTCTTTTACAATGAATATTTAATTAGTACATTATTAATTATTAACTTGATCTTTCCTTTTAGTATATTAATCATTTAAAAAAAAATCTAAATTTTTATTATTTTTGTTTATTACTTTTTAAAATATTTTAGTATATTGTATGCATTCATTATATTTTTGATTTTATTATTAATTACATTCAAATTATTTTTTAAAAATGTAAATAAAGCAATGACCAGAAATCCACAAAATTCTAAAATCCGCAAAACCTCTGGTCCCAAGCTGTGCAGATTTGAGGGAGTCTACTGTACCACTTTTGGCCACATGATTCATTAGAGTGGAAATTTTATCAATTAAATAAATATAAGAACATTTGAAACTGGATAAAGCAAAATCAATTTTATTTTATATAGTAATATTTTAAATAATAATAAAAAAGCAAATTAATGACTGTTCTATAAAAGATATTTTATTTTTCTCTGTACAATAAATAATTCCCTTTAGAAAGAAGGACACTGTAACTTGTTACTAAATATAATATTGTCAAACTAAGAAAATATTTTTTAATTTAGTACTGATAAAAGCTATTGGGAAGTAATATGTTGATGTTTAGGTATGATAAACTAAAACATAAGGTAGATCCAGTTTTGGCCACAATACAAGTTGCTCTCATGAAGATAGTAGTGGCATATTGTCTAAATGGATCGAGTATGACAAATATGAAAAACAATTCCATTTTGATTTTGAATGCTCACCAATCATTTATATTACAAAAATTCAATTGGAAGAACTAGACTCAAGCGATAAGGAATAAATTCTTTTATGTGCATGGACTTCACTAATTTTAAGAATGATTCAGATGAATTTGATTAATATTGTTAGTATATTAACCGACTTAAAAAATAATTCAGTTTTAATTTTGTTTTTCTTGTTTTTTAATAGACATTTTCAGCTAAAATCAACATAAGTAGGCATCATCTGATACTTTTTTATCAATTCATAAAGAATTTTTCATTTTTTTATATACATAATAGCAGATAAATATACGTGAGGTGAAATAAATGTTACATAGAAATACTTTATTTTATTTAATAACAATTAAAACATTTGTTAAATTTTATGATATTGGTGTGACCAAAACTGGTACATACATGAGGCCAAAACTGGTACAAATTGGACAAAATTATTTAATGAGTTACAGCTCACAATCTAAAATATTCTGTAAAAAGTTAATACAATGAACAGAAAGCCAATTAAATTTACTAAATAATGGTGTTATGATTTAATATGCTTCAATCAGTCAGGAACTACAAAATGTTTATTTCAACTTTTCTCTAAATGTGGCCAAAATCGGGGCATCCACCCTATATATAAATTATATAGTTGAATTTGTCAAAAAATTACACTGTCCTTTCTTTAAACAGCAGTAAACTCTGCTCTCAACAAGTAACATAGTGATGATCTTTTAAATATTAACATATAGTAATAAACCAATGATTTCTTGGGAGAATTTAATGTAGTTGTCTGTGTTTATAATCATTTCATCAACAATGTTATATAAATGATTTTGTTATAGTGCTACTGCAATGCTAAATAATATTGCGTGGTGTAATATACATTTTTTTACACCTATTTGTTACAGCAGCTTTGGCACAATAGAAAAAATTGCCTGAACGAGAGAAAATTAATATTTTCAAAGCTATACACACAAGTAACTGGGTAATACTTTCACAATAAGAATTTTATGTTGTTAGCTGCATGCAGGGCCGTAGCTAAGGGGGTGCTATGGGCGGCTCAGCCCCCCATAAAATGTTTTGAGCCCCCCCCCCCCCCCCCCTGGAAAAGATTCCAAGATCACTGAATGAATTTCTGTTCTGAAAATTCAAATGAAATTCTGTTCAAAAATCTAATTTAGTTTTGAGACCCTTTCACAGTTTTCCAAAATTACTTAATTGTATCTAAAATAAGTGTTTTAACACTCCTTCATCCCATTTGTACACTTGAAGATAACATGATGTTTAATTTTGCACCAGTTATACACTCAAAATTTTTGTCATCATATATTTTTCTAATCATAATGACTATGCACTCATTTATCTTTCCACATCAGAGAGAGAGAAAAAAAAAATTATGAGCCCCCCCCCCCCCCCTACATTCTCTTGAGCCCCCCCTAACGTTCACTTCTAGCTACGGCCCTGGCTGCATGGCAACCTGATGAGTTGCATTCAGGGCAGTAGCTAAGGGGGCGCTATGGGCGGCTCAGCCCGCCCTAAAATATTTTAAGCCCCCCCAGGAAAAGATTCCAAGGTCACTAAATCAATTTCTGCTTCGAAAATTCAAATGAAATACTGTTCAGAAATCTAATTTAGCTTTAAGAGCCTTTCACCGTTTTGCAGAATTACTAAATTGCATCTAAAATAAGTAATTCAACACTCCTTCATCCCATTTGAACATATGAATCTAACATGATGTTTAATTTTGCACCAGTTATACACTCAAAAATTTCATCATCATTATACTTTTTGTAGTATAAAATGAAGTTATGACAACAGTTTAATAAGAAACATAGTACCTACAATGTGAATATGCACTAATTTATCTTTCTGCGTTAGAATGAGGAAAAAAAAATTATGAGCCCCCCTACAGATCACTTCTAGCTATGGTCCTGGTTGCATTTAAAATAAAATGAGTCTTTCGATTATTTTTGGATAGAAAATATAATTTTATTGTATTATTAGAAAACATTTATAATGCTAAATTTTAAGTTAAAAGTTTTCTCTGTGAAAATGCATATTTTTAACATTGTTATTAATCAAAGTTGTTTCATTCTTTCAAGATTTGCCTTTAATTTCAGTGGTAGAGTGGAATAAAAAGATAGAATTTTGATGAACTTATACAAAGATACTTCGATATTACTTGATTATCCTATCGACCAATATTGAAAAATTATACAAACAGAAGAAGGTTGCTATTCTAAAATTTTAAGTTAGGAAAATTAATTAATTTAAATTTAAAAAAATCACAAAAGAATAGCTTTATTTTAGTGCTTTCAGTGTACTCAGCTTCACTTATGGCATAGTGACATACTAAATATAAAATTTGATTTATTCAGATGATTTCTGAGAAAATAATGTGAAGAATATTTTGCATATTTAAATATAAAATTAAACCATAAACAAAGATATTTTTAAGATATTGCATTTGTGAATAAAATATATTTTAAATAAATAAATAAATCAAATTTATTAAGTGACATAATAAATATCATTGACAATGGAAGATTGTAAGAAATTTAATGCTCTTTATTTAGTCAAAAAATATAGATGGATATAAATAAGCAATGCATTAAATATTAGATATAGGATTTAAGAAGAAGAAAAAACAAAACAAATTTGTTTATAAATTGTTTATTTTAGTCAGGGATGCCATTTGAGAGGAATGGGAGAAATTTTCAAATTCCACCCAAGGAATTTGAAATTTCAGAACATTTTTCTGTCATCTCAGATCAAACTTAACAAAATTTCAAAAATTGCTCAAAAGCTAAAATAACTTATCATGTTTGAGTACAACAAAAACACATTCAGTGAGTAACATACTTTAGCTATCATTATCAAAAAATATTTCAAAAGACTTTACTATTGCAACATTCGTAAAAACTTGTTCCCCCCAGGGTTACAATTTTTGAGATAAATTTCCCTCTTTCATCCAAAATTTCGACAGGATTTTTTTTTTTTTTTTCTTGTCGAAAAGGGTTATTAATTTAGATTTGCAATTTTTTTAATTCTTTATTTTGAAGAATTAGTGTCATATTATAATTACCGTATTTTCGGGCGTATGCGCCGCACACACCGTAACCGCCGCATCTCCGAAAATGCATTAAAATAAAACAAATAATCATCAGAAGCGCCGCACTGCCGTATGCGCCGCACTTAGGAAAATACATCAAAATGTTAAATATTGCGTTATATTCAGTGTTTTTTCGCGTTTTTTTAAACATTTGTAATATAAATCCAATTTTAAATTTAGTATATTTTGCATATTTTTTATGATAAAATTAAATTTGAATTCGTGCAGCCTTTTTTTCGCGATTTTTTAATACGTTTTTTATAGTTTGTAACGAGGTTTGCAGGGTTTTATCGCGATATTTGACGAATTTGCAGAGCTTTTTCGCGATACTTGAAAAAAATTTGCGTTTTTTATGGGGATAAAGCATGATGAATTGAATGGGTCATGAATATTTGAATGAATAATGAATTTTGATACTTGAAGCAATACTTGAAAAAAAATTGTAAAAACGTAAATTCTGTCGAAAAAGCGCAGAAAAAAGGAGAAATTTGTAAAAAAAAGCATGAAAAGAATGAAATCTATAAAAAAAAATCTCGAATAAACACACATTTCATCAAATATTCATAATCCTTTCTTTTTATCATGATTCATTCCATTCTCATTCGCCTTTGAGAACGGTGTGAATCATGATCAAATGAATGAATCATGAATCTTTGATGAAATGTTTGTTTTTTCGAGATTTTTTAATAGATTTCATGCTTTTTTTTCAAATTTCTCCTTTTTTCTGCGTTTTTTCGCCTGAATTTACTTTTTTCTCGTTTTTTTAACCGTTTATTTATAGATACAACATATTTGTGTTTTTTCTAACAATTTTTTTTGACAATTCTTTTTGGCGAACCTTTGAAAAATTCACGATTTTGCCGCGATCTTTTGAGATAATTTGTGTTTTTTAGAGTTTTTTTTTACATATTTCCCGTTTTTTCTGCAATATTTCGTCGAAATGTTGGTGTTTTAGCGATACTTCGGCGAAATTCATGATTTTTTTTGCGATCCTTTCAATAAATTTGCGGGTTTTTTTCGTGATTCTTTGGCGAAATTAGCGATTTTTTTTCAGCGATTTTTTTATAGTGGGTTCTAGCATTTGATTGGGAAGGGCGGATTAACGGGATTTTACGATAATAAAATTGTAGTTTTTCAAGTAATCTTTTCATGAAATACACATTTTTTTCTTTTTACATATTCGCGCTTTTCCAGCGAACCTTTGATGAAAGTCGTGTTTTTATCTCCCGATCCTTTGATAAAATTTTTGTTTTTTCTGCGAATGATTGACAGAAATTCGGCTACCAATTGTCGAAATTCGTGATATTTTTTATGCTTCGCATTTTCTTCCTGATGATTGACTTTTCACAATTTTCAGAAAATTCCGATCGGAATCACCTCTGTAATATCGCATCAAGGGAAAAAAATATATATCGTATCCGCCGCCCCGGAAGAAGCGCCGCAGTAAGCATAATTTTAACTTTTAAACTCGTATGCGCCGCGGCGCTTACCCCCGAAAATACGGTACACATCATGGGGTTGTACATGGCACAAACCAGGCAAAAACCATCAACCCAAAATTGGAAATATTTAACCAGAATTCAGCAAAAGCCATCAGTCTGAAAACTGAAATATTCAACCTGATCAAATTAAAAGAAAATGAATTCATATTTTATTATGTTTATGGAAAATTAGCATACAATTTAATTGCTTACATATAAAAATGAACTTTAGAGATGAGGCTGGCTCAGCCTTATCCCAAGGCCGGCATGAGTTCAATTTTTATACCAGTCTTCAGGCTCAATCTTTCTAAAACTGACAATTTTATTTATTCTCGTATAAAAAAATACAAATAATTTTTTTCTACCTCTAAAATATTGCTTGTTTCACAAAGTCATTTTAATGCTGTTTTGATCAGAATGAAAGGGAAATAGAAAGCATTTATTTATTTTTTTCATTTATTTATTAATTATCTTTTCTAGCATTATAAGAAAGTAACGCTAATGATTTTCTACACATTTTTTATCATGAACTCTGCAATTTTTATTCAGATAGAAAGCAATCAAGTAGTTTTTCTTGTTTTTTGACAAAAACATCGATTTTTCAGATAACAGTGTAATCTTTTTAATTTAAGCTTATTTTCAAAGACCATTTAAATCAATTTAAATTTTGTTTTAAATCTTAAAATATGAATTTCAGTATACATATGACAAAAATATAGTTAAAAGTGACAAACTTAAAGTTATTTAAATCAAACTTATTTAATCAAATTAATCAAGTATTTTTTTAAAAAAGACTATTTGAAATAAAAGCATATCTTTTTTAATTTTATTTCATTGTCAAATAAACAAAATTATCATAATTTTTTTTTACGAACATTATATCGAGGTTCTGTCTGAAATTTTTTAATAAGCATATATACCAGGTGTCCTGAAAAGGACTGAATGATTTTAAAAATCAATAACTTGCAAACTTTTACGGATATTTAAAAAATTCTATGAGAGTCATCTAAAAGGACAAAAGTTTTTTCCTGCGATTCTGGATTTTAGTTCGAATTACAAACAATAGATGGTGCTGAGAATGCTAGGTGCTGTGTTGAGACAGATATTGACATCACTTGGCACTGAAGCAAAATAAGGAGGTTAAGGCTGTAGAGTAGATGGTATTCGAAAATGGACTTTTGCTTTTACTGTCCGATTTTGAATGCAATCCATATAATTTTGATTTTGCTGGCATCAACACAATAATAGAGAGAATTATTGTTTTCATGAGTACGACTCCTTTGAAATCGAAATACATCAACAACAACGCTCAAAATACCAACTTTTTTTTTTTTTTCTTTTTTTTTTTTTTTACATTTCAAGAATGTAAGTATTTTTAAGAACAGGATATTTTACTTATCTATTTATTTATCTGGGTATTTTTTAAATCTTTTTTATGTCACCTAATCATGACCTATATTGTATATTAAGTATGTGGGATTAACAGTTCATTTACAGGTGCATCCAAAAAATTGCATTACATCACGGTCTATGGGGGAAAATCGCTGTAGTGTATATTAATGGAATACACTATTTCAAATTTATTGAAACTGATATAAATCACTGAATTTCAGTACAAGATGATTATGATAGAATAGGGCAGCGATTCCCAAAGTTTTGGGCTTGCGGAGCCCTTTCTGGGAGGAATTTCTAAGGCGGAGCCCCTGAAGCAATAGCACTCAGTGGTTTACAAATAAATGTTTTTTAGCCTATGGAACAGAGAAAAATCTGCTTGATAAAAATCCGAGCCCGTAATTTCCAACATTAGACCAAGCTTTTCAGTTTGGCCCTTTTCTGATACAGAAATTCTGAACTCCTACCAGAAATTTTTAAAATTAAATTTTCTATTATATAACACTTTAACAGATTTATTTACTATTATTAATATTGAATTCAATAAAATAAAAATAAAGATTAAAACCCTCTTTTTTGTATAAAAATATCTACCTTGTATAATCGAGATATTTCCTTTAAATGCAGCAAAAATTATACTTTAAAATTCATGATTTCTGAAAACTTTAAGTAACGAGAAAAATATTTTTTTTTTTTTTTTTTTTTTTAACCGGAGCGATGTTTAAGCAATTCTGTGAAAGGATTAATGACATCCATTTAAAAATAAATATATATTCTTTTAAGATTTCCAGTATGAACTCGGAATTAAAGATCAAAATGGCAACCATGTTTGGATTATGCATTGCATTGGAGCTTATGTAAAACCATTATTATTTACGGCGAAGACCATACACACAGAGAAAAAAAGGTAAGTTACAGTTTTCGTTTGCTGAGAGATATTTGTATAATTCCAACAGACTACTCGCGGAAAAAAAAGAAAGAAAGAAAATGCGCAGCTCCAGTCAACCATGAGTAATTAACATGATTTCGGCTAGTTCTGCCTACTCGTAATATAATCATGATTATGAAATATATTTTCGTTCTTCTTTAAGTTTCTAGTGATTCCTAACATGCAACGAAAATAAAATGCCTCTCAGCTTCTTTTTTTTGAACCATTTTTAAAAAGTACATTTTGAAGCAGGTCATCATTGTAGTGTTTAAGTGGGCGGGGAAAAATCTAAAAGCTGTATTGTTATGTGCAGCATTGTTCATTTTTTTATATTTTATTTAAAGTATTTAAATATTAACCACTTAATGGCCGCATTAAATTACGGTTTAAAAATTAAAATTCATTATTCGCACCACTTTAAAATATATATATATATATTCATCTTATTTAATGGCAAGTAAATTGACACCAGAATAAAACCAATTACACTGTTTTATAAAACTGGTGGGAATCAAACAATTCTGAATAAAAGCCATGAAACTTGCAGTCCGGAATGTCTCGGGCGACACGATTAAGTAGTTAATAACAGTTTTGAAAAAACTTTCTTTCGTCATTGTTTTTGCCTCAAAATAGATGTGCAATAAAAAACTACACATGCTAAACGAACTGCAACTAGTAGAAAAACTTTACTAACAAAATAGGATATATGGCTGGGATTAAATTTTTAATTCATTTACAAGTCTAAGCAAGGGGTGGAACGGAGCAAAATTTAAAATTCTTAGTATAATGACGCATGTAATGAACCAATATATATAATTAACTGCAAGATAAGAACTGCAAAGGTAATTTTAAAGAAAGGTTGTAAAATGATATAAAAAAGGAAAAAAAAAAGCGTTTTTAGCAATATGTATTGCTTATAAAATTAAGTACAATTATGTAAAACAGCATGGAAAATTTAAAAAGCTAAAAAATTATAAAAATACAAAAAAGACTAAAGAAATTAAAATTAAAAAAAAAAAAACTATATACATGATGTATATATAAATATTAAATAAATCTAATGAGAAGTTTATTAAATGATACAAGATATTACTAAAAAGGGGTTTTTAATCGACAAACATTGTTGTATAATATAAAATAGTACAGAAAATTTGAATATACAAATAATATAAACAGATTAAAGAATTTAAATTTAATTATATAAAAAAAGAAATATATATACATAATATACGCAAATGTGATATGGATCTAATGAGAGGTTTTAGATGTTAGAAGATGCAATAAAATATATTTACAGCGACAAACATTATTTTACTATGAAAAACACTATAAAAATTAAATAACTAAAAAATAATACAAATAACAAACAGATTAAATCAAAAATATAAAAATAAAAAGAAATATATACACACATTACACACAAATAAATCAAGTGAGGGATTTTAAAGGATACAAGATCTTTTAAAGATGTTTTAAGCAACAGGCATTGTTTTAAAAATTAAATACAATTTTGAAAACTAGGATAGAAGATTTAAGTAAAAAATAATAAAAAATAAAATAAACAGTTTAAGAAAGTTAAAATTCCAAAAATAAAAATAACACAATATACAATATATACAAATATGAAAAGCCGATAGTTTCTTTTTTATCATTCTGCATAGTTTGAGGAACAATAATGCATAAAAGTTTAATGTGAAAAATGTGCTTGAATTGTTTTGCACATTTATTTTTTATCTGGTGCAATTTTGACCATTGTAAGTTTGTCTGTATGTTTGCGTTTATGACGGCCAATTTTCTACATTTGGGATACGGGCCCTGAGGAGAGCTGCGCTCAATGGGGATTTTTTTAAGGATTCTAAACCGTATTAACGCAAGGAAATCCAAGGTTCGAAGAAAACCACGGAGGACTTCAAACGGTTAGGCCGACGCCACGATTGGGCTCGAACCCAGCATCTGCCGTCTACCACTTTCGGAGGCAGAACCTCTCGGCCACTGGTGAGGGCTCTACAACTGTAAGCGAATTCATCATTTAACCGGTTTCTGTATTTCCGGTTAAAATATTTGCCGGTTGATATATTTGTTAAATTAGTATTTCATTTTGATACTAGTTTAAGTGGAGATCCAACTTCACGCAGATGTGTGTTTGAAAAATATAGCAAGTGATGGAGTATAAAATACCTCATTTTAAAGAGTGAAGTGAAAGAATATAAACAATGCGAGTCACACTGACCTCATTAGGACGTTAGAACCTTGTTACTAAGAAAAAAAAAAAGTATAAACATATAAATAAGCGGAGCTCTAAAGAAAAAATATATTCTCCCTTTTATTCGTCAAGGCTTTTCTGTTCCGATTCACGTTATTCATTCGATTCAAAATACTATTTATTGTAGTTTATTTTAAATCGAATTTTTAAAACACATTAAATACAGAAACATAAAATAAAGCAATTTAAACCAAAAATATTATACAGAAAATAGATATATCTATAATGTAAATGTTTAAATTGTTTGAAGTGTATTATTGTATTTTTCAACTCAGTTATAGATATTTATTTTTGACACGCACACAAATTCCTACATATTTTTGAAAATCCTTCACTTGTAATATGCTAATTTCTTTCATGCTTTATTTATTTATTTATTTTGGAACGCCTCGGAGCCCCTGGAAAATTCAGGCGGAGCCCCAAGGGCTCTGCGGAGCACACTTTGGGAACCTCTGCAATAGGGTATTTATAGCATTTATCGTTCATTTACAGAGACACACAAAAAGAAATCGGTTACTGTACTGTCTTTAAGTAATAATTGCTGGAAATGCATTTTCAATTTCTGGCATGTGCTTTCAAACTTAACTGCTTTTTAGATACGTTAGTAATTATATAAATGTGTATCACCTATACTCGTCTCTGGTCCGTCTGTCTGTCCGCATATAACAGTGCAAAAATTGCTCTGTCAAATCGTTTGAAATTTTAAATATATATTTGTTGAAGAATTTTGTCGAGTTCAGGGTTGTTATGATTTTGCCCAGCCCAAAAAACCCGGGTGGGTTTTTTCTGAAAAACCCCAGAAAAAAACCCAAGTGGGTTTTTTCAAAATTTCAACTTTAAATTACATATATAATGTATTTATATTACATATATAATGTATTGTAATACATTTCTCAATATAAGTACACAACTCACAAAATTTATAACCATCACCCCCTTACCCCAAAGAAAAGAAATGTCCTAATTATATCATCACAATTTTTAAAAGAAATAATTGTTAGTTAATCTCTGTAGCATGTGTAAGAAACACAAACAATTTTTTTCCCATTAAAAAAATACTTTGATGTGTAATGTGTTCTATGTTATGCAATAGAAACTCATAACAAAATACCATATATCCTTAGAATCCTAATTGAATCATGTAGACATGTAGAATTACTTGGCTTATTCTATCATTTAGTAATAACAAAAAAATAATTTATAAATTATTACTAATAATCAATTTATCTAAAAGCAAAGCATAATTTTGATTACTGTCATTGATTTATATATATTTGTAATCAATTAGCTACTTTAAATTTAGTAATAAGTACATTTTTTTTCAAGCATTCTGAACCACCTCCCATAACCCCCAAAAAACTTCGAAAAGCCCTGAAAAAACCCGAAAAACCCTGATAAAACCCGAAAAAACACCAAAAACCCTGATAAAACCCCAAAAACCCTGAAAAAACCCAGTGGGTTGGGTTTTTTCTGAAAAAACCCGGGTATTTAACAACCCTGGTCGAGTTATTTAAAATTTTAGGAATATCGGATGTGTAGTTCCAATACAGGGACAGTCAAAAGTATTCCATTACAATATGGCCAACGGGGAAAAAAGTTTCAAGTGCTTTTTGATGATATTACATCCGTCCGAACATAATGAAATTTATATGCATTTATGAATTATATTAAAATACAAATGATGTAGAATATGCTGCACAAAGAATAGTTATTATTCATTTACAGAGCCACACAAAATAATTATGTAACATAATGGTATAGAAGAGAACATTATTTGCGGCATATTTTAATTTTGTTACACATATAATAAAATTGTTATAAGTTGCTTAGGTTTACTATGAGTTACTTCCTGTGTAATAGAAAATGCAAAGTATTTACAGAGACACACAAAAGATTTCGGATACTATGCTGCATCAAAAATATTGTATGCTAACGATAATTGCTTGAAGTTTTTAGTTTTGATATGATTTTTTTTTTTTTTAAGTTTCACTAAATTTTTGCATGTTACATTGTGTATATGAATGGTGCAAATCGTATGCAGGGCTACACAAAAGAATTCGCATTCCTTACTAAGTGTGTAAGTAAATATCTTAAAGGTGGTTTGTAAATGAGTTATGCATTTTTACGCTGAACAGTTTTAAGTGTATTACGATATGTTAAAAGAATAGAAATGAAATGATATACAGAGTCACTCAAAAATTGGATACATAGCCAGCTCTGGATGATAATTTCTGGAAGTGTGATTTCATTAGTTTAAAACATGTTTCAGTTTTAAATAGATTTTAGCTAAATAATGGCGTGTATTTAAAGATAGTAGGTAAACTACAGGGAAATACAAAAGAGTTCAAATATGCTTCCGTCTATTTAAATAAATTGCTAAATGTCAAATTTCAACTTAGCATCTGTTTTTAAAGCTTTCCAACATTGTTGAAAATGTTGAAAGACCCACTCCACAGCCTTAACCTCCTTATTTTGCTTCAGTGCCAAGTGACATCAATATCCATCTCAACACAGCACCTAGCGCTCTCAGTGCCATCTATTGTTTGTGATTCGAATTAAAATCCAGAATCGCAGGGAAAAACTTATGACCTTTTAGATCACTCTCGTGCAAGAATTTTTTAAATATCTGTAAAAGTTTGCAAGTTGTTGATTTTTTAAATCATTCAGTCCTTTTTAGGACACCCGGTATCTTTATATTAAGAATATTCTATATATTTTTCAAATTTTGCTGAGCTTGATACAAGTATGGAGACCTTTGTTGTAAACATGATAAATGAAGCAGTAATTTTACATTTTTTTTTTCAGTTTTGAAGATAATAATGTAAATTGGATTAAATAATTGATAGTAAACTTAATTCATTGTTTTTAAAAAAATCTTTAATAAAAGGTGTGATGTAATTAGTTACTTTTGCTATAAACAATTATTATTATTTTCTTTTACAGGAGCATTTAAAGAAATCAGTGCTTCAGAAATTTTCCAGTTATCACAGAGAGATATTACAATTCAGACAGATTGTGAAAATGAACTTTTTGTCAATTCAGCTTTTAAAATTGCTAAATATTTTCACAGTTTCAGCAATTTTTCTCATGGTTTACTTGGAGGATTGTCTTTGTTTTACTTGTTAGTTTTGCTTCATTTATTTTCAGATTTACTAGTTGATGAAGATACAGCAAAATATTTTAGTTTTTTTTCAAAGCCAATTCATAATTTATTCAACTTTCTTTGTATCATCTGTTGTGTATCTATATTTGATAGGTAAGTTGATAAAAAGGAAAGATTAGAAACATTTTCTAATTTAAATAAATAATAATAAAATGTATAGGTGTAACTCTTGCAAAAATGTCTTCTTTGGAATATATAATTTTTGGAAAGCTATTTCCTCTTAAGATAAGCCTTAAATTATTAAATTGAAGAATTTAATTTTGGAACAAAAAATGCAACTTTATCATTATTTATTTATTTATTTTTTTAATATACACTCAGATGAAACTGTTTTTATGTATTATTGAAACTTAGGTCAAAAGATTTAAGGAAGCTTGGGACCAAAGGTTGTGCAACTTTTAGAATTTTGCTAATTCCAAGTCATTCCTTTTTTTTTTTTTTTTTTTTTTTTTTTACATAGTTAAACGGCAATTTGAATGTACTAATAAAATCAAAATTGTAATGAACTTGTGTAAATGCGCAACCTGGGACGGTGGGTAAAAATCATGATTTTTACTTAAAGTTTGAAATAACTGATAAAAAATATCAGCACATTTGTTTTTGACACACCAGTGTTGACATTATGTTTTATTGCATTATTTTGGATAGAAACCTCTAGCATATCCTGTACAAATGGGTCTTAAAATGGCCTATAAAGATGTTGATTGCAGCCTTCAGTACAGGAAAATTGTGTCTTTAATGCCCTTTTAACTACCGTAAAATACCGTTAATCCGCCCCCCCAAACGAAAAGAAAAATCGTACAATAGTTAGGGGAGGGCGCTTACACGGGATTTTTTCGCGATCGTTCAACAAAATTTACAGGAATGAATCATCATAAAATGAATGAGTCGTTGAATGAATCATAAATATTTATACTCGAAAAAATTTGGGTTTTTTTCTTTTTTAAACGTAAATTCTGTCGAAAAAACGCAGAAAAAAGGAGAAATTAGTAAAAAAAAAGCCAAAACAAGCATGAAATCAATTAAAAAATCTTGAAAAAACGCGCATTTCATCAAAGATTCATGATTCGTTCATTTCAAAATGATTGATCTCGCTCTCAATCGCCTTTGAGAATCGGGAGGGAGGGCGCTTTCTCGGAATTTTTTGAAAATTTCAAATTCTTTATAAAGTGGGGAGGGGGCGTTTGATCGGGAAGGGCGGATTAACGGTATTTTACGGTAATGCTAAAATGCCATTGAAATAATTCGGTACTTACATATTAACGTCACCACAGCAAAAGTTGCACTAATGCGGCAATAAAGAACAATGTTGTTGGTCTCACGTACACACAGTTATCGTTTAGATTCCTTGTTGCTTTGTTGTTTGCTGATTTTTGACGGCATTTTTTAGTGCTACGAAAATGTGTATTTGGGATTTACCAAAAACAGAACAAGGTGCAATTTTATTTTTTCAGGAGTGATGAACAGGAGTTAAATTCTATATCAGCCCATTTTCCAACGAAATCCGACTGACCACTTTGTTTTTAAATAAAGTGTTTTGAATTTTGGAAGTGTTTTGTTTTAAAATAAAATGTTTTATTTTATGATTTGTCGAAAAAATTTTAAGTGTAGATTAGCGGTACTTAAAAACCGCCAAATCTGTAGCTGCAGTGGCGTTAATACGTAAGTATGAATAATATTTTATTGTAAATGCAATTGAAAGCATTTGATATTCAAATTTGGATAAATTTCTATTTGTCATAAAATCTGGAACGAAATATCACATGGAAACTTAAATTGTGCAAAAATGCATTAAAATACATATGGCATGATATAAAACTGAAAAAAAAAAAAAAAATCTGTAATTTTGCCTCTACATTAGAGCTGAAAATTTCATTGTTTAAATTTGCATTGATGTATGGATTTTAGGAAGTTTACTGTATTTGATACATGTCAAGTTATTCCTTCTTTTATAGATTTGACATCACAAATACAGAAGAGCTTTTTAAATTGTTGAAAAAGCTACATTTTAAGCTGATCACTCTACTCATTTATCCTACTTGTTTGTTATTGAGTCTGAGTACTGCAAATATTGATGAAAAACTCAGTAGTCCTTATCAGAATGAAAGCATTTGGGAATCATTGAATTTTAAAGTAAGTCTATATATATCTCAATAAGTTGCTAAATGTTTATTACATTTTATTAATAATCAATTTACAATGATGAAAAAATTATATATTTTTCTTTTTTCACCGCAGTAAATTTTATAATTGCAGTTTGTAGTGTCATAACTTCATACCTAACTTTATAGATATAGAAATATCTTTTATATTCATGGGTATAACTAGATCTATTTTGAATGGGGAGGCCCAGGTCTCCAATCTGATAAGTCCGTTTATGTTTGTGTTGGGAAATGTATAATCTATACGTATATTATAAAGAGTTAAAGTTTGTTTGTTTGTAGGGGGATAATCTCTAGAACTAATAAACCAATTTCAAAAGTAATGGTACCAAAATGATAATGTTCAGTCCAAATTAAATCTGTACTAACCCAAAAGGAGTGCAGGAACATGCGATTTTTATGTTGCTGAAGGGCTTAGAAACATGAAATTTGATATATTAATTACTTATAAGATTTAAATGGTCTCTAAGAACATTTAAAAAAAAAAATACAAAATTTAAAAAGTGGTGGAAATGCACAAAAAGTGTTCTGAAAACATTCTAAATTCAAATTTTCAAGCAATTTCAGGGAGTAATGAACTGATTTAATAAATACGGATGTCAAATGATAATGACAGTCCTTACTCCAACTCCAACATAAGCTATATCTTATGTCGGTACCACTACCCTAAATGAGGTGTGGTGTAGGAGTAAAAAATGTTCTAGAAATGAGAGTTTTGTGTTACTGAAGGGCCTAGAACATAAAATTTGGCATGTTAATTATTTATAAGATATAAATTATCTTTAAGAAAATTTCTTTAAAAAATATAAAATGTAAAAGGGTTGAAAATGCTCATAAAAGCATTCTAAAAAACATTGGTGATTTCTATGCAGTCTAAGGAAGTACCAAACCAATTTAATAAATAATTGTGTCAAAATGATGGTGAAAGCCTTTGTTGTTAAGGCTCTATTTTATAACTATGTCACTCACTACCTCTTCAAAGTTACTAAAAAAAAAAAAATTCTAAATTGTGTTTCTTTTTTGGTTACAGAAGGATCTAGAAATATGAAGTTTGGCTTGGTAGTTATTCATAAGATATAAATTATCTCTAAGAACATTTCTTAAAAAAAATCAAAATATAAAATGAGGGAAAAGCATTCTAAAAAACATTTGAAATTATGATTTCTATGCAATCTTAGGAAATATCGAACCGAATTAAAAAAAATTATGGTGTGAAAATAATGATGATAGCCTTTACTGTAAGATACGCTATAGTTTATGTTGGTTGTTAGCAGGGTTGGCACGGTTTAAACCAATTGGTTTTAACCATGGTTTAAACCACGGTTTAAACCAAATGGTTTTTTTCTCAAAAAAACCAATTGGTTTTTTTCTCAAAAAAACCAATTGGTTTTTTTAGAAGAAATCTAATGACATTTTCTTTTTTCTTTAAAATTTACATGTTTCAGATTATTGAACATAAATAATTTCTACTTTTAACACCTTATTTCAGAAATAAGTGTTATATATAGTGGGTTTAAGTCCTTTTTTATGCATAGGATTAAACCAATTGGTTTTTTCTATTAAAAAAAAGCAATTCGTTTTTTAGAAGAAATCTAATGATATTTTCTTTCTTTCATTATAATTTACGAATTTCAGATTATTGGATATAAATAATTTCTACTTTTAACACTTTATTTCAGCAATACGCATTAGATATATTGGGTTTACGTAATTTTTTTTATGCATAGGATTGAAATCAGTACATTGGTGAACATATCTATTGCTCTAAAGAAAAAACTTCAAACGTGTGAATTGATCAAAGATAAAATAGATTCTATATTTAGTAGAAAATATTTTAATTTATTTTAATAATGCAGATTATTTAATGCAATTAATAATGTAACACAATGGTCTTTTAAGTTTTTGTGCAAACTGTAAAAGAAATGTTTCTTTTTGGAGAATTTCTTGAAGAATTAAAAACAAAGACTGGTTGCTAGTTATAGCATTTTAATAATAATTTTTTTCCCTCTGCTATCTGCTGAATCTAATGACTAAATATGTTAACTTCAAATCGTCATTCAGAAAGAAAAAATCCTAAGAAGTATTTGTAATTTATTATTTGAATAATTGTGAAAAAGAATATTTATCATACTTTCATACTACATCCAAATTTCCAAATGTTTATTATTAGTAATCAAAAGATTGTTTATAAAGATTTACAGGGCATCAATGGTTTACTGTGTAGAACAGTTAAAGCTTTCAACTTAAGACTTTTGCTAAAACTGTTTAAATTGAAAAATGAATTTTTTTCAATTTTCAGCATAAATTCACTATAATTATTCAATTTAAATTATTTTAAATGAAGTTACACTGCTTATAAACCAATAATGTCTGTTTTTATTAGTAAATATGTATGTATATGTAATAAGAAAGGATGTTTAAAAAAAACCCGGTTTAAACCAAAAAAACCTGGTTTAAACCAAAAAAAACGGTTTTTTTGGTTTTTTTCAAAAAAACCTGGTTTTTTTCCAACCCTGGTTGTTAGTACCCCAAAGGGGATGCAGCAGCAAAAAAGTTTTAAAAATGTGATTTTTGTGTTATAGAAGGGAGTTGATTCATGAAATTTGGCATGGTATATAATGGTGGCATAAATATATTCCAAGAAACGGTATTTAGCTTGACAGTTATTTTATTACAAATATTCATTACTATTGATTCTATTACTGTAACTGCTTTTAATTAGGATGAGCGAAGCGAATCCTCTACTAGGCCACTCAAATTACAATTTGTCGTACACTTTACAAAAAACTATTCAATATTTTGACTTCAAATTAAACACAAAAATAAAATATGATCTGTAGATTTGCAGAATATAATTTTTTTTTACAGTAAAACGTTAAAAAATATTATTTTAATTAATTTATTTTACATGCATTTCCAATACGGACGCATTTCAGCAAATAAATAAAAAATGAAATGCGTACATTTTATGAAAAAAAAAAATATAAATCATTGAGTAAGTAATTATAGATAGAATCATGATTAATTTAATAAATAAAATATGTTTTCATTATTCAGAAAAATCGTTTGCACAGATGACACTTAAACATTTTAAAAGAATTGTATTATAGATCTTTTTTTTTTTTTGTAAAGTGGCAACAAAAGAATTGTAAACAAATAAAATTAATTGTTAAATTTGTTATATAAATGAAAAATTAAAAGAATTGCGTGAACTTGTTGCCTCGATTAAAGCTCTTTATAAATGTACTAAAGGAAAAGTTGGCCGATTCCGAAATGACAAATGGACTTCAACTATTTCTTACTTTATCATTTGTATCGAAAGTAACGTTTTGTTCTTATTTGTGGACCGAAAAGGGTTTAGTGAACGGGACTTTAGACTTTGTTGCACCTATTAAAGAAAATCACAAGCCACCAGACCAGATATCGCGAATAATCATGGATAAATTTGAATACTGCAGTAATTTAACTTATAAGAATTGGTGCGTACCAATTCCCCCAATAATTGAATTCTGGAAAAATGGAAGCATAAATTGCTTAAGGAAAGAGTTTCTTCTGCAGTTAGCTTTTGCTGTTACAATTCATAAATCCCAAGGTTTAACATTAGATGAAGCAGTTGTAGATATTGAGGATATATAGGCACCAGTTGGCTTAAAAACGTAAGTAACGTTGTCAAGAGTGAAAATTCTTCAAAATTAAGCATTCAATAGAAATTTTCCTTACGAAAAATTCTACAATATCAAAAATTCTCATGCACTAACATGTATAAAAACGAAGAAATTAGAATAAGAAGTTTTACAGTTAAAAATTCATAGTATCTACGAGAGCAGATTTCAAATGTTTTTCCAGAAAATAGGATTTTGAAGAAGTAACTTTCTTCAAGCTCTCTTCAAATATATTATTCTAAAATAGCTATCAAAGATTATTTGATGTTAATTACAAAGATTGTAAACATGCATATTTCAAACAAATTTAAAAAACACCAGTGGCTACTAGAAATTGTAAAAAAATCTTTAAAAGAATTTTTAGTTGAAAATTTAAAAAATATTTTGTAAAAGTTTGCTTCAAAAATATTTTTTAATGCCAGTCTTACATCAGAAATATAAAAAATTCTAGGAAATTGATAGTTATTTGGCTGAACTTACATTTGTAGAATTAAAATGCGCCAAAACGTAAAATAACGTTTTTGTTTAATAAAGATGCAAAAATAATATTAAAAAATATTGTTACTTTCAAATATATGCTTTATAAAATAATGCTTCGCGAATCCAAACAAAGCACGGCTTTTGCTAGTTTAACACAAAGAAAAAATATTTTTTAACTGATCATATGTTATGAGTTCAACTGTTGTAATTTGTTATGAAGATAAATAGTGTTGCAAAAAAGTATTTTAGTAGAAGAGGTTTATTGGAATGAAAAGAAAGGACCTTTTTTTAATAAAAAAATATGACAGGATGGCAGTAATTCCGACTTCGTCGCATTGGTTGCTTTGTTGCATTGCAGAGTAAGTCCGTCAGCCATTTTTGACCCAGTGATGTTTTCTTGGAATTTCAATGTTTAAAAGGGATCAGAAGATGGATATAATTTGGATTTCATATCATTTTTCACTCAGCTAATGCGGTTAGCCATTTTTGATCCGGTAGTGCTTCTTTGAATCTGAATGTTTAAAAGGGATATAGTTCATGGAGTTTGACAGTTTTTTTTCTTTTTTTATTTGATATTAGATATTTTATCGAAAAGGAGACGTGCATTTTTATTATTCTGAGAGTCTCAACAGTGTTTTTTTTAAATTTGAGCTATAAACATTTTTATTTCTGTGATTTTGTTTCATTGTAAATAGAAGAAAGACAATAGCATTGCACTGTTTGTGCAAGCATTTAACTTTAACACGCATGTAACTAATTTGCCCGAAGCTAATTTCTAAGCCGTTAGTTATAGAGATATAGTTCCAGTAGCCAAAATATTTCAAATTTTGTTCTGCATCATATAAAAATTGATTTACGTTAAAATAGCAGTATTTTAAATATTTAAGAAATTTTAAAAAGTACAATGTCTGGATTTTATAAGTTTCTCTATGTTTTAACATTTAAGGCAGTAGAGATTTATTCTTCTACGACCAAAATGTACCGTGTTACAATACTTGCAATTGAATGAATTGTCAGATTTTTAGTCACCTAATATGAAAAACATGTTTTTAGTATTGCATTAATAAATTGCATTTGATTAAAAATGTATAAGGAATATTTTCATGTTCTTGTGTGTTCTTTATGCATATGCATTGATACATATGACAGCAATTAATTCAAGAAAACTTTTATTTTTTACAAATTATGTTATTAAAAGCGTGTTTACTTTTATACAGAGTGTTTCCTCTTAATGTTTACTAGAAGCTAATGGAGAAATTTCACCCTGGAGGAGTATGTTTTCTTTTGTGAATAACAGATAAAATTTATCTTGAAATTCTCAAAAATCCACCCAGAATCGTTAAAATAATTCTAAATAAGTTTTAGTTACTGTTTTTAACAACGCAAAAACATAAACAAAACCATGTGATACAAAAACACAATGTGATTGGTTGTGACATCATTAGCCGCGAAGTCTAAATGCGCGCATACTCTTTCCCTTTGCTTTTCCTATTTTCTTAGATAGTTTATCTTATAGATGTGACAGGTTACTTTTTTCCACTAAAATTTTAATAGCTAGTTTGCCTATTTTGTCAGAGTAATCCGTAGCATGGTCGTAAAGTATCCGCCAGCTGGCTAGTTAGCCCGAGTTCGATTCTACCTGTTGACATTTTCTAAAACAAGGTTGCTAATTCTTCGATTTTTTTTTTCAATTAATATATGTAAAATAATGAAATAGAAAAATATTTATTACTGTCTCTGAAGTTTACTAAATGTGCAATTAATCGGTGACGTATATCAAAAATATTCAGAACAGAATATTAATTTGGAAAAATTTCCTATACAGAGCATAACTTCTTAGCTAGTATTTGCCTTCAAAAGAAAATGTGCAAAAGAAAATTGCCTTCATGTTCTTGTGTGTTCTTTATGCATATGCATTGATACATATGACAGCAATTAATTCAAGAAAACTTTTATTTTTTACAAATTATGTTATTAAAAGCGTGTTTACTTTTATACAGAGTGTTTCCTTTTAATGTTTACTAGAAGCTAATGGAGAAATTTCACCCTGGAGGAGTATGTTTTCTTTTGTGAATAACTGATAAAATTTATCTTGAAATTCTCAAAAATCCACTCAGAATCGTTAAAATAATTCTAAATAAGTTTTAATTACTGTTTTTAACAACGCAAAAACATAAACAAAACCATGCGATACAAAAACGCAACGTGATTGGTTGTGACGTCATTAGCCGCGAAGTCGAAATGCGCGCATACTTTTTCCCTTTGCTTTTCCTATTTGCAACCTTGTTTCATCTGTTTCTATTGGGACTAATAAGTTTTAATTACTGTTTTTAACAATGCAAAAACATAAACAAAACCATGTGATACAAAAACGCAACGTGATTGGTTGTGACGTCATTAGCCGCAAAGTCGAAATGCGTGCATACTTTTTCCCTTTGCTTTTCCTATTTGCAAAAGCAAACCTTGTTTCATCTGTTTCTACAAATTTATTTAACGTTAGCAACTTTAAATTTATAAAAAAGTAAGACTCAACTTATCTTAATGTAAAATACATCATTTACTTTTTATTTTCATTAAAATTTTAATTTGAAAATGTAGATATCGACTGGATTTATGATAGGGTAATTGGACGTTAACCTCCCAAAAATGGATTCTCTTTCCATGTTAGTTTTTTTAGGAAAGAATTCTGATTTCATCGAGGCAGAAAAACGAGAAGTAAAATCTAAAGGATATGTATTTATGTTCTACATTTATTTTTATTTACTGAATAATAATAATAATAATAATGATTAAAATGGAATGAAAGATTAAAAGCTAAAATAACAGTTCGTAATTCTTGATTGTTGTTCTTGAAATGAGTTATTTTCTTATTTCAGTATCTTTTAATTTAAATGAAATTTTAATTATTTTGCAATACTGATAAAGTATATTTCATATACAATAAAATATTGAGAAATAAGACAGACTTTTTATTTATTTAATACTTAATCTATATTTTCTGACTTCTGAGTAAAAATTTTCTCGGTAAACTAAAATCCTTTGTATCCAAACTGAAAAAACGAGACTATAACAATGCCTGAGAAACTCAAGACTGTTACAGTAAAATGTGTCCTATAGGAAGTTTTAAAAAATGTATTTTTATTTTCACCCCCCCCCCTCACACACACACTAAAAAAAGTTCATAATAATTATATGAAAATAATTTTTTGTGTGTGTGTGTGTAATATATAAAGTATTACTTAAAACCTTTATTAAGAACATACTACAAGGAAAAAATAAGTTCAAGCTGAGACAAAAGATTATGATATGGATCATTTACTAACAACTGCACAACTTTTTAATATAACATTGAATAATGAACAGGAAATCAATCTAAATTTTCAGATTTATTCAATTTTCTAATTAACCATCATACAACCAAGTGTGACTTGTTTAAGTTTAAACAATTTAGTTTTCTTAGATAGTTTATCTTATAGTTGTGACAGGTTACTTTTTTCCACTAAAATTTTAATAGCTAGTTTGCCTATTTTGTCCGAGTAATCCGTAGCATGGTCGTAAAGTATCTGCCACCTGGCTAGTTAGCCTGAGTTCGATTCTACCTGTTGACATTTTCTAAAACAAGGTTGCTTTTCTTTGATTTTTTTTTTTCCAATTAATATATGTCAAATAATGAAATAGAAAAATATTTATTATTGACTCTGAAGTTTACTAAATGTGCAATTAATCGGTGACGTATATCAAAAATATTCAGAACAGAATATTAATTTGAAAAAATTTCCTATACAGAGCATAACTTCTTAGCTAGTATTTGCCTTCAAAAGAAAATAAAAGATATAAATAAAAAAATGTATTTATTCTGATTTATTATGTAAGTCTAGCGGACGATTTCTTATAAGAAGTATAATTATATATATATGTATAATAAATTATATGCCATGTGGGATTTAGGGCATTAGAATCTGCCTTAAAAATCCCCCAAACTTTGAATTCTCCAGTGTACTAAAGCTTCTGTACATTAATGTAAAACAAACCTTTTCTTACCTCCACCCCTTCATTTTTTTTCTGGATATGCTACTAATTCAAAAATACTTATTAAAAAGTCTGAATAAGCTTCGCTGAGAATGTATGATTTCAGTGAAAATTTGTTTTCACAAGTAACTGTATTTTTTATGTTTTATGTTAATGTTTATTTTATACATCAAAGATGGATATCAAAATTAGAGGTTTCCAAAAATTGCATTATGATTATTGAATAATGAACATATGTATATGTTTCACACATAAGCTGTCGAAGGAATGCTAAAAAAAGTGCTTATCAGGCGAATTTACTGTACTATTTGTGCAACATGGCACTATACAACATTTAGAACAGACTTTGCTACTCAGTTTTGATTCAGAAAATTTAAAAACATATAAGAAATATGTCAAACACATAAGCCAGCAATGCAGAACTACGGTGTTTACATGGCAAATGACATCACAGCCACTTTCGTCCGCGATGCAGCGTTTTCGCGCCAAGACAAAAACTGCAGTTTTAAAATTCATTTAGTGAATTATTAAAGCTTCAAATTTACATAAAAATAGTATCAATTGTCTTGATTTTTTCTGCTTTTCAATATAAAAGTGAAAAGAAAAATCATGAAATTTCTCCATTTTTAAACTGTTTGTTTTAGAGGTATTGTTCGAGTAACAAATATGTTTCAGATTTTGTTTTGTCATGCATCATTTAAAATTCAATTTACATTGAAATAAATGTTTTTTAATTAATTAAGAAATAAAAGATAAAAGTTTATGGTGATTTACAAAGTTTTTTAGCTTATTTATAACTAAGAAATGTTAAAAAATTTACAATGTCTGCATCGTACAAGTACCATTCAGATAAAGTTTGTCCATGTTCTAACGACTAAAATAGTAAGAATGTTTTTTTCTGTATCTAAAATGTACTCAGTTATGAAACTTAGAATTTTATGAATTTTTGATGCTTTAGTCAATATAAACATAAAACGTGTTTTTAGTGTCAGAAAAGCTGAAAATGTATGAAATTAAAAGTATCATAACTAGGTAACTTTTTTCCTGTAAAAATTAACCAAAAACTTTTTTTAATGATGTGAATTCATCTAAAAAAAAGGCGTCTATATACGTACATCCCAAAATTATTTCAGACATTTTGTTTAAAGACCTTTTAGTTAAAATATCTGTTAACAGTATACAGCCATTAATTATACATTACAAAAATAACAGGTTGTTGGAACATGTAACTTGTGTAAGTGCAGGACGATGTAACATGTTGACCAAAAATAACTATATTTCCCATCTCTAGTATACACCATACATTTCATGCATTAATAATATATATATATATATATATATGTATGTATATATATATATATATTTGTGTGTTTTGACATTAACCGTGCATTTTTTTTTTTTTTTTTTTTTTTTTTTTTTGCATTCATCATTTTTTTCCTACTCACTTCTTAAAAAACGGTGGATTGAGGCTCTACTGTACTACAAAAACTGAAATATCTTGTTTTAAAAGTGGTGTAAAATTGTGCATTCTTTTTAATTAAAAAAAAAAAAAATACTTGAAAATGATTTTAAAATATATTTTCATTTTTTAGGAAGACTCAGAACTCTACTATTGGAAGACATTAAGTTTATCAAAATGCTTTGGTGCTTTGCTTGGATGGATGGTTCTTTGTCCAGATCAAAATTTTAATCTGTTTTTTAATCATATGAGAAACATTTTGCAAAGAAGAATTCCACAGAACTAATTCCATCAAAATTGCAGACAATAAAATTATGATAAAAAACATTTTTCAGTTGTACTTGATTTTGAGTATCTGTTTTATTTTTCATGCTGTTTTTTGTGCCAATTACAAATCTAATTTTATATTTATTCCAGCAGACCTTTTGAGATACTTGCATGTTTAGACTTATGCAAATTTAAAGTATAAAGTAATATCAGACTGGCTTTTTTGTTTTATGTTATTATTTCTGCATAATTAACTGTGTTCAAATATTTCTGCTACACATGTATGGTAATATGTTTTTTGCACTTATTTAAAATCAATCTTCTTCTATCTCATCTAATTTTTGTAAAAAGTGAAACTTTATTCTTCAGTTAAAAAAGCCAGTAATCTCTTTTTTAGGCTACTTTTTGATGTGGAAACAGCACTGAAAACTTGCGATAAGGAACCATAAAAATAATGTTCTGATTTTATGGCAATTTTATGCAAAGTTTTATTATTTTAATTATTACTTTTAATGTACTTTAACCAGCTAGGATCGATTCCACTTTTTTCCAGTTACATAAATTACTATTTATGTTAGAGATTTGCATGGGTAGAAATTTCTGGGCCTCAGTTCGAATGGAAAAAATATTGGCCTGACATGGTCCATTATAAAAGTTAAAATTTTGGCGCATGAGAAAAATTCTGCAGCTCAGAAAAAAGTCAAATTTTGTCCCGAACCCAGCTGGAGTTAATCTCTATAGAGCGTTAACTTTTACTCTTCGAGAAGAGTTTTGACCAAAATAACTTGTCTTTTTTTTCCGTGTTTATAATCTTCATTTATGCAGAAGAGTCATAGGCTGTGATATTTATGTTTTTAATGAACCTCTGTTAGTTATGTGTAAATGTTTCAGTTATCATTAATATTATTAATTTATATTCCATGTAATGGTGACATAAGAATCTAAAAAATGGTGTATGGTAAAAATAAAATGTTGTAAGATGGAATCGCATTGGAAAGAAGAAAATATGTTATAAACAGGTTCTCTTCTTAGCAGGTGTAAATGTATTTATTTTTTCCCTGCATATTATTACAGTCAAACCTCGTTAACAAGAACCTCAAGGGGAATTGAATTTTGTTCATATTATCCGTAGTTCATGTTAACATTAGAAAAAAAATATTTTTTAATGTTCATTTATATTCAATAAATATTCGTTTTGATTAACAATTAAACCAATTTTTTTAATAATAATGACATTTATTATGATATTTATATACTATGCTTCTTTTTAATTTTTATTTCGTACCAAACAGTTAATTTACAATAAGCTTAAATGCAATGATAAAGAATACAGGGACAAATGTGCATTTCACATAGTGTCTAATGGGAGAAAACTTTGTCTGACTTATTTCTATTTGAATTCTACTTTGAACTGACACTTATTTCTATTTTAATAATTAGATTAATAGTTATATATATATATATTATCCATTAATAGGAAACTGTTAAAAGTGATTATGTAAATAAAACATGAATGCTATAAATTGTAGTTTTTAGAGCATAAAAGGTAAAGTATGTCCAATCAATTTCAATAGATTTATATCAAATAATGAATCATTCATTTGTAACTAAATTACGAGAAATTAATTCTATTCACACTCAAAAGCTAAATAATAACAAAAAAATAATTAGATCCTTACTTTATTTATTATAACTTATAGATGCCAGAAAAAAATCAAAATTACATCCTAAAAAAAATAGATTATTTGTGATTGTTTTCTGCTTTTATCAACAATTCTTTTGCAGAAATCTTCTAGTTTATTTACAACATCCAGGTATTCTCTAGAATTTTCTATTTGCATCACAAATCTTCATACAATTTTTAATACATAATGCATCAGTACTGGATATATTGTTGTATTCTGAGCAGTCACTGCTATCATCTTCCTCTTCTGTTTCAGAAGAATAGTGTAAATTATCGGCAGTGATTTTAGCAGACATAATTTCCTTAACTATTTCTTCATCCGTAACTGTGTCGGATGTCATTATTTCATTGCATGGAGGAATGAGATAGGTGGAGGTGAAGTAAGCCTCAAAAAAGGTTTGCAATATGAAACCATTTAGCTCTCAAATTTTAATGTTCCAAACAAAAAGACGTAAAAGGGATTTTGTATTATAAGACAAATTGAAAGAAATGATTTACAACAAAAGCATATTTTAAGAAGAAAATAGCAAATTTTTAAAATGGTCTTTGTTCTATAATTATCTATTAAAATAAATGTTGACTTTTAAAATAAAAAAAATTGGAAAATTAGCAATAATTAAATGTCAAATCGAAATTAAATAAGATATTGAAAACATTTGATACGAACTAAAAATTGTATTACTAAAAGTTTCCTAATTTAATGTAATTTTAAATACTTTATAACGTAGATGAAAAATATTTATGACTTAATAATTGCATGTAAATAAATATAATGATGAAAACATTCTTTTAAAATCATGTATGAAAACTTAAGTAATAAATATTAATCTAAAATATCAATTTCTGACTGCAGAAGATTTTAAGATACTAACAAAAGAATGTTATATTTTCAAGCAAAATGTTAAAAGAATTTTCTATATTGATATTTAAAACACATATGATAAAATAATTGATAAATTCTTACCGGTGAAGCGATAAATTAGTTTTTTTTTTAAAAAGAGAGAAACAAAATACGGGTTTAAACCTGTTTCAATTGATAGGCGTATCAAAGCACGTGGTTTTGTTGGTACTTAATTGTACTTAATGTAGGGTTACTTTTTTAGCATCACTCCCAGATATAATACTTCCACTCCACCTATCTCATTCCTCCATGATTTCATCGTCCATTGTTACATAATCCTCAAATGTGACATTTTCTGGAAGTATGCTGCATGTTTTTGCTTTTGAGGAATCAAATTTCATCGTTTCTTCTGTTTGTGAAGGAGTTTCTGTGGAAGAAAATCCAGCTTTTTGGAAACAATTTTGGATAGTAGTGGCAGAAACTTCTTTCCAGGCAGATCAGAGTACATTTAATGCATCCAACAAGTTTATAGAAAAGGATATTCCTTGATCGAAACAAGAAACTGTTTGTAGCAGAATTTCTCTTCTATTGTATGCTTTTATGCATTTAATTGTCCCTTGATCACATGGTTGTATTTGCAGGTAAAAACTCAATATGGATCGCTTTGAGTCCGGAAACGGCACAATGAGCACTGCAATTATCTAAAATTAAACAAATATTTCTGCCATTGCTTTCAAATTTTCTGTCGAGTTTTTTGACCCACTTCTAGAAGAACTATCCACGCCTTTTTGCTCGCCTCGTACATCATTCGTAATGTTTTCATACCATTAACCACTTAACCGGCGAAGGGTATGGGGAAATAGTGCTTTTACCCCCGACTTATCTCGGGGCAGACGGTTAAGTGGTTAAAACAGCGACGTTTTACAGCCTTGCCAATGATTATCAATAGTAATTTTTCCATACCAGTCATGTTAGAAGCAATTAACAAGGTTAATCTTTCTTTTCTGCATTTTCCACCTGAACATTTCATATTTTTTATTGTTGAAGTTCGCGAAGGAAGTGCTTTCCAGAATAAGGATGTCTCGTCGGCATTTAAAATATCTTTTTCAGCATGTTGCTTAAAATTCATTGAACTTTATCGATTACAAAATCATTCGCTATTTCATCATTTACTGCAGCCACTTCCCCATAAATTTTCTTGCAAACTATTCCGTGTATATCCTTAAATCGTTGAAGCCATTCTGATGAGCCTAAAAAATCTCTCACATAAAGAATCGGCGAAAAAATTAGTCTTTTTCTAGAAAATCGCACCAGTAATGGGAAGATTCAAGCTTCTTGCTTCATTCATCCATTTGATTAAGATTGTTTCAACTTCTTCATTATTGGCAACTCTTATTCTTTTTCGACTGGTTCAAACTTGTTTAGTACATAAGCTACTTCAGTTTTGTCTCTACCTTTTAAAATCATCGATATCTGAACTTTTAGCTATTCCATATTTCTTAGCAATATCAGATTTATTTAAATTTCTTGAACCTTCCTGTCATGTAATATATCGAGCTTAGTTTGCAAACTTAAGTATTACTGAACTTTGCGACTCATTTTGAGCAACTATACTGTATTTGTGAATGTCCTTATGAATTCATACGGATGAAAAAAAAAAAAAAAAAAAAAAGACTGAATACATGAACTTTCATATGGAAGTTGCAACACCAAACTGTAAATTTTCTATGTTTGAATACAGAAACAATGTATAAAAATACTCCTTTTAAATAGTAACTATCTCTAGTCCTGGTGACATGTAGTTGAGACAGGTATTCTACTTTCCATGTGGGATATTTCATAAATTTCTTTCTCTTTCGAGCAGACAGGAGGCACCATGTCACGTGACCTACTAGATAATTGATATTAAAAACATTTTTTCTTATTCTTTTAGTTATATTATGTAATGTAAAACTTGAACGCAGTAATAGACTGCATTATTTCTAGATCTTTCAAAAGTGGTAGAAATTAAAATATATTGTTTTAATTTTTGAAAAGGAAAGAATTGCTGGAATATTAACTGTATTTAGAATTATAAGTTCTAGCCAGAAAAGCAACTAAATATGTTCATCTATTAAATTTTTTTAATATGAAAATATTAAATATAGGATCGTGACTTCTTGAAACTTGTTCTCCCACTAATTTTTATCAATTGTGACATAGCATGAAAATTCGTGGAATACCTAAATATTTTCATTAGTCCAAAAGTGGGAACATTCAAATGGCAATAGCACCTTTTCATGAAGTTCTAAAGAACATCCCAAAACTCATTGTTCCCTAGGGAAAGAAAAAAAAGAGGCTTTCATATTTTTCTCGGAATTTCATCCATGTTAACCATCAAAATCTCTCATGGGACATTGAGAATTGTTTATATTAAGCGAATTTTCATGTTAAAAGGAGAACAAACATTGGAATCCCTATTCATTTTGATGGGGAGAGTGGGAACTGTTCATGTTAAAAGAAATTCACAGTCAGTATGTTCACGTTAACGGGGTTCGAGTGTATATTCATTTTGCATTGATAAACAGTTTCAAAGAAACTTTCAATTTTCAATTTAAAAGAAGATTCTATCATAGGCAGGTTCTTTTTTTCATGCATGTAATTCCATTTTAATAAGCCTACAAATCTATGATTCTTTAAAAAGAGTAAATTTTAATGTTTAGTTGTAGAATAATGGCGATTTAAAAGTATATGCCTTTTTTGAAAATTTTTTTGAACCAAGTCAAATGTTACTGATTTTTGAACACACTTGGCCACATTGAGAAAATTACTTTCATGCAGGATGACTCAACCAGGACTAAATATTTGGTCTGTGAAGACTAGAAAGAATGAAATCAGTCTCCGCTTCATAAAGAAAAAAATATAATCTGGGAATGGCCTGGCAAGACCCGAATGCCATTAATGAAAATTGGCCTGAACTGGGGTCGTGCAGATCAGTTTATGTCCTTGATAGGAATATAACATCATTTATAGTCACAGATAAATATATATCTTAGAGCATTATTTAAATTTATTTATTTATTATCTTTAAATAACAGTGATGGAAAATAAACCCTTTGCAAAGCTAAGCAATTGTTTTTATTTAATTATATCTAAAGCCTACATTTTGTGTGGTTTCAGTAAATTTTGTTTTGAGTAATTTTAATAACTAAACGAAATCTCAATAATTTTACATAAAAAAGAATATTTTTATATAAGACATGGACAAAATAGAAAAGAAATAGAGAAATAGAAAAGCTGTTATGGTTGTTATATTTGTTCAGACATGAACAAATGTGTCAATACCAGGGTTGGCAAGTTTCTGCCGGGGTGGTTAAAACCGGCATGGCAGAAACTAGTTTCTGTTAGTAAGTGGCAAAAACTGGCAGAAACTAAGAAATAATACTAATAAGAATTTTAAGCTGCAACGACTCATAATTCACCTATGTATTTAATGTATAAAGAATTTAGTTAAATTAAAATAAAGATTATAAATGTTATTTAATGTAGCAAAAAGTATCAAAAGGATCATATAAATATACTTTGTTTATATAATTTTCTGTCACTTGAATACAGAAATTTTCATAGCAGTAATCTGATGATGCACAAGTTAGACTATTGATATTATTATTTACGGTTGAATTTCAATTTAAAAGTTATAAAAAAAAGAAATGTACAAAAAATTCTATGTTATTTTAACATCATTTTGAGTATTTTTAAATAAATAATACACTGCAAAACCTTAAAAGTTATCTACTAGTACATACAAAGAGATTGTTCTTATTTAAAATATATAATTAAATAATTGTAGCACAAAAATAACAAAAAAAAAAAAAAAAAACTTAATGAAATATCTTGTACACTTATTTTACAATATTGAAAAAACAAATTCACTTTTGTTAAAAAAGTAACTAAGAGCATTCTATAATGTATATTATTAATTTTGCTAACTCTTCTTAACCTAGACTGTTTTTTATAATTTGTTCTGAATGAAAGAAAAGTTCAAAAATATTCATTCAAGACCAGCATTACTTGCTGGTAATGTCATTATTGAGGATGTAAAATTTGAAAAATGTTCATTTTCACTGGTATTTGTTTTTAAAAGCAATCACCCACAGAAAACATAACATTTTCTAGGACTTCCTTGGGGAAATATGTTTCTGAGAAAGGAGTTTATTTTGCTATGGGGTTATTATATATGACACAAAATTTAGATAAATATCAAAAAGCAATTTTCTTGCCCTTTCTTTATGCTCAAATGTCAATTTTGATCCCATATACTTAAGATGAATTAAATAAGCTAGCACTGCATTAAATGAGATTTGAATCTTGCATTTGGGAGTTTCCATAATATTTCCATCATTAAGTAAAGTTAAGCAAATTTTATGAGCAGCTGCAATAGAACAGTCAAGTTTTTTACTTTTATCTAAAGCAACAGGAATAGATTTTAACATTTGTAACAAGTATTTAACTCTTTATAAATCATGATATTTATTTACAATTTTAACAACTGCTATGTCCTTCATATAATTTTCATCATTTTCAATTATCTGCAAATAATATGGATCATTCTTCTGGAAAGATTCAAAACTATCAAATTCTAATTTATTTTTTTAAATTAAAACTATTTCTAATATTTTATATATTATTTATTCTGAATAAAAAAAATATAAGAGCAATTTAATGTCACTAAATAATCTCAGATTATGTCATAAAATGAGTATGATATCAATATATCATATATCATTGAATATGACGATGTTAGGTAACAAATTGATAAACTTATCTTTTCCTCTATTAAAAAAAGAATCCTTTCTTTTAAAGTAACTAAAAAAATCATAATCACAACAGGATCTACATTACAGTTGAAGTTATAAATATATCGCCCCTTTTCTCATTTTAGTAATACTTAAACCAATCCCTTAATGTAACGGTCACCGAAATCCCAGCACATGTATTTCACTTTGTCCATACCTTATATGGTCATAGAAAACCGAATGTGGTTTTCTTATTCCAGCTGCTCTACAATAAAAATGCTGCATAAGATGTTTTGCGCGTCGTACATATTCCAATATATCTCCTTCTCATGATACCGCTCCTTATATGGTATACATTCGCAAATGTTAGACCGCTTCATGAGCCCCAAAGCCTATCCCACAAAATTCCTTTGCTTTTTCAAATTCCAATATCAAGGTTTAAACTCTTTTTTTCGCCAATTAGCGATTATCTTGTTAATAGGCTAAGTACAAAAATCTCTCTCTCAGAAGAAAAATATTGCACGTATATTTTGGCCAAATATCATATACATGCCAAACATTGTAACCTTTGGCGATATCTGACAACTGATGTTATCTTGGTTCTGACTAAAAGAACGGCCACTTTCACTTCTTCTCTTGGCCTGGCCCTGCTGTAACTACCAATAATTACGTTGAGCGTCCTACTCTCTCGAAAGGGTGAAAATAAAACTTTACTTTAAAGAACCTGGCTGCATATTTATCTTTTTATCGATCTACTTTTCACGGCATTAATGATAACTTGTAATAGTCGATATTAAATCTGCAAGATACCGTAATTACCCAAGACATTTTCATTACAAACTTTGGTGCCGTGACCAGGATTTGTGCTCAATTTTGAATTTGTGCTCAAGCGAAATTTTATTACATCAATAATGCCACAACACTTAGATTTATGTTTTGTTATTATTATTGTTATTGTTTTATTTGGATACATGATTATTTAAATAACATTTTTTTGTTCAGAGCATTTCAAAAAAAAAAAAAATAGTAATAATGCTTTTTAATACTTATTTGATTAAACTTTATCTTACGGTATTAAAACATCTCAATTATAATCCTGTATCCAAGCATTAATAAGATACCCTTTATATTTTTATTATGCATACATACATTTTCTTACTCTTTAATCTACAAAAAAGGTGATTTTTTTCATAAAATTTTTTTTGATACAAAGTAAGTAATTTTCAATGTGATATTTTGTTCAGAGTCATGAGAGAACAAATAGATGTTTTCAGTAATAGATAAAAAAAAATATAAGAGTAAGACATTTCTAATACTATCTCATTTACGAGCTAGATATTTTTAACTAAGTGCTTTAACAATTTTTATTATGGTATCTATTTTTATTATTTAAGTGATATTTTGTGTTTTTATTATTATTTTATTTGACTTTAAATGATTGTGAGTACCTTTGAAATCTTTAGAATTTAGTCAAAGGAATACGTGTGCAATTAAATAGTAGCCCTACACCTACCAATTAACATTTACAAATAGTTTTAAACCTTTTTTTTAGTATTTGTTGCATTAGATCAGCTACATATTTAACTGATATGGCTAATTCTAAGATTACTTTCAAAACCATCACTTTTGATGGCGATGCTAATTTGGTTGACTTTTTCTTCAACCAAATCAAAACATTAGCCAAAGCACACGGATGGAAGGATCAGGACACCATCCAGTTTCTAGGTAGTAAGTTATCCGGACCTGCGCTTACTTTCTTTACTCAGAACCCATCTATTTATAAAGCTGACAAATTAAAATTTGTAGAAAAAGAATTCAAAAAATTCTTTGCCCCCCCTAGTAAAACAACAGCGCTCGTAGAATTTAACAATTTAATAATGCTACCTCAAGAAACGATTAGAAACCTTGCACACCGAATAAATATTCTAACTTCTCGAGTACATGATAACATAAAAGATAAAGAAGCCTTAGACAACATTAAATACACAAAACTAATCTCGTGCATCCCACCTCCACTGAGAATTAAATTGCAAGAGGAAAACATTCTTGATTATGACACTGCTGTTGATAGGGCACAAATGTTGCAGGATATAATGCAAAATGAGAATGTGCTACAAACATGTAACACAACAAATCCTGTAGCAGACTCTATTGCTAATCAGTTAAAAATTTTAACTGAAAGAGTCAATGCATTAACACTAACAAGCATTCCAAATGAACAAAACATAGACGCAATTCACAGTATAACCCCACAAAATTCAAAACAGCGTGAACAATATGCGAACAAGGACTTTAAAAGGAAGCATACGGTTTCACCTAAACATAACACACGTAAAAATAAATCTACATCACCACCCGCTTGCCAGCTATGTGCGAAGCGTGGCCACACAGCAAAACATTGTTTTAAATGGCGTAGAGCAAATTCAAATAGAAATAAACATAGTTATAAATACGACAATAACTATAGAAGGAATGATAACAGAAATGGTAATTTAAACTACTAATGAGATGTACTTCAGCTGATGGCTTTACATCTCAAAAGAAGTCTAACACATCAGCAACTTCAGACGAATTTCCATGGACTCATGACCCAACACTGCCTACACTCTGTCCAGACAGAAGGGTTAAATCCGTTGCTTCGCAAACAAAATGTGAAGTTAAATGGTCCAAAAATTCTGCATCACAAACAGTCGAAAACAATAATGAAGTAGCTTCACAAACTGTTAACATATGTGATGACAAAGTTGCAGTTATTTGCAATGTAAATAATTCATCCCCAACACTCCCCCTCATAAAGGCCTCCATTGCAAGACATAAAACTAACTTTTTGCTCGATACTGGTTCATCCATTTCAATTATATCACAAGATTTGTTTGAAAAAATTAAAGACAAACTAAAATATAAAAGATTAGGAACAGGCGTCACTATTAAAACAGTTAATTCAGATGTTCAGTTCACTGCATGCATTAAAACTTCTATTCGCATACACCAAAAGTCATTCTCGCATAATTTCTACATTGTTGACATATCGAATTCCGCTAACTTCCAGGGAATTTTAGGCTTTGATTTTATTCACAAAAATAGAATTGTGATAGATATTCATAAGAATAAAATGTCAACAAATGAATTTAGCATACCACTACTTGATTCTGCCTTATGTGAGAATGAAACACATCATCTTGAAACACATGAAATACATCAATCGGAAAAATTCCCAAAAGAAATTCGATTGGAGAATAAACTTAAACTAGAACCACAGGAAAAGAGGTGGATCTCCATAAAAACTGATTCAATTGACCCAAGAAAACATTACTATTTTCAATGTGAAACAAAAAAGAATATAATTTCTTACGATAGTATTGTAGGTGGTCAAAGTTATGAATCAGACATGGAAGGAACTCAAAACACAACTAGATCCCCACAAAAATTCCAGTTTTATGTTTTTATACAAAATTCATCTACTAAACCTGTACACATAAACAAAAATGAACGAATAGGAACTTTATTTGAAACAATGGACATTATGGACCCGTCACAAAACACAAATTTTCATCAAATTATGAATTCATGTGAAAATGTTTCGAATTTTAATCTTAAATCTCAGGATAACTTAAAGGATTACATTTGTAATTATATTCAGGCATCAAATGAAACATTAAATCAACGTAAAGAAGAACTAAAAATTAGTGACTTTAATTTAAATCATTTACAGGAAGAGAATGCAAAAAGGTTAGGAAAATTATTGCTTGATAATTATGCATCATTTTCCAAATCCATAAAAACACTAGGCCACACAGACAAGGTAGTCCCAAATTTAAAGTTTATAAATGACTATCCCATAAAAACATTACCATTTCCCCTCCCACAATCATTACATAACGAAATGAAAGAGCAAATTCATCAACTTCTTGAAGCAGATATTATAGAACGAAATTGTTCTGAGTGGGCATGTCCCATTTTGCTTGTAAAAAAGAAGACTGATCAGTCTGGAAAACAGAAATACAGACTCGCTCTAGACTTACGTATGTTAAATTCCGTGTTACAAGGCTCATCATACCCCCTACCAAAAATACAAACCATAATTTCAAATTTATCCGCATACAAATTTTTCACTTCATTAGACTTCAAAATGGCGTATCATCAAATAGACCTTCCGGAACAATTTCAAGACCCACTAACCTTTACATGTATCTATGGGACTTTTAAATATAAACGCCTAGTATTTGGTCTAAAGTCATCAAGTGGATTCTTCCAACATTTAATGGATTCTTTAATTGATGAATTGCAAATTGATGGAGTATATTCATATCAAGATGATCTAATATTTGGGTCAAACTCATTTGAGGAAACTTGTTCAAAGTTAGATAAAATACTTAAAATCTTAACTAAGTATAATTTAACATTGACTCCAAACAAATGTACATTTCATACATCAGCAGTTGACTACTTAGGGTTCCATATTGAAAACCACTCTATTGCACCGATTCAGGCAAACATTGTTAAAATTAACTCGTTTCCCACACCAAAAACTAAGAGACAATTAAAAAAATTTATTGGTTTAGTAACATTTTATAAATCATTGGTGCCATCATTTTCGGAAATTATTCAACCTCTCATTGATTTGACTACTCCTAAAGCTACATTTAAATGGACACAAAAACACCAAGAATTATTCAAAAAAATGCAACAAGTGTTCTTTAGTTCACCTATGGTTCGCTTACCAGATTGGTCAAAAACCTTTTACGTTAACACTGACGCATCTAAGGTAGCGATAGCTGGTGCATTATTACAGGAACATGAAGGACAATTACTTCCTATTGCATATTTTTCTAAATCTCTTAAACATGCAGAAAAACGTTACCCAGCTTTAAAACTTGAATTAATGGCCATTTATAAATCAGTAATCGCATTTAAGTACTATTTATACAACAGGAAATTTGTAATTTTGTCAGATAGTGCTCCCTTAAAAAAATACAAGAATACATGTAACCCTGCGGATTTAACTACACGTTGGTTAACTGAACTTTCTGAATACACCTTTTCCTTCGAACATGTACCGGGATCATCCAATGTACTTGCTGATTATCTATCAAGGTGTACATTTGAAAACAATACCCAAGATCTTAAATCAAATCCTGAACTCCTTAATGACCCTCATGCTTTACCAATTGTAGATAATGATATTTCGTACAATATCGAAGAATCCATTAACAACAAACCCAACTCAGTAAATTATTTAATTTCAGGCAGAGATACAAACAAGGATCCATTACTTGAAATATCAAACGACACATTTGTCAGTGAGCAAAGAAAGGACCCAAATTTGGCCGAAGTTTACAATGAGATTTTAAGAAATGGATCATCAAAAAAATTTCCGATGTACTTCATACATCCTGACAGTAAGGTGCTCATGACAAAAAAAGAAAACGTATATAATAACACATTTTCGTACCATATTATTGTACCAGACTCACTTAAGGCTAAAGTTTTAACAATTTGTCATCTGTCACACTTTGGGTTAACTAAAACATATGCATTTGTAATAGCTAGATATTTTTGGAAAGGAATGTATACCGACACGTTAAATTTTGTAGCATCTTGTACTAAATGTATTCAAACAAAACATCACATAACACCACCTGCTCCACTTCAGCCCACTTACACACCAACCCACCCAGGACATACCATTGGGATTGACTTACTAGGACCATTTAAAAACGGACAATCAGTTTTAACGGTAACAGATCATTTTTCACGGCACCTCGAACTATTTGCTTTGCATACAACAACAACTGACAAAATTGCTAAATGTTTATTTGATTACATAACTACCTTTGGCAGACCTGCCACTATTCTCAGCGATTTAGGTAAGCAACTGACTTCTGACATGTACAACAGATTCAACGATACATTGGGCATAAAAATACTCCATTCATCAGTAGGTCACCCCCAAAGTAATGCAATTTCAGAGAGAGTAAATAAATCAATAAAATATTCAATTACCACTTTACTTGAAGAAGGCCATTCTTTTGAAAATGCACTACGTATACATAAATCACTATACAATGGTTCCACACATTCTTCCACTAAATATTCCCCCAACTTATTACACTTTGGAAGAGAACTATCTTTATTATTTGATACTTTTGATCAAACTATTAAACAGCCAATCCTTGATAAGGGGATAGAAACTTACCAGTTGCTAAATGATTTGAATTCAATTTACAAAAAAGCATACACTAACATCAAAAATTCACAAGAAAAGAGAAATCAACACTTCCAGAAACGAGCGAAACTAAGAGTAATCTTAGAAAAGGATATAGTGTACCTCAAATCCGTTGATAAGTTTAAACCAAAATACACCGGACCTTTTATTGTGGTACATAAATATTCGCCAGTTTCTGTTTCCATTAAGCGTTTACACTCACCCGATGAATCGGCATTCAGAGTACACATTGACAGGCTAATTATAGCCCCCCCTAGAAATGATCATTTATTTGTGCGTCATGAGGAAAATATAAGTCACCCAGGAAATAGCTCCATAAAATACAACCTAAGATCTCGTTTTTAACACAGCCCATCACAATATTAGGTTAACATAGATTTACAGTAAATGCAGTACATCACAATGATATGCATGTTGTGTTCGAGTTTCCTTTGAGGGAGTTCATGGCTGGTCCAGGTTCTCCATCACAGGGGGCTTCCACATAACAGATATGTCTCTTAATTGCTGGGTTGTCGCCAATATTTTTACTTTTCCCTTTCAGTAGTTTTATTGTTCATACATAATAATAATAATAGTAATAATAAAAATAACATATCACATTGCACATACATTAAATTTTAGTCATATCAAACATAATCATGATGCACAATAAATCTCTAACCGATTATGACAAAGCTGTTTCTCACTACTCTAGGATTGACATTCCCTTTCAGATATATATATACCATATGTATCAGAGTTTTATTTTTTTATTTTTAATTATGCCCCTTCGAAGTGAAGGCCCGTTCAAAAGTCGCCCAAAGGACCTGTAACTTCATTGTGGTGAGAAACGAAATTTCGGATTGGTGCAGTTCACACCAATTTTACTTAAACTCCCTGTTTTTCTATGTAATGCGACGTGCGCTCCTCTGAGAAAGCAAAAGATTTCGGGAGGAGCAGAGGGTCCATGTAATGTGGGCTCTCGCCAATATTCCCACTTCCCATAGGGCTAGGCCATAAGCCGATGCCATCACCTTGTCATTTGACAAGATTTAGGGCAGCACCTTTTTATGGATCGCGTGTCGCTTTCCTTTTTTTTTGCTTGTCCTGTGTGGATACACGAATTTTTGTTTTTTTTTCTTATTTTTTTTAAACATACTCATTTGTCACAAAATACACTTCATCCATAACATTTCATTATTTTTTATATTATTATGATACACTTACATGGTTGCAACCTCCATTTCATATTTTTAACCTCCATTTCATATTTTTAACCTCCATTTCATATTTTTAACCTCCATTTCATATTTTAACCTCCATTTCGTATTTTAACCTCCATTTCATATTTTTAACCTCCATTTCATATTTTTAACCTACATTTCATATTTTTACTATCTATTTCGTATTCTTTTAGTATAGATTTTCATATTTGTACCACATAATTCATACTTTTATTATATACTTCATATTCTTCATATTTTATTCAAGATTTCATTTTATCCATAACCTATGTTTTTATATTATTCGTGACCTATAGATAACATTCTTCATAAACATATATATTATAAACAATTGATGGTACGAACTTCATGACTATTTTACATATTAAACATCTTCCTTGCATTTGGCGCCTTATCTTTGATTAAAAAAAAAGATAACCTTTATAAAGGAACAATATATGGTATACCTAGAAAAAAAAAACAGGAAGAATGTCTTGTTGTGTGCAAAGTGCTAGAAAAAGCACAAATAAGGCCTGAACTCTAAGCAATAAAAGGCCAATGTGTTCCGGAACGACAACAACATCAAAATAAATGAACATTAAAAAAAAAATAAAAATAAAAGAGAGAGTCTCTGAAGATATATAAGCATATGTCGACATAATGTATAACTGCATAAATTCAAATATATGTAATCAATTCATTATATTTAACCAGCATAATTCTACACTTTTGTATGTAATTCTGAGAGAGACATTTTCGTACCGGGTCCAAAATTTTTTCAAACCCAAACCAGCGGGGGAGATATATGATATCAATATATCATATATCATTGAATATGACGATGTTAGGTAACAAATTGATAAACTTATCTTTTCCTCTATTAAAAAAAGAATCCTTTCTTTTAAAGTAACTAAAAAAATCATAATCACAACAGGATCTACATTACAGTTGAAGTTATAAATATATCGCCCCTTTTCTCATTTTAGTAATACTTAAACCAATCCCTTAATGTAACGGTCACCGAAATCCCAGCACATGTATTTCACTTTGTCCATACCTTATATGGTCATAGAAAACCGAATGTGGTTTTCTTATTCCAGCTGCTCTACAATAAAAATGCTGCATAAGATGTTTTGCGCGTCGTACATATTCCAATATATCTCCTTCTCATGATACCGCTCCTTATATGGTATACATTCGCAAATGTTAGACCGCTTCATGAGCCCCAAAGCCTATCCCACAAAATTCCTTTGCTTTTTCAAATTCCAATATCAAGGTTTAAACTCTTTTTTTCGCCAATTAGCGATTATCTTGTTAATAGGCTAAGTACAAAAATCTCTCTCTCAGAAGAAAAATATTGCACGTATATTTTGGCCAAATATCATATACATGCCAAACATTGTAACCTTTGGCGATATCTGACAACTGATGTTATCTTGGTTCTGACTAAAAGAACGGCCACTTTCACTTCTTCTCTTGGCCTGGCCCTGCTGTAACTACCAATAATTACGTTGAGCGTCCTACTCTCTCGAAAGGGTGAAAATAAAACTTTACTTTAAAGAACCTGGCTGCATATTTATCTTTTTATCGATCTACTTTTCACGGCATTAATGATAACTTGTAATAGTCGATATTAAATCTGCAAGATACCGTAATTACCCAAGACATTTTCATTACAATGAGTTTATGCCAGTTGTTGCCAGTTTCTGCCGGTAAAAACCGGTTATAACCACTTTTTGCCACTGGCACGACAGAAACTATTTTCTGCCGGCAAAAACCCAACCCTGGTCAATACACATTACTGCTTGTTGGTTTAAAAACCACAATTTCAATACTACTTCTTGCCAGTCTCTGAAACTTGTTCCTAGCGTAAGTAAATTAAATATTTTTACATCAATACCATGCATCAAACTCAAATCAGTGGCATAGCTAGGGGAAGGGGAGGGGAGGAGCCCCCTGAGAGAGATTTAAACCAAAATTATTTTACATATTTTGATAATAAATAAGAATTTTTGATTTTTTTAAAAGATGCATGTGTGTGAATGTTTCTTAATTAAGATATTTTGTTACATGTAAATATTGGGGGGGGGGGGGAACTTTTTAAAATGTTTCTAGGGATGTCTCATCATATTTGGTACCCAAGATAATTATGTACCTGAACTGAGATGCAAAAAGAAATAGGGGGTGCCAAAATTGAGAGGTTTAAATCGAAATTATTTCACATCTTGACAATAAATAGGAATAATTTTTTTATTTTTTTAAATGTGTGTGAATGTTTTCTTTAGTAAGATATTTTGTTACATCAAAATAAGGAAGAATGGAAAAGCTTCTGTAAATATTTCTAGAAATGACTCAAGACATTGGTACCTAAGATAATTGTTTCTTGAATTAGGGTGCAAAAAAATTAATTATGGGGCGCCAAATTGAGAGAAAATTTAATATGTGAGAGAGTGTGTGTGTGAATGTTTTCTTTAGTAAGATAATACTTTATATCCAAATAAAGAAGAAAGAAAAAGATTCTGTAAATGTTTTAGAAAAATTCAATATATTTGGTATCTAGAATAATTATGTACCTCAAGTAAAGCACAAAAAGATTAAATAAGGCGTGTCAAATTGGGAAGAGTTTTTAACCAGAATTATTTCAGATATTTTGGTAGTAAATAAGAATTGTTGACCTTTTCTTTTTGTCCATGTGTGAATGTTTTGAAGAAATTCAGTGAAGGGTGGTGGTGGGGGGGATCCATAATTGTTAATCGCTGATGGAGGTTTGACTATTTAATTTCTTTTTCATAAATAAAATGGCCTGTTTACGACTTCAAAGGGCATTTATGTTATCAAAAGAACATTTTTCACATTAGTTGACCAGCCCATCAATTTTTCCAAGTGAACCGTGAAAGATTAAAAACATTAAAATTATACATATAATATATGTATATATATGTATTATATATATATACAATTTAATTCTTCGTTTTGGTTTATTGTTTTATTGATAAAATTCATTGGTGAATCTTGTCTACTTTTAATGGTATTATATATATATATGTGTGTGTGAATCCCTCAAAATGAACCCATATGATAGGATAGGCAGAGTTGTTTGATTTAAATCAAATGATGTTTCTTTTAAATCTTTAATTTTTTTTTTTTTTTTTTTTTTTTTTTTTTTCACGTTGACATTTACAGACTAAATAAAAATCAAATTCCTCATTTATATTACAAGAAATGTCATCATTCATGGTCAGATTAAAAATTATCTTTTAATAATGTTAAACTTTTATGAACTAACAATATATTATTTTATTAAAATATAATCTATTAATTAAAAATATTATCTATTCAGAGTGCATTTCCAAAAAATACTAATAAATGTTCTCATTTTTATTTATTTTTTGAAATGATTAAATTTTTATAAGTTTGATGCTTCAGCTAAATTTAAATCTATTTAATATAATATTACTTTGAGTGGAGAGTTACTTCCTCTGGTTACATATAATTCACAAATTTGTTTTATGCTTAGTTATTTAGACCTGCAAACTACTGTCTGTATCCAACAAATTGAAGATTGATATACTGATCAAATAATATGATTAGTACCTGGACTAATATTTCAACTGTTCATCTAACATAGAAATCCAGAATTTTAATTTCTTCTTTCTTCTATAATAGAGATTCTTTTGACATTTAACCCATTCTCCCCTTTCCCACTTCCTTTCCTATAACTGATTGCTTGCTATGATGGAAAATATAAGAAATATTATACTTTATTCATGGGTCTTCCCAAGATTTACGAGCCCCACCACCACTGTACGAGCTGTTCACAATTTTTGTAAAATTGTGAACATTTTTTAATTGAAAAATCTTATTTTCTGAATGTGAATCTATATTATAGTTTTTAACAAGATGGTTTATAAAATATAAAAAAGATATGTAATAGGTATTTTGCTATTTCAGCTGTTTTTTTAAATTTGATTTTAAAATGATTAATTTGTGAAATTTCAATTTGGAAGCAATTATGCAAGGTCTCTTACATAACACAAATTTTACCTATACAGATTTTTGTTTTTTATAGCTAAGCAATCATTTCTAGGGCAAATAAGCGTGATTGATTTCAGAAATTGTTAATGGTTGAGGGCTAGATAACACTGATAGTGAATAGAACTTTCTTTTATGTGATTATTTTCCATCGGGTAACTGTTTTATGAATTATTAGATTAGTATAGTATAGTGTGAATCACAAGTTGAAACAATAACGCTATTTACTAGAGATGTGTCATTTTTTGAGGAACGATTCCGGCGGTGGAACTGAAGGAACGATTCCTCTCTGTAAAAAGGATTCGTTCCTTTTTGGAACGATTTCAAAAAGGAACGACTCCGCAGAATCTGTCCTTTTTCGGACGGTTCCGCAAAGGACCGAATTCTCGGACTTGTTCCGAAATGAAATGACTCGGAAAAAGACCGAATTCTTGGACTTGTTCCGAAATGAAATGACTCAGAAAAGGACCGAATCCTCGGACTCGTTCTGAAATGAAATGACTCTGAAAAGGACCGAATCCTCGGACTCGTTCCGAAATGCACCAACTCCCAAAAGGACAGATTCCTTGGATTCGGTCCAAAAAGGATCGATTCATCAGATTTGGTCCGAAAAAGACCGATTTATCGGATTCAGTCCGAAATGGAGAGATTCCGAAAACATCAGTTCTTGTTTTTGTAGATTGGCCAGTTTTAATAAATTAAAATAAGAGATTTTGATTTTATTAAAGCACAGTGTATTGCCCAATTGCCCTTCGAATGTGTATGAAAAAAAAAGAGAGGGAGGAGGAACAAAGAAAAACGAAAGAAAGAGAAAAGAAATTGAAATTGTGGGAGGGGGTAAACGTTTCATAAACTACAACTGCGTATTATATTCTCTTAAATTTAATGTTTAGAAGAAAAGAAGCATATTATTTTATCTCATTTAAGATATTGTCTGTTATAAATTATTTACTCTCATCTGTGACTTAATTACAATACCAATTGATCTTTTTGTGCAAAATTAATCTAAAAGAAATAATTTAAGAAGTTGATTTTTTCTATTTGAGTGAAAAAATGCCCCAGCTGGGATTCGCACTTTTATATATATTTCGCACTAATATATATTTCAGTTTCATGTTATTTTTTCTCAAGCATAATTTGTATTTGAGAAATCTTTGTCAAAAGAAAAATAAGACCAACTAATACCACTCATGTACCACTTTATGTCCTAGTTTAGAGTCTTGTTTTTCTCTCCTGAAGAAGGTGATTTAAAAAAAATCTTGAAACTCTTGAAGACTGTTTTAATCAACTTACATTGAGATTTATTACATAGAGGAAAATCTGTTTGAAAAATAGTCCAGGCAATAGAGACGGTATTGGGTCTCTACCTAGCAAAATTCATGGTATTTCTGGAAAAAGGCTTTCTTTATGTTTTTTGATTTGCTGAATCTGAATTTTCAACTTCCCACAGAAATTTTACTCGGCAACTCCCCAAAAATTTGGTAAAATGCCCCCCCCCCCTCCCCTAAAAATTTTGTTTAAGAAAAAATTCAATTATTTTATAGTTTTAGTTAAAAAGTATGTAAAAATTTTAAAATTATACAAATTTTGCAACAAATACAATGCATGACTGCGACGTAAGATGAACGGGAAGAGGGGAGCCTGCCTCAAAACATGCGCCGTGGAGCTGCATGCACTAAGTTATGCAATTTCACTTAAATTCCTCAAATCTAGGACAAATATTAAGAAGGACCACACAAACTAGTTTAAAATTACTGTAAAACATATTCAAAGATGTATCAGTATGTATGGGTGCTTCTAATATGCATGCATTTAGTAAAAAGCTCTAGAAGTAAGTAATTTTAACATTTTTAGATTAAATTAAAAGATTTATTAAATTAGATTACATTAAATGAATTTAATGGATGTTTTTAGTGTCATCTATAGACGACATCAGGACTGAAGAGGTCCTGATCACATCATTTGTCTTCGCTCTCCCGTTACCCCTCCGAATTTTCCCTGTAAGACTTACTTTATGTTTTGAGATCGCTGAATCCGAACTTTTAACTTCTCACTAAAATCCTCCCTCAAGAAAAAAAAAAAAAAAAGAAAAAAAAAAGGAAGAAAAGAAAAAGAAAAGATAAAATAACGCCGAAAATAAGTTTAATTTTGGGTATTATAATAAAAAATTATTAATTTTAATATATATATATATATTTAATTAATATTTTTTGGAAAAAAGGGAAATTCAGAAAGTAAGCAAAATTTGCAACAAAAATGATATGTGACATCATGACATAGCATGAACTTGGAGGGAGTCTGCCTCTCAACATGCGCTGCTGCACTGTGTCGTCTGCAGCCCCATGTAAAAAGGAGGGGGGAAAATGCAACGGGGGTGGTCACCCTGATTGCGGAAACTTAGGGGGCGCCACTTTATATACTACTACCAATATTATACAATATTATACTACCAACCTTATTTCTGGCCTGTCCCAAAAAAAAGCTGAGGGGAGCGCCAGATCGAGACTTTGCCCCGGGCACAGTTTTCTCTTCGCAAGACCCTGATCGCCTGAATCAAGGCAATGGAGACCATATAGGGGCTCCACCTAGCAAAATTCATGGTAGCTCTAAAAAAGGCTTATTTTATGTTTTCTGGATTGCTGAATAAAAATTTCTCCAGGCAACTCCTTCCCCTCAAACACATGTTTTTGCTAAAAGCATAACTTAGTGCATGTAGCGCTGAGAGACAAGGCTTCCCCCCCCCCCCCCACTCCATTCATCCTAAGTCATAATGTCATGTATCGTACTTTTTTGAAAATTTTGCCTACTTTCTGAATTTCTAGATAATTTTTCTTCAAAAAATATTTTTTAAAACCCTATATTGGCCATAATTATTATTATTATTATTATTTTTTTTTTTTTTTTTTTTTTTTTTTTGGGGGGGGGGGGGGGGTTAGATAAAAAAATTCGGATTCAGTTATCCAAAAACATAAAATAAGACTTATTGAAATATATTCATTGATTAGTGTCAATATAGAATACACAATATGGGGCGTACTGCTACATTTGGATAAAATCCCTCATTTTTTTGCTTCATTTTGGGAACAACGGATTTTCAACTTATTCTATTGACGATTATTTTCAGAATTTTCAAACTATAATTTTGAGACTTTCAAAAAAGTTGCTCTATACATTTAGCTAACATAATATGGAAATGAAATTTTGGTATGTTTGACGCATGCACAGTGGAAAATTATTTAGTAAACCTACTCATTTTTCATATAATTTTTATTATTTTTTAATTCTGATTACAGGGTATTATGTGCAATGTTGTTTGTCACATTTTCAGAAAATAAAAGAATATTATTTTATATTCAGAACTCTGCAAATTATAAGCAAAAATCTTGGAAAAATTTGGGACTGTTTTTATAAAAATCTTAATTTCTCTACGAGTATACATGCTATTGACATAAAAATGAACACAGTTTATAACAATAAGCCACTTAATCACAACCTACAGTTTGAGTTCTTTTGCTACATTAGTTTTGACAAGGTTATCCAAAAGATATTCATTCTTTTTTAATTTGTTGACAGTCCCCTATAAAGTTTCAGGAAAAAATCTTCACTGTTATATGCGCCCTATGCTATCATGTTTATACACTAAGAGTTTCAGGATAATTCCTCATGTATTTTTCTAGATATTTAACAAAATGTCTAAAATCTTAAGTGGACAATCATCAACGGCCAGGTAGTGTACATCTGAGTTTGAATTTCGATCAAAGTGAGGCTCCCTTTACCTCAAACTAAATATGGTGTTTCAAGCCCAATACCAAACTTATGTTTTTATTTAACGAAAAATTACTGGAAATACAACACTGAATTTTATGTATTTTCATTGTGTATTATTATTCTTTTTCAACTAGAACATTTATTTATTTCTTTTCTTCTTTTTTTTTAAATTGCGCAAAATTTTCTAAAAAAGTTAGAATTTAATAAAATTTTTAATCTATTTTCAATAGTTTTGAAAATAAAAAGTTTAGAACTCCAAATAAAAAAAAATCAAATTCTCAAACAATAGCAGGCTTGTGCTATCTATAACAGGTTTAAAGCAGATGTGTTTCATTCAATCGCCAAACAACGTCCACCAAAAAAAAAAAAAAGGGAGGAATTTTTTTTAATATAATATTACAACAATTTGTAGCAATAATGGATACATGCCTGTTTGTAACACTTGATTAAATCCCCTGAAAAAATAAATCTTCATTTTTTAAAATAAGTTACAATAGTATATAAATCATAATCACCGATTAACTTCATAAGTATCCCATGAGCCATTACATAGAATTGCTTTTAACTTTCAAATATTTTATTCTTTTGTGGATTTCACTCCTATAATATTTATAATAAACTATAAAATCATCAAAAAAATGTTACCTTTTTTCACCCCTTGCACATTTATTCCTATCCACCAAAAAAGAATTTTGTTAGAAGATCGCAGAAAAACGATAAATTTTGTTAAAAGATCGCGAAAAAATGGAAAATTTTATTAAAAGATCGCGAAAAAACTGCATATTTTGCTAAAAGATCGTGATAAAACGGCACATTTTGCTAAAAGATCGCGAAAAAACGGCATTTTGTTTTTTTTAAATCGTAAAAAAAGGCAAATTTTGTTAAAAAATCAGGAAAAATGACAAATTCTTTAAAAAGATCGTAAAAAACAGAAAATTTTGTTAAAAGATCATGGAAAAAAAAAACAAATTTTGTAAAAAGATTGTAAAAGAAACCCGGCAAATTTTGCTAAAAATCACGAAAAACGACAAATTTTATTAAAAGATCGCAAAAAACAGCAAATTTTGTAAAGAGATCATAAAAAACGGCAAGTTTTGTTAAAAGATCGCGAAAAAATGATAAGTTTCGTCAAACGATCGCAAAAAGATGCAAATTTCAAAATAGGGGTGCGAAAAAAAAAAAAAAAAAAAAAAAAAAAAAAAAAGCACATAACTTTGTACGGGGAATGGAATTGCTCCCCCCTTTCTCCCATTTCTGTTGTAACCTTTCAGAAAATTTGCTGTGAATTTCATATTTTTTTACCTTTGTGATTCTAATCAGATTTTCCACAAAATCAAGAAAAATTGAGTCAGTCAAAACATCGAAAATAAAACGTATCGCAAATTTTGACAAATTATTGGAAGGGGGGGGGGGGGTGCAAATTTTGTTATAGAATCGCATGAAATAAACAAATTATGACAGAGAATCGTGAAAAGATACGAATTTCGTTCAGGGATTACGATAAAAAAACGTGAATTTCGCAGAGTCGCGAAAAAAAAGTTTCTTCCACAGCCCTTTGGTATAAAATTTTCATTTTTACGAGGCATTTTGATGAAATTTGCGCTTTTTGTCTCTATACTTAGATAAAATTCGCGTGTCTTCAACGGCCCTTTGAAAAATAGCGTTTTTTCTGCAGTCATTTGACGAAATTAGTCTTTTGTCCGCGGTCATTTAACAAAATTCGCGTTTTTCCATGGCTCTCTAACAAAATTTCTATTTTACACCCGATACTCTGACAAAATTGGCATCCTTTCGATGGCTCCTTGACGAATTTCGAAGTTTTTTTCCGATTCTTCAAAATTCACTTTTGTCTGCTGCATTTTGATGAAATTAACGCTTTTTTGGCGATCCTTTGTCGAAGTTAGCGTTTTTCTCGCAATTCTAAAATGAAATACACTTTCTCCCATGATTCCTTGATGAAATTCGCGTTTTTTTTCTTTTCTTTTTTTTTTTTCTTTTGTGTGTGTGTGTGAATGATTGACGAAAATTTTCGGCAATCATTTGTTGAAATTCGCGATACTTTTTATGCTTCAATTTTCTGATCCATGATATAAAAAAAAGAACAGAATGTTTTTAGTTCTTGGAAATTTCAGGACAAAACCTTATAAAAAAACTTGACCTGTCAAAGACTTGTCTATCGCAATGCACGCTTTGAGAATGCGTGGTCTTAAATGTATGAATGAGAAGACAACTAGCAGGCGCGAATTCAGTTCGGACGCAACAGCAGTAAGGGCGTTTTTTCAAATGAGGGGAAAGAATGGCGTTATTTTTTTGAATGAGCGGCAAGAGGGACGCTAGATTTTTAATGAGGAGCAAGAGGGGCGATATTTTTTAAACTATAGGGCGATTTGTTACTTTCGAATCAAGCTTCCCAGCTACTAACGTCCAGATGAAAGGAAAGCTTCATAGAAAAGTAAAAAAAAAGCATGCCGATTTGTTGTAATTAACTCCGGAATTTCCAAGGCACTTTTAGTAAAATCCCCGGAATTCCGGGGATTCCCCGGAACACAAACAGGCATGTGGATATTATTTTTATTTGTTTAGTTTAATTAAACCAATCGATCGGTTTTCAGTTGAAAGCTTAAAAAATTTCAAATTTAAAGAAATAAAACTTTAAAATTTAGTGAATCACTATTTTTTTTTTTTTTTTTACGCATATAATATCACATATGTTATATGTATTATAATATTTATGTATGTCCAAATAATCTTATATATAATTATTATTTTACATATACAATAATATCTTATATATAAATAGCCAAGTTCTAATGACTATTTTCAAATCATCTGATGGAGCGTTGACCATTTCGCTTAAAACTATAGTAGAAAAGTTCAATGACTTCATGAGTTATAGTATTCCACAAATTTCAAGTCCAAACATAAACAAATATATTGGGCATCTGTGATACTCTGCGCTGTGTGCGAAATTTACCCACACCGACAAGAGGCGCAATAGTAATGATATAAATGGAAAGAGGGGTAAGGGCAATGGGGGTGTGAAATAAGAGATTAGCTATAAGTGGCTTTTTTTGTTGTTTATTAAAATTTTACAAAAATTTTTTATTTATTTATTAATTTTTTTTTTTAAATTATTTGTTTAAAATATTAAAAAAAAAAATAAGGAGAACGGTAAGAAATGCTATGAAGAAAGATGGATGTGTAAGAAAATAAATTAGTAATAAGCTTTAGGGACTGCATGTCGTTCATTGAAATTGCAAAGGACCAAATTTGGAGGTGATCCCTGCCTCCGAATTCATTCCCTTTTTCTTAAAATCGTTCTCACACATTTTTTTCTTAATTTTTTTTTTTTTTTTTTTTTTTTTTTTTTTTTTTTTTTCAGAATCTATCCTTTTTTTTATTGTATTTGTTCCTTTTTTTTCCCTGATTCATTCCTTTTTTTTCCCGTTTCTTTCCCTTTTTCTCGGTTTCGTTCCTTTTTTTCGGGACGATTTCAATCAGAACGAATCCGAAGAACTCGTTCCTTTTGGCGAATGAATCCGGCTGGAAAGATTCTTTAAAAGGAACAATATTGCCCATCTTTACTATTTACTAAGTACAATACAGAGATCTCTTAGATTTCTTGACAAAACAAAAAAGTCTGGCAAAAAGAAAGATCAAATGTGGTTGTTTTATTTTACCGAAAAAATAAATATTATTACTGCAAAAGATGTAATAAGTAATAGCAATATGCAAACAGAGCAGAAATGATAGAGATTGTGGAAAGAATGTAAACACAAAGAACAGTCTTGCTTGGTTATATGATAAAGATTACATTACTGAATCTAAATCAGTTGGAATACACATATACATTTAGAATGATTTGCTGCATTTATTGTGCTTTTATTTTTTATACAGTCGAACTTGGATAATTCAAAGTTCAAGGGACCAAAAGAAAAGTTCAAAATATCCAAAAATTTGAATTAAATATATTCACTGAAAAAAAAAAAGATAAATAAAAAAAGATTAACTCCACAATGCAATATTTAACACAAACTCTATATAAGGATATTGCTACATTTTTTCCATTAAATCAAACATTTTTTACTAGCTTAATTATTCATAACTTTTAAGAAAAAAAAAAACATTTTTGATTGATCTTTTGAATGTAATCTTTGAGTTATAGCATATGATTCCAACTTATCAACTGACACAAAAATAGAATCTTTTACATTGGACTGACCTTCTAAAACGAGTCTAAGTCCATGCATATGCACCATAGCTTCTAAGGAACTATGTAAGGGCTTCTCTTATATTTCTTTGTTCTGTTCATCTGCAGATAGTCCGTACTCAGCTTGGTTGTTCTCCGACATTTGAGCAACAATGTCCGCATCAGTTACTTTGCCTCACACAGCCATATTTTTGGTCCACGTTGACACAGTAGTCATAGAAGATTGATGGATCAGATTTTACATCTTCCCAATTATCAACAGTAAACTCAGGATCAATTTTGTCAGTTTTCCACTACATTTTATAATTCTGTTTCTTTCTTTACAAATCCCACCTTTTGAAAGGATTAAATCATAAACTCACATGAAAGTGCACGTTGCTCTAAGATAGAAAGAAATGTAGCTACACTTCTGGAGAAAAAAAGGGGGCAGGAAGGGTTGACGAAAGTCTGCGATTGCAACACCTAAGCAATGATCCTTTCAATGCACAGTAAAATAGATTCCCAAGTCGAAAGGGTGCAGTTAAGCCTTGGAATTTTGCCAAAAAGAAAGACAACTAAAAAAAAAAAAATTTATTTTACTTTTTTGAATCTTAGCTGAAAAATGTCTTGTTAAAATTTACCAGAAAATTTGAAAGGCAATCCTACGAAAAATTCGAATTATCCAAACTAAAATTCGAAATAGCCACATTTTTTTTTACATTAGTTTAATACAGAATTCTAAGGGACCAAGCAAAAAATTTGAATTAACCAGAATTTCGAATTAAAATACCATAGAAATTGATTCTATGAAATCAGAGATAAAAATGTCCCCTGATGGTGGAAGATAGAACTAAAAACTGTAAGACAATCCAAAACCAAGTGGAATAAGCAGAAAACAGTTGAAATTGAATGCATAGAACCCACGAAAAGAATGCACCCCTGCACTGGAAGGTAGAGCTAAAAACTTCAAGAAAATCACAAATTATCAATTGCCATTGAAATCTGATCCATAAAATCCGAGAAAACAATGCCCCTTTAATTTCTGATAATTATGTTAAAAGAAGTCAATGTAAATTAGGAAGAGAAAACTTTATAGACGAACTGTTAACTCGTATTACAAAACTCTTGCCACAGAAGAACACATTAATGATTTTCGATAAAAATGACAATGTATTTACTATGTTTTTAGCATTTGGCAACATTTATTAGTTAAGTCGATTGACCACACGTCATCAAGGTTGGGTTTCTTCCAGGACAGTGAAAGAGATCAATAGAAGACAAAACATGTTTCAAAATTAAAGTTCATTAACTATGTAAAATAATTAAATTAAAAGTATAATTATATTAAATCTAAATTGCAAAATTTAATTAATATTAAAAAATATTATTTGTGAAAAAATAAGTTATTTTTTAAAATGACAAACTTCAGGATCAGCAGACATTTATGAGAGAAGGATTTTATAACTTTAGAGATACAGGGATGTTTTTTATTTTTTTAATGTGCCATTTATGAAAGACAGAAAAAAACTACCTACAAAATGTTTACTTTTTATATAAAAATGTGTTACACAGCAAATGTACAAACTTGCAAGTATTTGTATTAACATTTAACATGCATTTACTGATTTAAAAAGACTATTTTTCTGAAAATATCTATGGGCAGGGATATAAAAATCTAAGAGCCAGTGGGCAGTTTTTTAGCAAAAAAAGTTTATTTGACATGTTTTTTTTTCCCTTATGAAAGTAATACAATCATTAAATTACATAAATTTCTTCAATCCATTCTTGTTTTTAGAATTTTTGTTGTAATCTGGGTTGGTTCACTGAAAAAAGATAAAAAAGATATCAGAAATTTTTAAAAATAAAGAAATTAGGTTAAAAATGTTATGAAAATAAACTTACATTATGTGAACTATTCCACCCCATCCTGATACAGCATCACGATCAAAAGCATTTACCAGAGCTTGAGATATTTTTTCAAAAAGAGCATCAGGTTCCTAAAATAAATAATTTTATTTTAACAAGAGATAGTAACAAATAATTAATAATCATTATTTTTTTTTCACATGAAACATTTACATGTGAATTTCGTTGAGTTTTACACTAGCTTTTCAATTTTTATGATAGACATAATAAACATTTTTCATCTACGTATAAAAAACATTTCATATTTATTTATTTAGAACAGGTGTCACAAATAAAAAATTAAAAAGTTGACATGTTTCGGTTCATTCATAAGAACCGTATTCATAACACATAAAATTAGTAGAAAACTAAATGACACTGGATATAAATATAATTTAAAAACCCAAAACACAAAACACTGCGCCCCCTATGATCGTGAATAGCCATTGCCACCGCGGCATATAAATATAATATATTTTGATCATATATTAAATTTAGTATGTATAAAATTAATATTAATAAAAGTAGAAAACTAAATGACACTAGATATAAATATAATTTAAAATAAAAACACAAAATATTGCACCCCCTATGATCGTGAATAGCCAATGCCACCGCGGCTCCCCCTATTAGACTCACCCTCTAAATATTTATTAAGTAATTCTAACCACAAACTCAGAATGTCAGGGGGAGCCATGGTGGCATTGACTATTCACGATCATAGGGGGCGCAATATTTTGTGTTTTTAAATTATATTTATATCCAGTGTCATTTAATTTTCTACTTTTATTAATATTAATTTTATACATATTAAATTTAATATATGATCAAAATATATTATATTTATATGCCGCGGTGGCAATGGCTATTCACGATCATAGGGGGCGCAGTGTTTTGTGTTTTTAAATTATATCCAGTGTCATTTAGTTTTCTACTGATTTTATGTGTTATGAATACGGTTCTTATGAATGAACCGAAACATGTCAACTTTTTAATTTTTTATTTGTGACACCTGTTCTAAGTAAATATAAATAAATATGAAATGTTTTTTATACGTAAATGAAAAAGGTGAAGTGATTTTGTTTTAGTTTTTAGTTTTGAAAAAACAAAAGCTAACAACAGTTTTAACATTGAATTTTTCATCTGATTTGAAATTTACTAAAAAAACTTTATTTTTATTTACCGTATTTTCGGGTGTATAGTCCGCGGCTTATACAAGAAAAAAACCTCCCAAAAAGCCACTGCGGCTTATACACGGTGCGGGTTATACAAAGATTTTTTTAAATTGGAAATCGTGATATTTTTTCTACAACATTTAAACATAAAAAAAATAAAAAAAAAAAAAAAAAAAAAAACCATCAAAATTGGTAAATTTTTTACGTTATCCCGCGAAATTTAGAGAGTTCTCCCATGTTTGTAAAGGGTTTTTTTTACTATTTAAATACAGTTATTTCTGGGTTTGGAAGAACTGTCGCAACTATCGCCAAGTATTGCACTGATAGATCTATAATAGCTACCGTATATACTAGCGTATAGGTCGTGAAATTTTAGACACAAAAAGAACATCAAAGTGGCGGGTCGACTTATACGCGAGGCCTAAAAAAAAAAAAAAATCTATAAATAAAATATTAGAAAATAATTTACTAGCGAATCGGTGGTGCAGCACCCGATTGTGTTTGTAGACTACAAAATCCAAAATCCGGAACCCTTCCAACCTCGACGATTCTAAATGTAAGATCATTTAAGATTTAGATTTAAGATCATTTAAGATTTTTCAAAAAAAAAAAATCTATCCTATCCTGTTGCAAAGAACAAAAGAAAGTGCGTGACTTATGTCATTTCGGAACGATACAGAGCAGTTGCTCTTTTCCGAAACGATTCCAAGGAATCATTCCTTTACAGAGTCGTTTAATTTCGGAACGAGTTCAAGGAATCAAACTTTTCCGGAGTTGTTTCATTTCAGACAGAGTCCGAGGAATCGTTCGTTTTCGGAGTTGGTACACTACCCTGTAGCAAAGAACAAAAAAAAGTATGTGATTTATGTCAATTCGGAACGATTCAGAGCATTCGGTCTTTTTCGAAACAATTCCGAAGAATCCTTCCTTTACAGAGTCGTTTCATTTCGGAACGAGTAAAAGGAATCGAAATTTTCCGGAATCGTTTCATTTCAGATAGAGTCCGAGGAATCATTCTTTTTCGGAGTCAATGCATTTCGGACCGATTCCGAGGATTCGATCCTTTTGGGAACCAATGACCTAAGATACATATACATTTTATGTCCGAAATTTTGAATTTATCACCAATTTTTTTTGTTTAATTTTCGGAAAAATTCAGAAAAAATATCACGCTTGTTTGAAAAAAAATGTGCGTAAACGCTGTGGCGTTTTTTCTAAAAATTACGTTACTGATAATCATAATGTTTTAGCCGAATTGCTGTAGGTATTATGCATCACGAAAAAATTTGGTAAATTTGTGTTAAAAATTATGACTAATGGCTTTTAATTTTGAACCCTGATCGAAACATACGTTTGTAAACGATGTATAGCCCGCGGATTATACACGAACTTTTTTTACTGCACTAGTCGATTTAGGGGTGCGGGTTATACACCCGAAAATACAGTATTTACTTTTTTTTTAAAGCTTTTACACACACTATATATATACAGCACTGACATCCAGCTAACCAAAAAGTATCGAAATTTTATTTTCATAAATATTGTTGATTTGAATTTTTTGTACAAAGACATTCTTATCATATATGTATGTATACCTATAATTATGTACTATGTATGTTGCTTATTAGTTCTATGTTAGTAAAATATTTCAATGTGTTTAAAAAAAAAAATACTTTTTCTTAACTTTAGGTGTAATGGTGTGTGTGTATTATATATATATATATATATATATATATTAACTAAAATGACTTAAATTCATTAAATGTTTGTTTGGTTTTTAAATATTAAATAGTGCTGAAAATTGAAAATTCACATTATGAATTTTTTAGCAAGTTTTTTAAACAATCTGAAAAAAAGTTTCAGATTTTGCCCATATTTGTGAAAGTTGCTTCATAAAGATAAAGAAATGAACAGTATGCATACAACTACATAACATAAGATTGGAAGTATTAAAGGAAGGCAAGGTCAAACACATATCACTTATCCCCCCCCCCCCCCCCCCCACTCACACACACTTCTAAAATAGATTTATTGAGATTTAATCATAAATTATAAAATTCTTACCAGATCAGGTTCCCATAAAGTTTCACACATGCCTTGAGTCTGCTCAGAACAGGTTCCATTTACAGCAAAATCTTTTGTTTCATTTGGATTTCCAATCAAGTCCATATCACATATATATGGCTGATTATTAGAATCCAAGCCAGCAATAACTGGTCCGACAAAAAAAGGTCCAAACCTTTCAATTAAAATAATTTTTAGCAAAACAATTTAAAATAGAACTTTCTGTACATAAGATCATAAATAATTTCTTTAAAATATGATGACTAATACAAAATAGAAATAATATTTTAGTTTCACCTTGAAACTCTTTCAAATTATTTTTTTATATTAATATTTTGCATTATCTTTTAAAAAATCAAATAAATTTAAACTGAAAATGTACTTTCATAAATCAACTATAGAATCAATATAAATATCAGAAATATAACTTGATTTACCATAAATATGGGGTTAATCATTTATGACCACTAGCACTTCAAAAATGTTAAAAATATATTGTGAACTAAGATTCAAAAGTACAAATATTTAAATGAACCAAAATCTTCGTTTGAAAATACATAAGAAATTTTATTATTTTATTAGTAAAAACTTGACTAAACAAATGGATATTTTAAATATATGTTCACTTTGCAGTATCTTTCTTGTTGGTGTTAAACTACATTATAGATAAATTTCATAATATTTTCCTTCTATTGATTGACAAATTTTGCAGCATCTTCATGCAAAAAACTAGCCAAAATATTGAATTTTCATATGCAACAAATTATGTTTGATGAATGTTACATTTCCTCATGCAACCCATGGTTTAAAAAAATACTGGCTAAAAAAAAACACACACACACACTGGTGGCTTTTATTGATTTTAACTGGCTTTTTTTTTTCTTTTTTTGTGATTATAACCTATCAGGGTTGGGTTTTTGCCGGCAAAAATGCCAGGACAGTAGCAAAAAGTGGTAAAAATTGGCAAAAATGGAAAAAAAAAATGAAAGTGGAAAAATAAAATTAGAATGGCACTATATGTTTAAAATATTCACCCTTTACACTTTTACTTTAATGAACTTTTTGTTTTGGAGAATTTTAATTTCAAATTTATTCATAATTAATAAATTAACAATTTTGTTTTTCTGGTTATATATTTCGTTCGTTTTTCCAATACTTGAAGAACATCCATATTTTTAGTCCATTTCCAGTTCACATGTTCTCTGGTTTGATTCGTTTTACGTCTCCATCGATTAATCGTTTTTCAAGGTCATATCTCGTCACGATTGTTTTTCAAGGTTACGTTCATATGCGATGCGATCGGACATAATCCAATATGCCATCGCAGATCGCATCTCCGCGAATCGCTATTTTCATTTTTCGCCGTAAGGCAGGAGACCTCTCAACTTCGCGTCTCAGGCTTTCATGTGCCAAGGTCACAATGTATTTAAAGGACAGTCAATCGATCTGAACGGCATTTTTTTAAAAACGATGTTGTTTCTTTTAAAGTGCCAGAGCTCAAGATGAGCTCTGATGTTTTTATTAAAGTTAAGTGATCTTTCAATGAAGCATCTTTAACAATGGACTATGGTTTTTAATAGTTTGCAACAGTTACCATTTGGTCATAAATATTCTTTGATCGAACTTTATTATTAGTCCAGGAGCCAACCGTCGATTTTCCTATGTATCGAGTACAAGGACCGGACATACATCAAAATGTAAGTTTCAATGTGCACATTAAGAATATCAGTGGCTGCCAAGTGCCATCCTGCCGGAACCCAAGGCAGCCGCACTTTTATGACGTCAATTTTGAATATTTACCTATGTAACGAGTACAAGGACCAGACATACATCAAAATGTAGGTCTCAATGTGCACATTAAGAATATCACTGGCTGACACATACTTCAAAATGTAGATTTCAATGGGCACATTAAGAATATCACTCACTGCCAGGTCCTATCCTGCCAGAACCCGATGGCAGCCGCACTTTTATGACATCAATTTTGAGTGTTTGCCTATGTATCGAGTACAAGGACCGGACGTACATCAAAATGTAGGTCTCAATGTGCACATTAAGAATAACTCCATCAATGTGTTATTCTAGTATTAATGCCTTTATTATTGAAAAATTGGGTTATAACCCAATTTCTCAAGATAAATCATAATTAAAATCCCAATTTTTCATTTTAATAAATAAATTTATTAAACTCAAAGTAAATTAAACATCATTAAAATTAGTTAAAAGACAATTAAAAATGTTTAGCTTATAATTAAAATGCTTCTCTGTATAAAAGCCAATTATGGCCAAAAAAAGCCGGCTAAAATCAATAAAACCCAACCGGCCTGGCTTTTTTAAATTTTAGCCGGCTTTTTTGCAACCCTGGGACGATACAGTTACAGGTGCACATGACATAGATACAGCTACAGAACTCCAGCAGCAGTAATGCAACATGTTAAAAACCTGCGGCATGTCCCTTCATAAATGGAATTCCAATTCAAAGGAGTTGATGAACAGTAAGTCACAGGAAGTTCAAGAAAATTTTTTCCATAAATGAAGAATCAACAAGCAAAACTCTAGGGGTTATTTGGAAACCCGTCGAAGATAATTTTATGTTCAAGGTTTCAATAACAGAGAAATCATCATACACGAAACGAGATGTGTTGAGCACCATTGCAAGGTTATACGATCCCTTATGTATTCTGGGACCAATTATTACTCGAGCAAAGATATTTCTTCAGAAATTGTGGCTCCTGAAATTAGGTTGGGAAGATGAAATTCCAGATCCAGTTGCAAGTGAATGGATAAATTTTCTGTCATCCCTAAAAGTAATCTAAGAAATCAGAATCGACAGATGCATTCTAACTGATTCCTTTCAGAAATTAGTGTTGTTAGGGTTTTCAGATGCTTCAGAATTAGCTTATGGACAGAGTTGTTATGATTTTGCCCAGCCCAAAAAACCCACTTGAAAAAACCCCCAGGAAAAAAACCCAACTGGTTTTTTTTTTTTTTTTTTTTTCAACTTTAAATTACATATATAATGTATTTATATTACATATATAGTATATTGTAATATATTTCTTAATATCAGTTCACCACTCATAAAGTTTATAACCATCACCCCCCACCCCAAAGAAAAGAAATGTCCTAATTATACCATCACAATTTTTAAAAGAAATAATTGTTAGTTAATCTCTGTAGCATGTGTAAGTAACAAACAAATTTTTTCCCATTAAAAAAATACTTTGATGTGTAATTTGTTCTATGTTATACAATAGAAACTCATAACAAAATGCCATATATGCTTAGAATCTTAATTTAATTATGTAGACATGTAGACTTACTTGGCTTATTCTATTATTTAGTAATAATAAAAAACACTTACTTTATAAATTATTACTCAATTATCAATTTATCTATTATAATTTTGATTACTGTCATTGATTTATATATAATTGTAATAATTAATTAGCTATTTTAAATTTAGCAATAAGTACATTTTTTTTTTCAAGTATTCTGAACCACCTCCAATGACCCTCAAAAACCTGAAAAAACCCTGAAAAAACACAGTGGGTTGGGTTTTTTCTGAAAAAACTTGGGTATTTAACAACCTTCTTATGGAGCTGCAGTTTACATGCATTGCACAAGTGAAACAAGTATTGTAACAACTAAACTGATTACGAGTAAGTCTCGCGTTGCCCCTTTAAAGACAATTTCCATACCGCGTTTGGAACTCTCAGCTTGCCTTCTTCTTTCTCAACTAATAGAGAAAATTTGTCTTTCTTTAAAAATGCTAGTGAATGACATTTATTTGCACACAGATTCAAAAATCGCAACTGCTTGGATCAGTACACTGCCAAACAAACTAAAAACCTTTGTTGGTAACAGAGTATCCAAGATATAAACCTTAACTGAGAACTGTCGTTGGAAACATATCCCATCACATTTAAACCCAGGAGATGTTATATCACGTGGACTAAGTCCTCAAGAACTTTCCAACATGAATCTTTGGTGGCATGGCCCCCAGAACTTTCATACACCTTCATCTTCTGATGAATCCAGGGACAATATCGACATCTTATCACAAGAACTGTACTCGTATGAACTTAAAAAAACAGACAACGTGACTTTAATTTCTACTTCTGAAAATTCATTTGTAAATGATTTTCTTAATTTAAGTAACAACTATTTAAAATTAATATGTATTCTAAGTTTTATTTTCAGATTTATGTTTAATGTTAAAAGTACCATTCGACGAAGTGGCCCACTCACAACAGAGGAAATTCGTATTGCCAAGTACTGTCTCATCAAAATGGTACAGGTAAAAGTTTCTGATTATTAAATCAAAACTCTTGAAAAGGGATAAATTCCCAAGAAGGGCCAGGTGAGTTGTTTACATCTCTTTCTTGATAAGCAGAAATTCTTACGAGTAGGTGGTAGGTTAAATAATTCTGATTTATCTTATGATAAAAAATTTCCAATATTGTTCCCAAAAAATCATAAATTGACTTTATTGATAATGACATATGAATTGACATATTGATTTTAAATATTTACATGTTGGAGCCCAAACTTTACTCCGTCTTGTTAGGCAAAAATTTTGGCCACTGGGTGGTAGAAATACTGCCAGAAAATTTTTTCATGACTGCATAATTTGTTTCAAAAATAATCCTAAATGTATTGAGCAAATTATGGGAAATCTTCCCTCTGAAATAATTACTCCTAGTTCCCCGTTCAACAATGTAGGGATTGATTTTTGTGGTCCCTTTTATATTAAATATAAGGGTCAAAGAAAAAATATTTACCATAAATGTTATGTTGCTATTTTTATTTGTTTTGTAACAAAAGCCATTCATTTAGAAGTAGTCACTGACTTAACTTCAGAAGCAATGATAGCAACATTAGAGATTTTTCAGTAGGAGAGGTAAAAGTTCTATCAGTACTGACAATGCTAAAAATTTTGTTGGAGCCAGTGCAGAGTTAAAACGTTTGGAAAACATGATTAGAAACCCCCAGATGTTTTGGCTGATTATTTAACAAGTAAGGAAATCGCCTGGAAGTTCATTCCACCCTGGACACCCAATTTTGGTGGTTTGTGGGAAGCTGAGGGTGAAGTCGTTTAAGCATAATCTAAGAAGATTTGTAGGAAATTCGCGATTAACTTTTGAACAATTTTTAACAGTTACCGTGCAAATTGAAGCCATTTTAAACAGTCAGCCCTTCACGCCCATGTCTTCTGACCCCAATGATTTTGAAATTCTAACTCCAAGCCATTTTCTCATAGGTAGACCTCTAAGCAGTATGTGCAGAATCTGATCTCATTGACGAATGCGATAATTATTTGTCTCAATGGCAAAGATCAAATAAAATGGTCCAACTTATTTGGCGAAAGTGGAAATTAGATTATCTTAATAATTTACAAGCCAGACATAAATGGCAATTTGAAAAAGATAATGTTATTCCAATTTCAATGGTTCTTTTAAAAGAGGATAATCTTCCATCCTGCAAATGGGCAATAGGAGTTCAGGAAGTAGTTAACGGACCAGATGATAAGGTTAGAGTGATATTAGTTAAAACAAAACCCCTCAGGGCATTTTCAAAAGAGGCATATCAAAATTATGTTTACTTCCTGGTCAATAAACTGACAAATTATTATATAACTCTATATAACCATTCCATTGTCAACTTATTATGTAAACAAATGTTTGAAGTCTATTTAATTATTCATTGTTCTATTAATTATTATTATATTATGCATTTTTATCGTACTGTATGTTATTCATTGTAAATTTAAATATTATATTGTATATTGAAATGATATTTCAACGTGGGGCGGTATGTTGGAGCCACTTTGTTGTTAAGACGTCATCACGTTTACCCCTCACCCACAGATGTTTCATCCTTCCTTCAGTTAGTTGTATGGATGCCATCAAGGCAAGTCGCTGCTCTCAGAGCACGCAAAAATAATAAAATTACAGTCTGCTTTTTATTAAAGTTATCGACATTTTAATTCATATTTATACTCGCATTCACAAACAGTAACAATGACAAAAGCAGAAAAACAAAATTACAAATTTACACATTTTTATTTTAAAGTAAAACATCTAAAGAAAGATATATTTTAAAGTCAAACAGAATATAAAAGATATCGTAGATGGCCCCTTAAGCCTAAACTTATATCATTTTGCCATTTTTAGGTGTGTTCGTAATTATGTAAATACGTAGCACCTATTGTTGTCGCTCAGTCCGTCTGTCTGTCCGCATATAACAACGCAAAAACTACCCAACCGAATCGTTTGAAATTTAAAATACATAATTATAACATAATTTTGTCGAGTCATTTCAAATTTTATGAAAATCGGATGGATAGATCAATTACAGGGACATTCAAAAGGATTCCGTTACATTACGGTCAATAGGGAAAAAAGTTTTAAATGCATTTTAATTGTTTGAAATTTAAAACATATAATTATTGTGTAATTTTGTCGAGTCATTTCAAATGTTATGAAAATCGGATGCATAGATCAATTACAGGGACAATCAAAAGGATTCCGTTACATTATGGTCAATGGGGAAAAAGTTTCAAATGCATTTTAATGATGTTACATTTATTCGAACATAATACAATTGGGACGAATCTATGAAATATATACTAAAATATGCATTCTGTACAATCTGTGATGCAAAGAATTTTTATTATTAAACTACAGGGCCACACAAAAATATTCCACTATATAATGCTATACGGGGAAACATGGTTTGGTAGGTGTTTTAATTATATTCAACTATTTCACATTTTATGAATAAGATATACATTGCTGAGGTGTAATAAAAATTACTTCCTGCATATTTACAGAAACGTAAAGATTTCGACTACTATACTGCATCCGGAGTATGCTCTACTATATCAGCAAGATCTCAATATTTTTAAAACTTCATTATCGTACGAACGCACCTCATTTGCTACGTTCACGTGCAATTTCCAACTTGTTTAAATATAATTTTAAAACTACTTGTAAAAAATATTAGAAAATTTTCAATTTCTATAAAACAGAACTTAATAAATGTATATCCATAAGAAAGCAGGTTTCAATTTGTATATTTTTTTAAAATATTAAATTTCATAATTCATATCATATAAAATTATAAAAATTACAAATTTAACATATTTATGTTTGAGTATTTTAATATTATTGCAACATAAAAAATCAACACATTCGGAGTATAATTTCAGGAGATATTAATAAAAATATGAAAACATAATTTAACATTAGGAAGACTAAAGTTTTGATGTTTGTAATTCAAATACTTATCATTCAAATGACTTGAAATTTGGTATCTACACATAGTTTGAACCAAAGATTTGTACCATCTTGTGAAAAGAGGGTATTGACATTACAAAAAGTTAGGGTTTGTTTTAATATATAGATGGCCCCCTAAACAAATTTTATATACATCATTTAAAAGAAGACTTTATTTCTAATCATTTGATACCAGTAAATTTCTTCTGTGATAATTGTGTAAAAATGAGTCAAAAGGTGTTATTTTTTATTTTATTTTTTTTTTTTTTCTCCACGACAATACAACTGAAAATTATGAGGAAATAATCTATCACTGTTATTAAAAATATATGCATCAAAGGAAAGTTTAGTATAAGATAGAACTTAGCACTATTGCAATAAATTTGAAAAATATAGCTAACTATTCAAAAAATATGTTTTTGCGATACCTTATATAGCTTCAGTGTTTCAAAGATTTCCTAAAAATTTACTTCATCTATTAGAAAATATACCTGCCAATTGTGAGTAAGATGATGTATTTTCCCCTCCCTGACTGTTTAAAGCATTTGCAACAGGCTTTAATTGCAACAAAAGATTTTTTACATTAATCTGAAAATTAAAGCTTCTGACAGTAGTAATAATATTAAAAGAAATTCCACTAATATAATCATTAATAATTTTAGTATAAATGGCTTTGTTGCAAGATAAGAATGGTATAGTATGATTATTGCATTCTGTTAGACAAGCATGAGGAGCACAGTGATTGTGAAAATATTTTTCTATTTCCATGACATGTTTTGTATTTGCTTGTGTAGTTATACAAGGTCCGGCTATTAATTTCCAGGACTCATGGAATAACTCATACATAACTCAGAAAAATCATAGCCATTTAATATGATTCAAAGTAATCCCCATCAGCCATAATGCACGCCTGTGCTTGGCTGTACACATTTCGGAAAGAACTTTTAAAGTCCTTTTTTTGAATGTTCTTTAATAGTGACGTTACAGTTTTCTTGATGGCTTCGACATCATGAAATCTTGTTTCCTTCAGTGAATTTTTCTGCTTAGGAAACAGGAAAAAATCTGCGGGTGCTAGGTATGGAGAGTATGGTGGATGCTGCATCTCAATGACACCATGCTGGGCTAAGAATCGCCTCACGGGACACTTAATGTTAATTCTTTGCTCCATTTTCACTTTGACAACGGGAATTTAAGAGTTATGTTTTAATGCGCCTTACAATGAGAACCACTTACTTCAGAATGGCACAGAGTGCTCTGCACATGCACAAGAAAACTCTCTTCAATATGCAATCACTAGTGCCATCTTCCGGCTTTTCGTTCTCGTACAGTTATATCAGTCCTGGAAATTAATAGCTGGACCTTTTATATTCACCTGGAAGATTAACCAATGAGTACAGCAACTATATGCTATAAGTTTGTCATTATCTCTTAGTTCTTGCCTAAAATAGTTAAAGTCTAAAATACCAGTAATTTTTGCCAGGACGGTTTTTTCCATGGTTTTATCCACTTCGGCAAAAATTAGCCAACCCTGTAAACTACACATTTTAAAGTATTTTTAATTAATTTTAATGACATTTAATTGATTGAGAATTTAATAATTAATCCAATTTTTCGATGGAGCTACTAGCGATTTGTAATCAAAATTTCAAATATGTCAGCTAAATGTTAAAAGGGCCATACCAATTGCTTTATCTAGTTTACATTTATTTTTACCCCTTCCCCTCCCTCGAATTTAATTTTTACTACATTATAAAATTAAAGAGGATAATTAATATGTCTTATTTAATTATTTTTAAGAGCTATTAATATACAAGTCTAATTTTATTTCTCATAAACATTTAAAATCATGCATAATCATATAATAAAAACAGCATTTATCACTAATAAAAAACAATATAATGAATAGCATATACATGAATGTGCATTCATTTATATAGCAACAAGCTTTTCAAAATTTAATTTGTAGTTGTTTAATTGCTCTATTTATTTTAAACACTTATGTACCAAACTCGCCTCAAATGTTATATCCTTTCCAATTTGTCTTTTAACATTTATAGCTTAATCTTTCCACATGGACACATGGTAAGAATGTTTCAATTTTGATGTGCTGCATTTTGTGATTGCTTAATCAGATATAATAAAAACACCATTTTTTTACTATTTAAAACAATATTATTAGGGTTCCTAAACAATTCTGATGGAAAAATTCCCTGATCTTTTTAAATAAAAATTTGGCATGTAGATATTATTAAACAAACCACATTGGACAACTTTAATGCAAATGCTAAAAGTACACTGCATAATTAAGATTAAGAAATAATTAAGATTTTTAATTATTTTTCATGTTATGCTATTGTTACATAATTTGCACAAATTTCATATAAAAATTTTAGATTGGATGAATAATCAATTCGAAATTTCTTCATTTACGATAATTGGGATTAGGAAAATGATACATAAAAAATTCTCTGATCACTTTAAATATTTAAATAAAATACTGACTTGGTCTGAATTTCTGATTTCCCTATTTTCCAGGTTTTTCATGACTCGTTAGAACCTTATATTATGAAAAGCATATGCATGAATATACATAGCGACAAGCTTTTTTAAAATTTTATTTCAAGAAATTTTATTTAGAAAGCTTAGTTTGTTTAATTGCTCTCTTTATTTTTTTTTTACATACTTTATTTACCAAGCTAACTTCAAATATTACATCCTTTCTAATTTCTCTTTTAACATTTATAATTTAATCTCTCCATATAGGCACATAAGAATGTACATCCACCTGGGAATAAATCTGTAAGAAATATTCTAAAAGCTTTAGTTATAACTATGCATGGAACAAATTTTAAGACTTTTCTCCATAATAAGACTTTAAATGTACTTTAATACATTTTTTAAATTTTTGAGAACTGTAAATTTTTTGTTAATGCCATAGTTAAAACACTCCCCTCCCCGCTTAACCAAAATAGCATTTCTTGTGTGTTTTTACAAAATGTGTTTTCCATTTTTATAAAAGATGAAATTGCATTCCTAGAAGTACAATAACATCTCCCAATGTTTTTCTTCTATATTTCTGCAGAACATCTTTCATCGGCTTAAGATTCATTGCAAAATATTCTGCTATAGGGATATCAGTACACTACTTGTAAAGTTTATCACTTTCCACCACAAGGGAAAAAAATGTCTTAATTACCCCAATGACAATTTTTAAAAGAAATAATTGAAACTTACTTTTTTATAAGCATCTATAACTGTCACAAACACAAAAATAACTTTTTCCTATAATAATGATGATAATACTTTGATATATAATCCATTCTATGTTATGTTATACAGTTGAAACTTGTAACAAAATACCACATATGCTGTGCTGATAATCCTATTTAATGATGTAGATATGTACAATTATTTGGTTGATTTTATTAATTAGTTATAAATTATTTTACAAATTTTGTAAAAAAAAAAAAAAAAAACGTAAAAAAACGGCAAGTTTTATTAAAAGATCGCAAAAAAAACTGTAAATTTCGTCAAACGATCGCAAAAAGACGCAAATTTCAAAATAGGGGTGCGAAGAAAAAAAAAAAAAAAAAAGAAGCACATAACTTTGTACAGGGAATGGAATTGCTCCCCACTTTCTCCCACTTCTGTTGTAACCTTTCAGAAAATTTCGTTCAGGGATTACGATAAAAAAAAACGTGAATTTTGCAGAGTCGTGAAAAAAAAAGTTTCTTCCACAGCCCTTTGATATAAAATTTGCATTTTTACGAGGCATTTTGATGAAATTCGCGCTTTTTGTCTCTATACTTAGATAAAATTCACATTTCTTCAACGGCCCTTTGAAAAATAGCATTTTTTCTGCAGTCATTTGACGAAATTAGTCTTTTGTCCGCGGTCATTTAACAAAATTCGCGTTTTTCCGTGGCTCTCTAACAAAATTTCTGTTTTACACCCGATACTCTGATAAAATTGGCATCCTTTCGATGGCTCCTTGACGAACTTCGAAGTTTTTTTTCCGATTCTTCAAAATTCACACTTTTGTCTGCTGCATTTTGATGAAATTAATGCTTTTTCGACAATCTTTTATCAAAATTAGCGTTTTTTTCTTTCTTTTTTTTTTCTTTTGTGTTGTGTGAACGATTGACGAAAATTTTCGGCAATCATTTGTTGAAATTCGCGATACTTTTTATGCCTCAATTTTCTGATCCATGATAAAAAAAAAAAAAAAAAGAACGTTTTTAGTTCTTGGAAATTTCGGAACAAAATCTTATAAAAAAAACTTGACCTGTCAAAGACTTGTCTATCGCAATGTACGCTTTGAGAATGCGCAGTCTTAAATGTATGAATAAGAAGAGAACTAGCAGGCGCGCATTCAGTTCGGATGCAACAGCAGTAAGGGCGTCTTTTCAAATGAGGGGAAAGAAGGGTGCTATTTTTTTGAATGAGCGGCAAGAGGGGTACTATATTTTTAATGAGAAGCAAGAGGGGCACTATTTTTTAAACTAAAGGGCGATTTGTTACTTTCGAATCAAGCTTCCCAACTACTAACGTTCAGATGAAAGGAAAGCTTCATAGAAAAGTAAAAAAAAAGCATGCTGATTTGTTGTAATTAACTCCGGAATTTCCGGGGCACTTTTAGTAAAATCCCCGGAACACGAACAGGCATGCTAATAATAGAATGAAACCCATTTAAAAAAAAGATTTTAATTTACATCAGTTTTATTAATATAAGTAATGCATAATAATTATTGTATTAAATAGAGGTCAACCAAAAATACGGTTTCGTTTTCAGCCCCAAATCAGAGTTTTGACAAAAATGTGGGCGAAAAATTAATCAGACCGAAACACTCAGTATTCCAAAAATCTTGTTTCTTCCTTCGGAAATTTTCAACATTAGTCACTGATTTGAACTGTATCAGCTCAAATGAATGTATTGCAATAAAAGTCATTGTTTATAATTATCAGTCATGAATTATCATTCATCTCATAGAAAATTTTTAGTTTAAACTGCATTAGATTTCAAACATTCTTTGAGAAATTTCTAGAATAACAAATGATCATTTACAAAAATCATTATAGATGAAAAATCATGAAAATAAAATTTTTGGATTATTAACAGTTATACATAATTAATAAATATTATACATATGATTATAATTTACAATTATGTATATTTATGTATGTATTAATTACTTTAAAACATACAATTTAATTACTTAAATTTTTTTTTTTTTTAATGTTATCGTTTTCAGCAAAAAAGTAGAAAGGTCACCTAAATTCGGTTTTGATCTTAAAAACTTGTTTCGGTCTATCCTTGGTATTAAAGAAAAAAAAATCATTAAAATATTTATTTTTCTTAGTACAATGCAACATAGTATAGCAAAAAAGTTTTTAACAGTAGGATGCTGCAATCAATTTCTCAACTTAAATTGGATGAGAGCAAAAAATGAAGTCCTACATTTAAGGATTGCTTTTAAAGCATTTTGACATATCCATAGATATTCTTAGAAGACTAATCTTTTAAAATCAGCATTGAGATATTCATGCTAGATGAAAAATATAAAAAATTACAAATTTATTTATTTACTGTGTTGCACAGTTTAAAATAATGCACTTTTATATGAAAATAATATATTTTACATGAAAAATAAACAATTTCTAGGTAGTTTCTTTTTTAAAAATGGAGCAATTAATAAATAACCATCCCTTTACTTCTAGAGTAGTAAAAAATCCATCACCTGAAAATGTCTGCTGAACCTGAAGTTTGTTATTAAAAAAATAACTTATCTTTCCAAAAATAATGTTTTTAATAATAATGAAATTTTTCAATTTAGATTTCATGTAGTTATACTTTAATTCTTTTGCATAGTTAATATACTTTAACTTTGAGCATTTATTTTGGTTTTTGGTGGTTTCTTCCAGTTTTTTTCATTTCTTCCGATTTTCTTCGGTTTACTTCAGATTTCTTCCAGAAGAAATCCAACCCGGCTTATAATAAAGTACGAATCTACAAATTATACTGTTTCCCTGAGAAGCACTTTATAACATCAGAGTGAGTTTTCTAATGTTTCCCAAGTGATTTTTTTATTATTTATCTGTCATTACCGCGTGACTGTCTTGTGAAAATTTCCTTTCATAGAACCAAATGTCTTCAAAAAAGTTCAAAATGAGTCTTAATGAAGGAATTTTTTTTCCCCCAGGCCAGATGACATAAATGTAGGGTGAATTGGGATACTTTTGTATTCTGAAAAATTTCCATCCATGATTAGAATTTTTCCCCTGTGGTTTCATGCCCTTTTAGGGGGGAAAAAAAAAAAAAAAAAAAAAAAAAAAAAAAAAAAAAAACTGTCAATTTAATTACAAGTTATATATAGCAAATAGTTAAGAGATTTAAGTAGATAATAAAAAATTGTACCTTCTTTCATATAACAAATTAGAAACAACAGATGAAAATGTTTTAGGAGACATTTTTCTTCCTTCTCTAAGCTCATACATGTTTAACTGGAATTTCAACTTTTGAGCACTAAATAAAAAAAAAAAAAAAAAAAAAAAACACCTTAATATAATGAAATTTTTTTACATACAAGCACATATTATATGAGGACATGAGTTTCAAAATTTGCCTTATCCAGAAATCCTCTGACTGCTCTGTTGGTTTTTATTGTAAATCAAAATTTTACAATGCCAGAAATAAAAGACAACTATCATTGTAAGCCAAGATTTTATAATGCCAAAAATACAAGATAAAATTAGCTCTTTTTTTCTTTTGAGGGGAGAAGGGGGGGGGGGGGCATATTGCACTGTTTTTTCAGTACAGATTTACCAATCAAATAGATTGATAGAGAGAACATGATTTTTTTAATTTTGAATAAGGCAAGTTTTGAAACTCATGTATTCAAAAACTATTGAGGTTATCAATATTTTTCTATAAACGAATATACTGATCACTTATAGTTTGAAACAAGCAAAAATAAATTAAGCAATATAAGAGTTACTCTTTAAAGTTTTTGCAGGGATCTGTTTCAGGAGAAATTATGAAGATTTCCTTTTATTTCTGAAAATTCTAATTGTAATTTTGTGAATTTGAAATTATTATATTCAGGTTCTGTCCTTCATTGATAAAAAATGTTAAGTAATATGTTCTTTGATCAGTTCAGCTGTTTTGTTACAGGTCAGATTTTATTTTTTAATGATAAATTTTGTGAGATTCCATTTGAAGGTGGATAAATTCACTGAAAAGTCTATTTATGAGACAAAAATATTTGTGAAAAGTGCTGTTTTGGGATAAATAGTATTATGAAGGGGCTTGTTTTTGGGAAGAAAAACTATCGTAAAGAGTCCTATTTTTTGGAGAAAAAAGTATTGTGAAAAGTTTTGTTTTTTTGGGAAAAAAAGTATAATGTGAAGGATTTTGTTTTAGGGGGGGGGGGGGGGAGTAATCTGAAAGGTATTTTTTTGGGGGGGGATGGGGGGAGTTAAGAAGGGTCCTGTTTTGAAGGGGAAAAAAGTATTGTGAAGGGTCCTGTTTTAAAAGAAAAAATATTGTGAAGGATCCTGTTTTGGGGGGAAAAATATTGTAAATAATCCTGTTTTGGGGGAAAAAAAAACAAATGGGTAAGTGTGCAGGGTTCATACAGAGTTGGGAAGAAAAAATCCAAGGAGTACATAAAAAAAATCCAAGGAGTCCAAAAAAATTTTAAGAACTTGCCACTTTTGTTGTTATCAGGGATGTGAACTGCAAAAAAGCAAAAAGCCTGAAAACCAGGGTTGGCACAGTTTAAACCAATTGGTTTTAACCATGGTTTAAACCCCGGTTTAAACCACCTGGTTTTTTTCTCAAAAAAACCAATTGGTTTTTTTCAAAAAAAGAGTGACATTTTCTCATTTTTCTTTATAATTTAAGACCAACAAATTATGGGATACAAATATTTTCTATTTTTAATGTTTTATTTCAGCAATAAGTATTAGATATAGTGGGTTTAGGTCATTTTTTGATATTTAGGATAAAAATTGGTATGCATTGGTGATCATACTCTATTTCTCTAAAGAAAAACTTAGAACATGTGAATTGATCAAAGATAAAATAGATTAAAAACATGCAATATTTAGTATAAAATATTTTCATTAAAAAAAAGCAGAATTTTTAAAGCAATCTATCATAACATGCACAATGATTTTGAATATGAAGCTACATAACCCGATGATCTTTAATATTTTGGTTGAACTGTAATAGATTTTTTTTTTTTATTATTTTTTATTGGGGAAATTATCTTTAAGAATTAAAATTAAAATATTGTTCCGTTCCGGAAGTGTTTTTGGCTCCACCTGGCGAGCGCTTGTAAAAAATGGACAGTTGAGCTGTTGATCATCAAAGCATCAGCACGTATACTCGGAATTGATAATCACCCATACATCCTTTAAGCTATGGAAATCAATTTGAATTTTATAATTGCATATTAGTTCATCATTTGTCGTTTTGTGTTTTTATATGTGTGTGTATTTGTGCAAGTGACATTAAAAAACTTTAAAAAGACTATCAAGAATACAGTCCATCTATTCGACATTGTGGCCCTCTCGGCCGGAGTGAACCATGGAAAAACTAAATAGATTAAAAGGCACGTCAAAGGCTGCCATAACAAGGCTAGAGCAGTTTATATCGGAAACTACTGATATTAAAACGACTAATATAAGTATTTTAGAAGTGAAGTTAAAAAAGACGGAATGTCTACAAAACAAGCTCGAAGAGCTCAGAGAGCAGTATTTCGAAATTCAGGATATCACATCGCAACAAGTCCAAGAAATTGATCAAGATATTAATAGTGCTCTCGAGAGATTAGAACAAGTGGAGGTAAGCTTAAAACTTTTATTAGCTTCATTCGAAAATAAATCTCATACTGTCAATGATTATGTATGTGAAACCAAAACAAAAGTTCGCCTCCCAGAAATACCTTTACCTTCTTTCGGAGGTGCTTATTGTGATTTTGCTAATTTTAAAACGCAATTCACTAACTTAATTGTTAATAATGAACAACTTGATGACAATCAGAAATTATTTTATTTAAAGGCATCTTTAAAAAACGAAGCTAAGCAATTAGAGTCACCTGATGACGATTTTAATTCATTGTTTCAAGCTTTAATACATAGATACGAAAACAAGAGATTATTAATCGATTCGCATATTTCTGCAATTTTAAATTATGAAAAAATGCAAAATGAATCTCCGAAAGAGTTGCGTAATTTTATTGATATTATTAATAAAAACATCAGAGCTCTAAAGGTCTTGGAATATACACAAAATAAATTGTCAGAAAGTGTATTTATAAATATCATTTTGAAGAAATTAGACACCGAATCTCAAAAACAATTCGAATTGTCATTGGAAACAACAAATGTTCCAAGTTTTGATTATTTAATTTCTTTTTTAGAAAAACGTTGTGTTACTTTAGAAGCCATAACGAATGCATCTGGCGCCAACCAGACTTCGAAATCCAAATTCTCGAAGGCGAATTACGCAATAAATAAATCAAAATCATTTCTCATCAATGACAATAAAAATAGAAATAATTTAAAGACCTGCTTTTGTTGCAAATTTGCGTTTCACCCACTTTATAAATGCAATGTTTTTTTAAACAAAAATGTTCAAGAAAGAAAAAGTATTGTAAATAAGAACAAATTATGTTTGAATTGCTTAAGAAAATTTTGCCAAGGAAAATGTAATTCTAAATTCGCTTGCAAATTCTGCTCGCAATTACATAATAGCTTATTATGTGAAGAACATGAGATGTTAAAGGGGGTGGAAATAAATAAAAACAAAAATAATGACATGCTGAGAGATAAACAAATAAGTGATTTCGATTCCGAAAAAAGGGAAGCAGCAATAATCGGTACAAATTTGTTTACAGATAACAGACAAAATTGTGCATTATTAAATACGGCTATAATTTTAGTAAGTGATGTGTTTGGAAATAAAGTTAGATTGCGTGCGGTGATTGACAGCGGATCGTCGATTAACATTTTAAGTAATAGTGCATGCAAGAGATTAAATTTACGACCAAAACCATTCAAGGGAATGATTTCAGGTATTAATGAAGCACATCAAGAAATAAGGAATATAGTCAATGCAGAAATATCAAATGAACAAGGAACATTTTCCAAAGAAATAGAATTCGCTGTTTTGCCAAAAATTACAAACGAAATTCCAGTTTCAAAATTAGATATTTCTAATTTATGTATTCCACAACAAATTAATCTAGCAGATGACAATTTTTATACACCTGGACCAATCAACGCACTGATCGGTAGTCAATTGTTTTTTTCAATTTTAAAGAGTGAACAAATTCGTTTAGCAGATGCTAACTGTATTTTACAAAACACTGAATTTGGATATTTAGTGACAGGGTCGCTCCCACAAAGTAAAATTCAGTCCCATTGTTATCTTTTAACTGAAAATAGTCTAGACAACACTTTACAAAGATTTTTTGAAATAGAATCCTTACTGGGTGATGACAGTAATTCTATTAGAAGCGATGAAGAAAGGTTTTGTGAGGAACACTTTAAAAGCACTTATAAACGAGATCAAACGGGTAGATTTACCGTACAATTACCCATAAAGGAAAATGCTGAAGCATTGTTGGGATTTTCTAAAGAAATTGCAGCGAAAAGATTAACTAATTTATGGAATAAATTAGATAGAAATAAAATTATGTCTGATCTATATATAGAATTTATGAACGAGTATGAAGCTTTGGGTCATATGACTCAAATTGAATCTGAAAGCGAAAAGGGGGTGTCTTACTATATTCCTCACCATGCGATTTATAAACCAGAAAAATTATACACCCCCCTGAGAGTGGTATTCAACGCTAGTTCAAATACATCTAGCGGTTATTCACTTAATTCAATATTGTTAAATGGGGGAACGGTTCAGCAAGATTTATTTTCTATTATAACTAGATTTCGTACGCACAAGTATGCATTCTGCGCAGACATTAAGAAAATGTACAGACAGATAATGATAGAACCGTTGCAGAGAAATTTACAAAGAATTCTTTGGAAGGTCAGTAAGGACGCTCCGATAAAAGTCTTTGAGCTAAACACGATCAGTGGCGCCGACTTCCGGGTCTGTGACAGGATTTAACATTGACAGGACACTATTGGTTCTTATCACTTTTATCTCTTTTTAATATTTCTTTTTCATATTAATGTTTAAATGATAATTTAAAGTAAAGGTTAAAGTTCATTTATTAAAAGTTAAATTTAAACTTAGTTTTATTAATTTAATCAATAACTGAAACTAAATATAAAGCTTATTTCTTATTTAATTGTATTTGCAAATTATATTTTTTATTCAAATTATATTTTTATTAAAACTATATTTATTCAAATTATATTTATTATCGAAACTAAAACATTATTAACGTTATCCTTTATTAATGTCTCTTTCATTTAAACATAATGTAATAGTTTTTATTAAAGTCTTTCATAAATACATCATTAATAAATTAATTCCATTTTTATTTATTTGAAATATATAATACATATTAATTAAATCAGTTTTAAATTGAGTTATTACCTTTTCTCCAATAAACTTTATTTTCCTTTTATTTTGCTTGAAATAAACTTTTAAATGACCGGGCATATGCTTGTTTATTTTACATCGTACGTCTTTTGACTAAACTCTCCACTGGACTGGGGAAGTACTTTTTACGACCAGTAGATGGCGTTAGGTGCCTAGGTCGTGTTTTCAGCTTCTGCGTCTGTCAGAGTTGCGTCACTCGGCGGAATGTTCCAGATGGGAGAAGAGAAGGCACGTGGATGTCGACTGTGTGTATATATACCGCGGTCATTTGAGTGAACTTCAGTTTCGTAGTTTCGTTTCGTTTTTGTTTCGTCTTTTTGTGCCGTATGTTTTAATTACTTTGCCAGGTAGTTGGAAATATGATAAGCTGTTCCGTTTTTATTTATTCATGTGTGTAAGCTGTAAATCCCTGGTCGAAAGAAGTCATCTTCATTAATTGGGAAGATGTGACATTTTTGTTAAGTCCACGTCTGCAGGAGGTTGTTATCAGATGGCTGGTGAATCTTTACGGCAATTGACGTAATAGGTGCTTTACAGTGGAAATATGAGAAGTTAATTGTTTTTCAATAGTTCCATTTTTCGGCGGTTGGTATCATTAGATATAATTTTTGTCATTACGATATTTAGAGATTTAATTGATTTTTTCACTTTAATTATTTAAGATAACTTTAAGCTTTTTCATGGTTTTTCTAAATATTTAATAAATTAAATTGAGATTAGAGTTAATATGAAAGTGGTCATTGTTCCAGTTTATCCTTTTACCTACAAATAAATGTAAATTTAAAAGATCATTTTGAATATTGAATTAGATAAAAGATATTTATGTTAAGAAGAAATTGATGTTATATTTTATTGAAGATCTGCTTAATATGTAAACATATATCTATATTTTATTTTAAATAAATGTTTGTTTGTTTTTAAAACTTGTTATCTTTATTTCTGAATATTTAACTTTTTCTTACAGAGTAAATGCAATTTAATATTTTTCAGAACAATTTAAATTAAATATATTTTTGAGTTAGAGCCTAATTAAACTTAACCAGCTTTCTTCCATCTGCGTGACGATCTTTGGATCGTGCTCTGCTAGTGTAAGTTAGTGTTAGACTTTGATACGTCAGTATCAAACTATCATGGGTTATGGGAGTTTATATTTATCCTATTTGGATTGTGAACGGCCCTAACTCTTAGCAGATAATTTTTTAAAGGTTAGTTGGTTAAGAAATAGATTTTTTTGAGTTTAAAATAAATTTAAATCTTTTTAAGTTAATTAAAATGAATTATATTTTTTTATTGGATTAATTTCTAAGTGTTAAATAATTTGTTATAGTATAATTGAATATTAATATAATTAAATATACGGCCCTTAAGTTAGTTTAAGAATGTTTTATTCGGGGGGGCCGATATTGTTTTAAGTGTTAATGAATATTTTGAAGTTTTTTTATGATGCCGATCGCTGGAAAAAGTTTTGGAACTATGCTTTTGAAGAGCTGTCATAAGTTTATATGTTGCTCTTTATACTTCATGAAATTTTTTTTATGACTTTGCCTCATTACAAGTAAAGCAGTCATTTGTTGATGAGTACTGAAGAGGAACTTTTTGAATTATAGTGTAATAATGAAAATATGGTTCTGCATATTGAGTGGACTTTCTGCATATTTTAAAAGAATGGGATCTTCAGTGTAAATTTAGAGAGTGCAAATGGAACTGTGCTAATTATGTGTTAGAGTTATCACCTCCGGAGAGGCATGTGCTGGTTTTATTCGATTAGTGTAAGGAATGACGGCAACCGAAGATGGCCTTTGTTTCCACATCTGAGTTTCAGATCTTTTGTCATGGATGTCATGGCGCGTCAGGTGGAGCGTGTGGGCAGAATGATAGTTTGACTGCTCTAAGTACTTGCAGGAACTTCATCTGAATGAACTTTTGTTTTAATGGATCCAGAATTTTTTTTTTCTGCATGTGCCTATGAGAACTTTCTTTAATTGGACTTTTTGATACGGTGGAATGTTGTGATATCATATAGTGCCTGCAAGAATATTGTCCTGATGGTTTCCCTTTAAGTATGATGCCTCGTAATGCCTGCAAGGATATTGTACTGATGGATCCCTTTTGCTGTGATGACTTATAGTACTTGCTGTGACATTGTTCTGATGGACTTCCTTTTTGCTGCGATTTGCCTGCAAGGACATTGACTTGATGATTTCTTGTTTCTACTTTGCTCTAAAAGTGACTTTGTGAATGAACTTGTGTTACACAGGATCTCGGACTTTATTGTGGCGAATGGTTTCCTGCTCGTCTTCGGAAGCTCTGGATTGTGGACTGGCCTGGCTGTGATGGTTCTGCATTTTTTTTGAACAGACCACCCGTTTTCTGGTGCCGTATGTGATGGACTTCTTCAGTAAAAGTGACATTTTGAAATTTTTTTGAATTAAAAATGATTTTTTTTTAGTAGTTTATGTAAAAATTGTTAGAAATATTTATAGAAATGAAGTGTTTAAAACTTAATGGTTTTGATATATATTTGAATTTAAACTGTTAAGCTTATTTTTAAAGTTTAAGATTATTGCATTTATATATATTTTTTTTGCTAAAACGCCTATATTAAAAGATTTTTTATTAGAAAGATAGAGATCTGAATAGTATAGTTAAATTTTTGGAAAAACTATAACGTTTTTAATAGATTTTTGAAAGGGTTTAATAAATTTAAAGCTTTGAAAATACCTAATGAGATACTTAAACAGTATGAAATCAGTTTTTAGTGCTGTCTACGTGTGGAAATCTGTTAGATGAATTTTTTTAATTTAATAAGTTAAAATTTTATTTTGAGACATGGCTCCAGATGTTTATATGGTCTGGCTGATTTCCTGGAGCTCATGTCCTATTTTTTTTAAGTTAGATGCATTCTTATAATCTAAAAAAAAAAAAAAAATTTGTATTTTTATGTTTTAAAAGTGTCAGATATGCTTTTTCAGTGTGGAGGGTTTCTCTTGATAATTAGTGTTAGATTTAGAGAACCTGATTTCACAAGCTGAAAAGAACTGAATTGGCTTATTAGATACAGAATATTTTTAATAGGTGGGATTTTTAGTTACTGGAAGAGTTTATAATTACAAAATGAATTTTTTTTTATTTCTTTGATTTAATTATTTATGTAGAATTTTTTAATTTACAGTAATTTTCGTTTATTCTTAACATTTTGCATAACATGATGGACTAAATTTTTTTTAACTGGATTATTGGCTTAGCTTAGATGTTAATTTGAAATCCTAGGCATAGTGAATTCCAGTATATTTTAATGAGATTTTAGTACTAGTCATGGAAAAGATCCACTTTTAAGTGTTAGGATTTTCGTGTTTGGTCTAGTACAATCTTTGTGTTCTATTAAATGTGTATGCAAATGTTGAGTGAAAATATGTATTAAATATGATTATTTTTGTTCTTAAGATAAAAATGAATAACTAATAAGTTTATTTCTGTTTTTAAATATTGTTGATTTAGAATAATTTTTTATGTATTTGTGCAATATTTTTTTGATTATAAATTACAGAAATAACAATAGACAATTTCCATTTTTGGGTAGATGTGAAAGGCATGATCCCGAAACTTGGTGCTACACAGATATCCAGGATGGAAAGATTTAATTTGAATACTGAATATATAACTTTTAAATTTATTTGTGGATAGTTTGCTGTTATAGGATTTCCTGTGTGGACAGTACAATTGAGTTGGTCTTTTGAAAATAGTATATCTTAAGGATCAGTATATATAAAGATATAAATTGCTTGCTTAACCTCTCTAGTGAACAGGAATGTTAAATCTTCTGCGTCGGAATTTTTAAGCGAATAGTGTATGACCACCCCACGAAAGCTTGAAAGATCCGCTGAAGTTTTACTGTCGGTTGAGAGGTAGCTGTTATAGTTGAATGTGGTTTAAATAAGTTTTGGTTTTGGAAAATTTGTTGAACTGTTGATGAAGGAATTTTTTGTAGTTGTTTAATGTCATATCTGCTTAATACTAATTTGAGAAATGAATTTTTAAAGTTGATTTTTTTAAATTAGATATGGAAAATTAAGTACGTTAAAGCTAAATTTTTAACTCTTTTTTGGTACAGGAGTCTTTGTAGATCTGATCCATATTTTTTTTTTTTGAGATAATTGATGGATTTTTGCTACATTTTTTTGGGTATCGAGTTTAAGTGGCTGTAAAGTGAAAATAGATATGGAAATAAGTTAAAGCTTTGATAAACTAATGTAATGGAATACAGATTTGAGGTTTTGTGTTAGATTCAGCTGGAGGATTGCATTTTTTTACTTTGTTAGAATTGTCTCCTGAAAGTGAAGGGACATTTTTTGAGTTGGCTTGTAAAAGGTACCTAAGTGTGTTAGACTTGGTCAGATAAAGTTCAATCTCCAGTGAATTCAAGAGTAATAGTTTAGGGGACCCATACTGTAGAGTAATAGAGAATGAACCTTTGGGCTAAACTTGGTTTAGTTAGAAGTGCTTAACATATAGAGGACTCTTGTGATGTCTAGCTTAACTCTAAGGCTGAGGTTTTTGGATATCTAATGGATATTATTTAGAATTCAGATCTTCCCTAGGAAAGCTTTGGCTTTAAGATCTGCTAAATGTTTCTGTCCTTAGTGGGGGGGATTGACTTTCAGATGTTAGCTTTGCTCCTCGCTGAGTGGCAGAAACGATCGTATGTTGGAATATCCAATCAGCTATGTAGGAGTTCTAAGGTTTGTTAAGAGTCAAATTTTTGTGAAGAATTTTTCTGGTGGATTGTTTCACAGTAATGTGGAGTTTCTGTGGTCTTGGTGTCAGCATGATTGAACTGTCCTAATCTGTTATGTATGGAAATAATAGCTTATTTTGAGTTTATTTTTATAGTTGTTTTGAATTGAAGGAATCCGTATCCGTGCTACAACTCTTACCTATGTGATTTTTTGTGTTTTTTTTGAGAGAATGAGGTGTGAAGACCCAGGGCCCCGGGCGAAATTTGGAGTGAATGAAAGGGTAGCCGGGTGTACACGGCGCTGAAAGGTGTATGAATGTTATGTACCAATTTAATTATATGTGTCCTCCGGATTCTTAGGAGATGTTGTAGCTGTAACTTTGTTTTATTAGAAAATAGGCTGCTGTGAAGGACAGGATTATGTTTGAGGATGGAGTCATGTGTTGATACCAGGCTTGGAAGTTTGTAAATTGAAAAATCCGAGAACTAGTTTATTTAGAATTTAATCACGGGGTTCCCCTATTCTTAAAGTTTGTAATCAATTTTCTGATTTATATTTTTTATGTGTAAAAATGATATTTTTGTATTAACTAAAATAGTTAATTGTGTGAGAAATATATCGTTAATGTATAAGAAAATTTAAATTTGTTCCTAAAATGGACTTTGGAATTATTAGTGTTTAGTAATTGAAATTTTTCCTATAATGGACTTAGAAAATTGTTAAAGTATATTATAATTGAGGTTTCTTCCTGTAATGGGATTTTGAAATTATTAGTATATATGGCTACAGAGAATTTCTTCCAGTCATGGACTTTGAAATTGTTAGCACATGATGAGAGAAATTACTTCCAGTCAGGGTTGGCGAGTTTTTGCCGAAGGTGGAAAAAACCGCGGAAAAAACCTGGTAAAAACCGTCCCGGCAAAAATAGGTTTTTGCCAAAAAGGTGGCAAAAACAGACTGTCCATTTAATTTTTCCCCAGAAAGAGAAAATAATTTCACGAAAGAAAAAATAAACTGCATACTTAATTGAAGAATCAATATTATTCTAAATTTATTTTAACTTTTAAGTTAAATAAGAATAATTATGCACTTTATGAAAGAATATTAACTTTTATAACAAGATTATAAATGAAATAAATTCCAATTTTATATAAATGAAAAGAAACTTCTTTATTCATGTTTATACAATTATTAATAATTTACATAATAGAACTGTTGAGACTGAGTAAAGCACTTATGTTTATAGTTTATATATGTTAGAAATTCGAAGAAACAGTTATAGTAACCTAAATTTAATTTAATATAAAATTATATTTAAAGCAGAAAACTATTAAATTTCAAATTTTTCAGCAATATCTTCCTCACAACCTAAATTTTGCTGTTTTAGTATGGCATAGGAGTAAACAAGTTTTGAAAGAGCATCTGTTGATAGCTTATTTTGAATTTTAGTTTGCACAAATGAAAAATTTGAAAACAATCTTTCAATAGCAGCACTACTTGCTGGCATATTTGAAGGTGTGCTACTAATGAACAGAAGTTTTTTGAAATTGCACAAGCTTATTCAATACTTCTCTACTAATTACATGCACTGACACTATTAATCACTTCTGGAAAATATGAGTTAGGAAAGGGTTTTTCTTTGAGCTTAAAATTAATAATATAAGATATAAAATCAGAATTCATTTTAGATAACCATGCTCTACAGCTTTCTTTTTGTTCATAATTTAGAAGTTCATCTCTGTACTTTCGATGTAACAAATAGGCTACAAGATGACATGGCAAAATCGCTTGTTCAAATATCTTTTTTAGTTTTGAAAAATGTGGTTTTAACTCTTCATTTTTCAAAAAATTTAGCCATATATGACAAGCATCTGCTATGGTGGGGGAAGGGGGAATATAATACAAAAAGATAAAGAGACAACAGGCTACTTACTGAAAGTAAATCTAAATAATTTAACATTTTGTTCTTTTCTTGGAGAGTAAAAGTGACAGAAAAAAAATCTAGTTTCCTAATAAGCCATAACAGTTTTTTCAATACATAATTTTCAATTTAATTTACTTATTTTATCTTTAACAAACTAGTTTCATCAGATAAATAGCTATAAAATAGTACCAAAGACTTAAATATTTACATTCCTTAAGTCTCATGACATAAAACAAAAATAACAAAATTGTATAAAATCTTTTGATAATTAAAAAAATATATACATATTAATGACTGATAAAATACTTTACTTACAGGGGTCTGTCTAGACTTTTCTCACAAGGTACTTTTGTTAAATTGGGAAGTTTTTCTTGTCTTTGTGAAAATTCTAGACATACTTTTGTGAATTTTAAATTATTAGTGTTTTCAGGTTCTAACCTTCACATATAAAGGAACTAAGTAATATATTTTTTGGTAAGTTCAATTGTTTATTAACAGGGCAGATTTTATTTTTAAATGGTTAAATTTGTGAAAAGTTCAATTTGAAGGTGAAGCGTCTATTTCAGGGACAAATAATTTTATGAAGGGTCCTGTTTGAGGTTAAAGAATTTTGTAAAGGATCCTATTTTAAGATAAATTATTTTATGAAGGGTCCTTTAAAGGACCTAAAATTTTCTTAAACATATCCCTGAATTAAGAAAAAAAAATTAGGTATGTAATTTTTTATTTTGTTCTTAAATTCTTAAGTAAGAGTGAATCCCACCTATTTTTTAAAGATTTAAATTATTTAATATTAATTAATTAGCAAATTAAATTAAAATATTAAATAGTACACTGTTAAATTTAATTGTTTATACCATTATTATTCTTATTAGCATGCAGATTTCATCACACATTAAAGACAAATAGGTTTTTTCCATTTTTCCCCTGGTTTTTTCCAGTTTTTTCCACTGTCCTGGCAAAAATACCTTTTTGCCGGCAAAAATGCCAACCCTGCTTCCAGTTATGGACTTTAAAGGTAATTTAATGGATATCATTGTATTAAAGGTTTAGTAAGTGTAAAGATATTCATATACTGTGTTTTTACTTAGAAATATGTATGAAATTTTTCAAACGTGTAAGATATATACTGTTAATATAAGTAGAGGTCTTTTTGAATGTTTTAAAAATCTAGGTGCCAGACCGGGTGGATCTCGTGTATAAGAGTAAATTTTAAGTGACTACCTGCCTGGTAAAAGTTGTCGTTTTTAAATGTGTGTAAATATTATGTGTTTTTATTTTTATGGAATGAATATGTTTTAGATCTTTTTAGGTGTTGGGCTGAGCTGGAACTTTGGCTATTTTTATTGTTTATCGCCGGTTATAGCATTTTTCTTCAGACTTAATAGATATGAAATTGATATATAGGTGATGGAGTGCTGTTTAGATGGTGGTCCTTTTTAAGATGTTGTCCTTTTTGATCTAAGTATAGACATCATAGAGATGCACTGGTGTGTAAGGCTATCCTTGAGAGGATTAGAGCTATGGAGGTGTATTCTGATGTTTTTGTAGTCTCCTCTCTTTTTTTAGATAAAAATGTTAAGAGGGGGGGCTTTGACAGGATTTAACATTGACAGGACACTATTGGTTCTTATCACTTTTATCTCTTTTTAATATTTCTTTTTCATATTAAAGTTTAAATGATAATTTAAAGTAAAGGTTAAAGTTCATTTATTAAAAGTTAAATTTAAACTTAGTTTTATTAATTTAATCAATAACTGAAACTAAATATAAAGCTTATTTCTTATTTAATTGTATTTGCAAATTATATTTTTTATTCAAATTATATTTTTATTAAAACTATATTTATTCAAATTATATTTATTATCGAAACTAAAACATTGTTAACGTTATCCTTTATTAATGTCTCTTTCATTTAAACATAATGTAATAGTTTTTATTAAAGTCTTTCATAAATACATCATTAATAAATTAATTCCATTTTTATTTATTTGAAATATATAATACATATTAATTAAATCAGTTTTAAATTGAGTTATTACCTTTTCTCCAATAAACTTTATTTTCCTTTTATTTTGCTTGAAATAAACTTTTAAATGACCGGGCATATGCTTGTTTATTTTACATCGTACGTCTTTTGACTAAACTCTCCACTGGACTGGGGAAGTACTTTTTACGACCAGTAGATGGCGTTAGGTGCCTAGGTCGCGTTTTCAGCTTCTGCGTCTGTCAGAGTTGCGTCACTCGGCGGAATGTTCCAGATGGGAGAAGAGAAGGCACGTGGATGTCGACTGTGTGTATATATACCGCGGTCATTTGAGTGAACTTCAGTTTCGTAGTTTCGTTTCGTTTTTGTTTCGTCTTTTTGTGCCGTATGTTTTAATTACTTTGCCAGGTAGTTGGAAATATGAGAAGCTGTTCCGTTTTTATTTATTCATGTGTGTAAGCTGTAAATCCCTGGTCGAAAGAAGTCATCTTCATTAATTGGGAAGATGTGACATTTTTGTTAAGTCCACGTCTGCAGGAGGTTGTTATCAGATGGCTGGTGAATCTTTACGGCAATTGACGTAATAGGTGCTTTACAGTGGAAATATGAGAAGTTAATTGTTTTTCAATAGTTCCATTTTTCGGCGGTTGGTATCATTAGATATAATTTTTGTCATTACGATATTTAGAGATTTAATTGATTTTTTCACTTTAATTATTTAAGATAACTTTAAGCTTTTTCATGGTTTTTCTAAATATTTAATAAATTAAATTGAGATTAGAGTTAATATGAAAGTGGTCATTGTTCCAGTTTATCCTTTTACCTACAAATAAATGTAAATTTAAAAGATCATTTTGAATATTGAATTAGATAAAAGATATTTATGTTAAGAAGAAATTGATGTTATATTTTATTGAAGATCTGCTTAATATGTAAACATATATCTATATTTTATTTTAAATAAATGTTTGTTTGTTTTTAAAACTTGTTATCTTTATTTCTGAATATTTAACTTTTTCTTACAGAGTAAATACAATTTAATATTTTTCAGAACAATTTAAATTAAATATATTTTTGAGTTAGAGCCTAATTAAACTTAACCAGCTTTCTTCCATCTGCGTGACGATCTTTGGATCGTGCTCTGCTAGTGTAAGTTAGTGTTAGACTTTGATACGTCAGTATCAAACTATCAGTCTGCGGGTCTGCCGCGCAGACCCTGAAAAATTTCTGCAGACCTAGCAATATCTTGGCAGACCCTGAAAAATGCAGGTATGAGATTTTTCCGCGAATTCGCGATTTTCCATAGTGCTTTTCGCTATTTTTGCTGTTTTTCGCGGGAGTGATTTGTTCCGAAATTTAAGAAAGTTAGTCATCAATCTGATATTCGGAGATAAGATCACGAAAAAAACTCAATTTTGTCAAAAGATCGGGTAATAAACGTGAACAATGTCAAAAAAAGTGGCAAAAAATTGCCGATTTCGTCAAACGATCATGGAAAAACACCAATTTCGTCAAAGGGTCGCGAAAAAACATTCATTTTTGAAAGGATCGTGGAAAAAATACGAAAATCGTCAAAAGATTGCGGAAAATTTCGTCAAAAAGTAGTGTGAAAGACAGACATTTCTGTCAAAGAATTACAAAAAAAATGCGAAATTCGTTATAAGATAATAGGGAAAACGCAAATTCTGTCAAACAATCGAGAGATGAAGGCGGATTTTCGCTTAAGATCGCAGAAAAATACGATTTTCGCAAATAATAGCGGAAAAAACACAGATTTTTTCAAAGAATCGCAGAAAAAACTCACATTCTGTCAAAAAATCGCAAGAAAATTTTGAATTTTGGCATAAAATCTAAAAAATCGCAGTAAAGACGCGAATTTTGTCAAAAAATAGTGATGAAAACACAAAAAATCGCGGAAAAAACCTTAATTTCCTTTAAAGATAGCAGGAAAAAAGGAAATTCTGTCAGAGGATAGTGTGAAAAACGCGAAATTCGGCAAAAAATCGCGGGGTAAAAACGTGAATTTCGGCAAAAGATTGCGAGTAAAAAATCAAAATTTCCAAAAATCACGAAATTTAGCAAAGTAGAGCAAAAAACTCTAATTTTGCACAAAGACAGCAGCGAAAAAGCAGAAATAGAAGGAAAAATTTATATACTTCTATCTTCCATGTAATTTGTATTATTCTTTGACTGTTTTAAAAGTTTCTTTTAAGACACTTTTATTTGATTTGATATTTATTCCAGAGATGATTGAGTAAACTGATTTTTTTCACCTGTAATAAAGAAATTTTTTTATCTCATACCCATTTTTCTGCAATTTATGTGTTAAACTAGGGATGCGCAACCTGTGGCCCACGATAGGTTAATGTTATCGCCCGCGAATTTCATCAATTTACAACTGGAAATAATTGCAATTTTTGTGCACATTTTGCAGGAAAAATCGTAAATTTCATTACTTTATCGGGGAAAATATAAAATTTCGTCACTTAAGAATCGCAAATTTCATTGATCGGTACGGGAAAATCGTAAGTTTCGCTCATCAGATATGGAAAAATCGTGAATTTTGCCCATGAGGCTAGGAAAAAAACAAATTTCCCCGATCGGGCACGGGAAATTCGCGAATTTTGTCAGTCGGAAGTGAAAAATTGCATATTTCGTTGATCGGGTAAGAAAAAAAATTTCAGTTGTTTATGATACTCGAAAAAAATTGTAAAATAAATCCACCGGTTGCCAAAAAAAAGCATGTTTTCTTGATTTTTCGATTGAAAGAACGCGAATTTCGTTGATCGAACACAAAAAAATCGCAAATTTCGTTGATAAGACACGGAAAATCGCGAATTTGACGATGTCGCTCAGAAAAATTTGAAATTCCATTGTTCGGCTGCGAAAAAATCGTGAACTTCGTCAATTTATCAAGAGAAAAAATCGTGATTTTCATCTTGTCGCATAAAAAATGCAGATTTCGTCAGATTTAGTACAAAAATCGTGAATTTCGTTGATCGGACGCGGAAAATTGGGTATTTCGTCAAATAAGGGTGAAAAAATGCGAATATTATTGATTGGATTCCAAAAAATTGCAAATTTCGTCGGTCATAGACGAGAATATTGCGAGTTTTGTTGATCCCACATAGATCAATTGCTAAATATATCAATCAGGCTCTAAAAAATTATAAGTTTCGTCGACCGAAAAATCGATAGTCGGCTGAAAAATCGAGACTGAAAATTTGTCGGCTGAAAAATCGAGAAATTTGTCGATCATGCAAAGAAAAATCGCGAATTTCGTCAATTCACTTCGTAAGAATTGTGAATTTTGTCAATTCATCGTGGAAAAATCGGAAATTTCTCCGATCTGGAACGGAAAAGTTGCAAATTTCGTCAATTAGCTTTGTAAAAATCGCAAATTTTCTCTAACCTTTGTAAAATACGCAAATTTCTTCGATCGGCTTTGTAAAAAACGCGAATTTCATCGATCGGGTGCGGGAAAATCGCGAATTTCGTCAATCAGATTCGTAAATATTTCGAATTTTGTTGATTGGGAACGGAAAGATCCTGAATTTTTTCAAACTGGCTCGGAAAATCGAGAATTCCGTCGATACAGCAAGCGAAAATTGCTAATTTTATCAATCAAGCACCGAAAAATCGCAAATTTTGTCAATGAAGCACGAAAAATTGCGAATCTCGTCGATCGGCTTCTTAAGAATCGCGAATTCCGTCGATCAAGCACGGTAAAACCGCAAATTTCATCAATCAAGCTCGAAAAAATCGCAAATTCTGTCGATCAAGCGCAGAAAAATCGAAAATTTCGTCGATCAAGCGCGGACAAATCGCGAATTTTGTTGCCCATGCGAAGAAAAATTACGAATTTCGTGATACAGTACAGGAAAATCGCGAATTTTGTCTATCAGACGCTGAAAAATTGTGAATTTTATTGATTACGCGAGTAAAAATCGCGATTTTCGTCGATCAGTTTTGTAAAAATCTTGAATATCGTCGATAGGATTCGTAAAAATTTCGAAATTTGTAGATTGGTTGCGGAAAGATCCTATAATTTTTTAAGCAGGCTTGGAAAAATTGCGAATTTTGTCGATAAAGCACCTGAAAAATTGCCAATTTCGTCGATCAAGCGCGAGAAAATCGTAAATTTCGTCAATCAAGAACGGAAAAATTGTGAATTTCGACGATCATACGAAGGGAAATCGCGAATTTTGTCGATCAGTTTTGTAAAAATCGCAAATTTCGTCGATAAGGCGCAAAAAAATCGCAAATTTCGTCGATCCGCTTTGTAAAAATCGTGAATTCCGTCGATCATGCCCGAAAAAATCGTGAATTTTGTAATCATGCGAAGAAAACTGCGAATTTCTTCTTAAAGTGGTAAGAAGTCTAAAATACTCTTAATTTGCATTAAAATTCTTAAATTGCATCAGCTTCCGGGATTATGACCGAGACCCTGTAGTTCATTCAGCTCGTTTTTTAGTCCGGCACATCGTGTGTTCACCAACATCCCCTCAAACAACTGCCCTTGTGGCAGACCCAGCTTTGGGACCAAAGTTGGCGCCTATGAACACGATTACCTATGGGACAGTTTCAGCCCCTTTTTTAGCCACGCGAATGTTAAAGGCTCTTGCTGATGAGGAAAAGACAGATTTCCCTAAAGCCTCCGAAGTCATACTTAACGACATGTATGTCGATGATTGTTTATCTGGTGCCAGTTCCTTACAAGCTGCAAAGGAACTACAATCAGAGTTAATTCAGATCTTGAAAAGGGGAGGGATGGACCTTCACAAATGGGTCGCTAACCATCCTGAATTACTACAAGATGCCGCCATATCAGAATACGCATTTGAGGAACACTCTCAGAAGATTTCGGTAAAAACTTTGGGAATGCTTTGGAAACCTCAGATGGACCATTTCATTTTTGAGATTAATATAGAGCCTAAAGATGTTTATACCAAGAGAGATGTTTTGGCTCAAATAGCTAAAATATATGATCCCCTTGGCCTAATTGGCCCAATTATAACCAAAGCTAAGATATTTATGCAACATTTATGGCAATTAAAAATTAATTGGCATGAACAATTGCCTTCTAGCTCACTTCGAGAATGGAAGAATTTTCTTGACAAGCTAAGTAAAATAAATAATCTTATAATTCCACGGTATGTTTTGTCAGACAACATTGCAAGTCTAGATTTACATGCATTCTCAGACGCCTCTGGAAAGGCCTATGGAGCAGCTATCTACTTGAGATCTTTCTCCTCAAGTGGGCAATTCAGATCTAATCTTCTATGCAGCAAGTCCCGGGTAGCCCCACTAAAGCCAATGACAATCCCAAGACTTGAACTGTCTGCAGCTCTATTTTTGACAAGGCTAGTTCAGAAAGTGATTGCCACTCTAAAATTAAATCTTGAAAGAGTATGGTTCTGGACAGATTCTACAATTGTCCTATTTTGGATTAATACATCACCCCAAAAGCTGAAAACCTTCGTCGCAAACAGGGTTTCCGCGATCCAATCTCTTTCCGAAACTCATCAGTGGAACCATGTTGCCTCAAAATCTAATCCGGCAGACATCTCGTGACGTGTTTCAACTCAATTAGGATACTAGTTACAATTTGATCTTCACAGGGCAAACAGTATCAAATTTACTAACTTCAGAGGTGCAACAGCAAAGGATCTCATTGACAATGATTTGTGGTGGTTTGGACCAACATTTCTTCAAAGAGAAATTACAGTTCCCAGCCAACTTCCCACTCCCACTGTTTTTGAATGTGAACAAGAAATGAAAGCAGACTTTTCCCTATCCTTACTAACTGTGGAAAAAGATCCGAACATTTTAAATGATTTATTCAAATTGAACAATTTTTTAAAACTAATTAAAATATGTAGTTTTATTTTCAGGTTCATCAACAATTGTAAGAGAAAGGAGAAAACCAAAGGCTTCCTAACATCGGAAGAACTGAAATGCAGTACTTTTTTTTTAATAAGGAAAGCCCAGGAAAGTAAGTTCTCTCCTGAATTGTCAGCATTAAGAAAGGGGCAACCTGTTCCTTCCTGCAGTAAGTTAAAAAGTTTGGACCCATTCATTGATGAAAGTGGAGTCCTTCGCGTTGGTGGTAGATTAATCAACTCTCTCTTGCCCTTTGATGCAAAGCACCAAGTAATTTTACCCAGTGACCACAAGATCACTAAATTAATTTTTGAGTACTTTCATAAAAAGTACTTCCATATAGGTGCTCAGGGACTAGTTCATCAAGTACGCATGAAATATTGGCCCATAAAGGCTAAAAGCATTGCCCGGAAAACAGTGCACAATTGTGTCACATGTTTCAGGCACAATCCCAAGACGTTAGATCAATTGATGGGAGACCTCCCTTCGCAACGCGTAACACCTAATTGCACATTTTTCAATTCAGGCGTAGATTTTTGCGGTCCCTTTCAAATCAAATACAAAAATCAGAGGAAAGGTAATTATTCCAAAAGTTATGTGGCTATATTTATATGTATGGCTACCAAAGCCGTTCATTTAGAAATAGTAAGCGATTTGTCCGCTGCTGCATTCATTGCTGCGCTTAAAAGATTTTGTGCCAGGCGAGGCAAAGTAAATACTCTAACTTCGGATAATGCCACTAATTTTAAAGGTGCGTCAACTGAATTAAATAATTTTAAAAAATTATTGGAAAAACCTAACGAGGAATTATCAAATTTCTTTGCCGAAGAATTCATAACCTGGAAATTTATCCCTCCTCGATCCCCTAATTTTGGTGGTCTTTGGGAAGCTGGTGTTAAGTCCTTCAAACATCACTTGCTCAGAGCAGTAGGTAATAATAAAATCACTTTAGAGGACTCTGTAACTCTAGTGGTCCAAATCGAAGGGATCTTAAACTCTCGGCCTTTATTTCCTCTTTCTGATGACATAAATGAGTTTGAGGTACTTACACCAGGCCATTTTTTAATTGGCAGGCCTATCAGCAGTATTCCAGAGCCTAATGTTATGAATATTTCTGATAATAGATTAACCCATTGGCAGTTAATTTCCAAATATGTTCAATGCATTTGGAAATGTTGGTCGGTTGACTACCTAAATCACTTGCAGCAGCGAGGTAAATGGCAATTTAAAAAGGAAAACATTAAGCTAGGCTCCCTAGTATTACTAAAGGAGGAAAATCTACCACCATGTAAATGGGCTCTTGCCCGGATTATTGAAATAATTCCAGGCAAGGACCACAAGGTTCGAGCAGTGAAGGTAAAAACTGCTACTGGTATTTTTTCACGAGGCATTTCTAAAATATGCCTATTGCCCACTAGCGACTGAATTGATGTATCTTTGGATTATTATTATATTATTTTAAAGCAATTATACTTATTGTTTATGTATTAAGTGTTTGTATTTAATGTCATTTTTATTCTTAATTAATTATTGTATTATGTTTATTGATTGATGAAATATTGCATATTTCATCCCCGGGCGGCATGTTCCGTTCCGGAAGTGTTTTTGGCTCCACCTGGCGAGCGCTTGTAAAAAATGGACAGTTGAGCTGTTGATCATCAAAGCATCAGCACGTATACTCGGAATTGATAATCACCCATACATCCTTTAAGCTATGGAAATCAATTTGAATTTTATAATTGCATATTAGTTCATCATTTGTCGTTTTGTGTTTTTATATGTGTGTGTATTTGTGCAAGTGACATTAAAAAACTTTAAAAAGACTATCAAGAATACAGTCCATCTATTCGACAAATATGAAGTTGAATAAGAGAGTATTCAAAAATCTGGTGATAGTTAAAGCATTTTAATAATGCCAATCTCATTTTTCCCCTGTTATCTGCTGAATCTAATGACCAAAAATGTTGATTTCAAATTGCTACTCAAAAAACCTCAAAAAGTATTTCAAATTTATTTTTTAATTCTAGAAAAGAACATTATAGTCATCAAACTGCATCAAATGTTTATTATCATTAATCAAAAAAATTTTTATCTACTATCTAACTATCGCCAAGTATCAATGTTTGATTGTGTAGAGTAATTTATTCTTTGAACACAAGACTGTTTACTATAATTATTTAAAATATGAATTTTTTTTCAATTTTCTACATAATTCACGATAATTATTTAATTTAAATTACTTTCAAATGAAGTTATACTACTTATAATCCAACAATATTTATTTTTATCAATAAATATGCATGCATATTTTATAAAAAAGCATGTTCTAAAAAAATCCGGTTTAAACCAAAAAAACCGGTTTTTTTGGTTTTTTTCGAAAAAACCTGGTTTTTTTCCAACCCTGCTGAAAACACGCGTGAATGAAAAATTGCACCATATTGTATTCACACGTGCAAATGAAAAATTGCACTACATTTTGTTTGTAAAAGATAATTCTAGTAAGAAAAGCAGGTCTTGATTTCCAAGCAAATGAAGACAAGCACACCAGCCTGTATGTTACATTACAGGAGTGGCAATATCTAAATTACAAATTCTCATTTTCTCCCCCCCCCCCCTTATCACAAAATTTTTTATCTATTCCCAATACCATAAATGCTGCCCTCTCCAACTCTTTTTTTAGATGCAAAAATTTAACTTGTTCATTTGCAAAAGAAAAATTAAATGCAACAATTATTGTTTTAATAATAATGTATAAATAATTAAAGCCAATATTATTATTTTTTTAAATTATTAAGAGAAATTTTCTTTACTTTTTTTAAAAATAAATGTGCAAGATACAAATTAAATTATAAAATAACACTTATTTGAGTGTAGAAGATAACAAGTATCACTATTGTTCACATTTCTTTTAGAATGGGGCAAAACTGATTTATTGAAAAAGACATTTTTCCTGAAAAAAGAATGCTTTTGTTGAATAAAGGGGTACTTTTTGTTTAATGAATGGGTGTTTTCAGAAGTTACATTCACTCAGGAAGATTTTGAACAATCAAAAACAGATTGTGAAGCAGGAAAATCTGTTTTAGAGCAGCAAAATAAATAAATAAATAAATAATAATAATAATAATAATAATAAAAATTTGGAAGCAGGAAAGTTAGTTTTTTGAATAGAAAAATTCGATCCTGGCATTTTTTTTTTTGTGTGTGCGTGTGTGCGTGTGTGTGTGTGTGTGTGTGTGTGTGTGTGTGTGTGTGCCCCTTTGACGAAAATAGCGTTTTAAAGAGATTTTTTGACTAAATGTGCCATTTTTTTGCAATCTTTTGACTAAATGTGCCGGTTTTTTGCGATCTTTTGGCGAAAGTTAATGTTTATCACGATTTTTTGATGAAAATTGCCGTTTTTTGCGAATCTTGTCAAAATGTGCCACTTCATCGCGAATTTCGGATGAAATTTGTCGTTTTTTTCGCGATTTTTTCGGAATTTTGTAACAAAATTATCCGTTTTTTCGCGAATCTTTTGACGAAATTTACCGGAAATTATTTGTTATTTTGCGATTTTTTAACGAAATTTGCCTTTTTTGTGATTCTTTGACGAAATGTGCCAAAATTTCGTGATCTTTTGACGAAAGTTATAGTTTTATCAAATTTTTTTAATGAAATTTGTCGTTTTTTCGCGATTTTTTGAGAAAATCTGCCTTTTTTTTCCGGGATTTTGTAACAAAATTAGCCATTTTTCCGCGAATTTTTTGACGGAATTGGCCGGAAATTATTCGTTATTTCACGATTTTTTAACGAAATTTCCCTTTTTACCATTTTTCGGGTGGAAAATACGCGTCCTGCAAGACGCGTAAGCCCCATTTTTTTGCGTCCCGTCGCCGATTTTTTGCACATTTTACGTGCTACAGCGCGTCCGCGGCATCCCTGTAAACAACAACAAAAAAAAAAACGCAAATCTGCCAAAAAGCGGAAAATTCCCATCCCTCTGTTATTTATGTGGCATGCACTTGTACCGCCCCAATTCCGCAGGGATTCCACGAGCTACCCCCCCCCCTGCGAAAGGGGGGGGGGGTATACGCGATCTTCAGACCAAATCGGCACTTTCCCGCGATCTTCAGACAAAATCAGCGATTTATCTGCGATATTTTTAAAAAATCGGCAGTTTTTATGCGATTTTTTGACGAAATCTGCGTTTTCCCCCGTTTCTTTTTTATGAAATAGACTTTTTTTCAATGATTTTTAGACAAAATTTTCATTTTTACATGATCTTTTCTAAAAAACGGCGTTTTATCCCCGCAATCTTTTGACGTAATTGACTTTTTTCCCGAGATCTTTTGATGAAATCGGCGGGTTTTTTTTTCAATGATCTTTAGACAAAATATTTGTAGGCCATCTTTTATCGAAAACGGCGTTTTTTTTCCGCGATCATTTAATGAATTTGGCATTATATCAGCAATCTTTAGACGAAATCGACGTTTTCCCGCGGTTTTCAGACGAAATTAGCGTTTCATCTGCGATATTTGGTGAAATTGGCTTTTAAACTGGTATTCGCACAAGAAATTGGCATTTTTCAGCGATCTTTTGCCAAAGTTCATTGACAAAAACATTGTCGAAATTGTCGTTTTTCCACGAAATATTGACGAAATGTGTGCTTTTTCGGCGATCCTTTCACGAAATTTGCATTTCTCCACGATTGTTTTTTTCGCACGAAAAATTCTACAATCCGATTTTTTTTTCTTTTTCCCGGGAGCAATACTGCTCGCGTGCAAAACCGCATTACAATTTAAGGAGTTTCTAAGGAGTCTTTTGTTTATCTAAGTAGTTCTAAGTACTACTTAGGAATGTTTTCATTTCTAAGTAGTTTCTAAGGAGTCCAAGGAGTCTGTGCGAACCCTGGTGTGATTGCAGATTGCACAGAGGATTTTGTTTAATATCTCCCAACACACTTTATCATTAAATTAACAAATGAAAAACAGTTTTTCGGTGCTATTTTGGTTTTCCTTCACCAATTGTGCAAACAAGAACAAATAATTTTTTGACACAGATGTCATATATGCACCACACGTTTTTTTCCACCATCATTTTGGCGAAAATTTTGCTTTTGAATCGTATATGTTACAAATTGCATGTAATAACAGGATGTGATTTTTTATTGCAATATAAAAATTAAAATTACATGAAAAAATGAAAGAGATTTTAGTATTTTAAAAAAGGAAATAAAAATAAATAAATGATAGCTTGATATAAATAATTATTGATATAGAATATAATAAAAATAATTTAAAGAATTAAAATGAAAATCAACAGTAAATAAACATGAATTCAAAAGGAAGCAATAAATAAACAGATACAAATAATAAACTTAATAAATAATAAAACAGTAAATATAATTTTCACAATGAATTGTAAATCTTAATACTTAAGCCATAATGCATGCTTTTGCTTTACTTAAACAACACATTTCACAGAAATCTTTAAGTCTTCCATTTTATTTCCCAAACAATTTTTATAAACTTTTTAAATGGATCTTCTCCATGGCACAGATGTGCAATGCTAAATTGGCAGCGAGGAAGCAAGTGAAAATATGGTGCGTATATGACATCTGTGCCAATTTTCCCTCTAAATGCTGCCTTGATTGCACTGATTTCTTGATTTCTCTATTAGAATCCGCAGGCTCAGTGAAGCTACGCAAGTAAATAAAATTATGCAGGGATGCGCTATAGCAAGTAAAATACGAAAAAAATCGGCAATGGGACGCAGAAAAATAGTTCTCACACATCCTGTGGGATGCATAATTTCATTAAAAAATCAAAAAGGCGACTTTCACTAAAAAATTGTGAAATAACTATTTTTCGACAAAGGATTCGTGAAAATATACCTCATTTCGTCAAGGAAAAAAAAAAAAGGGGGGGGGGCAGATTTTTTTAAATGATTGCGAAAGACAACAAATTTCATCTAAAAATCCCAATCAAACAGCAAATTTTGTCAAAAAATTTCGATAAAACAACAGATTTCGTCAAAGATCGTGAAAAAACTGTATATTTCGTCAAACGGTTCATGAAAAAATGGCTAATTTGACACAATTTGTGAAAAAAAATGACAAAATTTCTCAAAACGGCAAATTTCATCAAAAGATTGCAAAAAAAGAAGCAAATTTCCCCAAAAAATCATGAAAAAGACAAAATTCGTCTAAAAATAACAAAAACACCCCGGCAAATTTTGTCAAAAGATCGTGAAAAAACTCAAATTTTGTCAAAGGAGCATGGAAAAAAAAAAAAAAGTTAATGGCAAGAGTAAATTTTCCTGTTCCAAAAACTAATTTTCTTGCTTCAAAATTATTTTTTCTTGCTGCTCCAAAAATAGTTTTTCCTGCTTCACAATCCGTTTTTTAATGCTCCAAGTCTTTCTAAGTAATTGTGACGCAGGAAAACACCCACTCATTAAATAAAAAGTCTCATCAGTTTACTCAACAAAAATATTCTTTTTTTTTTTCAGCAAAAATGTCTTTTTCAATAAATCAGTCTTGCCCCCCTTTTTAAAAGAAATGCATACAATAGTGATACTTATCTTCTACATTCAAATGTTCAATAGTTTATAGTTAAATTTGTATCTTGCACATTTATTTTTAAACAAGTAAAGAAAATTTCTCTTAACAGTTTTAAAATATATATGTATATTGGTTTTAATTAACTATTTACTATTAAAACAATAATTATTGCATTTCATTTTTCTTTAGCAAATGAACAAGTTCAATTTTTGCATCTAAAAACATGACTTATTAGTGGGGACCCGCTTTTGGTAAAAAAAGAACCAGAATTTTAGAAGTTCTGCATGGGTGCAAGTAGTGCATCCAAGACAAGACTGAAAATTTTTCTGAGTATTAGAAATAACTAAATGAAAATGGTTAGAAGATTTCCTTGGCTAAAATTTGATTTCTTACAATAAAAGAAAGTCATTAAAAGTTCCTGATGGTAAAAATTCCTATTATTTACCTAAGTAAAGTGGAATTTATTATGAGTCAAAAGTCTCTTGAAGACTGAAATCAGTCCTGAGACTGAAGGTCTTGCACATGCAGATGTGATCGGGGACCCAGATTTTTAAGTCTAGCATAAATTAAAAGGAGACAAAACTGGTCATCAGAAGTGGCTAATAATTTAAACAAATATGAATTTTATAAATAAATAAAATATTTCACTTCGCGTGTCAAAATAGATCATAAATAGGATGAAAAAAAAAAAGCACGTGAGCCATTAATTTATCTTGCATACATAATAATTTTATTTAAATTTGCTTGCAACTATTAGAAGAAATGAAATTTCAATTTTGAAATTTACGCTATTGCAAATTTTTAAACTTGTGGTACAGTTAATTTTAGACAAAGAGATATATTTGCACAATAAAAAATATTAGCTTCATTATGAAGAGGTTATAGAAGTTTCTAAATATTTCAGAAGTCATCAAATAGCTAAAAGGTTTCAAAATTCTTATGGTGATTTAATGGCTATTAACTTCCAAAAGAAATTTGATGGAACAGTTACATGTTACATTAAGGCCCCTATCCTCGCTCGAGGAAACGCTCGCGAACTAATGCTATTCCTATGGGTAAGCATTTTTCTAATAACTCTTTCGCATTTTGATATTTTTGAATATTTTTTTTTGTATTGGATAGCTGAGGAGCATGCCGACAGCGCACCTTTTTTACTTTTTCGATTTTGGTTGCAGATATATTTTTTAAAAAGCACTTTCAGTTTCGAAACTGGTTTTGAAAGTGAAACTAAGTCTGTAAAAAATGCCTGCAACCAAAAACGAAAAAGTAAAAAAAGTGTGCTGTCAGCATGCACCTCAGCTATCCAATGCAAAAAAAAATATTCAAAAATGTCAAAATGCGAAAGAGTTATCAGAAAAATGCTTCCCCATAGGAATAGCATTAGCTCGCGAGCGTTTCCTCGAGCGAGGACAGGGGCCTTAAATGCTTGAAAATGCATGTGGAAAACAAGATTTTTTTTTTTTTTTTAATTATTGATGAACAAGAACATAAAGAAGTAGATAGAAACTTAAGGAACATAATTAACTAACAATGTTGCTTTATATTAAAAAAAATGGAACATCTAATCACTTTGTAGAAATCCACTAATATTTAACTGGATGTGCTACAGAGAGAAGAGATATTCCCATACACTATTGCAGATGAAACCAATGAATTATTGACACTTTTGAACTTAAACTTGAAGACCTTAGAATTTATAATAATTGTTTACAGAGAAGATTTCATGACTGTATCATGCCAGCTCACTTTTTATCAAATATGCTACATTCAAAATATATGGGAGAGGGGCTAACTAATGACCAAAGAAGAAACAGCAAGGAAATGAGTGAATGACATTGATAAAAAAATTTTTCCCATTGATTGTTAAATTTTTCATTAAGGCATCTTTATTTCCTGATACATATTTTCCTGATGCAATCATAAATAATCTATCACCAGCACAATGATAGGAATCACTGAAAAGATGCAATGACTTAGAAAATATTTCAAATTTTGTAAGTCATTTTTTTCACTGCGTAGCCTTATCAGCAAGCATTGAATTTATTTTTTTCTAATTTCAGCTTGATTCCAAACTGCTACAAAATTGGTAATGGTTTATTAAAATAATGCTACATTTTTAATATTACTTGGTGATCGGCAAGTGCTAATTTAGTGCTATAGCAAGGCAGAATTTGAAAATAAATAAATTAATTAATTAAGCTAAATATTTATTATTTATGAACTCAAAACACTAAGGGAGTCCATCACTGGCACATCCAGAGTTGTATAATATAGACGCACGCACGAACGCCGTGCGCAGAAAATTTTATGAAGTTTGCAGAACATCTTAAGAAAGAAGCAATCTTTATTTTTTTAACTTTTTTAATAACAAAAAATAAAAATATTTCCTCAATTTTATGAAACGAATAATTATTTACTGTTAACCTGAATGTCGTCAAAACACCTCGAAAAAAACTGCGAATTTCGACAAAGAATCGCATAAAAAACATGCATTTCGACAAAGAATCGCGTGAAAAGATGCATTTCGACAAAGAATCGCGTACAAAAACGTACATTTTAACAAAGAATCGTGTAAAAAAATCAACATTTTTGACAAAATCCCACGTTAATTTCGTAGAAAGGCTGGGTAAAAAATGCGAATTTCGACCGAAGACCGGGCAAAAAACCTAAATTCCATCCATGAATTGCATAAAAAACGTGAATTTCGTGCAAGAGTCTCGTAAAAAACACATTATGTCCATGAATCGCGTAAAAAACACAAATTACGTCCATCAATCACATAGAAAATGCGAGTTACGTCCAAGAATCGCGTAAAAAACGCAAATTACGTCCATGAATTGCTTATAAAACGCGAATTACGTCCATAAATCGTGTAAAAAAACGCGAATTATGCCCATTAATTGTGTAAAAAGACGTAAATTACATTAATAAATTGCATAAAAATGCCAATTATGTTCATAAATCATGAAAAAAGTGCGAATTTCGTTGGCAGAAAGCTAATAAAAACGCAAACAATGTTTATGAATCATATAAAAATAGTGAATTACGTCCATATATCGCGTAACAAACACGAATTACGTTCATGAACTGCATAAAAAACGCGAATTACGTCCATAAATCGTTCAAAAAACGAAAATTATATTCATAAATCGTATAAAAAACACAAATTATATTCATGAATCACTCTAAAAACGCGAATTACTGCCATGAATCCCTCAAAAAACGCGAATTACGTTCATAAATCGCTCCAAAAAAACCCAATTTCATCGGCAAAAGGCTTAAAAAACCCCTGCAAATAACGTCCATGAATCGCATAAAAACAGCGAATTACCATCTTAAATCGCGTAATAAATACAAATTACGTTCACGAATTGTAAAAAGGCACGAATTACGTCCATAAATCGCTCAAAAAACGATAATTATATTCATCGCATAAAAAACCCGAATTACGACCATGAATCGTTCAAAAAATGCAAATTACACTAATACATCGTATAAAAAATGCGAATCACTGCCATGAATAGCTCAAAAAAACACGAATTACGTTCATAAAGTTAATAAAAAATGCAAATTACGTCTATAAATCGCTCAAAGGACGCAGATTACCTTCATAAATCGCATAAAAAACTCGAATTACATCTATAAATCACTCAAAAAACGCAAATCACGCTTATAAATCGCATGAAAAACGCGAATTATGTCCATAAACCACTCAAAAAACCCCCAATTTCGTCGGCAAAAAACGAATTACCATCTTAAATCGTGTAATAAATGTGAATTACATTCTTGAATCGCATAAAGGCGCGAATTATGTCCATAAATCGCTCAAAAAACAATAATTACATTCATCGCATAAAAAACGCGAATTACGACCATGAATCGTGCAAAAAACGCGAATTACACCCAACATTAAATTAATTTGCAGAAAGTTTTTGACCCAATATTACGTGCGCAGAAAGTTTTTGGTTTTATACAAGTCTGGGCACATCTATCCTATAACTTTAAAATATAAAAAATAACCAATGATATTCACACATTTTTTCTTTAATAACATAATTTATTACAACTGTGTAATGCATGTGTACTAGGGTGGAGCGAAAAAAATTATTTTTTAAAAATCAAAAACGGGTAAGTGCCAAAACTTGCCTTTATACTAGTACATCAACTGTGTGAAATTTTACCACTGAAAAAAAATGGCTTGAATCTGCACTTTTGCTCCAAAAATCGAAATTTTGAGTAAAATTTTTCATTTTTTGACATTTTTTCAAAAAAATTTTTGGCATGTTTTCGATGCATCCACCTAGTATTCTTTGTATCCACATGCTGCTGTGACTATCTTAATGTATATTTTTACAGCTTATGCAAAAAATGACAAGCAGAGTAATATACGGGAATATTATTAAGGAGATCTATTCGGCCATCTATTATCTTTATCAAACTTACATCCAATTGATGAAAGTGATTGGAAGTTCTGTTACCACAACATTTTTTCAGTCAATTATATTTTTTTACTTAATGACCTGCTTCAAAGATGATTTCAGGTATTTCATCTATAAGTATGCCATCATTTATTCTGCTTTTACATTTTTTATATGTTGAGAAGCGAGCTGTTTAATGTGATTTCTGGTGAGTGTCAGAGAGCATCGCAATGCAAATTTGTCCTGCACGTGCAGAGCAACCGTTGTTGTAAATAACTTTTTTTTGCATTAGTTTTATGCCGTTTTCTAAGTGTTTTCGTAGCCAGGTAATTTCCCATATAACTTTTAATTCTTCATTTTATAAGTGAACAATATTTGATGGTGAACTGTCCTGGGCATAAACTTATAATGCTTAGTACTTTTGGAGGCAATGTAAAGACTCTAATCGACTATAAGTATTTATTTAAATTTAGAAGAATTCTATTTGTCGCTCTGAACCATTTTGCATTGGGTAAGCTTAGAATTGTGTATAATAATGGATCATATGTTACTTCAACTCCAGTGAATTTTCTCTGCGTCAATTACTAGAGAAGTCGATGTAAAACGTTATAATCTACATAGATTCACTGAATCAATAAGACAAACTTTGTCTATTCGATCAGCCATTTACTTCCTATTGCAATTTTTTTATAAAATAGATAATTTTGATTTTTTTTTTCTCAAAGTAAAAGATACTCAGAACAGACTAGAAATTTCTGTCGGAGATTGCAAAGCTAATTCATAAGGAAAGCTATTTCTCAGAAGAAATGGGGAATAGGAATTTAGAAAACATCTCGCACAAAAAACTCAAAGCGAATAAAATTTTCGCTTTATATAAGTACAGATCAGATTGGCAATCAGAGTCTATAGATTCACTCACAAAATATATAATCAAAGTTTATACTGCGGGATATTTTATACCAAATCTAATACACACCTAAAAAATAGGTCTAAAAACTTATTAGAAATTACTCGACTACGAAACAACACACGAAGCGACATAAAACAAATACTAAAACTTCTTTCGAAATATTGTTTCTTTACACGCAAATTTTGTTTGCAGTCCTCTGTGACGATCGTCATAATACAGTAAAACCTCTAAATAACGGACACCTCGGGAACTCCGAAATTGTCCGCTATTCGGAGGTGTCCGCTATTGAGAAAACCTCAGAGATTCAAAAATCACTAAGAAATGCTTAAAATTCATTAATTGACTTTTATATTCCTAAAACCTACATTTTATGATTAATCAGAAATTAAAATTATTTTTTAAGCAATAAAACTGAAATAAAATTGTGCACACCTTTATCTACTGCTTATTACATTCTTAAGAAAAAATCAGCTACAAAAGTTTACTTTTGCTTGCAATTACATATAATTTGGGATTAGAATTTCGGGCGGGGAGGAGAAATTGCACTTTTTGTCTATTAAAAGCATAAAATCTTAAAAACTTCCAAGGGGACATTGCAATGTTGAAGAAGATGTCCCTTCCGGGCAACCTTTTCACACTAAATGTAGAGAGGGGGGGGGGGAGATTTTCCCTAGCAACATCCTCTACATTTATCTGTGATCACAAAATTGGTGGCAACATTGCTCTGATAAATTTAGAAGCATCCTTTTTACTCTTTTTTCTTTTTTCTTTTTTTTTTTTCTTTTTTTTCTGGATAAAAATTTTTTTTTCATCCTTTATCGCCAAAAATAGTGTCCGCTATTCGGAATGTCCGTTATTCGGAGGTTAAACATACAAAAATGTAGGTTTTGGGAGTAGGGATTGGAAAACTGTCCGTTAAATAGAGGTGTCCGCTATTCGGGAGTGTCCGTTATGGAGGTTTTACTGTATTAAACAACTAGCTTCTCAAAATATATTTAATGTAATAGATACAGTAAATGATGACATACTAGAAATTGAATTCAAACAATCCATTTTTAGGCATATCATAATATATATAACGTAATTGATTGAAAACATGCTGTGGTAACAGAACTTCCAATCCTAATGTATTAATTGTATGAAAATTTAATGAAGATAATAGATTGCTGAATAGGTTCAATTAAGAACATACCTAATACATTATTCAGCTTCGTCTTCTGTTATACAAGGTATAAAAATATACTTGCAGCAGGTCACACCAGTAGCATCCAATGTCAGTGAAAACAAAAAAGAGGTAAACTACTTTGAAACATAGAAAACTTATGCCCTTCTTCGGAAAAAAATAACAATTCAATACAAAAATAAAACACTGGGCCTAGATTGCTGAGTGGCTGAGACGGGTGGGATATGAAACGCAGCCACATCTACGAGTTATATACAGAATAGTTTTGAAAGCAGGTAGGTAAGAAATGCATGCAAAACAACATTTCGTTATATGCTCCAATAGAGAAGTAACGCTGGTTTTTACCAAAAGTTGTCAGATTTGCTCCAATGATACAGACTACAGATATTGTTTTATAGTTTAAATATGTCAAGCAGATAAATATAAAGTTTTAAGTAACACTTTTAAATAATAACCAGCTCTGTAGGAATCTTTTAATTTTTTTGAAAAAATGTCAAAAAATGACAAATTTCACCCAAAATTTCGATTTTTGGAGCAAAAGCACAGACTCAAGCCATTTTTTTTCAGCGGTAAAATTTCACGCAGTTGATGTACTAGTATAAAGGCAACTTTTGGCACCTACCCGTTTTTGATTTAAAAAAAAAAAAAAAATTTCGTTCCACCCTAATGTGTACCTCTTAATCTTTATAAGTTGTCTAAATGTTTATTAAAATTCTATAATTAGCCTTCTTTGTTAAGGAGTTGGGCCACAATGAGATGCCTCACTGTGGTCCAAAAAATGTCTCATTGTCAATAAAAAAAAATTGTTTTGTGTTAATACAACATAATTTAATAATAGATTATAATAATGAGCTACATTAATATGTTTCAAGATAATACACAACACTCATCTCTACTATTCAAGTGAAACTGAAATGATAGCAGATAAAAATTTCTATAAAAATAATTTATTAAGTCAAAATAGACAAAAATAAATTTCTGTAATACATAAGCTAGTAGGTATTTACATTAAGGAATTCTGGTCTGGATGGCAATTAACTTCTGTTCAACCTATTTAGAAGGCAGAAGTTGTTTGTGAAATAGTTACTGGTGAAATTAGAATGTCTCATTGTGGATGTTTCCCACTCTCCCCTATTGAGACATTGAGAGATATTTCAACCATATTTCACACACAAATGTTATATAGCAAATTTATTAAAAATAAATAATCTTTTTAAAAATTATAACTTACACAGTTATTGTATCAGTGGCTAAACCTGGCAAACCAATGAAAAGTTTTGGTCCCATCTGAAAGACTTTTTGAAAATCCATGCCGACCGTTTGAGCTCGAACACCTAATCTTCTATCAGCAGCAATTGCAACACAATTTTTTCCTGTCATAGCTATGACAATACCTCCATTATAGTCCATAATACTCTGAAACAAAACAGAACAGAAAAAAGTTATCAAAAATATAAAACACTTTCCGGGTTTCAAATAACCATTAACCCCTGATCTACACAACTGTGTAGGTGAACCTAAGGAAAAAGAAAAAGCAATTTTTCTTGTGTGTGTGTGTGATTTAAAGCTAGACTCTAGAATAAAAGTGCTGCTAGGTGAGAATTTTTCGAAATGGGAACACTATTCTAAAAAAAAGAGCACGTTTTTTTTCAAAAAGGACACACTTGTATCTTGTTCACCGAAAATTTTTGAACTGGTTAGTTTAAGGTTCTATAAAATTTGTGATTTTTCCCAGGATCAATTGAATTGCCACAACGCAGATAGGAAATATTAAAAAGGGCTGCTGGATGCAGCGTTCTGCTATAACAGCTTAGAGTTTACACTGAAAGACAATCTTGCACCACACAATTGTGTGGATCCTTCATTAACATAACCTAACATCAGAAATTTTTGTAAATATTTTTTTTTTCAACCAAATGAAACTATTATATATGATTAAAACCTAGGTTGAAAAAAAAAAAAAAGATTTTTTAAGCATTGTTAAAATTTTGAACAGATATCAAGAGTTTCACAATTAAGCCTTTAATTACTAACATAATCTATGTTTTTACAGTTTACTTAATAAAATTTAATTATTAGATAATTACAGAAAAAAATTGAAAATTAGTAGTTTCATTAGTTAGTACAATTAAGTTAATACACATTGATATTTTGAAATGCTTATGTAAGATTATACAGTCAGTATCGGTTATATGACCATCTCAGCGGTCCAGAAAATTTAGACCATGTAAGCGGGGTAACCATACATGCGGAACAATACTACAATTATTACACTATTCAATTATAGGCTTTGTACGCAACAGGGAATTCGAGAGATTTTAAGTATTTTAGTACCAGAAATTTCATGAGTACTGCTCGCTGTATCCAAAGAGAGAATTTTGTTTCATTAAATAAACCAAATATTACTTTACGAAAATTCTGGTAAGAGATGCTTGAAAGTTTTTGAAGCGTACAAGCTTTGAATTATGGCAGGATTATATTCAGTTATCAAAATATAGTGCTTATAATAAATAAATAAACTTTTAAGAATTAATTAGTGAGTAAAAAGTGCAGTAACAAACATGCATTGTTTGGAAAATTTATTAGCTTACTTTACCAATCGAAATACAGCATGCGTACATACGTACATTGCAATGTACATAATATAACCTTTAGGAGGTTTATATACTTATACATGAACAAATATCTTTAAAGAAGCAGATAGCACAGATGGAAACATTTGCTGGCACCTAACTCCATTTTGGAAGTTGAAAATGTATGTGAGCAGAATTCATGTCGATCTCTTTAATAGAAAACAAAAGTCAGAAATAAAATATAACTAAAGTATTTATTTGTTACTTGAGATACAGGGCTTGGCCTTACAGATGACAGTTCACAGTAGACTCCATCAAGATAATCATAAGAGCACTTCACAGGTGAACACAATACGGATGATTACGTTGTAATAGGCATAAGTACATAAGTTAAAAAAACACTTTAAAACAAACTTAATAAAAAATATTATAGTATACATCCAGAATGGGGACCAGCCTCTATTCAGTATCTAGAACTACTTCCATTGTTAAGAAGATAAAAGCGGCGTTGAATTGAAATCTGGATCGTATATTTATATCAAACTGACCAGATTGAAAACAACGTTTTGGAGCAACGCCCACGAAACGAGCCAATGAGAAAACAACATCTGAACGAATCAAACATTTCGATAAAACGGATGAAAGATTCGATTAATGTTACGATATTCCAAGTCGCCATCTGGTGGAGAATATATTGTTACGGAAAAATATGATCAGTTGGAGATAGACTTTTGCCGGTGTTGGTTGTAAATAAAAAACAAGTTGGAAATTGCACGTGAATCGTAGCAAATTAGGTGCGTTCGTACGATAACGAAGTTTTAAAAATATTACTTTCATATATCAATCTCATAAAATTGTAAATAGTGAATTACAACTAAAACGCTCATCAAACAATGTTCTCCCTATACCATTATGTAATGGAATACTTTTGTGGGGCCTTGTAAATCAATAACAAATGTTCTTTGCACCAAAAATTATGTATGATGTATATTATAATATGTACTTTATAGTTGCATATAAATTTTATTAAGTTCGCATGAGTGTAACACGATTAAAATGCATTTGAAACTTTTTTCCCCATTGACCGTAATGTAATGGAATACTTTTGATTGCCCCTGTAATTGATCTATGCATCCGATTTTCATAAAATTTGAAATAACTCGACAAAATTATGTAATAATTATGTATTTTAAATTTCAAACGTATAGAATATATTTGAAACTTTTTACTAATTGACCATAATGTAATTGAATACTTTTGATTGCCCCTGTAATTGATCTAAGCACACGATTATCAAAATATTTGAAATAACTCGACAGAATTATGTAATAATTGCGTATTTTAAATTTCAAACGATTAAAATGCATTTGAAACTTTTTTCCCCATTGACCGTAATGTAATGGAATACTTTTGATTGCCCCTGTAATTGATCTATGCTTCCGATTTTCATAAAATTTGAAATAACTCGACAAAATTATGTAATAATTATGTATTTTAAATTTCAAACGTATAGAATATATTTGAAACTTTTTACTAATTGACCATAATGTAATTCAATACTTTTGATTGCCCCTGTAATTGATCTATGCACACGATTATCAAAATATTTCAAATAACTCGACAGAATTATGTAATAATTGCGTATTTTAAATTTCAAACGATTAAAATGCATTTGAAACTTTTTTCCCCATTGGCCGTAATGTAATGGAATACTTTTGATTGCCCCTGTAATTGATCTATCTACCCGATTTTCATAAAATTTGAAATGACTCGACAAAATTATGGTATAATTATATATTTTAAATTTCAAACGATTCGGTTGGGTAGTTTTTGCGTTGTTATATGCGGACAGACGGACGGACGGACAGACGGACGGACGGACTGAACGACCACTATAGGTGCTACGTATTATATAATTACGAAAGCACCTAAAAATGGAGTCCGTGAAGGAAAGCAACGAAAGGCTATTGAAGTTGATGGATTATTCAATGTTATAAAGTTGATAACATCCAGAAAGGAATTGAAAGGTAAGTTAATGTTTATTGAATATATTTATTATGAAATAATAAATAAATAAATATTAAAATAAATGATGAGTGAATGAATATGTAATGAATGGATATTGGAGGCGATGAGAAAACCATCTGTTGATAGAATTCCATCAATATTCACTGCACATATTTTAAATATTTAGTTTTGCAAAGTTACTTGCATTTCTTGCTTGATAAAACAACTCTTTCTAAATCTCTAATAGCTTTTAAATGTTCATCTGCTGCTTCGGAATTAATAAAAAAAATCCGAGATCATTGATGGCTTTAAGTCCATCTGATGTTGATATTGATTTCTTTTCACATCAACTATCATCTTCATCATCGCTTCCTTCGCATTCGAATTTAACACATTAGAAACAAGTTGTTCAGTACAAATATCTTGTACTGAAACTTCACAGTTCGTAACAAGGTCTTATCAGTCTTTGCATACAAATTTTCGTCAGGAATTGAATAACCTCTATTCCACTGTTTTTCTACCAGTTCAGTTAAGGTGAGACCCTCTTCCGATAATTCCGTGAACTGTGAAATCCGGCATGTCCGAAGCAATTTTCAATAGTTTTCCGTGACACCATATTCCAAGCTTGGTCGATAAAAAAAATTGCATTTAATACGGACACTTGAAATTGTTCTTTTTGATCAATAGCAGAAAGCATATCTCGCAGAAGAAAGTTTCTATAAATAGTCTTGAAATTCTGGATGATACCTTGATCTGAAGGCTGCGATACACACATGCTATCAGGAGGCAAGAAAACAAGTTCAATTGCTTTCAAGTCATCAATAGTGGAGTGAGCACGAGAATTGTCAGCAATTAATGCAACTTTCCTGTTCTGTTTTTAAAAAATTCGATCCCACCTCCTCATAGACCGTGGGCCCACAGTCATTATCGTTCAACTTCGTTTCAATATTTTGGGGGCAACTTAATTCATGCATGGTTATTCTATGGACTTTTAAAACTTTAGAAAACATGGAATCCGAAGTTCTGGATCCGAAAGTTACACATTAATTAATAATTAAAATCAAAACATGGAACTCTTTTTTTAAATAGGTTTTGCATAGCTATCTGCGATCAGGGTTGGCAAGTTTCTGCCGGGGTGGTTAAAACCAACGGTAGAAACCGGTTAAAACCGACATGGCAGAAACTGGTTTCTGCCATGTCGGATTACTAATTTTAAAACAATTTCATTACATATGTAATGAAATTGTTTTAAAATTAGTAATCCTAAATAAATACATAGGTACATAAATAAAAAAACAGAATTTGTGGGGGAAAAAATTATATATTTCATAAGTGAACCAATGATAATTTTTATTTTCCCTATGAATTTTCTTTGAAGAAGAATTCTACTTCTAAAGTGATTTTTCCTAAACTAAAACACACAGGCGCATATCAGGGTTCATACTATCTTTCTGTGATAAAATTCAAGCACCTAATCCAAATTTCAAGCACCTTTCCAGAAATGAAAATTTTAATGTTTTAAAATACTATGTTACAAAAGTATCATATCTTTTTCATTTTCACATATTTTCAGGCGAATGCTAAACATAACATACAGTAGCAAAATGTGAAATGTTATGAGAAAGGCTCTGAAAAATAAAGAAAATCTTTTTGCATTCTAACATATGTCTTTTGAGTTCAACATATGTGAAACTTGTTTAAGATACACCCGTTTAATATATGATCCCGCTTAAGAGACAATTGATCTGCAGTAGCTTGAAAAGGAAACCTACGTAAAATTACCTGGATAAGATACAATCCCACTTGAGATACAAAATTTTCTCTGTCCTTTAATTCGTATCTAAGACGAGTTTTACTGTATTAGCTTTGAATTCAAGACAAGGAAGTTTAGAAACTGTTACATGTTTTATTTCATATCCTTAAGAATTTTGTTTTCTAATTAGCATGACTGAATCAACTATGTTAAATCAGCCACAAAAAATAGCAGCATTGTTTTTCAGTTTGAAATTTTGCCATTAAAAGCTGCACCAAAGATACAACTGATGAAGGAAAATGCAACTTAACAATAAATTTGTCTTTTAAAAAGGTATAATAGATATACATGTAGTTATTGGGATTTTATTTTCTTTTGGACTCAAGAAATGAATGACTATAAATATACCAAGATTTCAATCACTCTTTGTATAGCTGCTAGTCTGTCAACCTATCTATAAAACTTAAAGGCACTATTGCCAGTTGACAATAGTTCATAATAAACTTGAAGACTTGCTTGACTTTTTTTTGAAAAACTATGTACTGTTTTAATAACTATTTTATTCCCCTTGACCCTAGTAATTGATTCATTGATGAATTTAATTGTTCATTTATTATAGCAAAAAGTACAATCAAAAACTTTAAAGAATGTCCATTTTTTTAAATAACAAAAGTTAATAAATAAGATCAAATTTGAAGAAGAATTTCAGGCTTAACATCCTATTTTTTTTCTTTGTTAAATCAATTCATTGTGGTTACCATCTTTTTTTTTTTTTTTTTTTTTTTTGAAAATATAAAAGTTAATATAAAATAAAAATATTTAAAAAAAAATTAATACTAAAAACTTATGTTTATACACAATTTTTTTTTTCCATAAATTAAAAAAAAAAATGAGGAAAAGAAGTAAGGGGATTAATTAGCATATTAAGCAAGAAATAATGAAAGTAATTGCTTAAAAATGAAATTATTAAAAATAAAACAATTCCTATTTATTTTTAATAGCAATAAGGTTCCTTTTGAAAGATATCCCTTTAAAAATTTAAAATCATAAAAATTCGATTGAAGCCCAGGCATTGTTGGAGAGAATGCATGAAAATATGCTTCTGAAACCAGTAGGGCCATCAATCGTAGGTTTGTTTTAAAGGATTTTCATTTAAAAATATAAAATTACACAAATTCAATCAGGATACAGTTAATGCTGGTTGCAGTAGTTAGTATGCAATAAAAATAACAATCAATTCATTGCATGGGCAGCATCAAAGGTAAATTTAGATATGGGATACTTGTGCTTTCTTTTTGGTAGAAGGGAGTTTTCATGTGTTCCGTTATTAATAAATAATAATTTGATTAATCAAAAACAAAATCATGTGACAAAATTTAAAATTCATTTTTTAAAATCAAAATTGAAGTCTAAATAACTAAAATTGTCTAATTTAAATTTTTTAAAATCTTACAAGGGTCATAATCTTTCCTTCTCCTCTTTGTTGGTAGTCATGATTCACGACACATAAATAACAATGATATCACCTCCAATCCTGCTATATTTTGCAATATCAGATCTATATATATATATATGCATATTTTTCTTTATTCTCCAATTTCTAAGTAACACAGCATAGCTTGCACTTGCATGCATTGAAACTGATATGCAATTTGATACTGCTTCAAACTAACACTTGTATCCTTATTGTTCCATCCACAGTTTATTTGGAGTAGATTTTCTTGGTATTGCACATATCTCAAAGAATAATTAACTACTAAAGATCAACAGAAGGCAGAGAAAAACTATTTGTTGCAAAGACCTGAGTATGTGCATGTGTACATGCATTAACTGATCAAGTTCAGTATATAAAACAAAGCAACATACAAATGCCCATACTCTGATCTCCAGAAAGGAAAACTATTTCAGAACAAATATTTGTGCCTGATTTTTCTAATTTGACATTTATCTTTTTCATCACTTGGAACTTTAATTTTGAACATCTGAATAAGAAAAATTAAGCACCTATAAAAACATATAACAAAAATCAAGCACCTTCATAAAATTTTAAATAAATTCAAGCACTTTCAAGGACTTTTTTTCTCTCCTAAAAATTCAAGGACTTTCAAGCACAGTATGAACCCTGGCATATGTCTATGGATAAAGTAATTATGATGCAAATTAAGAAGTACTGCATGTATTTTATGTCACTTAAGTATATAATGCTTTTTTCATTTATTTGACACATATGTGAAAACGAAAAAATTAGTAAAAATTTTCGTCTTTGAATTACTTTTTTTTTACAATCATGTTATTATCTTTTTAAAATAAATCAATTTAAATTTTAAAGCATGATATAAGAAATGTGTTTATTATATGTATTTACAAAACTATTTTTATTTATCCATTATTTTACCAAATATTATAATTTCTAAAAAATGAAAGTAATGAGTTTTTATATAAGAATATATTTTTTCTACATTATTATGAGCTATGTGCGTAATAGACTTCATGTTTGGTTAGCAAAACATGACATCTGGTTGTTTTAATCAATGTTAGTATTTAAAGAAGTCACAAGAAATAAAACTGAGAGGGAAATCTAGAATAAAATGGTTATAAAATCACCCTTGGACTACTTTAAAAGTTGCAAATATGCAATAGCAAAAATATCACAAAATATTTCATTTTGGAGATTTATAATTTTGTTTTTAAGAAGAAAAGTTAAACTTTCACTAGTTTTTCTATGCTATCTCGGCAAATTCATATACATATGCTTCCGATTGGCTAATACGCGACAGAAGGGAGAGATTGAGCCAATCGGATTCTAGATATCGTGAGAAAATAGTGGAATACATTTTTCCCATTTTCTAATTAATGTGCAATTTTTGAATCCAGAACTTTGAAAATTTCAGTCTTTAAGAACTTTTTGCAACATAAAAGTTCAAATTAAAATTGCCCCTCGAAAGTTGAAACAAAAGTCTATTTCTAAGCTTCTTTTCCAACATCGGCCCACGACCTATCAGTGTTTTTTCCCAGATGTCCTCTACCATCCATGCTTTTGAATTTACATCGTAGACTAGTGGCAAAGATTTGCAATTTTTCATACACCGAGGCTTGAGAAATTTTCGAATTACCACAGGAATAATTTTTTCTGATCTATCCATATTTGTAGCTAACAAAACAGTTAAGCGTTCTTTACTTTTCTTTCCCCATACACATTTTACATCTTTAAAACAAAGAATTCTGTCTGGCAAGATCCTATAAAAAAGTCTGCATTCATCAGCATTGAAGATGTTGGTTGGTATCTTTCGAGAATGTCCTGCAACATTGCATCTTTCCATTTGTTTAAAGAACTCCTGTCAATCAGCAGCTTCTCCGCACAATTTTTTAAAGCATAGGTTATGCCTTGAATTAAATCCTTTTAGCCAATCATTACTAGCAACAAAACTGGACTTGCCAAATTCCTTAGCATTTCCAAGGATTTTGCTTTCAAAACATTCCAGGATATAGGAGCATTTTGCAGGGCAGCAAAAAAGCCGGCTTTTTCTAAAAAAGGCCAGGCCGGCCGGCTTTTATTAGAAAAGGTCGGTCTTTTGAGGAAAAAACTGGCTTTTATTGGCTTTTTTCCAGTGCATATATATTAATATTTATTTTTAACAACTGCTTTTATTAATTTACCTTGCTAATGGTTATTTTATGTAAATTAAAACTAAAATCTTATGAAATTCATTTAAAATCATGTTTTAGATGTTCATTTTTATAGCCAGTTAATCACAAAAACCTCATAAATAGCCAATATGATTAACAGATATCTATACTTATAGATCCAGTGGCACTCCTATGCTTAGTTATTTTCATATTATATGGGTAAGAATTAGTTTTCCCATTATGCGTTTTTTGAAGGACGCCGCACCCTGCCCGCCCTTATTTAATTATTGATGCGCCCTGCTGCCCTTTTGTATATAACACGCACCCTGCCCCATTTTATAAGTGAAAAATGCACCCTGCCCATTTCTCAAAACATGTACTTTGCGCCCCGTAATTTCTAAAAAAAAAGTCTTCCCTTTATGAAAAAAAAAAACATGTTCATGCTTGAGAAACAAATCATTCAAATGTTGTAATTACTTGTTCACGACAGGTGACTATAATCAGACAATCGGACCCTCCCCACTCTACACATAGCAGGGTTGCCGGCTTTTAGCTGGGCCAAAAAAAGCTGGCCGGCTTTTTTTGGTTTTATCCACTTAAAAAAAGCTGGCTAAAATTGAAAAAAGCCGGCTTTTATTTTTAAAGAGTTAATTTGCATCGAATCCATATTAAATTTGGATTGATTTATTTTTAATACATGTTTAATTATTTACTACTAAAAAAGTTATAAATTTCTATTTAATTTTTCAGATAAATAAGTCTTTATAACCAATAGAAGTATAATGTGACATAATGTGAAGGCATTATGTCTCAAAAATATAAATCTTTGAAAAAAGAAAATATACACAAAAATGTGTTTTAAACTTCTATATTTCATAGTTCTACTTATATTACACATTCTTAAGAATTATATTTAATTGAATTATGACAAAATATAATACATCAAAACATTCCTGGAAACATTCTCACAGGTCAATATGTAAAGATTAAGTCATAAAATGAACAATGTTGAAAAATAAATTAGGAAGGATTCAGTATTTGAGGAGAAATTAACACATTTGCTGCTGATCATGCGCCAGCGCCTGATATGGCGGCAACGTTAAACGGCCTCTCACATGCCAGCATGTGATGTCTCAATAGCCAGTCACGCGCTGGCACAGGAAAATCTCTCACTGATTCTTTGTTATAAGTAAATCGGCTTCTGGGAAAAACCCACTTCTACAGTGCAGAATTAACTATCTTCACGTAAGCAGCAGCGAACGTGTTAATACATAATTATATAACATTAAACAACAACAAAAAATGTTCTAATAAAATTTGTTGAATTAAAATTTTGAATAGCTCTTTGTTATTTAAAAGGACATATATTCCCACTTGCATGAATGAATGTATTCATGCATATGCTAATTGAGAATACTGAAAAAGAATTGAGAAATATAATATATTATAAAATATGCATAATTCGAAATACTATTTTCAATAGTGAGAAATGGTTTTTTTATATGCATGATTTTAAAGGTTTATAGGGAATAAAACACGACATTTTAATACAGTAAAACCTCTAAATAACGGACACCTCGGGAACGCAGAAATTGTCCGCTATTCGGAGGTGTCTGCTATTGGGAAAACCTCAGAGATTCGAAAATCGCTAAGAAATGCTTAATGTTTCATTAATTGACTTTTATATTCCTAAAACCTATATTATGTGATTAATGAGAAATTAAAATTATTTTTTAAGCAATAAAACTGAAATAAAATTGTGCACATGTTTATCTACTGTTTATTACATTCTTAAGAAAAAATCTGCTACAAAAGTTCACTTTTGCTTGCAATTACATATAATTTGTTGTTTATTGTGATGTTATTGGACTCTATAGATTTCCGGGCGGGGAGGAGGGATTGCACTTTTTGTCTATTAAAAGCATAAAATCTTAAAATCTTCCGGGGGAACATTGCAATGCTGAAGGAGATCAGTGGTTTAGTCGTAAAAAAAGCAAAGGGTATACGCTCAAAACAGAGGGTATACTCTCGAATGTATATTCTATAGTTTTCTTGAGAAACAGAGGGTATACGGTTTTCCTTCAAAAATTGCAGAAGATATACGGCGTATACCCCCATATACCCTTCACTACACCTCTGAAGGAGATGTCCCTCCCGGGCAACCCTGAATTCACCCTAAATATAGGGGGAGGGGGAGATTTTCCCTAGCCCATCCTCTACATCTATCTGATCACTAAATTTGTGACACATTGCTCTGATAAATTTAGAGGCCTTTTTACTCTTTCTTCATTTTTTTTTCTGAATAAAAAAGTCTTTTTCATTCTTTATTGCTAAAAATAGTGTCCGCTATTCGGGAGTGTCCGTTATGGAGGTTTTACTGTATAACTCTTAAAATTAGTTAAGTAATAAAACATTTAACTAAGTAACTAACTAGTATGTAACTAAGTCCTCTTTAATTTTATAAAACTGTAAAAAATGGAAAAACCAAGGGTAAGATTAAAGGTCAATGTAAATCAGAAAGAGCACTTGGTATGGCCATTTTATAATTTAGTTGACATATTCGCAATTCTGGCTATAAACCACTAGCAACCCCATCAATATGTTATTCTAGTATTAATGTCTTCATTATTGAAAAATAGGGTTATAACCCAATTTCTCTTAATAAATCATAATTAAAATCCCAATTTTTGATTTTAATAATTAAAGTTATTTAACTTAAAGTAAATTAAACATCATTAAAATTAGTTAAAAGACACTTAAAAATGTGTAGCTTAAAATTAAAATGCTTCACTGAATAAAAGCCAATATGGCCAAAAAAGGCCAATTTTGGCCAAAAAAAGCCAACCGGCCTGGCTTTTTTTAATTTTAGCTGGCTTTTTTGCAACCTTGACACATAGCCAAAGCAGGTGCCCCGATTCATTGTTTATTCAAGATTTTAACATTCCCAATGCATTCGGTTCAATATTTCCAGATTCCAACACGCCATGAATACCTGTTCATGGCAGGTGGCGATAATTGGACCCTCCCTACGCAAAGCTAGAAAAGGTGCAGGAACCCCAGTTCTTTGTGTATTCAAGCTATCAATCTTTCCCATTACTTTCTATTCTGTATTTCCGATTCCAAAGCATCATTTGCAATTTTAACCCCCCCCCCCCCCCCCCATTGTAGATCACGTGCTTGTTACATACATTTTATTTAGATATGCCTTCATCGAACTGTAAGAGAAAATTATCGAAAGATGCAAGAAAAAAGGAAAGATAATCATGCAAAAAATTAGCGGATAAGTTTAAAAAAAGTATTTTTTTTCAGTTTTATTTTATTTAAATGTTTGTGTTGAAAATATACTTAACTAGCTTAACTTTTATTGCATTATATTTACAAATTATGCTTGTGATGAAACAAAAATAAATCCTTTCAACATAGCAGAGTACATCATCAGATGCAAGCTGATAACGGCCCGTTCTGTTAGTTGAACAAATAAACTGCAGCTGTCATCTTTTTATCCAAGTAACCTTAACAGTGGGGTTTTTTTTAGAGGGTTCTAATTATCTGAAAACTTATTACATTTTAATAGAAATTTGGTACGCGGCCTAATTTATTAGTATTTGAACTCTCTGAAAATTTGAACGCAATCGCATAATTAACAAACGATATACATATTAATAGTATGGAAAAGAAAAGCTTAGCTTTCCATTCTTTATCATTTATCCATCATATTTTGTATAGGGCAAGTTTGGAAGAGCTCTGCACGGGCTGAAATTTCCAGGCCCGATCCATAGAAAAAAAAAAAAACGGCCCGGCTCGGAAGTAAAATGTAGAGGCCCAACCCGATATACTAGCTAAAAACATGGCATTGGCCGGAAAAAAGTTAAAATTTTGATCCGATCCCGCCTGTCTAGAGTGAGTTTCTACATAACATTTTCCTCTTTTTCCCATATTTATAATCTTTATTTATGCAGAAGTATAGTAGGTTGCAATATTTATATTTTTAATGAACTTCTGTTTTTTTGTATGTAAATGTTTCAGTTATTAATATTATTAATCCATATTCCATTCAATCGAGACAAAAATCTAAAAAATGATATATTGTAAAAGTAAAATCTAACACGGTATCGCATTGGAAGGAAAAAAAAATTATAGACAAGCTCTTTTCTTAGCAGGTGTAAATGTACAATACTTTTTTTTTCTTCTCTCGCACGCATTTTTCTAGTCATTTTGCATGGATGAACAGCTTTTTAAAAAAATTGGATTTTCAGTTTAAAAGAAGATTTCATCATAGGCAGGTTCTTTTTTTCATGCATTTAACTCTATTATAATAAGCTGAGAAATCTATGATTGTTTAAAAAGAATAAATTCTAATGTTTAAATGTAGAACAATGGCATTTAAAAGCATGCAATGATTTTGCGAGAATTTTTGGACCAAGCAAAATTTTACAGATTTTTTAACAGACTTGCCACGTTGAAAAAAGGATTTTCATACAGGTTGATTAAACCAAGACTAAATATTTTGGTCCATGTGAAGACAAGGAAGAATGAAATCATTCCCGGCTTCGCGCAGAAAAACTAAGTTAGGCCAATTCTTCAGAAGAAAGTAAGGCCCGAGCCCGGCCCGGCAAGATTAGTGATCAGGCCCGGCCCGAGTCTTCAGAAAAAAGTAAATCCCAGGCCAGCCTCGAATGCCATCAATTGTAAATCTGCCAGAGTCTTTGGAAAAAAGTAAATCCCAGGCCCGGCCCGAAACCGTCAATGAAAATTAGGCCGGACCAGGGTCAGGTTTCGGGCTAAGGCCCGGCACCTGCAGATCTCTAAAATCTTGCAATAGTTTTGAAAAAAAAAAAAAATAAATAAAAGGCGAATTTACACGTTTTAAAAACATTGGAAATTTCTAAATAACCTTTCTATTCCATAATTATCTTTCAAAATTAATTTGCAAAAGAAAAAAAAAAGCCTAGTTCAAATCGTCCATTTGTAAGAAACCGCATGACCAAGAATTATATCAAAATAAATAATATACAAAACGATACTGTTTATAAAGTACTTCACTTGAACAAAGGCTCCCAGCATATATGAATGTGTTAGTATTATGAATAAAAATAGTCGGTTGTTTATGTAAGAAATTTACAAGAGAGCATTCCATTTTAAAAATAAGAAAATATAAATAATTTTGTCATAGCTTTTATATTTATTTATCTTTCTTAGTACAGTAAATTCTCTAAGTGAAACTGTGTAAGATAGACATTTGTCTAGCTCAAAAAGGTTTTTCAAGTCCTTGTGAATTGATAGACGGTGTAAAATTTGCCTGAGGCAGAATATCATTTACCGTGAACAATTTTCTCTGTCCTGATTGATTCAGATTTATACAGAGTTTACCACACATCCCTTTTTCTTCATTTGTTTTTTCTTATAAGGAAAGACCTACTGACATAGTGTAGGTTGAATTAATGAATTAATGTAGGGTGGCAATGGCAAGAGACACCTGTCTGTTCTTTATATCTCCTGCCATACACATGCAGAGTTCCCAGGAAAACATGAATGGCAAATTCCCTGACTTCCCATGACCTAATCTCGAAAAATTCCATGACTTTCCCTGACCAAATCCCAAAAAATTCCCTGAACAAGCAAGTATACAATGAAATTTGCTACTTATTTCCAGAATTCTTTGTCAAAATTAACAATTTTTTTCTGCAATTGTTTTTCAAATTTCTAAATTTTCTTTTCCTTGATTATTTGATGAATTTCGTGATTTTTTTTTCAAGATTATTTGATGAATTTTGTATCATTTTATATTTTTTCTCCAAAAATTTTCCATGACTTTAGAAGATATTTGTAAATTCCCTGACTTTCCATGATGCTGAGAACCCTGACATGACCTCGGCCAATCTGATCAGGTCCAAATGATTGACATAAATGTTCCTACAATGTTCACTATGATAAAAATGCAGTGGTGTGGTAAACTGGTCAGGGGCGGATCCAGAGAGTCGTTTAGGGAGGGGTGATTCTGAGATTTTCGTTTGACGAAATCCATGCTTTTTATGCTATCGTTTGACAAAATTCACTCTTTTTTCGGGATACTTTGACAAAATTAGCGCTTCTTTTGCAGCCCTTTGACAAAAATCGTGCTTTTTAGCAATCCTATGTCGAAATATGTGCTTTTCAGCGATCCTATGTCAAAATTCGCGGTTTTTTTCTCGACCCTTTGATGAAATTCGCACTTTTTCTGTGATCATTTGACGAAATTCATGCTTTTTCGTGATACTTTAACAAAATTAGCGCTTTTTCAGCAATCCTATGTCGAAGTTCACGGGTTTTCAGCGATCCTATGTCAAAATTCGCACTTTTTCGAGTTCTTTTGCCATCCCTTTTCGCAACCTTTTGAAAAAAGTAGCTCTCTTTCCGCAAAATTTTGACAAAATTCGAGCTTTTTACATGACACTTTGATAAAAATCATGCCTTTTCAACAATCCTATGTCGAAGTTCGCGCATTTTAACGTGATCCTCTCTCAAAATTCACATTTTTCCCACGACCCTTTGACGAAATTCACCCTTTTCTGCAGTACTTTGACAAAATTAGCAGTTTTTTGCAAGCCTTTGAAAAAGTAGTGCTCTTTCCTCGATCTTTTGACGAAATTCAAACTTTTTGCGCAACACTTTGACAAAAATCGTGCCTTTTTCAGCGATCCTATGTTGTGTTAGCCACATACCCATATTTTTCTTATCAATTGCATTCAATATATATTTTTATTTAATCAAATACAATATCCACTAAGTTTTTATTTATTACTTACCTTTTCCATCGATGCAGCTGTTTCATTTCATTTAATTTACAGACGGAGAAATATTTATTTTAAACAATCATATTTCGTTCCTGTCGGATCTCATTGCCAATGTTTTTTCCCCGCAGAGTTCGCCGTAGATTTGTTTAGACTGCACAGTAGCGTGAATCATCGACAGGCGGCCTGACTGATGTTTTTCTCCGCGGAGCATGCTTTGATTTCAGCACACGCTTATGCAAATGATCTCGGCACGTGCAATAGCGAAGGTGGGAGTTTTCCACTTCCGGTCTAAAGTGCAGTCTAGTCCAGCTGATCTGCAAAGGAGTATAAATAAGAGACGGTGGCGTTTGCTTGCAGGTGGATAGATGACTGGACTGCCGTTTCTGTTTATCTTATCGGAGCTCGTGTAGTTATGTTTATATTTTGCTAGTGATAATGAGTTGATATGATGGTCATCCATTTGTTTCTGATATATAATGAAGTCTGAAAAGGAATGCAGTCGATACGGTGAAGATGACTTTAAATTTTGTTTACTTTTCTTCAACTTACGTCTTTCAAGTACTTTATTTATTTATAGTTAATTATTCTAAAATGAGCACTGGAAGGAGGTTTTTAATTATTTATTTGTTAAGCCAATTATCGTTTTTAGTCATAGAATTATATTGATAAATTATTTATTTGAATGATATTTTTAAACATCGTTACTTTTTAAATATGAAAAAGATTCCAAATAAAAGTTGAGTTTTTAAATTAATTCACTTGTCATCATTTCAGTCTATTTTTTTTACACCTACTGCTTAATTAGAACTTTAAACATTATTTCTCTTTTACACACTTTAGGGTCTTTGCTTCTGCTGTTGCATTTTAACTTTGCTCCATATTAGGAAGTATTAGAATAAGTGCTTTGATTTAATTTAGCACTAGTTATGTGAGTAGACTCACATAACATTTTGGTTATGGGCACCTAAGACCCATGTAATTTAATTTTTGGCAATGCCTTTAATGCAGTAAGGTGTTTTTAACTACGGCCTAATAAGAATTAAGAGATAGTTTTATTAGGGGGGGCCGTTAGTTTTTAAAATGATGACCGATTTTTTTGTTTTTGAAGTAATTTATATTATAAAAGATAAATTTTTTTTGAAAATTTTTAATAAAATACGTTTTTAATTACATAAATTTTTGGCTGGCCCAAATTTTTAAAATTTTTAGGCTTTTATATTTAATTTATTCAAAATGATGCAAAACCAAATTCAGAAATTAAATTCTAGTAATTATGCTAATTGGCAGTCCTATATGAAATATTTGTTAATGGAAAGAAATGTTTGGGATATAGTGGCAGAAATTGAGAAACCTCCTGTGCTCAATGAAAGTAGCAGTGCTCTAAGTGAGAAAAGTACAGCATCTACTGGAGGTGTTACTGATAAAGACGTAAAGGAATTTAAAGTTCGTCAGAAATTGGCTCTGTCTATGATATATTTAAATGTCGAGCCTGATTTCCGAAAAATAATTGAAAATTGTGATGACCCTGTTTCTGCATGGTGCTGTTTATGCACTCATTTCTACCCTGATACTAGAAGTAGACATATACAAGTCTTTACCGAGCTGTGTGAATGCAAAATGGCCAATAGTGAGAGCATAAATTTGTATGCGTCTCGATTACTAAGAGTGGCAAATCAATTAAAATCCATTAATAAAAATTTTGATGATACGTACTCTCTGAAACAAAACGGTACTGTTGAACGTTATAATCAGACTGTAGTAAATGGGGCTAGAATTATGTTAGAGGAAAGTGGTATGGATTTAAAATTTTGGCCAGAGGCTGTTCTTCATTTTACCTACACATGGAACCGCATTTGTCATAAAAATCAAACAAAAACTCCCTTTGAATTATTTGGCGGTACCAAACCCTCTGTTAGACACTTGAAACCTTTTGGTTGTGTAGCGTATGTTGGGATCCCTCGTCAAAAACGGTCTAAATTAGATCCTAAGGCTACAAAAGGATTCCTAGTTGGTTATGCTTTTCGAACTAAGGGATACAGGGTGTATTTACCTGAAAACGACAGAATCGTAGAAACCATAAATGTATCATTTGATGAACACACCAGTTATAGAGACGCGCTTAAAGGAGCAGTGCTGGGCGACATACCAGGGGAGTATCAGTGGGTTCCTGTTACTGGGAGTGATATCGAGGAAGAAGACGTTGTTGAGGAGATCAGAGCCAACACTGACAGCTCCAACGACTCCCTCGAATCATCTTCTGGTACAGAGAGTGCAGGTCAGGAAGTTCACACTAGTAGTGATTCCCCTAATATACCTCACACCACTTTACACGATACTCACTGGAAAAGAAAAGTTGTCCCTAGAAAGACTGGTCGTCCTCGAAACGACATTTACTATTTTGATGTAGATAACGGTTCTGAACGTTTAAGGTCTAATAGAGAGGTAGAGAATTATTGTAGGGAAAATGACATTTTTAAGCCCAATTTGTTTGATTTTACAGGAAGTAACACTTATGAAGGAATAGTTTCTGACCCCAACAGTACTGACCCAAGTGCAGACATTTGCCAAACTAAATCTTGACTATATGATCTGATCATTCCTAAAACTTATAATCAAGCTTTAAAATCTGACCAACATAATGAATGGCATAAAGCAATGAGGGAGGAAATAGGCACAAAGCAATGAGGGAGGAAATAGACATCATGCACGAAAGAGGTGTATGGCATTTAGAAGAATTGCCCTCAGGTATTAGTCCTGTAGGTTGCAGATGGGTGTACACAGTAAAAAGAGATGACAAAGGTAACATAGCCAGGTATAAAGCCCGGTTTGTAGCCCAAGGCTTTAAGCAAATCAGGGGAGAATCGTATGAAGAAACATTCAGTCTGGTCGTTAATTTTAGTGTCATCCGCTTTTTCTTTTCATTGCTTGTGTCCCTCAAGGGTTGGCTACACACTCAGTGTGATGTTAAATGTGCTTATCTCTATGCCCCTCTGACAGAGAATGTTTTTATGTCACAACCCCCAGGTTTTGTAAAGTTGGTAAGGAAAATTTATTTTGTAAGTTGGATAAGGCTATCTATGGGTTGCATCAGTCTGGTCGAGTTTGGTTCTTTGAGATAAATAGAGTACTTTTAGAAATAGGTTTTGTAAAATTAGAATGGAGTAACTGCGTATACATTTTAGATTCAGATTTAGTTTTATTATTATATGTGGACGACATTGTTTTATTCGGGAAACACAAAAGGATTATAGATAGGGCTTTAGAACTTTTGAGTAATTTTTGAGCATTTCGATTTAAAAATCTTGGGAAAGACTAAGAAATTGCTAGGTGTAGAGTTTGAAGAAAGTGAGGATGGCCTGCGAATTCACCAACAATCCTACATTGAGGATGTTTGTAAAAGATTTGAATCGTACAGGTTTCCCATTTCTTCCCTACCAATGAGTAAAGGTTCTGTCTATTCTAAATCCGACTGTCCTAAATCTGAGGATGAACGCAGAGAAATGTCTCAATTACCATATAGAAGTATTCTTGGTTGTTTGCCTTTTATTGCAAATAGAACCCGTCCAGATATTTCATATGCAGTAAACATACTTAGTCAGTTTCAATCAGATCCCGGAATGACACATTGGTATGGCTTGCTCAGGTTATTGAGATATGTAAAACATACAGTTAAAATGACCCTTAAGTTTTTTTGTGAAAAACCCCAGCTGATAACTTTTTCTGACACAGACTTCGCTGCAAACCGAGATGATAGAACTTCGTTGGGCGGTCAAATTGTTTTTCTAGGCAACTCTCCCATTTCTTGGCGAACATTTAAGGAGAAAAGTGTAAGTTTGTCTACAAAGGAAGCTGAGTTTATAGCCATGACTGAGGCCACGAAGGAACTTCTTTGGTTTGACAGAATTTTAGATGAGTGTTACAGTAAGAAAATTGTCACTGGGGAAAGGGTTAAATCTGTTTTGTATATGGATAATAGAGCTACTATAGATTTTGTAAAGTCGCCCATAGAAAACCATAGGAGTCGTCATTGATGTTAAGCTGTTTTTTGTCAGAGATTTAGTTGATAAAAATACTTTTGACTTACTTTTTGTCCGTAGCAAGGATAACCTTGCTGATGTCTTCACTAAGCCACTTACAAAATTTGAATTAACAAAGTTTATTGAATATATATTTAAGTAATTTTGAAAAATGTATTTTTTTTGTAATTAATGGAGTTTAATATTGTATTATGTTTTTGTATCAGTATTACTATCATATGTATGAAGTTAAATTTATGTGGAAATTTGTATTGAAATATTTAAGATATTTTTTTTAAGAGCAAGAATCTGAGAAAGTGACACACCCGTGATTCATGACATCTCAGATTTTCTCCAAAAAATTACCAGTTGTTACTTATCTTGTTAAAAGACCAAATCCAGAATTTTTTGCTCCAAAGTTGAGTTGTTCATTTTTTATGATCCCCCAAAGGTCATCATGTCATGAAAAAAAATAAGCGTTTTTTTAAGACATGGATATTGCTATGATATGACTTGCAGCTCTTTGCGCATACAACTTGCCACGAAATTCTTTTTATATCTGGAATGTAAGAGGGTTGAACTTTATATAATAGATGAAAAACCCATGGCAAGTTTTTGCTGCAAGGTCACAGAAGGTCACAAAAAGATTCATTTTTGCTGTTTTTTTCCATTTTTAAGACCCTATAACAACTTGTGCGTTCCAACTGCCATGGAAAAAGAGGTGGCAATTGAAAGCCATGCATTAGCACTTTTAAAAAATGTATATATAATTGAGGCAAGTTGTATGCGCTTTTAGTTACAGAGTGCCAAAGTCTGAAAAATGTCATTTTTGACCAATATTCAAACTGTCATAATTCCTTGCGGCAACAACATTTTGAAATAATTCTTTTGCCATTGTTTTATTCTATTATTGCCCTTTTCAAAAAAGTAAACTCCATTGAGGCAAGTTGCTTTAAAAAAATTTAATGTTTTTTTAAAATATGGCCTTTTTCAATAGTCAGAGCTATTTTATTATTTGAAATAACTGGACTGGATAACAATATTTTATACATTCGTACTATATAAATTGATGTTCTAATATATTGTGAGATATATATGATGCTAATGGCATTTATTTAATTTTAACCCTTTCGAGTCCGATTTTTTTCTTCAATTTTAGAAAAAATTACTTTTACTTTAATAATATTGATACCAGCTATCCTAATAGATTAATTAGAGTTTAACGAATATTTCATTGTCTGAAACATAACAAATGTTGTTGTTTTTTGCACTATTAAATTCATATTCATGCAACAATAGGCTAAGGAAAAATTTTTGGAGAGGGTTTAAAAATATTATATTGCAACAAGTTAGTGACATTACACCTTTCTAATATTTTTAGCGCTTTATTACACAATTCTTTCAGGAAAGTAACTTTTATTTTAAATTAAGAGGGAAATGCATTTGATATAAAATAATCGCAAACAATACTAAAAAAATTAAGCAAATATTTATTATTACTAAATGACTTAACATTAATGAAGTCATATAATAAGTGCACAGATACATACTAACATTGCTACATGTAATTAGTAACAAAAGTATTTCCTAAAAATAATAATACTCAAAAGACAGGTATTAATAGTACACCAACCCTGAAAGCTTTAAAACGAAAATATTTGACATTTACAAATTACAACTTGTAGTTAAAATGCAAATATAAATACAATCAGCCAACACTACTACAATTTTTACAGATTTTTATCATTACGAGAAAAGAAAATCGAAGATATAATCATTTCTTTTAAGATATTTCAATATGTCTTTTAACCCTTATGGGATTTTTTTTTTCACTTATGGGAAAAATAAATTTTCTTTAACATAAATAGCTATCCAAGTACATTAACTGAAATACATGAATAGATTACTATAACTGTTAAAAGGTATCTTCAGATATGATACAAGAAAGTTATATTTTTGATTTTCTTTTCTCGTACTGATAAATCAATGTAAAAATATTAACAGTGTTGGTTGATTGTATTTATATTTGCATTTTAATTACAAGTTGTAATTTGTAAATGTCAAATATTTTCGTTTTAACGCTTTCAGGGCTGGTGTACTATTAATAATACCTGTCTTTTGAGTATTATTATTTTTAGGAAAGACTTTTGTTACTCATTACATATAGCGATGTTAGTATGTATCTGTGCACTTATTACATGACTTCATTAATGTTAAGCAGGGTTGGCATTTTTGCCGGGAAAAAGGTATTTTTGCCGAGACAGTGGAAAAAACTGGAAAAAACCAGGGAAAAAATGGAAAAAACCGGCAAAAATGGAAAAAAACCTGTCTTTAATGTGTAATAAAATCTGCACGCTAATAAGGATAGTAATGGTATAAACAATTAAATTTAACAGTGTATTATTTAATATTTTAATTTCATTTGCTAATTAATTAATATTAAATATTTTAAATCTTTATAAAATAGGTGGGATTCAGTCTTACTTGGGAATTTAAGAACAAAATAAAAAATTACATATCTAATTTTTTTTACTTAAAGTCAGGGATATGTTTAGGAAAATTTTAGGTCCTTTAAAGGACCCTTCACAAAATTCTTTAACCTCAAACAGGATTCTACACAAATTATTTGTCTCTCAAATTGACATTTCACCTTTAAACTGAACTTTTCACAAATTTAATCATTTTAAAATAAAATCTGGCCTGTTAATAAACATTTGAACTCACCAAAAAATATATTACTTAGCTTCTCTATATGTGAAGGGTAGAACCTGAAAACCTGATAATTTAAAATTCACAAAACTGTCTAGAATTTTCACAAAGACGAGAAAAGTCTAGACACTCCTGTAAGTAAAGTATTTTATCAGTCATTAACATACATATTTTTTTAATTATCAAAAGATTTTCACTTTCAAATATGTCCAGCAAGCAGTGCTGCTATTAAAAGATTTTTTTCAAATTTTTCATTTGTGCAAACTGATATTCGAAATACTTCAACAGATACTCTTTCAAAACTTGTTTACTGTTATGCCATGCTAAAGCAGCAAAATTTAGGTTGCGTGGAAGATATTGCTGAAATATTTGAAATTTAATCGTTTTCTGCTTTAAATATAATTTTATATTAAATTAAATTTAGGTTACTATAACTGTTTCTTCGAATTTCTAACATATATAAACTATAAATATAAATGCTTTACTCAGTCTCAACAGTTCTATTATCTGAATTAATAATTGTATAAACATGAATAAATGAAGTTTCTATTTATTTATATTAAAATTGGTATTTTTTTTCATTTATAATCTTGTTATAAAAGTTAGTATTCTTTCATAAAGTGCATAATTATACTTATTTAACTTAAAAGTTAAAATAAATTTAGAATAATATTGATTTTTTAATTAAGTATGCAGTTTATTTTTTCTTTTGTGAAATATTTTTCTCTTTCTGGGAAAAAAATTTAAATGGACAGCCTATTTTTGCCACTTCTTTGGCAAAAACCTATTTTTGCCGGGACGGTTTTTACCAGGTTTTTTCCACCTTCGGCAAAAACTCGCCAACCCTGATGTTAAGTCATTTAGTAATAATAAATATTTGCTTAATTTTTTTAGTATTGTTTGCGATTATTTTATATCAAATGCATTTCCCTCTTAATTTAAAATAAAAGTTACTTTCCTGAAAGAATTGTGTAATAAAGCGCTAAAAATATTAGAAAGGTGTAATGTCACTAACTTGTTGCAATATAATATTTTTAAACCCTCTCCAAAAATTTTTCCTTAGCCTATTGTTGCATGAATATGAATTTAATAGTGCAAAAAACAACAACATTTGTTATGTTTCAGACAATGAAATATTCGTTAAACTCTAATTAATCTATTAGGATAGCTGGTATCAATATTATTAAAGTAAAAGTAATTTTTTCTAAAAATGAAGAAAAAAATCGGACTCGAAAGGGTTAAAATTAAATAAATGGCATTAGCATCATATATATCTCACAATATATTAGAACATCAATTTATATAGACAAACAAATGTATAAAATATTGTTATCCAGTCCAGTTATTTCAAATAATAAAATAGCTCTGACTATTGAAAAAAGGCCATATTTTAAAAAAACATTAAATTTTTTTAAAGCAACTTGCCTCAATGGAGTTTACTTTTTTGAAAAGGGCAATAATAGAATAAAACAATGGCAAAAGAATTATTTCAAAATGTTGTTGCCGCAAGGAATTATGACAGTTTGAATATTAGTCAAAAATGACATTTTTCAGACTTTGGCACTCTGTAACTAAAAGCGCATACAACTTGCCTCAATTATATATACATTTTTTAAAAGTGCTAATGCATGGCTTTTAATTGCCACCTCTTTTTTCACGGCAGTTGGAATGCGCAAGCTGTTATAGGGTCTTAAAAATGGAAAAAAACAGCAAAAATTAACCTTTTTGACCTTCTGTGACCTTGCAGCAAAAACTTGCCACGGGTTTTTCATCTATTATATAAAGTTCAACCCTCTTACATTCCAGATATAAAAAGAATTTCGTGGCAAGTTGCATGCGCAAAGAGCTGTGAGTCATATTAAATTCAGGCTCACTTGAACATAACAATATCCATGTCTTAACACTAGAATTACCGGGTTTCTTGTATACCTAGAAATACCGGGGTGGGTCACATCTGACCCATGGCTTTTAAATGTGCTATTCTTGTTTTACATGGAAGATAAAGACACAAATATTTATTGTCGATGAATACAATGATTTTTAATTAATAATTAATATAATTTAGCATTTAGAGTATTACATAAGATGAAATTTTGAGATTAAATACCACAAAGGAATTTTTTTTTATTTTTAATTTAAAAAAATCTTTGAGGTATTGATGCCTTTTTAATAATATATATATATACGTATGCGTTATCGATTTAAATTGTATAATAATGTTCCTATAGATCAATTAGATATTCAAAGACAATAAAATTAAATATATATTCATATTCGTGATTTTTTTTTACGTTTAAACTTTTACGTTTTATACAGTTAACGGTCCAATCAATTCATACAAAATGCCATAGACCTTTACTTTTACTTTTTTTCTGTGCATGATGCACAAGTTATAAGCAGTTTCCGCAAACAGTGTTAGTTCCTTTGTCTTAGAAATGCTTTATGTGGAAAGATTTTTCATTTGTTTCAAATTTAAGTATTGGTGCATGGACTGATATCTTCAAGTTCTTTTGCAATAATATTGGCGAGAAAATTATTCTACTTATTATAGAATCTGCTGTATGTTTAAAAACTACCGGAAAATTTATGAGGACTAGATCTTGAATCAGATTTTGCATAAGTCAAAAGGTATTGAACACTGCTGCTGTACTGTCCATATAGTTCCATGTTCCAAATCGCTTCGAAGAGTGATTTATTTTGTATCTTTCCTACTTTTTAGAATTATTTCAAAAAAGTGAATGCTTTTATTTTTAATTTTCTGCAAAATACTTACAATATTTGGTGTTACTTATTTTTTCCCACAGCATTTATTTGGCTACTTTCATTTGGCTTGCTACTACATGGATTGGATTCGAACAATGAAACTTGTTTGTCATTTTTAAGAAAAAATGTTTCGTCATTTTATGTCAAGATTGTCAGCCTCATGAAATGATGATGATATTAATTTCGTCGCTAAATTTCGTCACTAAAGACATTTATAGACAATTTAAGTTACAATTTAAAATTTTTCTCATTCAAGAAACCTCCGTAGTGATGTCATTACTATAAATGTGCAAAAGTCAAAAGACGCAAACGATTTTTTTTCCCAGTGAGGTTTATGAGAGGCAAAATATTCTTTTTAGTTACATTCTAAGGTATATTATAAAAAACAACTATTTACATCAACCTTACAGTAGTTTGAAATAACATAAAAACTCACACATTAACATTTCAAATGCGTAACATATATATGATCATAATACCCCACCCCACGCCTGTACATACGCACATTCCTTTCCCTCTTTTGTCAAAAGTAAGTGTGGAGCATATCCTTATACTATTCTTATGTTATTGATAAATATAGAGTTGAAATCCTTGTTGAAATATATGAAAAATGTAATTATTTTGTTCGGGTCAGCGATGACCCAGCTTGGTAGTTCTAGGTATAAAGATGTATATATAAAAAAGTTTTCGTCCGATATCAACTAAATTTGTGCTGAGGCATTACACTGAGTATTTAGGAAAAGTCATTCAGTTTTAAAGTCTTACTTTGAAAAGCAACAGTGATACGAACGAAAAACCACGTCTTGGGTCACGGATGACCCGCCTCGGTAATTCTAGTGTTTAAAAAACGCTTATTTTTTTTCACGACATGATGACCTTTGGGGGGCCATAAAAAATGAACAACTCAACTTTGGAGCAAAAAATTCTGGATTTGGTCTTTTAACAAGATAAGTAACAACTGGTAATTTTTTGGAGAAAATCTGAGATGTCATGAATCACGGGTGTGTCACTTTCTCAGATTCTTGCTCTTAATGTTTTTTGCTTGGTAGATATTTAAAATCCCGCCTGAATGTGGTGATACTTCTCGATGTCCATTTCTGGATGTCCGAACGGCCCCAGGAAGCGGCTCGCAGGGGTGCCAATGTAATCTGTCAGAGTGTCATCTGGGGTGGATTTTCGAGTTGACCATTGCCACAGGAGGGTCCTATTGCGGGCAGGTTATTTTTAATTCTGTAAGTCCTATTTTATTAAGTTAATATATGGAACTGCCACTTAACTCCCTTCTACCTTGCAAATGACCTTTTGTTATATATATATTTTTTTGTTATCTTTTGTTGGGTTGCAACCTATATATTTCTTTAAAAGTTTTTCTTAATTAGCATAAAGTTAAAGTTCATTTGAAAATGTATAAGGAAATTTGATTTTGAATTTTTGAAATTTTTTTGCTTGAGTGTCCCGGGTGCCCAGGTGGAGAAGAGGTTTTTGTATTAGAAATGGGAATTCTTTACATTTTTAAGTGGTTTATTTCAGGTATAATAATTAAAATTTGAATATTTTTGAAATTTAAATAGTTTTCTATATTGTTGCAAGTTCCTTGTCTTTATGTGAGTGAATGAATTGATGAAATCGTGGTGCCACATAAGGTTGTATGTAAGGTTGAATGTTTGAATTTGAATATGTCATATGTATTGTATTGTCTAACTAACTTTTTATGTAGGTACTTTGTAACATTGTAAACTCACGAAATATCTTGCAGACATGTGGAAGATTAAAATGTATAAGTTATACTTGCAATAGTTTCTCTTATTGTATTACAGCTCACATAATGTCGTACGGACATGTGGAAGAATATTCTATTTCTGAAATTATTGTAACCTCTTTTGAATTTAACTGTAATTTAATTATCCTAATTTGTTTTTGAATTTGACATTTTTTTTTTATTCTTTTGAAAATGAACTGATGATGCTGTTCTTGATATTTTTGGATTTGTTGCTGAAATTTTTGAAAAATTTAATGCCATGAGGCAAAGCTGAAATGTATTGAAAGTTTTAAAATGTTTAATGTAAAATTTTTGAGGAAATTTGATTCTGAATGTTTAATGTTATTTTTCATGAATTGAAATGTTAAGTTGTTTTTAAAGTTTGAAGTTCTAAGATTGTTATTGAATTGTATATTTAAATGAACTATAATGTTTAAATGTATTCACTTTTTGCAAATTCAAATTCTTGAATGAATGTTTGAAATACTTTTATTAGTTATTTTGTTGAATGATGTAGAAATTTTGTTTTACAGTATAGATTATGCGGATTGTACAATCACTCTGGTGCTCATTATTTAAGTAGTTAAGTTCGTATAGTTTTTGAGTAGTCATTAATTTCATTTTTGCTGGTTTTCTTTTGGTAAATTTTATTTTTGGACTTTACCTTTTTGGTATTTTTAACAATTGATAAGGGGGGGGGGGCATTTGTTAGCCACATACCCATATTTTTCTTATTAATTGCATTCAATATATATTATTATTTAACCTTTTACAGGCCAATGTTCCCAATTGGGAACATAAGTTTAAGCATTTATTAAAAATTTAATTTAATCAAAATCGACCAAAAAAAATTAGCAGAAATAGTAAAAGAATGACTTTATTTTTTGAAATAGAAGTTTTATTCCTATCATTAATGAGGCAAGGTACAGAAAATCATAAAAATGACCAATGACCACTGGAAAATGATCAGTCATAAAAATGATTTTTTGAAATAGATTTTTCGAATTAGAATAACTTGATTTTTTGGAATATAAGTTACATTCCCATCATTTATGAGGAATTCTACAGAAAATCATAAAAATTATCAATGGCCACTGGAAAATGACCACCGGAAGTGACCAATGTTCCCAATTGGGAACATTCTGAAAATTATATATATAAAAAAAATTCCACCATATTAATCACTAATATCTCTTAACTAAAGCATTAGAAGGCATAATGTACAAAAAAGTAATTTAAAATATGCCTGGATCTGAATTTGGCCTGTAAAAGGTTAATCAAATATAATATCCACTAAGTTTTTATTTATTACTTACCTTTTCCATCGATGCAGCTGTTTCATTTAATTTAATTTACAGACGGAGAAATATTTATTTTAAACAATCGTATTTCGTTCCTGTTGGATCTCATTGCCGATGTTTTTTCCCCGCAGAGTTCGCCGTAGATTTGTTTAGACTGCACGGTAGCGTGAATCATCGACAGGCGGCGTGACTGATGTTTTTCTCCGCGGAGCATGCTTTGATTTCAGCACACGCTTAGGCAAATGATCTCGGCACGTGCAATAGCGAAGGTGGGAGTTTTCCACTTCCGGTCTAAAGTGCGGTCTAGTCCAGCTGATCTGCGAAGGAGTATAAATAAGAGACGGTGGCGTTTGCTTGCAGGTGGATAGATGACTGGATTGCCGTTTCTGTTTATCTTATCGGAGCTCGTGTAGTTATGTTTATATTTTGCTAGTGATAATGAGTTGATATGATGGTCATCCATTTGTTTCTGATATATTATGAAGTCTGAAAAGGAATGCAGTCGATACGGTGAAGATGACTTTTAATTTTGTTTACTTTTCTTCAACTTACGTCTTTCAAGTACTTTATTTATTTATAGTTAATTATTCTAAAATGAGCACTGGAGGGAGGTTTTTAATTATTTGTTAAGCCAATTATTGTTTTTAGTCATAGAATTATATTGATAAATTATTTATTTGAATGATATTTTTAAACATCGTTACTTTTTAAATATGAAAAAGATTTTAAATAAAAGTTGAGTTTTTAAATTAATTCACTTGTCATCATTTCAGTCTATTTTTTTTTCACCTACTGCTTAATTAGAACTTTAAACATTATTTCTCTTTTACACACTTTAGGGTCTTTGCTTCTGCTGTTGCATTTTAACTTTGCTCCATATTAGGAAGTATTAGAATAGAATAAGTGCTTTGATTTAATTTAGCACTAGTTATGCGAGTAGACTCACATAACATGTTGAAGTTTGCGTTTTTTCTGCGATCCTGTGATGAAATTCCTGCTTCTTCAGTGATCATTTGACGAAATTCGCGCTTATTCACAATACTTTGACAAAATTAGTGCTTTTTCAGTGATCGTATGTCAAAGTTTGCGTTTTTTACGCGAACCTCTGTTGTTTTTCAGCGACCCTATGGTGAAATTCGTGCTTTCTGTATTAATTTCACAAAATTCGTGCTTTTTTGTGATACTTTGACAAAATTAGCTCTTTTTCAGCAATCCTATGTCGAAGTTCGCGCTATTTCAGCGATTATATGACCTTACTGTATTTGCACGTGTTCCGACTTATCGTATAGTTTGAGAAATGGAAACTAGAAATTCAAATTTTCAATGTTGCTTTAAATTAAGTTTCAGAAATCTTCGATGTTACAACTTTCGTTAACGTGAAATCTGAGTAGTTTTTTTGTGTTCATTATGTAACTTATTATCATTATTTAATAAAATTTAATTTTTAAACATTTTCTAAGTGAGATATGAAAGCCTCCATTTACGCATATTTTATGATTTATGTTGGGTTTTTGCGGGCTCCGTTAACGCGGATTGCCGAGTTCCTGTATTTCAGATTGGTTATTAATTCAGTTTTTTTATTTTCTGTTGATTACATGTTTCCAAATTTTGAAAGTTAATTTAAGTTTCAGAAATCCTTGATGTTACGCCTTCCATTAACGCAAATTCGAAGTAGTTTTGTACGTAGCTTTTTATTATTATTATTATTTAATAAATTTAAATTTTGAAACATTTACTAAGTGAAATATGGAAGTTTCCGTTTACGCATATTTTACGATTTATGTTGGGCTTTGCGGTCTCCATTAACACGGATTGCCAAGTTCCTGTATTTCAATTTGGTTATTAATAATGCAATTTTTTAAGTTTATGTTTGATTATGTAATATATTGAAATTTTCAATGTTGCTTTAAATTAAGTTTCAGAAATTCTCGATGTTACGCCTTCCGTTAAGTTAACGCGAATTTAGAGCAGTTTTGTGTGTTCTTAGCCTACGTTTACGCGTATTGCCGAGTTGAGTTTCTGTATTTCAGTTTGGTTATTAATGCAATTTTTTAAATTTCTGTTCGATTACATAATGTTTTCAAACATTTAAAGTTAATTTAAATTAAGTTTCAGAAATCCTCGATGTTACGCATTCCATTAATGCGAAATCAGAGTAGTTTTGTGTGTTCTTTATGTAACTTTTTATTATTATTATTTAATAAATTTTAATTTTGAAACATTTTTTAAGTGAGATATGGAAGCCTCCTTACGCATATTTTATGATTTATGTTGTTTTTGCAGGAACCCATTCATGCGGATTGCCGAGTTCCTGTATTTCAATTTGGTTATTAATAGGGATGCAACGGATATCCGGCCAATATCCGATATCCGGCATATCCGGCTGATTTTTCAATATCCGAAATATCATCGGATATCCGAATCACAGTCACCGGATATCCGACTTTTTTATCGGATATCCGGCAGAATGCAACAAACCAAATATATATTAATAACAGTAATTGTTTGATCCCAAACAATGCGAAAAACTTTTGTTTATAATGCAAAAGATGATATATTATTATAAGTTCCCTATCGATGAATAAAAGGTAATTCTCAAAAGTTTAAAGAATTGCCAGCTTTCCAAATATTTATATTTAAACTCTGTAAGAAATTTAAAAATTTACCTTTACATCTTTTAGAAAATTGCATCAGATTGCTACTTTCAGATTGTAAAACAAAATTTGAAGTCAAAATAGCAAATAAAGCTTTTGTGCAAAAATGTATAAAGATAAAAAACCAACATTGAGAAATGCACAAATAATGCATGAAAAGAATAGAAAACAGTCGTTTCGAATCTACTATCGAGATTCTTCATCAGTATAAGACTCAGCGTGCTAGAAAAAGCTAAGCTGAGCAAAGCGACAGGGAAGCACAGTCTTATATACCTATTATGGGAGCGAATGGTAATAGATTCGAAACAGCTGTTTGCTACCTTACATGCATTTCTAAATGTTGGTTTTCTATCTTCATAAAATTTGAAGTTGTTTATTAAACTGTGATTTTACTAATTTTCTTTCTTTCTTTTAATTTAAACAATGGGTTAATTGGTTTTTAAGTTACACAACTAAACAAACCTATTTTTAATTTCTATCTTTCAAAGAAGAAATTATTGTAATCAAATTTTTTTTTGACGAATTAGCGTGTTTTAGGAATCAAATATCCCCAAAAACATGTTTATTCAAAACATCTGTCTGTCCCAGTGTCGCCATCATACTATAAAAAAGTGTATGAAGTTATGCATAGAATGATCCAAATATTTTGTGCATATTTTTTACTGTAACCAGCAGGTTCTTCTTCAATATGGAAACATTTCGCTGTAAGGCGGTGCTGTAATCGCAATTTTTGTGCCATTTTCATTGTTCTACCATCAAATACCGTATGAAGTTATGCATAGAATTGAACCAAATTTCTTTGGCTACATTTCTGGGAATGACTGTCTGGTCTTCCTTCAGTTTGAAAATAGTTTGCCTAAAGATGGTACTGTAATAATGATTTTTGTAAAATTATTTTGATTTTTCATAATCCTTACAGAGAATTGGTGGTTCGTGCAGCGATGCGAACTTCGTATCTTTCTAAAACTGGCTATTCGCAAACAACTGATGTATAGCAGAACAGAAAAAAATATTGATTTTAATAAATATCATGATCGAGATTAACTCATTCTTAATCTAATTAACTGACTGCAGCAAAATGAAAATAAAAGTTGGTCCAGTACTGAACTAACAATATTGAAGTAGTATTAATACAGTTGACTCTCTCTACAACGAAACTCTATCCAGCGAATTTCTCTATTCAACGAATTTTTTGTAGGAACGGTCAATTTTTTTCATGATTACATTAAAAATAATCTACATATAGGGAAATATATATCTCCATTTAACAAATTTTTTCAAAAATGTTCTTTTATATGTTCTGAAAACGCTTCAAATTATTTGTAGAGTAAATTTTTTTCATTGATTTCTCGTTTATAAGTCATAGCTACATAGCATCCTCTACCTTATTCCTTATGTCCAAAAAAAGGAAATTTTCGTCGAAAAATCGCAAAAAAGCGACAAATGTCATTAAAAAAATATTGAAAACACATATTTCGTTCAAACATGGCTATAACACGGCAGGTTTCATTAAAACATCGCAATTAAATGGCAGATGTGAAAAAATCGCGTTAAAATGACAAATTTTGTCAGAAAATCGCAAAAAAACGGCAGATTTTGTCAAAAAATCGCAATAAAACGGCAGATCTTTTTAAAAAATTTTGAAAAAACGGCAAAATACGGGAAATAATCGTGAAATAACGGCAAAAATCATCAAAAAATCGTGAAAAAACGGCAAATTTCGTCAAAATGCTCATACATAAATTTTCCTGGGAACCTTAAAAATTTTCGATTTTTCGAGTCCTGGTCCAAGTTTTCCCAAACTTCAAATTTTTTCAGACCGATTGACTATTTTAAAAAATTTATTTTTGCCATGGTGGACAAAATCAGCGATATTTTTTCTATGGCCGATTTCCGTATTTTGTGAATTTCTTTTTCTAATTTATTTTGTCTCTTTTGCCGAAACAAGAAATTTCTAAAAGAGCAGTAATGATCACTAGAGTCTGAGCTCTATCTAATTAGCCTGGAATCAGCACTAAACAAAGTGAGATTAGATCTTGTGTTGCACATTGGGAAAAAAACATTGGTTTAGTATTAGATTTTTTTCATTTTTTGAAATCATCGCACAGTTTGTAATCAATGGGCTTGATAATCATACTTCTTTTTTCATTTAAAAGATGATCTATCATACGATGTTTCTGTTTGGATTTTTTTTTTTTTTTTTTCCCCATATCTGATAATTTGCATCTGCCCATTTTGTAACTTTTTATTTTCTTCTTTATTAAAAATGACATTTTGATTTCCTATTCAAATAAAAATTCTTCTAAATTTAAAGAATTTTGTAAAAAAATAATAATAAATAAATGAATAAAATGAGGACATCCATTGTTCAAAGCAAGATGTTTAAATGTTTCCCATTGAGTTAATGAAAATCAGTAAAAACATTATATTTTTATGATGATCAAAACATGACTCATGTAATAAGTGTCACATACTACATACGTCATGGATTTCCTGGACGAATAATAAACAAAATAAAAAGCAGACACCACAAGGTCCATTCTCTACCGATAACATCAACTGCTTTCCAAATGATTGAAAAAAAAAGGGCAAACTTTAAGGAAACACATTTAGAAACAATAAATAGTTTATGTGCATAGTTCACAGAAATTAGGACATGACCTTTTTTAATAAACCATTTCTCATGGAATAGAGGAAACCTACTGATTATGTCCTTTTCAGAATTTCATATGGATTTAAAATTCCATTGCATAGAAGAACATAATTCAATTAGCTAAAATGTCAGAAATTACAGTATTGACGATAATTCCACTAAGTGGTATACAATCACCGCAGGATATTGACAATACAATCATCTAAATGCATTATTCTTGCAAGTAAATTAAAAATGAATGCCCATCAGATTTTACAAAAAAAAAAAAAAAAAAAAAATAATAATAAAAAAGTATAACTTACAAAAGATTCTAAACCACACAAAATCGAATAAAATCTAAATTAAAATATTCATTTAGCAACTCAATTATTAACTGTCCATAACACTGAGTGAAAATTGAAAAATAGATATGATATATATAAGGCTTGATTCTTTTCGTTTGTTTTAATTAAAATAGACATTTTGGATAATTATCTTGAGTTGTTGATTTAAATTATTTCAATGGAATTTTGTCATGCTGGTATAAATTAAATATTTAAATGGCATGTAAAAAATAATAGTTTTTTTTTTTTTTAATTTCTTCCTTCTCATATAGTTTAACTCCCCTGCATTTACAAATGTTATGAGAAAAACTCTCTCTGCCTGGGAAAACCTGAATTTCAAGCCCTGATAGTCAAAGATATATAGTTTCTGTAAATTATATTCCAATACGTTTAAAAGTTGTAATCGTGTGTGAAACACGTTTGCAATTTATTATTTGAGATGGCATTGCATAAAGAAATAAACAAACTTTCACCATAACTAAAAACATATTTAGTACCGGATATCTGATCGGATATCCGGCCGGATATCCGAATCCGGCAGGCAAATCGGATACCGGATATCCGATATCCGGCAAAATCAATATCCGTTGCATCCCTAGTTATTAATGCAATTTTTTAATTTTCTGTTTGATTACATTTTATTTTGACAGCAGCAATATTTTTGCATTAGATGTAATGCCAGTTTTTTTTAGTCGAATGGTAAGTTTAAGATATTTAAAAATTACAATGTTGATAGTTCAAAAAACACAATTTTGTATAAAATGTTCGTGTTTTTTTTTACTGGCCAGTAAATAAAAAAAACTGGCCAGTGAAAAAAATCTGTGTACTGGCCAGTGGCTATTGGGTAAAAATCTTAATTTTGACCTACAGCGAAAAGTAAAGGAAAGCAAGGCGTGGTGTAGTTATCGCGCGCAGAAAAAACGCCGCCAAGAAGTGGGTTAAAACTCAGTTTAGCCAAAATTTGTTCTTTCAGTATTTGACAAAATTTGATGTTTTTTAGAATCATTTGATGAAATTTGGGCTTTTGCCTGTAACATTTTAATGAAATTACATATGTCACGGGCCACTTAAGAGCTATCTTTTTGCACCTTGTTATAAATATTTTGTGAAATTTACGCATTATAAATTATAATGCATCCGTGGCATCGCTGCCAGCTGCGATGAATTGTTAGGTTTCCAACCAGGAACCTGAGTGAAGAAATATACATTCCCAGACATGATTTCTGGGTTCCCTGGGAACGCTATTTTTCGAGCCGTGCTATTTCATAAGAAAAAATAAGGGGCAAAAGTATATAAACTTTTATTACCATAAATAAAGAATCATTCATTAAAAAAAAAAAAATTAGAAATTGAAAAATGTTAAATAACATGGTTTAGCAATTTCCTGTTATTTCCCAAGAAATAAAATTCCATTATTTTTGTAAGGTCTTGAACACATGTATGTAAAAAAACTGTGGTACGGAGAAGTTTCACCATATATATATATTTTATTTCAAATGTAGGGTGCATTTTGTCAATTTTAGAAGGGTTCTTAAAAAAAATCACCTACAAGAAACAATTACAAAATTAATAAAAACTGCAAGCAAATAATTTCACTAATCATCAGCACAAATAACAAAAATTATTGATAGATCATTTTGCATTGATACCAAGAAAGATTAATGTTAATCAAATAAATCTTAACTTACAGGATGTATGTATATGCTAACCAAGATCGCTTGCTGTGCTTAACTTTTTTTTATATAAATTAGTTTATTTTTTATCTCATGTATTCTTTTACAAAAGCTGTTGATTAGATTTTATTCTTCCATTCTTCTTTACCTCCAATATTTAGTTATAAATTTAATATTGCAAAACAAGGAGAAAATAAGATTCAGATTATTTGCTCATTTACTTTGCAAAAATTTATTAATATATTTGCTATGCTTATTTTATATAAAGGAATGAATAATTTCATTACTTAAAGAATATTATGGCATCACAAATTATCTTAGATTTAAATAAAATGTTTAAATGAAACGCTTTTTGTACCTTTACAAATTTACTGTAAATGTTGTTTTACAATTCTCAAAAATTAAACTTTGATTTTAATCAATGATCTTAAAAAAAACAGTTGTTTTAAATCACGGTTTAATTGCTGATTTAAGTCAACTGGTTAAAATCGTCGACACCCTACTAAAAACCGACCCTTTAAATTTCTAGAAAAACTCTCCCGGTCTTAAAAGGATATAGAACACTATGGCAAGACTTTCCATCATTTAAAAATGTTTTTAGAAGAATCATTTTCTAGAAAAAAATTAATTTCGACATTTTTTTTTCAAAGGCGAAAATAAGGTGGGAAATTACTATTATTAATTTATAGCAGAGGCTTGGTTTTTACAATAAAAACTACTAATAATTAAATAGCACTAAAGAAATCATATTCATATCTAGATTATTATCATGATTGTTTTAGTTTAGATATAGTTTTAACTTACCATTTTGACAAGAGGTTTTGACAATATTTAAAATAGAGAACAAAAAATATTAATATTGGATTTCTCGCCGAGTCACGTCAAAAACAAATTTCCTTTTCATTTCACTTCATTTTTATTTGTTGCTGTAGTTGCCAAAATATTTTATTAATAATTAGAACGCCGCCTCCCCCCCCCCCTCACCCTTGTAATTTAAATTATGAAAATTTTAAATTTAATATGTCTTAACAAAATTCTTATGTGTAGCATAAAAAGAAAAACATTTTTTTTTTTACATTTTCTTTCAATTATTCATTTCAAATTAATGATGAGTTGAATAAAAGATGCGTAAGATTCCGACGTAGGAAAACATTCGGTATTTAATTTTCAGAGAGCTTTGAAAATTATTTCTTAATTATTTAAATAGAACTAGCCTTATAACAATTACTGTAGTTATTCATTAGCAATAACCGTGATATTGTATGTCACCTATCTATTAAACAACTGTTGATGTACCTTTTAATTGAATGTTTTAGAAACCCTCGAAATCGATCTGTTTAAGTTGTTATTAATTAAACTTATGTATTTGATTTCTCAAAGATTATGTGACGATATTCATACTGTTTTGCCATAAGATTTTAGCTTTATTTATATATAATTATGTTTTAATGTTATAGTCAACTATTATCTAAATGCAGTGATACAAATTTCTGCGCAAAAGGTACGAAATATTACATTGAAACGTAGAAAAAAAAATGGTTTTATGAAATTGTAACTGTAAATTTTAATATACACACCTGATAATATTTTTTTTTTTTTTTTTTACTGTATATTTAGACATACTTCATTGCCGATGTGAGAAATATACTTTAAAAATATTAATTCTATGAATATAATTTAAGGCTTCTGTCAAAATTTCGTATTTTAAGTATAACAAACAATATAATAAAATAACTAGTCACTATAATAAAAAAATACGTTGTTTTGCATGTCTAGCGTTAGTTTCTATTTTCAGTATGTTAAATCATTGCATTTATGTTTTAGCATGCTGATTTAAATATCTGTGTTTTTCTCACTTTACAATGTTATTATTTTTATTGTTATGGATTTTTTTCCCCCATAAAATCTTGTCAATGATAGTTTATATTTGTTTTGAAAAATAAATAAATCAAAAGATAAGGAATGAATGCTGTTATATTATCAAAATCCTAAATGTTTTCTGAAAATATCCTGTATTTTTACTGGCAAGTTTTTCTTATTTACTATAGCTACAGTTTTTATCTTTAATTTTAATATAATAGAGCAGTAGCAAAGTTGTACCTTCAGTCATTTATTTTCTTGTATTTAAAGAGAAAAAAATCAGTTACCAAATTCCTGTGTTAGATTTTATTTGTGCATATAATCATTCATACTTTTACTGAAATTTTCTATCCTACATTTTGTAAAAAAGTTATGAAATGATCAATCTTTTGCTTAAAATGCATTTTGATATCTCTACTGTATTTTACCAAAGTTACATGAAAATCTGATGCTTAGAATGTGTGTGAAAAAAAAAGTGATTGCATTTATTTGTCTTTAACTGTATTAGCGTTACAATTTTTAAATACATTTTTCTCAGTTTGTTTTATCATTATGTTAATATGATTATATTAAAAAAAAAAAAAAAAAAAAAATCAACAAAATTTTTTTTATTGAATTTGCTATAATGTGTATAAAATTGGACTAGGGATTGACCAAATACTGAAAAGTCAATTCAGTATTCAGTGATTTGATATTGTTTTAAGGTGCTTCACTGATGATAAGTGATCATTTATTAAGGCAATACATTAATATTTGTAATTAAAATTTGGCACAGCTGTCATATATGCACCATATTAGCATGATTTTTTTCTGTAGTCATATATGCACTGGATATTCAACTGGTGCCAAAATGTCGTTATTTTACTTGTTTTAATAAACCAGATATTGTTGTTTATTTTTTTTTAAATTGTTTTATTACTTATTTGCTTTTTTAAAAATTATATAAAAATATATATTTTGTTCTATAATTATTAATAAAACTTTTATTTATTTTTTGTTATTTTCTTCTTAAAAATATCTGTGTAACTGGTATTCAAAAACAATCTTTTTGCCAAATTGACATTAGAAAATAATTGCACCAATGTGGTGTGTATATGCCATTTGTGCCTTCTTTTTTATGTATTATTATTTGTAATTATGTATAAAATAATAGAAAATAATTTAAAAATAGGTAACTGGTATTTGAATTACTGCTATACGTAACTGGTTTTTGCCAGATTAATGTCAGAAAAGAAAAAAATCAGTGTGGTGTGTGTATGGCATCTGTGCCTAAAATTTTACATGAGCAAATTATGGTGTAAAAATAAGTGTTTAAGCATTAGATCTGGCTATAATCTGTTTTTTTTTTTTTTTTTTTTTTTTTTCCATTCGTAAATTAGTTGGAGAAAGAAAATCTCTAAGTTCTTTAATCTTTCATTTAAAAAGTTTGTGAAAATCATCAATTGATCATGAGAAAACCTTGTGTAATTCCTGGAGAAATTTTTAATCAGCTAATTTTGTTACAGAACATTGCAAAGTATTCTGCTTTTGGGATCTTTGAGTGATTTCTGCCCAGATTATTTTTTCGATATTCATCTAGAAAAAAGCCGTACATTTAAATATGATGATAAATCTCAGTATACAAATGCTGCAAAAACTCTTTTTAATATTGAAATATGATTTTTGTTAATTATTTATTAAATGGAAAAGCTTTTTAAATTACAGTAATATATTACACAATTTGCTTCATATTTTTTCTGCTATTTTACAAGCCTTATTGAAGCTTCAATTTCATTAATTATTTATTATTTAATGTTAAATATTCATTTAAATTTTGATCAAAAAAGCTGTATTAGATCATATTTGTTATATGTATTTATTTAAAATAGATTTATTTTGCATTTTTAGATTGTAAAGTATTCATGAAATGAAAAGTTTTTATTTGGGATTGAAAAAGTGGCTCTTTCATTTGCTTAAGTGCAAAAATTTCTGAAGATTCTTCAATGAATTTTCATGGTATGTAACCTTTACTTTTTTTATTCTTCTATTTCCATCTCTCATTCTTTTAAATGGGTCATTCCATGTGAAATCAACCAAAAAAAATTTCAATATTCAACCTGACCATTTCAGATTTCAATGAAACTGTCGGGGATCATTCTCCATGATGATATAAATTAGAGTATATTTTTATTTTTTATTTATCACTTTAAATTTTCATACAGTAAATTATTTAAATTTTGAAAAATCATCATTTTTTGACTTGCATAAATATTTTCAATTTTGAATTTCTCAAGTTCTATCAAACGTAGAAAATTTTATAACCACTCATTTTAAAGAGGAGTTTATAAAGTTTAATTTGATATGAAAGTTGACTATGCATAGTTTAAAAAAATAAAATTTCAATTTTTTAAAAATTTAAATTAAAAATTTTTTTAGATAGTCATTTTAAAAAATTTTGAAAAAATTATATGCTTGTTGCAATATTATAAGCTTAAAATTCAGAAATTTTTAGAGTGGGATCTCAATGGAATCAGGAGTTATGAAATAAAAACTGAAAATTAACATGTACTTACAAATTATAAATAAATAACAAAATAGATAGAATTAAATTGGTATTTTAATGGTAATTTTTTGCTTTTATTTCATAACTCCTGATCCCATTGAGATCCCACTCTAAAAATTTCAGAATTTTAAGCTTATAATATTGCAACAAGCATAATTTTGTCAAAATTTTTAAAAATAACTATCTAAAAAAATTGAAAATTAAAATGTTTAAAAAATTTTAAAATTTAATTTTTTTAACTATGCATAGTCAATTTGCATATCAAATTAAACCATATAAACTACTCTTTAAAATGAGTGGTGATAAAATTTTCTACATTTGATAGAACTTGACAAATTCAAAATTAAAGTAAACAAGCCAAAAACGATGATTTTTCAAAAATTAAATAATTAACTATATAAAATTCTGATGAAAAAAAAATTATCATAAATTCTTATTTATATCATCAAGGTTAACGATTCCCGAGATTTTCATCGAAATCTGAAAGGGTCAGGTTTCCAATATATTTTCAATATTGTAAACATATCATTTTAATCCATTTGCAGTAATTTTACCAGTCTATATAAAGAACAAATCATAACTAACAAGAAAGAAAAACCTGTGTGCAACATAGATTATGGAAGATTTCCAGCATATTCTGAATATTGCCAACATATATAGTCTTAATCAATCTGCAATATTACCAACCTATACAAAGGTTGAAACATAATTAACAAGAATCGTGCACGCAGCATAGATTGTGAAATACTTTCCAGCACATTCTGCATTATGTATGCCTGATCATTTTAATCCATCTGCAGTATACGTATAATCATGTGTAAAGAATAAACATAGTTAACAAGAATGAGAAATGATACATACAGCATAGATTATGAAAACCTTTCTGAGATGTATAATGCTGAATGTACATTATCTTATCTTTTACTAACGTATTTTACTACGCACTTGTTTTTAACAAAATCAAGTAGTACAGCATACATTAATAAAATATGAAATATCTTTTTCTTAAGTGGATGGGGGAGGGGTAATTGAAGGTGAATGGAAATCACGAATATGAATTCTTTGCATTAGTCTTTAATTTGTTTTTATCGTTTTTATCATTAACCTAAAAAAAGCAATGATATCAATACAAAAAACCCTGAACAAGTTAAAAGCTTGTGACGCAGCACTTTATCTTACATCTCTAAAAATTTTTAATTTGGGATTTAAAACTAATGATATCAAAATATATGTGAAGCTATGCTATTAATATATATATATATATATATATATATATTAAAATTTATTCATTAACACTTTATCATTTACATCTTTCATAATTTCGAAATACGAATCTTAAAAGTTATGATATCAAAATTTAAGCGATGCCTTGATGAGGCTTTAAACGATGTTTTAAAATTCTATTTATTGATTTATTTATTTATTATCTAAATACATTTACATATCTAAACAATACTTTTCATTTTCCAATACACTGTTAAATATATCACTTTCCCTGAATCACTGAAATGTTTTATTTGAATAATATATTGGTATGAAAACTTTTATTTGACAAACTTACATATCTATTAATCTTATTCACTTCAAAAAATTAATTTTAATATTGATTTTGTGTTAAATAAGCCATTGTTTCTAAAAGTTACATGACAGAAAACCCAGTTAGGCCGCTTAACCCTTTCCGGCGCACTACTTTTTAAAGTTGGAATTTAAAGAAGAAAAAAATTATCCATCTATTTAGGCCTAGAGGAATACATGGGTATTGTTTTGTAAAGATTGCACTAACCATTTCAGTTATACAACTGTTGAGGAAATGCTAACCTCCCATTGCATTGTAAAGCATTGATAAGCGCAGTGAGAAGAGCATTGCTGTGAAGCGTGTATTACAGTAAAACATTTTACCTATTATTTAAAAACAGTAGAGTTTGATCTCTGTTGTGCTGCCATCTAGAACTCATAAGAAAGATTTAAAGTAGCCATTAGAGTAGTTTTTGAAACATTCACGAAGTTTTTGTGTCTCTAAACAGGGAGAACTTTAGGTGTTGCCGACCTGGAAACACTGCGCATTAAGAAGTCAAAGGGTTAAAGACAGATTTTGAAAAAATATTTTTTCCTAATCAATAAAGTGGAATTTTGACTCATTTTTTTATCTAAAAATATATCAATTTCAGGCATGAGTACCGAAGCAATTTGTAACTGAACAGTTTTTCATTAAATTATTTATTTAAATCTTGATCTATAAGTGATTGTTGTTTCATTACAAGTTTTTTTTTCCTGCCTTTATAAGGGGTCTGGCAATTCCTTTCTAAACATTAACTTGACTGCATCTTCTATCTTTACACCCCTCCCCTACTCCCCTCCAAAAAAAAAAAAAAAAAAAGAAATGTGTCATAACCGTTACTGTATCATTTCCTTTTTTAAAAAACACTATATACCCTATATACCCTCTGTTTCTCAAACAAGCATTAATATATATGTATAATCTGTTGGGTATACCATCTGCCTTGAGTTGCATAATCATCTGATTAAAAAGTACCCCCTCCCCCTTTTTTTTTTTTTTTTTTTTTTTTTTTTTGACTGCACCACTGCATACAAAATTGCTTCATGGTCATTGTGATAACAGATAAAAGAAAAACACTGGATTTAGAATAATTAAATGCCATGATTTGCAAATTAAATCATTACATTTGCTTCAAATGAGAAATTTAGACAGTATGTCTTAATTTGCATACCTGTCTTAATTAGACAAAATATTAACAAATATACATGGTTATAATGAGAGTGTAATGTCAGTCATAATAACTAATGCAATACACATAGATTTTATAATGAGAGTAAATGAAAGTCTATATCATAATCACAGTTATCACCAGTCCCTCCGAATGCATATCAACAGATGTGTGTTGTCATGAATGATGATGTCATAAACGACACCGTAGGAAAAGTAAAGTTTTCGCGATACGGTAAATAGTGCCATGTAAACACCGTTATAAATCAATAATCACAGCTCAAAATCAAAAAAAAATTTCACTGCCCGTCATATCTGTTAGTTTTCTATTGTTTTTAGATAAAATTAGAAAATGTGAAAATTCCTCATTGATTAGAAGAAAACAACAAAAATTTTACTTTTTGTGTGTGGCAGAAAAGCAACAAAAAAAGCATTTTTTTTTTTTTTTTTTTGTTAAATCAAAAATTTTGTGTTAAGAAATAGTAAAATAAAATATCAGAAAAGTATTATATAATTATTTTTTGTTTTAAGATTTTTTTTTTCAATTATGTATCTTTATAAATGCAAAATTTTTGCAGAAAATTTTAAATTACAATTTTTATAATTTTTGCTCTTTAGATCTAATCTATAATACAATTTTTAAATATATATATAAATTTAACCATGCTTAGCAGAAATTTACTGTATGAACAATCTTGCATGTCATATTTAAATTTATTATTTTTTCTTCAAAATAAAAGGGGGTGGAAGAGTTCTCTTTCTAAATGAGCATTAAATTATGTATGTGAGTTTGTATTGGAAATAAACCCTACTTAATGGACCAGATTATTTTAGTATTGTTATATTATATTAATGTATTTTAATGTCATTTATTTTCATATTTAATGTGGGCTTTAAAATAATTATATGATAGTTTTATTGTATATTTTTAATTAATTGTATTGTAATGCAACACAATGATTTGTGATAATTGGATGTGTAAATAACAATGAAGTATGGTATTTTTTTCTGTTAATAATGCATGTATCGTAAAGAGCTAAAGCTGGTTTTGTATAGTTTTTCTTTTTTTCCCTGTCTTACATTTTTCTGCTAAAAATATTACTTGGGAAATGTTAAAGCTTTTCTGGGTTATAGGTGGTTTTTAAAAATAGATGGCTATATTTAAACATTATCTTAAGTGTTCTGCAAAGTGCAACTTGCTGTCTAAAGTAACATTTCGACATTCATTCTGCCGCTGTTGAATCTATGTAGTGCTGTTCTCTTGTGCTAACTGGATATTTTCTTCTTTTTTCTTTCTTTCTTTCTTTTTTTTCTTTTTTTTTTTTTTTTTGTTAGATTGTCATTTTAAGTATTTGTTTCCATATAAAATGTAAGTTATATATATTTGATTACATTATGTTACAAGCAACATTAATGAACAGTTATGCCCAACTGTCAATTTTTTTATATTTACATTTGTTAAGCAAAATTTAAATCAGTTAAAAAATTATTAAAGTACTATATTGTATTTTTTTTTTAATTCTCTCTTCTCCTCTTTTATAATTCATTATAAATGATATATGTATATAAATCTTTTTATTTCCAATTGTATTTATAGAGAGTTCTAATTTCTTATTTGGATCAAATAAATGTACATGTGTGCATTTTGTATAAATTTTATATAATTTAATGACAATCTCCAAAAAATTTAATATTTTGTGGGAAAAAATTCTGAACTTTATTTTTCACATATCTTTATTCTTAAATATGTCATTCAAGTGCTTTTTTTTTATGTATAAGTTCTCTTTTGAGCTGCTTCACAAAGTTTCATTCCATAAAAGGAAATGCTTAATTACTTTTATTTATTTATTTTTTCAGAACATAACACTTTTTATAGATATCTTTGCTTACAAATATTTTCATAAAACAGGGATTTGATAATAATAAATAAAACTTGCATCCATTTACTGTACTAATAAATAATTATATTATTATTATTATTTTTTTGAAGTGATAAGTAATGTAAAATTAATCTATATCATGTATTAAAATATTTTAACTAGAAAGAAAAAATATGCATTAATCATAGATTATGAAACACCTTTCAACATTTACAGAATTCTTTACAAAACTTCACTGTTTAATTAGGTAGAAAAGCTATCTAAATGAGCAATTTAGAAAATTCATAACACATTTGGAAACTAAATTTCATTATCTACTATCTATACTAGGAAATTTATTCTAATTTTTTTGTGAAACCCTGTATATATATATTATCTATAGAGTTGTATATATTCTATACAGTATGCTAAAATTTACTTTAGTTAGAAAATTCATAACACAGATGAAAGTTTATTTTCAGCAATTTTTGCCAATAGATGGAAATTTATTACATCTCAGACATGTATTTTATTTACAGATGACACATTAAGCTAAAACTTAATTCAAATAAAAAAAGTTAAATACTGAAATTTCACTTCCAGAAATTATCATCTACAGACAAATTAATTAAATATTTATCATACAGTATCTTTTGCTCATCCTTGTATATATAAATCAATACAAAAACCCTTAATGGGTTTTGACGCAGCTGTTTATTTTATGGCTCTAAGAATTTTGAATATGAATTTAAAAAATAATGATATCAAATTTTGAGTGACGCCATGTTATTAATTGAAAAATGCATTTTTGTACCATTTCATTAATCATTTTTTTTTTTCTATTTTAATAGCATGTGCAAAAGTTATTTTCAACATGAAAAGATATATACAACTTTATTCACCTATGCTTTTTCACACACATCTCCCATAAATTCAAAATGTGTGTTTTAAAAGATATGATATAAAATTTAAGTGACGCCTTTATGTGCCTTTAAAAAGTTTGTTTTAAAATTCAGTTTTTTTTTTTTTTTCATTTTGATTTGGTAAAATATATTTACACATCTAAAAAACTGTCTTAAATTTACATTTCATTGTTAAATATATAATTTTCATTGAATCTATACTATGCATTGGAATGCATTTATCTCAATAAACTGATTTATCATTTGTGTCACGTTTATTCAAAATTGTAAGCAATATTTATGTAAATGGTTTCTTTGCTCTAAATTATCCAAACTAAGTGAAACGCATGTAAATGGATAATCTGACGCAAAGAAACCATTTACATAAATATTGTTTACAATTTTGAATAATGTGACACAAATGATAAATCAGTTTATTGAGATAAATGCATTCCAGTGGATAGTATAGATTCAATGAAAATTATATCTTTAACAACGAAATGTAAATTTAAGACAGTTTTTTAGATGTGTAAATATATTTTACCAAATCAAAATGAAAAAAAAACTGAATTTTAAAACAAACTTTTTAAAGGCACATAAAGGCGTCACTTAAATTTTATATCATATATTTTAAAACACATATTTTGAATTTATGGGAGATGTGTGTGAAAAAGCATAGGTGAATAAAGTTGTATATATCTTTTCATGTTGAAAATAACTTTTGCACATGCTATTAAAAATAGAAAAAAAAATGATTAATGAAATAGTACAAAAATGCATTTTTCAATTAATAACATGGCGTCACTCAAAATTTGATATCATTATTTTTAAAATTCATATTCAAAATTCTTAGAGCCATAAAATAAACAGCTGCGTCAAAACCCATTAAGGGTTTTTGTATTGATACCATTACTTTTTTTAGGTTAGTGATCATTGAATTAGTAGAATATACATTTATGAGATTTAATGCAGAATTTAAGAAGATAAAATCAAAAAATTGTTTTCTTTACATTTTTTGAATAAGAAATATCTTGTATTTGTCCGATTTTAATCCCAAAACAGATGTAATTAAAAAGAAAAGAAGAGGATGCTACTCTGAAGCAATTTCAACAAAAAATTTCCTTATTTATTAATCTAAATACAACTTTACTTTTAAGTCTATTTCATATCCTAAGTTACCAACTTTATGACACATTTTTAATTCATTTTATTCGAAAAAATTGTCAAGTATTTAATGCAGAATATGCACAATCGAAAAATTTGTTCCATTATTTGGTAAAAGCTTTTTCAGAAATTTTTTTTTCCAGAAAATGTTCTTAAAGTTAGCGTTTTGAACCACATTTCTAGTCGGCAAATGTAATAATGTAATAAATTTAATTTTTCTATGTTTCTTATTTTTGAAACTTATTCTTAAAATAAATATGAGTTAATCTTTTCTTTTTAAACAGACACATATATATGGGTGATTCTCAAAATAGGGGACAATTTCAAAGATGAAATCTTAAAAAAATTACTGTTAGCAAAATTTCTGAAAAAAATGTGTTGTTAATATAGTATTAGGTATACTTTACATGTAGTCAGCAGAGCTAAATATTTAAAAATTAACTTTAAAAAAAAATAATTAGTATTTTTTGAGCCATGCTAATGACAAAACAAATTGCATGGAATAAATATATTAAGAAATTTTTATTTTCTTCCTGTTTAAATATTTTTTTTTCTACGTTTATTAGCCTTCCTTTCCAACAAATAGTTTCCATTTTTACATATATACATATAAGGAGAATAAAAACATTACCAAAGAGCAAACTTTGTTTACATGAACAATATTCTGACACTAACAGTGTAAGAAGCTGTCTTAGTGATTTTCTGACAGATTTAATGCATATTATAGGGATAATAAATGTAATACCTAAATTTATATGTAAAATTAACCTTTAAAAAGGATACAATATAAGTACTGGTTACATTTATGCATATAGGAGTCTTTAGCATGGACAGAAAAAACATGCTAATGACACTGATATTTGTCCATGCTAATGACAAATTTTAATTTAAATAAGATTACTAGCCATAATATAATCACAATGCAATAGTCCTTTCTGGGGCTTTTTAAAACACAAAAGTTCTATGCAAATAAGTAAAATAAAAATTTTAACTATAAAATAAACATGAAAATTATTATCCATTCTAATGACATACAATTGATGTACTCGCCTAATATTCAACTTCTATTCTTAAAATACAATACATGCTTCTATTTTCAGGTTGGAATAAAATGGCTACTTGTTGCCATGGAGAAACTTTATATTTTCAAAGTATTGTCATATGTGAAAATGAAATTTTGATTAATAAACAGCTGTTATAGTATGACCTTGTTTTGAAAACAGAATATGGAGGACAAACTTTCATTCTCTTTTTATATACTATAATTTTATTTTTAAAAAGAAATTTATTGGATAAATCCTCTCCTTGATTAATTTAAAGAAAGTATAACATTTGTTTTATTTTATAAACATGATATTAACTCTTGAAAAAGCTAGTATATACAAGGCACAGCTGCTGTGGACATCCATGCTAATGACATTTTGAACATTTATTCTGTTATTTTAAGGTGTTTTTAATTAAAAAGTGAGTAATTCTTGAGTGCAAATAATGAATAATATTAAGACAAACATATCTAAGTATAAAAATATGACAGAAAACCTCTCAATTTTTTTTGTATGCTGAAAGACATAAATTGTCCCCTATTTTGAGAATCACCCATATATAAATTAAAGATTTTAAAAAAAATTACATCATATTCTGAAAATTTACATTGATATGGATACTGAAAGCAAAATTCACAGTTTCTGATTCTTAAGTATGAAACGAAAATGTTAACAAAGTAATTTCTTTAAAATTTGAAATTTATTTAAGATCTAAATGCATAAAAATTGATTATTTAGAGCTATAAATATTAGTTTGTTTCAATTTTTATTTTTTTAATTATGTATTTTAGTTCATTTTATATTTGCTTTAAAGATACAAAACAAAAAATGGCCTTACTTCAGAAAACAAATATAACATTCTTTATGTAACATAATTAGAAACATTTGTATCCTAAACATAAAATATAAATATAAAATACCAAAAACTTGTATGTTATTAAGCATAATTATTTTAATAGATATATCATTTGGCACAGATGGGACATGCCCCATTCCTCCTGAGTCATAGTGTCCTGTCCTTACCTTAGAGCAACATTAAAATAATTTTTTTCAACACGCATAGGATTTTTATATTTAATTTAACTGTTTATTTATAAAAGGCATATTGTTGAATTTACAAAATATTAAAAATAATTAAGTTAGCAACAAAAATGAGATTGAAAACGTACATTAAACATTCGAGTAATTCTTATTCTTAGGTATTGTAAAATGGCCTTTTTAAGTCTCAAACTAATAGTTGCAACTATAAAAAGACTTATAGCAACAAGTATAAGACAATGATTATTCCATGTGGTGGAAAAGTCATAAATTAAAAATAGAACATATTTTAAGAATTATTGCAGATGTCTCATCCCTTAATACTCTTCCCTAGTCACAAATTAGCACCTCATTTCTAGATGGATCCCTATGGAAAGACGAAAAGTGAGAAAGTTGTTTTTAATTGGAGTGATGTGCAGAAGTGGAGATATCTTTTTACGGAATTCATTATTTTTGCATATTATTTTATAAGAACTTACTGAAATATTCTATTAAATTCAATTTTTAATGCCATATAATAATTGGAATCAAAAGGCTATATTTAAAAAAGTAATTTTGTACTTTTCATTTATTTTTTATGTTTTTAAATCACAGCATAATGTTTTTGTATTAATGTTTATACTTGAATTATTATTATTATTATTTAAAAAAATTTTTCATCATTTATGTTTTAAATCATTACAAAATATGATTCTAGCATAAATATTGGAACGCATATATTTCTTTTCTCACACATATATTTCTTTGAACAGAAATTATGCATTAGATTATTTCATTTGTTAATAGGAATTGATAAAAAAAATATATATATATCATCTGCAACAAAGTTCCTCGCTCATCCAAATCTTCGGATTATATTGCTAGAAGGCACGATACTTCTGCACTCAGTTTTCTTTTTTAAATATTTTTAAAAATTAAAATGACCTTTTTTAACAGATTTTTTTAAAAAATAAAATCTTTAAGGGCTCTCTCTCTCTCTCTCTTTTTTTTTAATTTATTTTTTGCAATTTAAAAAAGTGACTTATGAATAATTATTATCATTGTACAACGATTTTTTAAAATTTTAATCACTAAAATGATTTTTTTAACTAAATTAAAATTTAAAAAATACAAACTTTGTACTTGTTCATTCAAATTATTCTTTGCAATTGAAAAAAAATGTTTATTCAAATTGTAAATCATGTTTGTTATTACTGTGAATGCTCAACGATTATAAAAAATATTTTTAAATTACGATGTTTTTTTTTAATTAAAGGGATTTTTCCAATTTAATTTTTAAAACTAAAATCTTTTTATTCAAACATTTTTTTTCTACAATTTAAATGATAATAGAAAATTTCTAACATTTCCAAATCTTCTGCCATTTTGCACTTACAATCTATCGACAACAACGTGCGCACGATGCGTCAGAGGGATATTGGCATGAAGATCGAAAATAAATTTCGCCTAGAAAAAAAATTGAAAACAAATCTCAATTCTGACAATGCATGATTCAACTTCAGCAAGGGAACCTTCTAAGAATGAAATGCAACAACGAATGACTGCAATCAAAATTAAAAACTCCCTCTCACACAGAGCTTTAGTGCTGCCATCTATTGGCTTTAAGACCTACTAAGTATTTCCTTGTTTACTATCAATTCATTTGCAAAACCATAGGGCCTATATCCCATAGCGTAGATAATCGGCCGACAAAAATACACACCATCATTTGCAAAAAAAAAAAAAAAAAAAAAAATCTATATGGAATTTCGACATAATATCTGTGGAAAAAAGGGCTTAAACTACAATTTACAACTAAAGATTAATTTCAACTTTTCAAATTCTTGAAAATTTACATTTTTTTCCCAGTACATTGAATCTATAAAATAATGAAATAGTACAATGACATCCAATTTAGAATAGAAATTATGAAGTTTTTGGATTACGTAATAAAAAATTAAACTGTGCTTCTGGACATAATCATATTTTTCCCCCAACAAAACCTAAAAATAGTGTCATTTATAATGTCGCATACTTTCGCATTCATATTTTGTATTTTTAAAATATTTTTAAACCATACATTATTGATAAATGTGGTCCCAAAATCGATGTTTGTCAGCTAAAATTTTGTGTCTGAAGATTGGTAAGCTTGAAGTTCTAATCTGACTGCTGCCAAAATCCAGAAATTTATGCTTCGTTAGACGCATTCATAATAAAATATTTGATTTTGTAAAAGTAAATATTTATTTCATTTTATAATTTAAAATAAATGTCCATTTTAACAATAAAAAAAATCTTACTTAAATTTAATTTTAAAAGTGAATTATTGAAATTTATTTAAAGTGAATTTTTATTTCATTTAAATTAGTTGTAATTGTAATGTAATTTTATTTAACTTATTACAATTTTTTTTTTTTTTTAATTAAGATTTCATTTAATGGTTTCATTGACAATAAAAAATATAAAGGAATGGATAATAAAAGTCAACTTTATTTTATTAACTGACTTAAAAAAGCTCAAAACAAAAATAACGTAACGTCTCGATAGGGGCAGAACTCGCAATGCTCAGTTCTCAAACCCAATGATATACCGATTGAGCAAGCATGTAGTAACGCAGAGAAAAAGATAGTTAAAGAAAAAGGAAACATCCGTATGAATACAATAAATGGTTTATCGAGCATTTGCATTGAGATTCCCATAGAAATGCAGAAAATATAGTCCAATTTTTCAAGACCAACAGCGTTCGAAATCCTTGGTGGTCCGCTGGTCCGAGACCACCGATAATTCAATCGGACCACTAATTTGAAAAACTTAGTGGTCTGCAGGACCAGTGCCTTTTTTCAGGCCCTTAGAAAACCAAAACCGATCGCACATGATTTTTTTTATTATCAGCGATGCCGCAAACGCGCCATAGCGCGTAAATTCCGCAAAAAATCGGGCATGGAACGCAAAAAAATCGCTCTTACGCGTCCCACGGGCCGCGTAATTTCGTTAAAAGATCGCGAAAAAACGGCAAATTTCCTTAAAAAATCATGAAATAACGACTAATTTTCGGCAAATTTTGTCAAACAATTCTCGAAAAAATGGCTAATTTCATTCCAAAACCCGAAACAGAAGGCAGATTTCTTCTAAATATAAAAATCGGCAAATTTCGTCAAAAAAATCACGAAAAACGGCAGATTTTTTCAAAAAATTGCAGAAAAATGGCAGATTTCTTCAAAAAATTACGAAAAAAGGCAGATTTTTCAAAAATATTGCAAAACAATGGCAGATCTCTTCAAAAAAGTGCAAAAAAACGACAAATTTTGTTCGAAAATCACAAAAAAAGGCAAAATTTGTCAAAAAAAATCGTGAAAAACGAAAAAATTCTTCAAAAGATTGCGAAAAAAGACAAATTTTGTTTAAAAAGTGCTAAATAACGACTAATTTCTGGTAAATATTGTCAAAAAATTCGCGAAAAAATGGCTAATTTCATCCTAAAACCCGAAAAAACGGCAGATTTCTTCAAAAGATCGCGAAAAACGGTATATTTCGTCAATAAATCCCGAAAAAACAAAAGATTTCGTCAAAATAATGCGAAAAAACAGAAATTTCGACCAAAAAAAAAAAAAAAACACAAAAAATATATATGAATGCCAGGAGAGAATTTTTCTGTTTTAAAACCTAATTTTCCAACTTCAAAATTGTTGTTGCTGCTCCATAAAATTATTTTCCTGCTTCCCAATCGGTTTTTTATTGCTCCAAATCTTTCTGAGTGAATGTGACTCCTGAAAGCACCATTTCATTAAGCAAAGTACCCATTTACTCAACAAAAATATCCCTTTTTTCAGCAAAAAAGTCTTTTTCAATAAACCTGTTGTGCCAAATTTTAAAAGAAATGCAAACAATAGTGATACTTGTTATCTTCAACATTTAAATAAGCATTATTTTATAATTAAATTTGTATCTTGCACATTTATTCTTTAAAAAGTACAGAAAATTTCTCTTAAATTAATATTGGTTTTAATTATTTATTATTATTAAAACAATTATTGCATTTTCTTTTTCTTGTGCAAATGAACAAGTTCAATTTTTGCATCGAAAAATATGACTTATTATTAGTGGGGACCCGCATTTGTAGAAAATGGACCCAGTATTTTAGAAGTCCTGGGTCCCAGGGACCCAGGATTTTTCAAGTCCAATTGCATCAATGACACTAGCTACAATTCCACCACTCTGGCTAGAATCTGGAGAAAAATCGAAACAAAAAAATTGCATTAAACTCTACAGTCAGTTGAAATAAGTAATGGCAAATAAAATATCTAATAAATAATTTGATAGTTTTTCTTTACGTACTGTTTATTTATTTTTTAGCAAATTATATTTTACATTTTATTATGCTGAAAATTTTGGATAAATGCAAAGTAAGATTGATTTATTTTCCAGAGTGTGTGTGTGTGGGGGGGGGGGGGGGGAGACCTCTAAGTGTTAAAATTATTTAATAGAGTTTCATGTAACAGACCAGTGCTGATGTCTGCAGACCAGTAAATTCTCATGCTTACTGGTCCTTGGGACCAGTGACTTTTTTTAGGAATTCTAACGCTGACCAATATATAACAAACAAGAGTTTTCCTAGAAACTAGGCAAGTATTATTCATTCTATCTTAAAGAGATTCATATTATATATAAGTTTTAATAAAATCTCCCAGGCAGTTTTCTAGATCTCATTATCAGGAACAAACACTATCGATTTCGGTTTAAAAATGGGTATTGAGATCTTAAAAGATAAAGCACGTAGAAATGTAAAAAATTCAAAATAGAATTAGACGGCAGATATAAGACTCTTTTTAAAAAATCAGAACAACGTGAACTATATTTGCTGAGTTATTAAAAGGCAGCTTTCCGCTTTTTCTTTGATCTCAAACTAGCTGTATATATGTTCCGCCATTCGACAATTCTACAATACGATTTTAGGCTTAAGGCTGCGTCACAGGAATACTACCGTCTTCCATGATTTATTTAAATTCTAGAAACATCTCTAACTATATTTAAGCTTGAAAATGCATGATTTGATTAAGAGTCTCTCTTAAGCAAATCTACTTAATTTATAAATTCTGCTCAGTATAGAGAGAGAAAAAAAAAAAAAAGAAAAAAAAACATTGCACTTACAGCAATTATTACTAATGTACTACTTTTTCTGATATCTTTTGTGTATTCCTGAAAATGGGTTATAAGTGCTATACACACTATATGCTACAGCAAGTATCTCGAAATGAACTTTAGTAATATACAGTTGTCGAAAAAATAAATAAATAAATAAATAAACACCCCCTACTAACTCAGCAAATTATCATAGAAGAAAGTTACCAGTACTAAAAGCGGGGTTGGCATTTTTGCCAGCAAAAAGGTATTTTTGCCAGGACAGTGGCAAAAACTGGAAAAAACCAGGGGAAAAATGGAAAAAACCTTTTTGTCTTTATGTGTAATAAAATCTGCATGCAAATAAGGATAGTAATGGTATAAACAATTAACTTTAACAGTGTACTATTTAATATTTATAATTTAATTTGCTAATTAATTAATATTAAATATTTTAAATCTTTAAAAAATAGGTGGGATTTAGTCTTACTTAGGAATTTAAGAACAAAATAAAAAATTACATACCTAATTTTTTTATCTTAAGTCAGGGATATGTTTAGAAAAATTTTAGGTCCTTTAAAGGAACCTTCATAAAATAATTTATCTTAAAATAGGACCCTTCACAAAATTTTTTAACCTCCAACAGGACCCTTCATAAAATTGTCTCTCAAATAGACATTTCACCTTCAAATTGAACTTTTCACAAATTTAATCATTTAAAAATAAAATCTGGCCTGTTAATAAACAATTGAACTCACCAAAAAATATATTACCTAGCTTCTCTATATGTGAAGGGTAGAGCCTGAAAACACTGATAATTTAAAATTTACAAAACTATGTCTAGAATTTTCACAAAGACAAGAAAAACTTCCCAATTTAACAAAAGCAGGACCCTGCGAGAAAAGTCTAGACAGACCCCTGTAAGTAAAGTATTTTATCAGTCATTAATTGCCGAAACATCAGTGAAGGCTTACTTTGGAGACACGAAATTTTTTGGTTTCTGTCTGTCTGTTCCACGATAACCGACGCAAAAAGCATATGATTGGCTTGAAATTAAGTGGGTATGTTAGTGAGGCACTGGGATTAAGCTGTATAGTTTTTTTTTAGATTTGATTCAATCGTTCGGAAAATATAGAATATTTAATTTTGCGCAATAATGCTTTTCTATGACAAATCCAATGATTTTCATTTTTTTTTTCTTGAGAGAAAATGACACCTTTCATTAATGGAATTCAACGATAAATGGATATTAAAATTTACCAGTTAAATTATTCGTATTGTTTTGAAGTTTTGTCTCCGCATTTGTCAAATTTTTAAAATTATTACTGTAAATTTTGGAGATTTTTTATAAATGTGTTCCAATAATATAAACTAATTTGTTTTAGAGATTTACTTATTTCAAATGTATTTATTTCACTTTCTTTATTTTCTCTTAATGGTTGCTAATCAACCATTCATCCTAATCCTTATTTTTATAATGTTATAAATTTGAATGCATGTACAAAAATTTAAATGAAGTCAACGTCAAAACTAATGAATTAATTAATGTCTTTGTATTTTTGCATATAAATATAACACAGCCCAGAAAAGAACATAGGGTATGTTTTATTAATTTTATTCAAATATTTTCCTTAATAATTCAAAATTTCCTTCTTTTTCATACAGAATCAATAGCGATTTTTTAGATAAAATTTAACCATTTTCCTTTATCGTGGCCAAAAAAAATCAAAATATGGAATAGTTTTTCAATGGCAATAAGTTTCAATTCAGCAATTTCCATTCGAAAAATTAAACTAAGAAAAAATAAAAATGACATCAGAATTAATATAAAAATAAATATAGTACTTTGTTAAATATTAAACACGGAAATTTGTTTCGTTAATAAGAATTTTTCTGACAAAAATGGGGGCATAATTGGAAGTAAAAGAAATAAAAAAGAATTACATTTTTAAGAAAATTTTTCACTTGGTAAAATTTGACGTCATAATTGAAATAAAACAGGTATTTTATAGTAATCGTTAAAAATACAAGAAACATGGATAGTAATAACTCATGAATAATAACGTCATTGCCAAAACTTCAGTGAAGGTTTATTTTGGCGACACAAAATTTATTGTTTTCCGTCTGTCAGTCTGTTCTTCTGTCTGTCTGTCAGTCCCCAATAACTGCCACAAAATGCAATCAAAACTTCTTTTTTCGGAAACAAAATTGTAAAACCCTAGATTACTGTGTTTACACTTTCAAAAGTTCCTAATACATCAGATTTAGTTGTTTGTGGTGGGCAGGCATGTAGAAGTATGAGGATAATGAAAAATGCTTATTAAAACTGCTACTTATCCTTATTAATCAAAATGTATAAAGAAATAAAAGATATACGATAACCATTAGCAGATTGATAGAAAGTTACAAATTTAAATTTAATGAGACTACGGGGGGTTCAGCAGGGGCGGAGCCCCCCTGAATAAATCTACTATGGTATAATAAAAAAACAAAAATAATAGATCATGAAAATTTCAGAATATCCTAACTTAACTAAATCTTTAATTTAACACTTTTGATGGCTGAAAATTTCTTACTCTTATTTTATTCTTATAAATAATTACGTAATTCAAAAATTTTAAATTACAGTTTCCAGGAAGTTGAATATTAACCTAAGTGTGTTTTTAAAAAATGATGTGCAAAGCTGACGTTGAGGCTCCTGATCTGCAGATTTACTAGTATATATATACATATATATATACTTAATTATCAAAAGATTTTATACAATTTTGTTATTATTCTTTTATGTCACGAGACTTAAGAAATGTAAATATCTAAGTCTTTGGTACTATTTTATAACTATTTATCTGATGAAACTAGTTTGTTAAAGATAAAATAAGTAAATTAAATAGAAAATTATATATTGAAAAAACTTATGTCTTATTAGGAAACTAGATTTTTTTCTGTCCCTTTTACACTCCAAGAAAGGAACAAAATGTTAAATTATTTAGATTTACTTTCAGTAAGCAGCCTGTTGTCACTTTATCTTTTTGTACTATATTCTCCCTCCCCCCACCATAGCAGATGCTTGTCATGTATGCTAATTCTTTTGAAAAATGAAGAGTTAAAACCACATTTTTCAAAACTAAAAAAGAGATTTGAAAAGGCGATTTTGCCATGTCATCTTATAGCGTATTTGTTACATCCAAAGTACAAAGGTGAACTTATAAATTATGAACAAAAAGAAAGCTGTAAAGCATGGTTATCTAAAATCAATTCAGATTTTATATCTTATATTATTAATTTCAAACTAAAAGAAAAACCCTTTCCTAGCTCATATTTTACAGAAGAAGTGATTAATAGTGTCAGTGCGTGTAATTGGCGAAGTATTGAATAAGCTTGTGCGATTTCTGTTCATTAGTAGCACACCTTCAAATATGTCCAGCAAGTAGTGCTGCTATTAAATAATTTTCTTCAAATTTTTCATTTGTGCAAACTAAGATTCGTAATAAGCTATCAACAGATACTCTTTCAAAACTTGTTTACTGCTATGCCATGCTAAAACAGCAAAATTTAGGTTGTGAGGAAGATATTGCTGAAAAATTTGAAATTTAATATTTTTCTGCTTTAAGTATAATTTTATATTAAATTACATTTAGGTTACTATAACTGTTTCTTCGAAATTCTAACATATATAAACTATAAACATAAATGCTTTACTCAGTCTCAACAGTTCTATTATGTGAATTATTAATAATTGTATAAACATGAATAAATGAAGTTTCTATTTATTTATATAAAATTGGTATTTTTTTTTCATTTATAATCTTGTTATAAAAGTTAATATTCTTTTATAAAGTTCATAATTATACATATTTAACTTAAAAGATAAAAAAAATTAGAATAATATTAATTTTTTAATTAAGTATGCAGTTTATTTTTTCTTTCGTGAAATATTTTTTGTCTTTCTGGGGAAAAAAATTAAATGGACAGCCTATTTTTGCCACCTTTTTGGGAAAACCCTATTTTTGCTGGGACGATTTTTACCAGGTTTTTTTCGTGGTTTTTTCCACCTTCGGCAGAAACTTGCCAACCCTGACTAAAAGATTTTAAATGAAGTCTACATTTAAATTATGTATATAAAATTTGCTTAGGGGTTCATCTACGTATTAAAACAAAACAAACTTTGTTTTTTTTCAATGGTAATACCCAATTTTAACAAGAAATTTCAAATCTTCTATTCAAACTATGCCTAAATATCAAATTTCAAGTCATTTGAATGATAAGTTTTTGAAGTATGAATATTCAAAATTTAGTACTTCTAATGTTAAATTACATTTTTATTATTATCTCCTGAAATTATAATCCTAATGTGCTAATTTTTTATGCAGCAATAATAGTAAAGTACCCAAGCATAAATTCATTGAATTTGCAATTTTTATAATTTTATTATATGAGTTATGAAATTAATTTTTGAAAAAAATATGATTATGATATCTACAATTTTTATGAATTTAGATTTATTAAATCCTGCTTTATGGAAATCCAAAATTTCAATATTTTTTTTCCAAATAGTTTTCAAATTATGCTTAAAAAAGGCACAGTAAGGGGTGTCTATGATAGAAGTGACTAGATATTTTCAAACTTCTTACGCAATCTTTATTAACAATAATAATTATAAATCCATGCACATTTCCTTTTTGCATAAACAAATGAGTTTTAGACATCCAAAGCTGATGATCCAATTTTGATAATGTAGACTGTCGATTTCATGGAAGTTGAATAAAAAACAAACTTTGGATAGTTCTCTATTTTTTTGTTAGAGTTGCTGCATGGTGAACTTTTTTGTAGGATGCTGTACCTTTTTAATAACTTATTATATTTTAATGAAATTTTGTTAAACAGCCTAATTTACTATTATTGCAACTTGTTAAAAACTTGAATAAAATCAGTAAATTATCAGAAAAAGTATTGATTTTTTTTTTTTTTTTTTTTAAATAGTAAGAAAGAAAACTTGTGTTGCTTATCTTTTCCTTTTATTTTCTTCTTCTTCTTCTTCTTTTTTTTTTTTTTTTTTTTTTCAGCTCAGTAATTTGTTTCTATATACTCAAATAATGTGAATTTGATAATACATTCACAAGACTTTTTTATTCATAAAAGAATAGAAATTAAATAATTTCTCTCGTTTCTATTTATTCATTAAAAAAATAATAATTTTCTTGATTTTTTTTTTTTTTCTTAAATTAAAATAGTTATGGAATATGTCTTAATGTGTACCAATTAATTTATGAGAGTTGACTTTATGAGCTAATATACATTAATGTTAAGAAGCATTTAGGAAATTTACAGAAAATTCTGTTTTATTACCCTTCCTCACTTTTGTCATTGTTATATTGTCATGGGGAGGGGCTTATTTTCAAAATTTTAAGATATATATGTTACAGTCGAGTCTCTCTACATCGAAACTCCATACATCGAATTTCTCTATATAATGAATTTTTAGTAGGAACGGTCCCCTTTCGCATAATTACATTAAAAACAGTCTCTATATAGCGAAATATCTATCTCCATATAGCGAATTTTTTTCATACATTGGTCATAAGAAACAGTTTTAAAAAGCTTCGAAATCATATGGAATCAATTTTCCATCACTTAATTTTGATTTATCGTCAGTGCTGAGTTTTTTTTTTTTTTTTCTATTACTTCTCTCCTTGTTCTTTAAATCCAACGAATTCATCTCACCTTTCACACACCTTTCTACATCTTTCTCAAAACAGTGTCAATTGGATTTATACAAATGCAAGAGAAGAATCAATGAGAGGCCTTCAAATGGAGAAAAATGTTAACTACAATTTTTCATTCCTTGGTAAAATTTGAGTACTTTTTTGAGAGTGTAGCAATTTTTAAAATTTAAAAAAATACAGATTTCTTTGTCTGAAATTAATGCAAGTCTTCCTTATTTGATTTTCATTAAGCTTTCAAATAAATGTCTGTTCTCTTTTTTGAAACAGCTTAAATAATTAAGAAATAAAATGTTAGGTTAATATTTACTTTTAAACACTTCAAATTCTTATTTCAAAAGATCAAAAATAATATTTGTTCAAATTTCACACATTAAATAAGATTTTTAACATTATTCTCTATACATCGAATTTCTCTATACAACGAATTTTTTACTGGAACGATGGATTTCGTTATATAGAGACTCGACTGTATTTGAATATCTGTTGCTAATAACAGCTTCGTTAATTGGCTAAGCAATAATTAAGTAAGGCATTTAATAACTATGGATGAAATAAAATAATTGTCAGTAAATATTTAATAAAAACAAACAAACAATGACAGAATAAATTTAGCACCACTCAATTTTTGTCTCCCAATGAAACAGCCTTCTTTGCCAATGCTTAATTGATTATGCATAATCTAAAATTAATATTAACATTTCAAAAATAAAATATATTTTAATGATGTAGATGATTTCAGCTGTGCAAGCAGGAATAAGAATGGGAATTTTAAAATTGAGTACTAATAGGATCAAATAGCGGCATAATTTTTTTTTTTTTTTTTTTTTTTTTTTTTTTTTTAAGATAAACTTTATTATTGAATTAATTATCGAACATATTTTAAAAACTGCGCTATCGAGTCATTGTAAAAACAGACATTTAAAAAATCCACACTAATGGGAAATCGTTATGACAAGGACTTTAAAATTTGAGATAAAAGTAAGCTATTATTATTTCTATCTGCTTACTCCGTTCACTGGATTTTTTGGAAAAAGAGTGCTCATTACATTTATTGATTGTTGTATTACATTTATTGATTTATGATCAACAACATTGTAATCATGGGAAGGGGGTGATTTTTTTTTTTTTTTTTTTTTTTTTTTTTAACACTAAATATTTTACTCAAAATTTCCATAAACATATTTTGAAAATTTATAATTTTTAAACCCTGGTGTTTCTTCTTTAAATTATGGTATATCCACAAAATCTTTCAAAAGTTATATAAATCTAAGGGGGCAATACTGAATGATAGATCCCATCTAAATAATGAAAATGCCAATGACACACATATAAGATTCAGCAATGTTGAGGTCATCGCTGTCATTATCCACCATTCCATATCAATCTAAAATTTCGTGTTCTATAACATGCCCAAATACTCTTTAGAAAATGGCTTGCTCTTTGATTTTTTGGTCCTGCTCATGCTTCTTTGTATGGCACAGACATATACACTATAGATTCTCTCATCCATAGATGAATAGTTATTTCATGAACATTCTAGATTCCATAGCAAAATAATTTTCAATCGCACATCAAAATCGCGAATTTTTTCAGTAGGAGATGAAATGTTGGTACCTTTAGCCAATAATGAATAAATTGCATTAAGTGTCATTCATGTATCATACTCTGATCTCTATCAAGTGTTGCAGGAAACATGCTGATTTTGCACATCTACATTAATATCTTTTCGAAAAATCTTCTACAAGTCCACCATAACAAATATATTAGGTGTGTTGCTTCAGCTGCAGATCAGAATCAGCAACTTAAATGCTTATACCACACATCCTAAAACTTACATTATCTTTTTTATTGCCCTAAATTTTAAAGGGGATATGAAATCTCATAACACTATATCTACGCCAAATTATTGTTCACCTCTGGCAATTATTGACTACATTTTTTCTTTGCCTTGACATGCAAATGCATATAATTTTAATTTTGAAGCAATGATAATGTTGATTGAACTCAAACCTTCCCTTGTGAAATTTAATGCTTGTAACTAATATTTGCAAGGATTTAGATGTCAACTATAAATCCTATTGCCTATCAGTTTGATTTTACTGCATTAATGATCAGAAGTTTCAAATAAAAATTATATATCACCTTTTGCTTAGACATAATCCAGCCTCTGTATTATATTTCTGTCAGGCTTTCTCTGGCCCCATTGAGATTTAGTTGCAAAAACCTGTCTTGCTATAGCCTTGCAAACTTGAATGTATGTGTCTCCTTTGAACAAAAAACAAACAAGTAAAAATCCTTAAGCAATTCTTATTTCTACTTTCCTTTCCTCATACAAACTCAGTTAAACATACCTTTTAAATTTCACTATTTAAACAAATTTGAAAAATTTTAGTATAATATATAAATAGCAATATAATTTTTATTGTTATTAATACAAAAATACAAGCAGCTAAAATATATCTATGCATCAAAAATAAATTTTAATATATTTGTTTTGTCTGAAATATTTTATATGTATTTAAAATAAAATTCATTCCTGAATGTTTAAATTAAAAATAAATATAAATAAGGAATAAATAAAAGAAAATTTATAAAAATGTTTTAGAATTTTTTTTTTTTTTTTTTTTTTTTTTTTTAATCTGAAATTGTTTGAATTGATATGTTTCAAAAACATCTAATGAAATTTAAAAGCATTAATAAAATCTTATGAAGACTTTAACACTTTCACATTAATTTGCACCTCACTATTAATTTAGTAATATGTAAAATTGTGTGCAATCATTTATACAAATTTTACTCAGTATCTCAGAAGTTTTCATTTGTATTTTTAGGACCCATCAAATTTGCGAAATTCTCGCAGAAGATATACAACGGATATTGATGCCAAGTTTCATCCAAGGACAGTTACTTTAGTGAAAGATAAAAGTGGCTTTGGTTTTACATTAAGACATTTCATTGTATATCCCCCTACAAGTTTCAACTCACGGCGAGTAAGAACTTTTATTTATTTTGATGATTATTATTTTAGGAAGCTTCTAATATATCTTAAAGACATACCTTTTGTAATGTACAAAATGTTTTGTAATGTTTAATTTTGTCAATTAATAGCTGAGGAATGTATATTTTTAGTTATTTTTTTAAATATGTAATTTTTATATTTGGCAGACTCAATTTTGTAATAATTTACTTATTTACTGAAAATGCATTATAAAATTTCATATTTCAGAATGTTTGTCTCATTTTTTTTTCTTCTTTCTATAAAGAGAATAACTTCAAATAAAATTGTTTTTGTGAAAATGAACCTAAGTTTAACTGTATACACATTTTGCATTTTTAAAATTGGTGTTTAAAAATATTTTATTTAATTTTTAGAATTAAATACTTAGTACTTTATTGATCTTCTTGAGAGATTATTTTTCACTTAAAATAATACTTAAAAATATTTAATTTTATTATTAGATCTTAAAAAAAATACCTGAACTTTCATTTAAACTGAAGTACATTTTTCTCTTGGTAGTTTTTTCAGATTTTGTCTAAAGAATGGAGATAAGATTTAAATATGTAGTTTCTTTAGAGAAAAATTAGATTGAAAATCCAGATAGTTTTTTATAATAATATACAAATAGTATATGTAACTTGATAGTTACTTTTTTTTTTTTTTACTTTTAAAGAGTAAATTTTAAATATGTTGTATTATTGTTTTATTGATGTGCAGTTTTTTAAATAGTATGTCTCACTAAGACATAGGAAAAAAAAAATAAGTTTTTTTTTACATTACAGAAATTGTTGGGGTTGCTTACTATATAAAATTTTTTATATTTAAAATCATATTCATGCATAAAACAAAAACAAAAAATTATGTATCAGGCATAAATTATGAAACTCATCCCAATGCTGTAATATCTTTTAAATATTTAATTTTTTCATGCAATTTAATTAGATATTTAGGTACAAATTTTAAACAATGTGAAAAATCCTTTGTCAGCAATTGCTGTCCACAATTAATAATGTACACAAATACTTTTGTTCAGCTCTGTATATCAGTTGTAGGTTTTTATACATATCACATAAGAAAGCTATAATTTATACAGTAAAACCTCCATAACGGACACTCCCGAATAGCGGACACCTCTATTTAATGGACAATTTTCTAATCCCCACTTCCAAACCTTAAATTTTTCTATGTTTAACCTCTGAATAACGGACATTCCGAATAGCAGACACTATTTTCGGCGATAAAGAATGAAAAAGTATTTTTTAACAAGAAAGGAAATAAAAAAAAAAAAAATTAAAAAGCGTCTAAATTTATTATGGAAATGTGTTACAAATTTTGTGATCACAGATATGTAGAGGATAAGCTTAGGAAAGTCCCTCATCCCCCCCGCCCCCACGTTCAGTGTTGAATTCAGGAGGTTGCCCGGGAGGAACATCTCCCAGAACATTCAAAATGTTTCCCGGGATGATTTTGAGATTTTATGTTTTCAATGCTCAAAAAGTGCAATCCCCTGTTTTGTGTTGAATTCAGGAGGTTGTCTGGGAGGAACATCTCCCAGAACATTCAAAATGTTTCCCGGATGATTTTGAGATTTTATGTTTTTAATGTTCAAAAAGTGCAATCCCCCGTTTTGTGTTGAATTCAGGAGGTTGTCTGGGAGGAAAATCTCCCAGAACATTCAAAATGTTTCCCCGGATGATTTTGAGATTTTATGTTTTTAATGTACAAAAAGTGCAATCTCCCATTTTGTGTTGAATTCAGAAGGTTGCCCGGGAGGAACATCTCCCAGAACATTCAAAATATTTCCCCGGATGATTTTGAGATTTTATGTTTTCAATGCTCAAAAAGTGCAATCCCCTTATTTGTGTTGAATTCAGGAGGTTGCCCGGGAGGAACATCTCCCGGAACATTCAAATGTTTCCCCGGATGATTTTGAGATTTTATGTTTTTAATGCTCAAAAAGTACAATCCCCCATTTTGTGTTGAATTCAGAAGGTTGTGCGGGAGGAACATCTCCAACATTCAAAATGTTTCCCAGGATGATTTTGAGATTTTATGTTTTTAATGTACAAAAAGTGCAATCTCCCATTTTGTGTTGAATTCAGAAGGTTGCCCGGGAGGAACATCTCCCAGAACATTCAAAATATTTCCCCGGATGATTTTGAGATTTTATGTTTTCAATGCTCAAAAAGTGCAATCCCCTTATTTGTGTTGAATTCAGGAGGTTGCCCGGGAGGAACATCTCCCGGAACATTCAAATGTTTCCCCGGATGATTTTGAGATTTTATGTTTTTAATGCTCAAAAAGTACAATCCCCCATTTTGTGTTGAATTCAGAAGGTTGTGCGGGAGGAACATCTCCAACATTCAAAATGTTTCCCAGGATGATTTTGAGATTTTATGTTTTCAATGCTCAAAAAGTGCAATCCCTCGTTTTGTGTTGAATTCAGGAGGTTGCCCGGGAGGAACATCTCCCAGAACATTCAAAATGTTTCCCCGGATGATTTTGAGATTTTATGTTTTTAATGCTCCAAAAGTGCAATCCTCCGTTTCCAGTCCGGAAGTCTATAATGTCCAATACGTCGCATTAAAAAACAAATTGCATGTAATCACAAGCAAAAATAAGCTTTTGTTAGTTTTTTTTCATAGGCGTGTACCAGACAGTGGATGAGGGTATACACAATTTTATTGTAGTTTCATTGCTTAAAAAATAATTTAAATTTTTGATTAATCATATAATAGAAGTTTTAGGACATATAAAAATCAATTAATGAAACATTAAGTATTTCTTAGCGGTTATTGAATCTCTGAGTTTTTCCCAATAGCGGACACCTCCGAATAGCGGACAATTTCTGCGTTCCCGAGGTGTCCGTTATTTAGAGGTTTTACTGTATTAGCTGAAAATCACATAAAGCAACTAAGAATGCTTTCTGGGAATTCCCATCCATAGATAATGATATATTCATATCCCTCTGTTCGGCTATATACATATAAATTTACAAACATCTCATTTGGAATTTAAAGCAAATGATGCTAATTCAAGAGTATGAAATCCAAAATAACAGCTAGACTATTCCATGCTACAACTAAGACTTTGTTAAGGCTCCTGTCCCATTAGGTCGGGACACTCACAAAGCTAATACTAAATTTACGGGGAGGTTATTTGCTAAGATCTCATTTGCATTTTGACATATATATATATAGATTATAGAATATTACAAATTATCTGTTGTAAATGCAATTTATAATTTGAATAACAAGCCATGATAAAAGCAGTATACATATTGAATTTGAAACAACATTAATTAAATTAAAATTAAATCACTTATGAATTTTAAGACTAAATCCAATCACTTTGAAATGAAGTGTATATATATATATTTTTTCCCCCACTATGTAGCGAAGATTGATCTCTGTATCGCTATTTTTTTACTTTTTCAATTTTGGTTGTAGATATTTTTACGATAACATTTTCCCTTTCGGAATAGTCTTCAAAAGTGAAACTTTAAAAAAAAATCTGTAACTAAAATCAAAAAAATAATAAAAAGATAATGTAGAGATCAACCACAGTTATGCAATACAAAAAAAAAAAAAAAAAAAGTTAAAATGCAAACGAGAGATTAGCAAATAACCTCCCCATAGATTTAGCATTAATTTGCAATGGTTTTCACCTGATGGTACTGGAACCATAAGGACATTTACTGTTTCAAACTTTTCAATATTATCACTATTGGAAATTACATCGTTATTTTTCCATAACTCTTATAGAGATTTAGAATTAATATCTCACTTATATAATTGCCTACTACTTCTTTGAAAATATCTATGTATTCTAATCTAGGAGACAAAATTTGCTCAACAGAGTACTTACTTCCAATGACATCATCTACATACATACTTACATCAAAAGCTGTACAGTTTCTGGATATATTGATATATTTTCTTATATAGTGTTTTATTGTAGCTGGTTAATAAAAATGAACTATAATTAACCCTAAATAAAACTAGTATACTTACATATTTGAGGGAGACTAGATACAACAAACAGCTCTTCCTAAAACAAAAATTGGTAAACATTTCTATTTTCACCATCCACTAATATTTGTAAAAATGCCTGTTTCATATCTATTATGAAAGCAATTGGATGAAATCGAAAATATCAAATTTCTGGGATATAGATTAGGACTTGGGAGAAGACAGTTATTGAGAAAAAGGGAGATTAAATCATAGACAGAAGCATAAAAAAACAGTGCATAGTTTATTAGTTACAGAGTTTCTTCTTACTTTTCTGTGAGGCAGAAAAAATTTAACATGATCCTAATTTTCTGAACTAGGAACTAATTCTATGATCCTATGTATTTTTTAATACTTCCCTATATTGAAAAAAATAATCAGGAGTTTCTAAAATATCTTCTATTTAATTTTATTAGTTGAGATTCTGTGATCTTTCTATTATCAAGCAAACACCCCTTTTCCAGTTTCCATGGCAACTTTACTCTATACCTTTTTGTTCTCATATGCTTTACTTTCATTTTTCAGTTATTGACAATAAATATTACATCTTTTTATCATAGAAAATCATTCTGTTCTAAAGCAACATTTCATTGCATTCTGTTTCAAAACAAAAAGATATTTTGGGAGTTAAAGTGAAATTAGAAATACCTAACACCAATTAACTGTAATTCTTTTTTCCACACTATGGTAATCGTATCTAGTTTTATGCGTGATGTTTTAGTGTGATGAGTTTTATTTTAATTCCTATGCACAATGTTTTAGTATCTTATTTTCTGAATTAAATTAAATATGCGCATTTAGAAATTTATACACATGCATGACTGTCTTGCATTGTTTTCTCTATTTATTTGTTTGATTCTCTAATTTTTATAGTAAATAAGTCGTAGTAGTTAAAGTTTCTAATTGAATAGTGTGTATGAATGAATGTATGGTAATTTGCAATTCTACCATTTAATTTGACACTTTTGCAATTTGTACCATTTATTTAGTTAAAATTAATATCTCATTTTAATTGTTTGTTAAAGGTTATTGTTAAATCTACATTCACTGTAATTGGCTTAGATTAATTAATAACTTTAAGGGAAGACCTAGTATATGTAATATAGTGCTGGAAAAAAGTTCAGGCCACCAACAAAAATGGTGAAGCTGTAATAAATTCAATATATAGCCTAACTACCTTAAATTTGATTTGTGTGAAATAATTTATTTTAAAGATTTTTTTCCTCCTTCAGATTTAGGCGTATAATTCAGTTTATAATTCATTCATCATACTGAAATATTAATTTGTTTTAAATTTTATAGCATTTTTGCGAATGCTCAAGAGAAAAGAGTAAATGTCATTACTGCATTATTAATGTCATTTTCGTATTAAATTTGAAAAGAAAACCAAAGGACAATTTTTTTTTTTTAAATCTCTGCAGTCATTTAGATTATTATTATTTACAAAAAGAAAATTTTTAACACTATTTTTAATTCCTAATATGATGAAATGCTACTTTTGAATGCATTTTGAGAAGAAGTGTTGGAATGATGTCAGAGAATTTGGTCCATGTTTAAAAAAAAATGATTAATGGCATTTAGATTTGAATGGTAACTTGCATCAAACCACTTTTACGGCATACTGCATCTCCATCTATATCTTTCCTCCATGATTTTTAAGTCAATGGAATTTTGAATGGTTAAAATGATAGATGGTTTTTGGTTTTCTGACATAAATTGATACCTGGAGATTGAATATGTAAAAATAAGATTTTATTTTGTCAAATATTTTTGAAAAACACAGTTTAATCATATCATTGTTTTCACTATTGGTTGAAATAAAAGATACTTTTGATTTCAATTTAAAAATGACAGAAGAAAAAGAAATCAAATAATTCCTATCATTTATCCATTTTCTCCTTCTTTCCACAAAAATGGAGTCATTTGATTGCCATCATTAGAGAAATTTAATTCAAATTAGAAAAAAATTAATGTCTCAAACTAATTCAATTTTTTAAATTCTAATATTAGTTTTGAGATCTGCATATCAATACGGATTTTCTGTGATAATTTTGCCCATGATATTTCATGTTTTTAGAGAAATCACTGTAAAACAAAATTAGTCATTCCATAAAGTCATTTCATAAATTCCTTTCATTATGATTAACAGGGGTGGGAAATTTTTCAAAAATCTTACCAGCCATGGATTTATTTCACCAGCCTGCAAGATACAACACGCATGCAGTTGAAAATAGTTTTGACAAAATCGCACATGAAATTACCATTACTACAATACATTTTCGTAATTCTTTTTTTCCCTATAAAATTAAGAAATATATGCAACAGAGGTAAGCTTAATATAAGATAGAACTTTAGTATCATATTTACACTGTAATAATTTGGAAAGTTAAAATATCTAGATTGAAAAAGTGTCTCTGATAATGTTTCTATTGCCTACAGTTTTTTAAAAAATTAAAAATGCACTCGCCTTGCCAGAAAATCCACTCGCCACTGGCGAGCCAAATGATGTATTTTGTTGGGTCTGCTCTAGGTAGTAATCATGTCTAAGTCTATGCTTCTGGTGTATAAAGCCATAATTGAAGAGGTCAAGTTGTAGAACTTTAACAAGTTTATTAATTCAAAAACAAATGGGTTAATTCAGTAACAAGTGGTTAATAAAAACAATTAAAATAATCCTTAAACTGCATGGGTTGGCTTTCATCATGGCTAAAAATGGTGATTAAAAGTATAAAAATATGACTGTGCCTGACAGCATCACTATATCATTTAACATCAGCCAACAAGGAGCTATAACAAGTGCATTCTATACTGCACTCCTTCTCATGCTGCTATATGCAAAGCATTACCAAGACTGCTGCTCAGAAAACAAACTCCTGGCTTAAATACAAAAGAAAAGAGGTTAAAATATACAGTTAAAGATTAATATGCAAATTTAATTGGCAAAGGAGAAGCTGCAAAACCAATTAACTGCAAGTTAACTGACTTGAAGATTTTCCATACTACTCATCCATTCAACCATGAGTCCAACCAACCATTTTTATAATGTCAACACAGCAAGTAATGATGTTGCATGACAGGCTTAGTTAAAGTACAAACTTTGTACTACTCCAATTAAAGTCCAGCTTCTTTGTAGTAAGTAATTAACATTCAAAAACAATACATTGAAACTAAATACATATTTAAATAAACTTTAAAACATTTTAACAACTTTAAACAACTCATTGAAACTTTACAGTTTCTTAGAAAAATATTAAGCATTATTGGCTGAGCAGAGAAACTGGGAAAACTAACTGGGAAAAATATTTAAATACTTTTTATTCTAATAAACTTAATTAAAAACTTTAAATATTTTAAACTTAAGTCAACAAATGCCCCCTTTTCCCAGTGTCTCTAGCTCAGCCAAATAACCATTTACAATAAAACAAAAACTTTTCACTTGGCAAAGCCTTTGTGAATATGTCAGCCACGTTGGCTTTTCCTGATACAAATTTAAGATTAAATTTATTTAAATTATCTTTTACAAAATAAAATCTAGTATCTATATATTTAGTCCTATTGTTTTCAACACAATTCTTAGAAAAACATATTGCACTTTGATTATCACAAAATACATCAGGCTTATTTTGATTTAAATTAAGAAATGAAAAACAGTCTCTGATCCTTAAAATCCAGTTAAGTTCTTTTATACAATCTGACAAGGCAATATACTCTGCTTCCATGCTAGACAAGGCAGTACATTTCTGTTTACTTGAGTTCCATATTATGGGTACCTGATCTATGAATATGACAAAACCACTAACAGATTTTCGGTCCACAATATCAGATGCCCAACTAGCATCAGTATATACAGTTAAATTATCATTAGAACTTCTAGAAAGGTTAATTGAAAAATTACTAGTGTTGAAAACATATTGCAATATTTGACATAAATTTTTCCAATGTGTCCAAGAGGGGTTACTTGAAAACTGAGAAAGGGCTATTACCGAAAACAAAATATCAGGTCTAGTCCTTGATGCAAGAAATAAAAGACTACCAATTAATTCTCTATATGGAATATTTTTGGCTTCTTCACCTTCAAAAGTTTTATTTAAAACAACGCCTGGTGTGAGTGGCAATTTACATTTTATTCTAGGAATATTTCCAAATGTTTCACTTAAAGTTTTAATGTATCTCTGTTGATGCATATGAATTTCATTGTTTATTTCCTCAAATTCAACTCCTAAAAAGTTTTTAATTTTTCCTAGTACTTTAATTTCAAATTTTGATTTTACTAATTCTATTACTTCTTTTAATTTACTTTTATTTTTAGCAAATATGGCCAAATCATCAACATATACTAGTATAATAACTTCAGATTTGTAGACATAAATACAATTACTACAATCTATTTTCTCAAAACCTAGTTTTATAAATGTGTCATCTAATTCAAAATACCACTCACGCCCGGCTTGACACAAGCCATATAAAGCCTTCTTTAATTTCATCACGTAATTTTCCTTTCCCTTTTCAACAAAACCCTCTGGTTGATCTATATAAATTACTTCCTTCAATTTTGCATATAAATAAGCACATTTAATATCCAAGTGTTGATGTTCCCAGCCCTTTATTATAACTAACATTACAAAGAAAAACCTAACCAATGAAAAAGATATAACTGGAGAAAAAGTATCAAAATAATCTATACCTTCAACTTGCCTAAATCCTTTAGCCACAAATCTGGCCTTAAAACTTTTTATTTTCCCATTTTCATCCCTTTTAGTGGCATAAACCCATCTACTACCTAACACTTTTACTTTATCTGGTTTGGGCACTAAATCATACACATCTCTTTCTTGGAGGGTATTTAACTCATTTTTCATGGCTTCCAACCAATTATCTTTCTCAGGCAGTTTTTGGGACTCTTTGTAGGACAACGGAATTTTAACTTCCACACAACAAGCTTCTAATTCAGAATCTTCCCCCTCACTCCCACCTGGACTTTCAGATAACTCTACAGTTTTATCCTCAGAAGAAGGTTTAAAATTAAATTCATCTAAATTATAAGTTAATTTATTCTCTTTACAATACCTTTCAATATCATTTTTACTTCTTAACCTTACTCCCTCTTTTGGATAATAATAAACATCTTTCCTACCTGCAGTTTTTCCCGATTTTCTGGTTACCACCACCCTTTTCCAGTCTGCAGTAGATGAGGGGGATAAATTTTCACTTTCCTCAGTGTCCTCAGAAAAATTTCCTAAAATTTTAACATTTACTAAATTTTTATGGCTTTCCCCTTTCATTTTTACTCTTTCCTCCAATTTAAAATAAGGGTTTTCCTCATCAATCCTAACATGTTTAGTTTCATCAACTAAAGTGGTCCCAGGATACCAGATTCGGTATCCTAAAGTGCTTGAAGCATATCCGACCATAACTCCCTTTTTGGCCTTCCTTTCTAGCTTATTTCTATATCTGCTAGGTATATTAACATAGGCTGTGCTACCTATAGTTTTAAAATGCCTGACTGAAAAAGGTTTACCTCGCCAAACGTTCAATGGGGCTTTTCCTTTCAACTTACTATGGGGGAATCTATTCTTTAGATAATTTTGTGTATTCACCAATTCTGCCCACAATTCCGGTGGTAAATTTCCTTGTTCTAATTGAGACCTAACCCCTTCCATAATGCTTCTATTATAGCGTTCCGAAACCCCATTCATTTCCGGAGAATGAGCATTCGTAAATTCACGTTTTATACCCTCTTCTCTGAGGAAATTCTCAAATTCATTAGAGCTAAATTCGCCCCCACGATCAGTCCTAAGTCGTTTTATCTTTTTACCTGTCTGTTTTTCAACAAAAACCTTAAAATTCTTAAATTGTCTAAATGCTTGGCTTTTATGGCTCAAAAAGTACACGAATGCATATCGTGAAAAATCATCTATGATAGTTAAAAAATATCTAGCACCACCGAGGGATTGAACTGGTGCAGGTCCCCAAATGTCCGAATGACAAAGTTCCAGAATTTCTGATGAATTTATGTCCCTTTCCTGAAAACTTGCCCGCTTACTTTTTGAATAATTACAAGATTCACATTCTTTTGCCACACCAGATAGTTTTTCTAAACCAAAGACATTTCCCGACTTAGCAAATTCTGATAAAGCCCTACAATTTTGGTGCCCATAACGCAAGTGCCAATTAACTATATTATTTTTAACCATATGCACACCTGCAGATTCATTTTTACAATTTGCATAAATAGAATAAAACTTATTCTGTAAAGGTACATTTAAAATTTGATCATTAGTTTCATCAATTATTGTAGCTTGATTACGATTAAAATTAACATTTAAATTTTGAAAACACAGACATCTTACAGAAATCAAATTCCGACACATATCTGGGGCATAGTAAACATTCTTAAGAACCAAATTAAAAGGAACAGTACCTGAATTTATCAACAAATTTATATTACCGATACCAGCAATCTTGGCAGTACCCTTGGCAGTGACTGCTTGGCTCTTTAATTCTCGAAAGTCCTGGAACACAGCTCTTTCTCTACAGAAGTGATCTGTAGCAGCAGAATCCAGCACAAATTCCAAGTCCAAGTTCTGGCTCATCATTGCTGCGGCAAAATGGGCTTGATTGGGAAACTGACTGTTTCTCTGTTTAGCCTGGGAACAATTTTGGGGTCTGGAATTTATTCTACAGTCCTTTTTTAAATGTCCTGGCTTACCACATGAATAACAGCGTCTCGTTCTATTCCGATGCACAGATAGCAAAGCTTGATTTCTTGGAGACTCGGGAAACTTTGATTTTTGCCGGTCAAATTCTGCAAGTAGTTGTTTACGAACTTCTTCTACTGTAAACTCGCTATCAGGCAGGCGATATAGTTGGATGACCAAATTTTCATAGGATTCAGGCAAATGCTCTAAGATCTGATAGGTAATTTCATCAGGAGGAACTTCTTTCCCAGCAGCTTGTAAATCCTTTGCACTTTCTAGTACCCTGTTGATATAAGTGGCCATTGATTCAGATCCTTTATATTTAACACTCATAAAGTTCCTTCTCAACGTTGCTATTCTAGCTCGGCTGGATGGTTCGAAGACATTCTTTAATAACACCCAGACTTCTGATGGGGATTTGGCGTCATATATGATGCTTTTAAGATTTTCTTCCACGCTCAGACATAAGATAGCTAAGGCCTTATTTTCTTTAGCAATAGCAGCAGCATCCTTAGTTTCTTTCGAAATTTCCCCAGCCACTTTATCAGAAGTAAATTCGGCTAAGTTCTGGCTGATCAAATACAAGTTGACATTGAACTTCCATGATTTGAAGTTTTCTCTACTTAATTTTGGAAATGCAAAAGAAGAAAAGTTCATTTCATTCACTGCAGCCATCTTTACGACCCAGAGCAGAGCGGGACAAACCACGCTCTGCTACCAGTCTGTTGGGTCTGCTCTAGGTAGTAATCATGTCTAAGTCTATGCTTCTGGTGTATAAAGCCATAATTGAAGAGGTCAAGTTGTAGAACTTTAACAAGTTTATTAATTCAAAAACAAATGGGTTAATTCAGTAACAAGTGGTTAATAAAAACAATTAAAATAATCCTTAAACTGCATGGGTTGGCTTTCATCATGGCTAAAAATGGTGATTAAAAGTATAAAAATATGACTGTGCCTGACAGCATCACTATATCATTTAACATCAGCCAACAAGGAGCTATAACAAGTGCATTCTATACTGCACTCCTTCTCATGCTGCTATATGCAAAGCATTACCAAGACTGCTGCTCAGAAAACAAACTCCTGGCTTAAATACAAAAGAAAAGAGGTTAAAATATACAGTTAAAGATTAATATGCAAATTTAATTGGCAAAGGAGAAGCTGCAAAACCAATTAACTGCAAGTTAACTGACTTGAAGATTTTCCATACTACTCATCCATTCAACCATGAGTCCAACCAACCATTTTTATAATGTCAACACAGCAAGTAATGATGTTGCATGACAGGCTTAGTTAAAGTACAAACTTTGTACTACTCCAATTAAAGTCCAGCTTCTTTGTAGTAAGTAATTAACATTCAAAAACAATACATTGAAACTAAATACATATTTAAATAAACTTTAAAACATTTTAACAACTTTAAACAACTCATTGAAACTTTACAGTTTCTTAGAAAAATATTAAGCATTATTGGCTGAGCAGAGAAACTGGGAAAACTAACTGGGAAAAATATTTAAATACTTTTTATTCTAATAAACTTAATTAAAAACTTTAAATATTTTAAACTTAAGTCAACATATTTCCCCATCCTTGATGATTAATATATATGGGGTAGATACTTGTCTAAATTCAAGTTCTGTAACTTTTTTCAGAATTTTTATTTATTTTAAATAACAAAATTAGTAAGTGGTCTTAAACTTTTTTTTACAGCATTTTAGATCTTTATGTAGATTTTGTATTCAAAGATTAAATTAAAAATTTATAGATATTTTATTAACCATTTTATAAATTTTTGATTTTTAAAAATGCTGAACACTTTTTATATACCAAGTACAATTAGTTTTTCTTTTCATCATTAATATTTTTTCACACAATTTTTAATTATTTTTTGTTTATTATTTTTTTAATAGGAGAAAGAAGAAAACAATGAAGACCCAACACTTCCATGTGAGTTTTTTAAGATGAAAAATTTAACCTGTTTATTTTTTATTATATATCATGAGTGCTTTACTTGCATTGGCAACTTGCAAAACTGGCAATCTGTATAACTTAAGATTATAAATTATAATTAAATACAAAGTTTAAAAAATATTCAATTATTATACAGCAGTCACTTAAGAGCCCACAATAGTCACAGAAAAATTACTCAAAAAGACCCGGATGACCATGTAAAGTCTATGGGAGCGTTCTTTTCTAATATCTCGCTCAAATTTTAATATTTTTGCATGATTTTTTTACACAAGATAGCTGAGGGCAATCCACAACCGGGCTAGTTTTTACTTTTTCAATTTTTGTTTCAGATTTTCTTTAAAAAATTACTTTAACTTTCGAAACCGGTTCTGAAACTGAAACTATCATAATATAAAAAATATATAACCAAAATCGAAAAAGTAAAAACTAGCCCGGTTGTGGATTGCCCTTAGCTATCTTGTGCAAAAAAATCATGCAAAAAAATTAAAATTTGAGCGAGATATTAGAAAAGAACGCTCCCATAGACTTTGCATGGTCATCCGGGTCTTTTTGAGTAATTTTTCTGTGACTATTGTGGGCTCTTAAGAAAAATCATCTAAAAGGAAAATCACAAAAGCTCCAAAGCAGCATATTTTCAGATTTATGCTATAGATAAGTTACTTGAATGTATGTATTCATTCTGTGTAAAAGGTTTGTAATAAATTTTTTATTCATTACTTTTTAAAGTTCTCAAAGCTATTTTAGCTGTTTACAGTTTACTTCAGAATTTACAGAATGACTTCACTTGTATTTACTGTAATTTTAAAATTTATTGACTGCTTGTTACATTTTGTTTGATTATTATAAATACTTTCAACTTATTTCTAAATTGGGGAAAAAAAAAATATTGTGGTCAATGCTGGAATTATTTCCTTTTTATAAGAATTTCCTCCTTTTCATGTTGTATTTTGAGACTTTTTTCTAAATATGAGTAACTTATGTTACCGGCCAAACTAGTTTATCCTAATGCCCATCAGATAAACTAGTTTTTCCTAGGCCAAGCCAGTTTATCCTGACGACCATAAGATAAACTAGTTTTTCCTAGGCCAAACTAGTCTATCCTAAGGCCCATAGGACAAACTTTTTTTTATGCTTTTCCAGTTTGGCATAACTCTTATAGGGTAAACTAGTTTAGCCTGCTGTTTATTGGTCTGAACTAGTCTATCCTAGGCCAATTCAATTTGGCATGATTTTATTGAATCTAATGACCGCCTCAGCATCAACGTTCTAATTTATTTTGGCTGATCTAGTTTATCCTAGGCCAATGTAATTTTATGTGTTTTTAGTTCATAGGCATCAAACTCTGAGAACTAATGGGTTTGCAGGCTCTGTATGTATGCTGGAATAATTTCCTTTTTATAAGAATTTCTTCCTTTTCATGTTGTATTTTGAGACTTTTTTCTAAACATGAGTGACTTATATGTTTCCTGTCAAACTAGTTTATCCTAATGCCCATCTGATATACTAGTTTTTCCTATGCCAAACTAGTTTATCCTAACACTCATCAGATAAACTAGTTTTTCCTAGGCCAAACTAGTCTATCCTAAGGCCCATTGGACAAACTACTTTTTCTTTGGCTTTTCTAGTTTGGCATAACTTTTATAGGGTAAACTAGTTTAGCTGCTGTTTATTGGTCTGAACCAGTCTATCCTAGGCCATTTCAATTTGGCATGATTTTATTGAATCCAATGACCGCCTCAGCACTAACATTCTAGTTTATCCTTAGCTGATCTAGTTTATTCTAGGCCAATGTAATTTTATTTGTTTTTAGCTCATATGCATCAAAGTATGAGAACTAATGGATTTGCAGGTTCTGTATGCATGTATGTACGTTTGTATGTACATAACGGGATAACTCTTGATAGAAATATCGGATTTCCTTTAAATTTTGGATATAGGTTTATTCTGATAAGACGCTTTCCTGATTAGTTTTGGTAGTTCATTGGATAAGAATAAGAAGAGGGAGGCGAATTGGGGGGGGGGGGTAATCCCTAATCTTCACTATTAATTCAGATAAATGTGTTTTTCATTCAGAAATATTAGATTTCATTCAAATTTTAGGCATAGAATCATTCTGACAAGACTTCTATAATTAGTTGTTGGTGTTTATTGTTTAAGTGCAAAAGAAGTCAATGAAGGAAACCCCTCATAATTTAGATAAATGTTTTTTTCACACAGAATTTATGGATTTGCTTCAAATTTTGTATATAGGTTCTTTTTGATAACGATTACCTGGATAGTTTTGTGGATTTAATGGTTAAGTATAAAGGGAAAAATGAAGGATTACCCTCTTACTTAGGAAATACTAGTTTATCCAAGGAGCATTTAGATAAACAAGTATTGCATAGGAAAAACTTTTTTATCTGATTGGCAGTAGGATAAAATAGTTTGGCCTAGGCTAATCTAATTTGGCTTAAAATTGTGTTTGTCTGTAACAAACGTGTCTGTCACTAGAATAAGTATAAATGTGTTTCACGAACCAATGCTTATAATATCAATACAGCAATGTAACATGTCAACCCTAGGGACATGATGCATTGGACATGGTGTCTTCTTCTTATTTTTTTTTTTTTTCAGCAGACTCATGCCATGCTGAGATCACTTTCAAATTTTTTGTTACATATTCGAGCCAGATCAGAACAGAACATAAATGTTTTGAGGATGTGAAGAGCAAACAATATGCTTGGTAAAAATGTAATAGCGATAGTGAACTTATGTTAACGGAATCTTTGGAAATATACCTTAAGCTAGCTTCGAATTCACTGCACAACAACACGAAATATTGAAACATTTTCCTCACAAACTTTTAACTGCAAAGGCTTAATATTGACAAGACTGACTATTGAAGGAATTTGGAATCAAACAGCATTTTCCATCCATACTAATAAAATAACAAATTGCTCTGCCTGTGTGTGTGTCTGCGATGGCTAGCAAAATCTACGGGACGTATGAGGCTCAAAATTTTTATGAGAGTAGCCCAATACTTCTCCTTATGCACCTGAAGGTCAGAATTTTAATATTTTGATTAATTTCAGATATATTAATTACGAAGTGGAATTCACTTTCATCAAAAAAGTCGTTTTTCTAATGTTCGGGGAAAGAAATCGTTTGCACGTGCGCACAAATTGTTTTATGCACCTAAACAAAAGAAAAAGCATTTTTCGGCGTTTATTTCTGTTTTTGGATCATTTTGTTTAAATACAAATCAACCAAACTGCTCAACGCAGTTAAACTTAACAGACATATTTTGAAAGATCGTACTTTTAGGACTCAAATGCTATTATTAATTCGAAATAATGTTGCAGTTAACCCTTTAAAAAGAAATATTCTAAAAGAGTCGTTTTTCCAAAACAATTTTTCTTTTTTTTTTTTTTTTTTTTTTTTGTCAATGCTCTTTCAGGGCCTATTTTTTAAGATGTAAACAAACAAAATAGAAGATCTTAAAGTTGAAACTTTCTTCTAACCGGTGGTGTAATTGGTTTTAAAATATTTGGATTTTAACCCTTTCAAATACACTGGCAAAAGAAGGTCATTTTTCGAGTCGCAGAGAAGATATTTTTTACATGGCTAAAATTATTTTAACGTTCATATTTCTACTTGATCTTTTAAAATCTTCTCAATAGAACAAATTTATACTCCCTACAAAAAAATTCGAAACGTTCTGACCAATAGAAATATTTTTTACAGAATAAAATGTGCGAAAAATTTGATGAAATCAATAAAAAACAGATCGTTTTCATTGTGGTTTTGCCTTAGCAAAGTGCAATCCAATAGGTACCGGAAAACAAAAAACATATTCTTAAAGTTTAAAAACATTCTTATAATCTATGATGCAAACAGTTTTTAAAATATAAGATTTAACCCTTTCAAATACACTGGCAAAGGAGGTCACTTTGCAACTCGCGGATAGAATATTTTTTCTACGCTAAAAGTATCTAAGTGTAAATATTTTAGCACAATCTTTTAAAAGCATCTCAATAGACCAAATTTACACCCTCTTAAAAAATTTTGAAACATTTGGACGAGTAGAAATATTTTTTTACAAAATAAAAAGGGCGAAAAATAAAAACCAGATTGTTTCATTGCGGTTTTACCTTTGCAAGGCGCATTTCTATACATCTTGACAAACCGAAAAGATTTTCTTAAAGCTAGAACATTTTTATAATCTATGGTGCAATTTGTTTAAAACAAAATATGAGATTTAACCCATTCAAATGCACCGCAAACACGAATCACATCCCGGCTCATGGAGAAAGCATTTTTGCTATGCTAAAAGTAACTAAATGTCTGTATTTTAGCACAATCTTTTTAGAGCCTTTTCCATAAATCAGATTTGCATTACTTATAAAAATTTTGGAACTTCTGTATGGATAGAATTATTTTTTTACAAAATATGTGAAATTTTTTACGAATTCAGTAAAAACCTGAGTGTTCCATCGCGATTTCGTTCACTTTCGGTACGCATAGTTTCCAAAAAATCAAATTACATAGAAAATAAAATACCCAACAGCATGTGCTTTCAATTAAATATCTTTTCGCGATTTTTCCATTTAAAAATTTAAATTTTGACAAAATGGACTTAACGATATAAAATCATAAGAATTTGAGTTTAAGAGTCATTTAGAAAACAAATAACACATTGGAAAACTGAATAACATCACGGGCCCGCGCAACACCGGGCAGATCAGCTAGTTTTTAATAAATTAATTACTTGTCAACGTATACACTATTCTTGTCACGGCATCAAGTTTTTCTTTTCCATGAAGTCTCTACCGGAAATTCGATTCAAAATATTGATTTAATAGTATTTTCTAAAGATACATCACTTTTATCAAAAAATGGTTAACACCATTTGATTACACAGTTTAAATGAGAATGCCTGTCAATTTTATGCATTCCGAAAAAGAATTAATTCAGAAATGTGTCAGAATGTTTTTTTATTTGAGAAAAGCCTTAAGGAAAAACAGAGAAATATATTCACAATTCTACTTTTTATTGAACAGATTCAAAAGTAATGATGTTTAAAACTCTCTTTTTTACTTTTATTCAAAAATATATTATTATTTAATGAATTCCTATTTGGATGTTGAAACTCCTAAGAATCTAAGTAATCAATAATACATTGTGTATTTTCTGTTCTGCAAACACATTGTAATATTAAAAAACACTGAAAATTTATCTGATAAATATGTATGCAGTATTCTTTAAAGGAATCTTAATTTTATGTTAAATAAAGTCTGAATTTTTTGCAGAAATTGAGTCAGGCCAGATCAAACCGGACCTGGAATGTTTTCACTGATTTTTTGTACAGGCAGAGTTCGGGCTAAATTTTTAATTTTTACGCCGAGTCTGGCCAAAATAACTTTCTTTCGAGAAGGGCGGGGCCCAGGACACCAAATTCCAGCCCTTGCAAACCTCTAACAATATTCTCCTACCCCTCGAATAAAATATATTATAAAGGGATAATGGCAAAACTGCTTTGCATAAGGTTAGCAATGACACAGCATTCGGGATCAATAATAAAAAACATATTACTCAGTTAAACTGATGACTTTGTGTTCCCAGGCTATTTACACTAATTGTGTATTACAGCCTTTTTTTTTTTTTTTTTTTTTTTTTTAAAAAGATTAACATCCCTCGAAAAATAAAGTAAGGGAAATTAGTTTCCCCATTTCCCACAATTATACTTAATCATTGAAACATCAAAACTAATCACAGATATGCATTATAAAATTAAACAATTATGCAAAATTTTAAACAAATGGGATAATTCTGCACTAAAAACCATTTGCTTTATTTATTGATGGCAATTCCCCATTCCCCTCTTTATACTTAATCATTAAACCCCCCAAAATATTCAAAGATTCATTTGCCTTATATATATATATATATATATATATATATATATATATATATATATATACATACAAAATTTGTGGCAAATTGGATAAATCTGCATAAAAAGTTATTTAATCTAAGGAAGGGAATAAATCGTCAGTTACCCCATTTTACTTAACTAAAAAAGTAAACTGCAAATTATCAATGAAGCGTGTCATCAAAATGAACTTATGTCCAAAATTGCAGCAAATCGGATAATTCTGCATTAAAACCCATTTATCTAATGTAAGGAAGGAGATAAATTGTTAGTTTCCCCTTTATATTTAATCAAAGAACCACCAAAATTAATCAGTGAAGAGCTTCATCAGAATGAACATATCCAAAATTTGCAGCAAATTGGTTAATTCTGCATGAAAAACCCATTTGCCAAAATTAGAAGGGGAAGCCCACCCCAGCCCCCATTGTTCCCTTTGTATGTAACCAATGAACCCCAAATAATTTGGGAAGCAAATCGGTAAATTCTGTGTGAGGGGGGGGGGGGAAGCTCCATAAATTATGGGGCATCACCCCCATTCCCCCCCCCCCCTCTCCCTTTATATTTAAAGAATGAACATTCAAAATAAATCATCCAGGTGCCTTATCAGAATGCTGCTAAATCTAAAATTCGAATGAATCATGCAAATAATGCATGAAAACTCATTTATTTGAATTAAGGGGTGGGGGGGATTAGCTTCCCATTCTGCCTCTCCCTTATTCTTTTCCAAGTACCTCCCAAAACTAATGAGACAGCAAATTGAAAGAAGTCGGAAAGAAAAAAACCTCATAAGAATAAACCTATATTCGAAATTTGATGCAAATCGGGTATTTCTAAAGAGAATTATTGTGTTACGTACATAAGTACATACATAACACATATACATACAGAACCTGTGGGCACATTAGTTCTTAAGCTTTGATAGCCTGATGAGATAAACATGTCAAATTAATTTGCCTATGATAAACTAGAAAGTTGGCGCTGAGGTGGTCTTTGGGTTCAATAAAATCGTGCCAAATTGAACTGGCCTAGGATAAACTAGTTCAATGAGCGTTAGGCCAAACAAGTTTATTCTATAGGCATTAGGATAAACCAGTTTGGCCCATTGAAAACTTGTTTATCTGATGGGCATTAGAATAAACTAGTTTGGCAGTTAACATATATATATAAGATGGTTTATGAAGTTGTTTTAGTAAAGTTGTTTCCATTAGCCGTTATTAAAAACACAGTGCCCTGCTTTTTTAAAAAGTAGTAAAATGACCTTCTCTGTCTTAAAATTGGCAGCAATAATTCTTTCTTTTCTAGAATCTCAGTTATTGAATTTTTTTCTAGTTATTGTCCTCAAGTTGTGTCATGCATGTGTTAATGTATGTATGGGAAATTGGCATTATATGTTGCTTTTTTTCCCCAGAAAGATTTGGGAGTAAATCCATCAAAAATATTGTTCTAGATAGCTAGCAGAGCCGTAACTACTGCAGGGGCAGCTGGAGCACTGCCCCAGGGCCTCCAAGCCTGACAGGCCCCAAAGTGATGGTTAAAAAACTATTGATTTTAGTTTCAAGTCTAATGTCCTATAAAATGTCCAGGACCTAACTAGCCAGTAATTAAAATCAAGTGCTAAAGTAAATGTTTTTGCGTGTCCATTGATTTACTCCATACACTTAGCATGCAAAAGCAGCTCTAGAGCAGACAGCAGAATGTCGAGTTGAATGTGTCATGTCCTAGCAGCATGTTTTCCGATCCCACCAAAGCTAGTATAAGGAAGAAAATATGGACTTCAAATCGGTTGAATAATATAGAAAGCATCTAAAAAATTCTAGAAAATCTTTCTTCTTATGTTAAAATCAAAAAATAAAATAAAAATAAAAATAAAAATCCATCTTTCAAAAAAATTTTAAACAGAAATGTATGATTAAGTTGCATAAACTCAAAAATTAACCTAACCTAAACAAAACGTTCTTTAAAGTATTTAACTAATCAGCAGTCCGTATTTTCTCCTCTATGCTAGTTTAGTGAGATCGGCAAAAATTGCGTCGCCACCAGGTGCCTGCCGAGCAGGGTTGTCCAATTCTATGTTTTTTAGTCATTTTTGTGCTTATCGTGCTGTGTATGTTTAAACAGCGAGGTGCGAAAAAAAAACTGCACTCGGGGTCAGGCCCGTATCCATGATTTCCCTTTGGAGGGAGCTGAATCTTGTAATTTGTTCTGATCTGATAGCTATAATTTGCATAATTTAAATTGTAATTAAAAAAGTAAACAAGGCATAACTTAAGATATGTTCCTGCATAGGATATGTGATGTCCATTTCAAATATTGTTAGTTTATATTTTTTAGAGTTCTGTAATGTTAATGTTTTTCAAGAGAACTTCCTGTTTCCAAACCTATTCTTAAGCTGGGAGTGATTTCAGAGGAAAAAATTGCAACAAAAATAAAATAGCACAAACTAAAAATGTTTGAGATGAGCTTCGAGTATGACGAGAAAAAAGTCATCAAGAAAAACATAAAAAAAATATTGAAATAACAATTAATTTAAATAGACTTAAAACATAGGATTAATATTAATGTGGTGCATGATTCGCAATACAAGGGTTATATCTTAAAATGATTAGTCCATACATGAAACTAATTCTACAGATTATTTTTTAAATGAAAAAAATAATTGCTGCATATATATGTAGCAATAAAATTTACATTTTTATTTCACATTCTCTAATTTCAATAATTATAAATTCAGTATTCTTGGTACAATAATTTTAGTAGTGCTGTAGAAGCAATTTCCATGATTTGTTTAGACATGACGCTTCTGTCAAAAAAGACCTTTCAGTACACACTGTTGTTATCAGATTAAAATACTCTTAGTAACCTTGCAGATTTTTTGATTTTCAGTGCAAATCTGTATGTATTGCATGAATTGTTGCTGTTGGTGTTACATAAAAAAATCTAGGAATCCCAATTTCCTAGAAAATTTTTAACAACTTTACAGTTTTTTTTTTTTTTTTTTTTTTTTTTTCAAGTGTAGAAATAAATTTGTTTTAATGTGATTTCTAAAAACATTTGTCACTTCGTCAACAGTTCTGGGTGGCATGAAATCAGCATGCGGTTGGATAATGCAAGGTTTAACCAGTGGCTTGCACAATGGACGTATATAATTCAAGACTAGACCCCACTAATATAACAAACCGCATTAGCCGCTCCATCAAATGTCTGTGTAATGCATTTGGACAAATCAATGCATAATTCATCATACCGTTGTACTATTTATTCTGTTCTATTTTTGATGGACAAGTCATTTACTTAAATTAAACCGAAAATATCTTCCCAAATCATTGGGGTTTGTGAATTTTATAAATTGTCCATATATCTAACTCAAAAGGGAAGCTGTTCTGTGTTTGAAATATCCATAGTTTAAACAGTAATCAACCCGAAACAGATCACGTTATGTAGTTTGGTAATCCGTTTTTCGTTAACTGTATGCAAGCATATTTGAATAATTTCATTCTGAATGTCTGGACTGAAGTAAATAGCATTTCTCTGATTGTTTATAACATTTTAATTCATCAATTCCAGATTTTGCTCTAAATCTTAAAAGAGCTCATTGGGTCAATCCATTTCAAGTGGTCCAGCACTGGTCGCTCGACCATTTTTTAAAAATCTGAAATTTTTTGTGCACCAACCCTAACATGATGGAAGTTCAAAATGACTATTATTTTATTTTTATTAATTTTTGTTTGTGCATGGCAGCCATTTTTGTTTCATCGTTTGCAGCGATTTTCTCGCATACCAGGGTATACGAAATTGTAAATATCTTGTCTTTTATTTTCCCAATTGAAATGGTCTTTGTTCATTTTGTTCAGAATAAAGTAGGCCAAAGGTATGGTGGTAGAATAGTTTTTAAAAATAAATTTTTACTGATAAAATTTTAGCACAAAATGTAAGATTTTTTCCAAAATCTGTCCGTTTACAAGAAATTTTTCATGCAAGGAAAACTATCAATGACACAATTTTTTTTACAAAGAGGTCAAAGGTACATGTACTCACACACCAAGTTCCAGATGTGGGAGTTGATTTGCGAAAAACATTCCAAAATTTGTCAAATTCCAAAAATTGCACTTTTTAGACTTTGATATCTCTGGTGGGCCCGAGATAAAAATCTGAAATTCCAGCCTTTGATAGTATTGTATGAGTATTATTTACAAAAAATTTCAAGAAAGAGGTTTGACTACAACCTGAGCTATGACATGTGCAATATGTGAAAACAATGCTGCCAAACTACTGTATTTGCCAAACTATGTATTTGTTCATACCTCCAAAATTTTATTGATGGTCCAAAGTAAAATGTTAATTAAAAATATCTTCTTCCATTGTGTGTGTGTTATTTAAACAATTCAAAATGTATGTTAAGCCACTTCATTATTTTTTCAGATGACTAAAAGATATTACAAATCATACTGCAAGAATTTAACTCAGAAGCATCATAATATCTCTTGTAAACAGTGTGAAAATATTTCTCAGCTCTTGGTTGAGTATATACAATATCTTAATTAAACATTTTGTTATTAAACTGTTTTCAACAAACAATATTTTCTGTGTAAATATTATAATAAAAGAGATAAATCTCATTTCTCTTATCGTACTCGCATTTTTTAGCATTTTCTGACCTCCGTACCTCAGCTTTTCCTCAAATCTTCTTGAAATTTTTTTTGCATAACACGACTATAAAATACTAACAAAGGCCAGAATTTCAGATTTGTATCTTGTACCACACCAGAGATATCAAAGTCTAAAAAGTGTGATTTTCAAAATTTTTGAAAAATTTTAAATTTTTTTTAGCAAAGATGAATCAATTTCCACGTGTGGAATTTGGTGCGTCAATACAAGTACTTTTGGCCTATTTGTACAACAAATTGTATGATGTTGACAGTTTTCCTTGCATAAAAATTTCCTCTTGTAAATGAACAGATTTTGGAAAAAAAAATCACACGATGAAACAAAGATAGTCACCATGCACACAAAAATAGTAAAATCAAAATAATAATAATTTTGAATTTCCATCATATTAGGACTGCTGTACAAAAAGTATCAGATTTTTAAACAAGTAAGACAAATCATGCGTTAAGCATAGATTATGAAGCACTTTCCAACACTTGATGATATCTTTAACAAAATTTTGTTATTTAGGGAAATAATACTGTATAGCCAAATATACCCAAATATGTATTCCAGTACTTTTGAACAGCTCTGTATTTCATATGTCAGTTGATATAATGGGAAAATTTAGTTTAGCAAGAAAATACCCAGTAGCTTGAAATTTCTTTTTCAGCATTTCATACTTTTAGATGGAAACATACTTGAATACTTTTGTTCAGCCTTGTAGTTTACATTGTACCTTTATTACACATCTGCATTAGGCTAAAATTTATTGTAAACAACACTTTTAAAACAACTGAAATCACATTCTTATAAATTATCATTCATAGGCCTCCATGTACCGAATTCTTTGTGTGGCCCTGTATATCCTTTTATCTATATTCTGCAAACATTTCTCAGTAAATTGAATGAAGCTCAGCATAAAATGCATAGCTTATTTAAGAACCACGTTTAAATAATTTACGCTCATATTCAGTAACGTTGGTGAGCTCTTTTGGGTAGCCCTGTATATCAGCTATAACATTTATACACACCATATAATGTGCATATATTTAGTGAAATATAAACGGACATATCATAATTAAAATGCATTTCATCCCTCCATCAGCCATCATCGGACACATACGGTACTTCGAAAAGAATATACTATTTGAAATCTTTTGTATTGCCCTGTAAATGATATGTACTTCATATTATGCAAGACAGTAGTGTATAATTTATATTAAGCTTCAGTGACATATGTCAATTTTATTATACATGAAACAGCTTAATATACAGTCGAGCTTTGTTAGTATGCGAATCAGGGGTCCGATCAAAATTCGCGTATTAAACAGGTTCGTGTATTAACCGAAGGTCGCGTATTTTTGTCGAGTGGTCTATCTAATAACAATCTATGCGGGAAAAAACACATTTTTTGCCAATTTTCAGCGTCTTTAAGCCATAAAATGATATTTTATTTATTTTAATCATTATGTGCTTATTAAGCAGGAACATATGAAAGCTGAAAATTCAAATAATCATTATTTTCTCATGTAAAAATCCTATGTCTTTTCAAATTTAGATTTGTTATGTATAACACATAAAATTGAATAAGACGAACGCAAAAATGTCTGCTAACCTTATTAACTAAAACCAGGGTTGGAAAAAAACCAGGTTTTTTTGAAAAAAACCAAAAAAACCGGTTTTTTTTGGTTTAAACCAGGTTTTTTTGGTTTAAACCGGGTTTTTTTTAAACATCCTTTTTTATTACATATACATACATATTTATTGATAAAAATAGACATTGTTGAATTATAAGTAGTATAAATGTATTTGAAAATAATTTAAATTAAATAATTATAGTTAATTATGTAGAAAATTGAAAAAAATCATATTTTAATTTAAATAGTTATTAGTAAAGTCTTATGTTCAAACAATAAGCTACTCTACACAGTGAAACACTGGTGCTTTGAAAATCTTTATAAATAATCTTTTTATTACTTATAAGAAATATTTGATGTAGTTTGTGAATATAATATTCTTTTCTACAATTTAAAAAATAATAATAAATTTGAGATTGTTCTTGGGGGGGGGGGGGGGGGGTTATGTTTTGAGAGACAATTTGATATCAACATTTATGGTCAATAGATTTAGCAGATAACTGAGGGGAAAAAATAATTTGTTATTATTAAAATACTATAACTAGCACCCAATTTCTGAATACTCATTCAACTTCATATTTTGATTTTAATTCTTAAAGATAATCTCCCCAATAGAAAAAAAAAAAAAAAATTATAGTTTCACTAAAATCTTAAACATCACCCAGTTATAGCTCCATATTCAAAAGCATTGTGCATGTTATGATAGAATAGATTGCTTTAAATAATCTGCATTTTTTAAATGAAAATATTTTATACTAAATACAGAATACCTATTTTTAATCCATTTTATCTTTGATCAATTCACATATTCTAAGATTTTTCTTTAGAGTAATGGAATATGATCATCAATGCATACTCAATTTCATCCTATACATTAAAAAAAACCCCAGAATCACTATATTTAATACTTTTTGCTGAAATAAAGTGTTAAACGCAGAAAATATTTACATCCAATAATTTGTAAGTCTTAAATTGTAAATAAAAACGAGAAAATATCATTAGGATTTTTTGAAAAAAACCAATTGGTTTTTTTGAGAAAAAAACCAATTGGTTTAAACCATGGTTTAAACCATGGTTAAAACCAATTGGTTTAAACCGTGCCAACCCTGACTAAAACTAATGTTAACAAAATTGAAATCTTTGTCAGCTATACAGAACATATAGATGCAATAATAAATAGTGTTGATAATAATAAAAAGTCCATTAAAAAAATTACTGAAGTCAATAATGTCATAAAAATTACTTTTTGGAAAAGTAGCTGTCAATTTTGGCTTGTTTGACATGTGATTGCGCCATCACCATGATGTTTTCCGCCTTATTTAGGTAGTGATAAAGTGCGCTTGTCGAGGGTCCTTTGTCCAGCGACAACACATATTGTCTTAGGAAATTAAATGCCTCTGTAACTTTGGAGACTGAGAATGGAGCTGGAAGCGCATCTTCATCGTCGTCTTCTTCTTCACCCGGTTTGTTGGTCGCAGTTACATCGGTGACGATATCATCCAAACTTCTTAATTCGGAGGTAACTAGATCGTTGTCAGTATTAATGAACGTGTCTAAATCGACAATATTTTCCCCTATAGTCTCTTGTGCGGCCAGCCAGTTTTCTTCAACATTAGGATGTGAGATTGGCTCTATGTAAATGATGTCCTCGCTACTTCCGAAACTCGCTTTGTGAAAGCAATTTGTAATTGTTGTTGGTGTGACACTCTCCCATGCCGCAGTAAACTTATGTATAGCATCGAAGATTGTAATTGGACGACACTGCAAAAAAAGATTGCTGTTGTGTTCCATTTGGTGAAAGTATCACCGTATGACGCGAGTCTTGTAATTTACTTTGTCACTGTTAATTATTCCTTGGTCCATTGGCTGGTTGACACTAATCGAATTTGGAGGTAGAAATTCTACTTGGAGATTATTCAGGTCTTCATTATCTTTTGGATGCGAAGGGCAGTTGTCCACAAGGCAGGGATGGGTTTCTTCCAGAAGAAACCTATTTCTTCCAGGACAGTGGAAGAAACTGGAAAAAACTGGAAGAAATGGAAGAAACTATCAGAAACCAAAACCAATGCTCAAAGTTAAAGTATATTAACTATATAAAATAATTAAAGTATAATTACATGAAATCTAAATTGGAAAATTTAATTAATATTATTTATATTATTATTTTTTTAACAAACTACTTCAGGTTCAGCAGACATTTTCAGGTGATGGATTTTTACTACTCTAGAGGTAGAGGGATTTTTTTTTTTAAATTATTATCAATTACGCTATTTATGTAAAAAGAGAGAAAATAACCACCTACAAATTGTTTATTTTTCATATAAAAATATATTATTTTCATACAAAAATGTCATTTTTTAAACTGTGCAACACAGTAAATAAAAAAATTTGTAATTATTTATACCAACATCTAGCATGAATACCTCAATGCTGTAGTGTTCTAAAAATATCTATGGGTATGTCAAAATGCTTTTAAATTATCTTGAAGTGTAGGACTTAAAAAAAAAAATCTCCATTTTTTGCATTCATCAAATTTAAGTTGAGAAACTGATTGCCTACTGATTTTTTTTTTTTTTTTTTTTTTTTTTTTTTTTTTTTTTTGCTGTACTATGCTGCATTTGCTGCACTGTACAAAGGAAAATTAGAATTTTAATGATCTTTTTTAATACTAGGATCAACTGATAGAGGTTTCAAAGGCCAAAACCAATTTTTGAAAATTCAAAGTTTCAGGCAAAAATGAAAACATCTAAAAAAAATTAAGTAATTAAATTGTATGTTTTAAGGTAATTAATACATACATAAATGTAAATTAATTATATGTACAGTATTTATTAATTATGCACAATTGTTAATTATCCAAAAACTTTATTTTCATATACAATAAAACATAATTAATGCTTCAATGACACAAGAAGATTTTCTAATTATATGAATTTCATTTAATTAAAAAATATTTTAAAGTATATACATCTTGATTTTTCTTCTGTAATGATTTTTGTAAATGATCATTTATTATTCTAGAACTTTCTCAAAGAATATTTGAAACACTAATGCAGGTTAAACTAAAACCTTTTTTATAAGATGATTGCTAATTCATGACTGATAAATATAAACAACAAAGTTCATTTCAGTATACTCATTAGAGCTGATACAGTTCAAATCAATGACTTAAGTTGAAAATTTCTGAAGGAAGAAACAAGAATTTTTAATACTGAGAGTTTCAGTCAAGCTGAATTTTCAATCACATTTTTGGCAAAACTGATTTTGGGCCGAAAACGAAACCATATTTTTGAACAATCTCTGATTAATACAATATTATTAAAAATTTAATATTCAGCTTTTAATATTACAGTAATTATTGTATATTACTTACATTAATAAAATTTATGTAAATTAAAAGCTTTTATTTAAATGGGTTTCATTGTACAATTGGTAAAGAATCCTTACTATTTACTAGTAGTTTTAGAAATTTAAATAATTAAAAAAATGTGCTGGCTAAATTGAAATGAATAACATTTAAGTAATTTTGTGTATTTTAATTTTGGATAAAATTTCTTTTCATTTAGCCAATGGTTGAAGATCTTTAGACAGGTGTGTGTGATCTTGGCTAAAAAACTGTGATATAATTATTAATTTAGCATATATATTTAATTAAGTGTTTTGATCCAATGGAATTATTTCATATAAGATTACAGGAAGAAAATATTTATTATATCTTACAAAATTGGAAGTATATGATAAATTTGAGAAGAAAAACAGTTTCTTCCATTTCTTCTACTTGGAAGAAACCTATTTCTTCCAGCCGGTTTTTTCCATGGTTTTTTTTCTGCAGTTTTTTCCACTGTGGAAGAAACCTGCCAACCCTCCCACAAGGAATTACACATGATGTGATTCTTTTCTTATACGCCTATCAAAATTAAGAAGGCATGTTGTAAAAATGATGCCCGTCATCCATGCTTTACGGCGGCTTTCGTACAAGCAGGGGAAATTCTTAACATTTTTAAAGCGTCGCGGGTTGCGTGATTTCCCTATAACCAGCAGCTTTAATTTATCTGATCCATCAGAGTTGGCACCAAGCCGAATAGTAAGACGCTCTTTGCTCAGTTTGCCTATATGGCATGTTTCTCTTTTCACGGGCATTTTTAGGTGCGTTCGTAATTATATAATACGTAGCACCTATAGTGATCGTTCAGTCCGTCCGTCTGTCCGTCTGTCCGTCCATCTGTCCGTCCGTCCGTCTGTCCGCATATAACAACGCAAAAACTACCCAACCGAATCGTTTGAAATTTAAAATACATAATTATTACATAATTTTGTCGAGTCATTTCAAATTTTATGAGAATCGGATGGATAGATCAATTACAGGGACGATCAAAAGTATTCCATTACATTACGGTCAATGGGGAAAAAAGTTTCAAATGCATTTTAATCGTTTGAAATTTAAAATACGCAATTATTACATAATTCTGTCGTGTTATTTCAAATTTTTTGATAATCGTGTGCATAGATCAATTACAGGGACAATCAAAAGTATTCAATTACATTATGGTCAATGGGGAAAAAGTTTCAAATATATTCTATACGTTTGAAATTTAAAACACATAATTATTACATAATTTTTTCGAGTTATTTCAAATTTTATGAAAATCGGATGCATAGATCAATTACAGGGAAAATCAAAAGTATTCCATTACATTACGGTCAATGGGAAAAAATGTTTCAAATGCATTTTAATCGTGTTACACTCATGCGAACTTAATAAAATTTATATGCAACTATAAAGTACATATTATACTATACATCTTACATAATTTGTGGTGCAAAGAACATTTGTTATTGATTTACAAGGCCACACAAAAGTATTCCATTACATAATGGTATAGGGAGAACATTGTTTGATGAGCGTTTTGATTGTAATTCACTATTTACAATGTTATGAGATTGATATATGAAAGTAATATTTTTAAAACTTCGTTATCGTTCGAACGCACCTAATTTGCTACGCTTCACGTGCAATTTCCAACTTGTTTTTATTGGGTGTCAGTTTGTAAAAAAGTCCAAATTCGTCCATGTCGTAAATATCCTGACTTGAGTATTTTTTACAAGCTGCGGAAGCACATAAATTTTCCAACAGTGAACATCTTCAATGTTCACTACAGATGACTCACCGCACACTTGTTTGAATTTTATGCCGTACTGAGTTTTAATCAATCCAGCCATCCATTTGAGGCATTGAAATCGAGCAATCTCATTTTTGCTGCGATTTCAGAAGCTTCTTCTTGTATTAACAAGCCGCTTATTGGGATATTCGTAGAGTGCGCTTGAACAAACTACTCGTGAAGGGCCTTTTCCATGTCCTCAAACTTGACGGTTTTTATTTTCTTGTTCTTTGTTCCTCCAACCACAGCTTGTTTAACGATGGCAATCCTATTCTTTAACAAAGTCCTTAAAGTTGATTCAGGTATGCCTTTTTCACTGGCGAATGCAGACTTATTTGAGACAGCTGGGGATCGTAGTGATATATAATTTGTAACTTCTCAGTGATGGAGAGAGCCTTCTGTTTAATATTTTTTGCTGCTTCCACCATAATTTAGATTAGATTATAAAAGCATAAATTGATATCGTAGACTAGATAATACTGGGAGCAACAAGCGACTCTCTTCTTTTAAAAATATCACAGCACTTATGAAACAGCAATTGGAAAGACACATGATTAATCTTTGATTGTAGCGCATGCTCCATCTATCGGTTCTATCCCTCTAATTTAGGGGAGGGAGGGGTCACATCATTTCTCAATTATGGGGATTTTTTTCATTTTTGCTTTTTATAAAAACTATCTGACTCGTGCAGCCCGCGCCTGCGATGAATGAACCTTACATGACAAATTTGTCTGATTTTATAAATTTAATTCCCTTTTTGACTGCATTTATATTTTTAAATGACAAAAATCACTAGAAAAGTATTGAATTGAAGGTACATTCTGCTTTGGGTAATTTGATTTTTTAAGCCTATGCATACAGAAAGCGAGCGAAACCATGACAAAACACTCAGGTTTTTACCGATTTCAAAAAGTTTTGTATCAATTATTTTTTAATTTACATAGTCTTAATTAATGTCTCATGATAGGCCGAAATGCATAAGTTAAAAATCTCTAATTGTTGTACTTTTTAAAAATTTGAATTTCCATTAAAATTTTACATGGTGGTTTTATATGCTCTCCAAATGAAAACATTGTGTTTTTTAAAGCAGACATAATGTCACAACCCTCGTCTCGCATATGAGATTTCATTGGAAAAGTTTTGATTGGGCAGTTTTGTGCTACCTTCGGATCGGGGTCCATATCTATTCAGCATGTGGGTTTGACCAAAAAAATACTCAATTTAATTGAATTTAAATAATTGTTGTATAAAAAATAAGTTAAATAATTGTTGTATAAAATGCTTGGCAAAATACTTCATCTAAAAACTCGTGTGTTTAGAACTAAGCTCATTCGCATTTTAAACACAGGTTTTTCTTTCTAGGGACTGATAAAATTTTGTGTATTAACCATTCACATTTTAAAGGGGGGGGGAGGGGTTATATGCGTAAGATAGGAATATTTCAAGGGACCAAAGAAAATTTGTGTATTAAGTGGTTTCGCGTATTAAACGGGGCGCGTATTAACGGGGTTTGACTGTATTTAAATATGTCACACACAATATCCCCTTTTACCATTATCTAATGGGATTCTTTTGTGTGGACATGTAAATGAATAATAGTTACATTTTCACATATTTTATAGAATGCATATTTTAATATGTTTGACAGGGTATAACATCTTTAAAATTCCTTTGAAACGATTTTTCCATATAGGCCGTAATGTAATGGGAAACTTTTGTTTCGCCCTGTAGATAAACTAATCATGGTAGAAACGTCATTTTCAATAGCATTTGTGCTAGGGTAAACGTCAATAACGTCCTAAAATTTCATGCCAATCCGAGTATATTAACGATTTTCCCCCATAGGCCGTAATGTAATGGGAAACTTTTGATTCTCTCTGTAGATAAACTAATCATGGTAGATACTTCATTTTCATTAGGTGTCGTGCTAGGGTAAACATAAATAACGTATAAAAATTTCATAGCAATCTGAGTATATTTACAGGAGTTAACAGCGTGGACAGACGGACAGACAAACTGAATGCATAAGCACTTTTCAACTTTGTTGGAAAGTGCTAAATATGGTCAAGCAATCAAAAAAATATTTTCCGCACCACTTGAAATGGCTTGATCCAATATCATATAGTAGGTTTAATTCATATGGACAAATAGTGCATTTGGATTAGCATACATGCCAGATTGTTTAAATCACACGAAAGCATTTGAAAGCGATCTTTGTACTTAATATTTAATTTTGCACTATCAATCAATTATAAATTAACATTTTGGATGTATGAATAAACACATAGTAGGTTACAGTATTTTGGCAGTATTGTTTTCACACATTGTCCACATCATATCTCAGCTTGTAATCAAATCTCCTTTTGAAATTTTTGGTACATAACACTCTCATACAATACTATCAAAGGCTGGAATTTCAGATTTTTATCTCATGCCCCACGTGCCCAAATGATTATTATTTTGATTTTATTATTTTTTGTTTGTGCGTGGTGACTATCTTTGTTTCATCATGTGATTTTTTTTTTTTTTTTTCCAAAATCTGTCCATTTACAAGAGGAAATTTTTTATGCAAGGAAAACTGTCAACATAACACAATTTGTTATACAAATAGGTCAAAAGTACTTGTATTGACGCACCAAATCCCAGATGTGGAAATTGATTCATCTTTGCGAAGAAATTTTAGAATTTGTCAAAAATTTCGAAAATTACACTTTTTAGACTTTGATATCTCTGGTGTAGTACAAGATACAAGTCTAAAATTCTGGCCTTTGTTAGTATTTTATGGTCGTGTTATGCAAAAAAAAATTTCAAGAAGGAGATTTTAGGAAAAGCTGAGGTACGGAGGTCAGAAAATGTTAAAAAATGAGAGTACAATAAGAGAAATGAGATTTATCTCTTTTATTATAACATTTACACAGAAAATATTGTTTGTTGAAAACAGTTTAATAACAAAATGTTTAATTAAGATATTGTATATACTCAACAAAAAGCTGAGAAATATTTTCACACTATTTACGAGAGTTATTATGATGCTTCTGAGTCAAATTGTTGCAGTATGATTTCTAATTGCTTTTAGTCGTCTGGAAAAATAATGAAGTGGCTTAGCATACATTTTGAATTGTTTAAATAACACACATGTAATTGAAGAAGATATTTTTTATTACATTTTACTTTGGACCATCAATAACATTTTGGAGATATAAACAAACACATGGTAGGATACAATAGTTTGGCAGCATTGTTTTCACATATTGCACATATCATAGCTCAGGTTGTTGTCAAATCTCCTTCTTGAAATTTTTTGTACATAACACTCTCATACAATACTATCAAAGGCTGGAATTTCAGATTTTTATCTCGTGCCCCACCAAAAATATCAAAGCCTAAAAAGTGCGATTTTTGGAATTTTTGACAAGTTTTAAAATTTTTTCCGCAAAGAGAAATCAACTCCCAGATCTGGAATTCGGTGTGTGAGTACATGTATCTTTGACCTCTTTGTAAAAAAAAAGTGTGTCATATTGAAAGTTTTCGTTGGATGAAAAATTTCCTCTTGTAAACGGACAGATTTTGGAAAAAATCTTACATTTTGTGCTAAAATTTTACCATTAAAATTTTATTTTTAAAAACTATTCTACCACCATGCCTTTAGCCTACTTTATTCTGAACAAAATGTTGCAAAGACCATTTCAATTAGGAAAATAAAAGACAAGATATTTAGAATTTCGTATATCCTAGTATGTGAGAAAATCACTGCAAACGATGAAACAAAGATGGCTACCATGTGCAAACAAAAATTAATAAAAATAAAATGTCTTTTTGAACTTCCATCATGTTAGGTTGCACAAAAAATTTCAGATTTTTTAAAATTGGTCGAGTGACCAAAAAAATATTTTCTTGACCACTTGAAATGGATTGACCCTCTTAGTTTATTGTCTTCTTTGTCGGTTCTCTAACGTTATAGGACCGCTCTTATGATCACTTCTAAGTAACATTTTTTGTTTTGCGCAAAATAAGATTGTTAGAATGTTTAATGTTCACCTTCTTGAAAACTTCTAATGGGTGCTATGAAAGGCTGCCCAAAAATCCTTATCCATTCTTGAAGTTGATAGTTCTACAAAAGGCAAAGAAAATTTCCCACACAAACAGACTACTCTGCACACATTTTCTTTCTATTAAAAATTCATAAACAAATAATTTGCAGCAAAATTATTCATTAAAGACCAGGGAAAGCCTGGCCGCCATGGCGACTTTGAAAGTCTGTTGATACATTATCGTCTTTCTTTGCACCTTTACTTTTCAAAATTTCCTACTACTAATGCTTTTTTAAATAAAAAAAAATTTGCTGTTATAACATCATTTTCAAATATATTTTCTTAAAAATAATTATTTTTCACATAATTTTACATGACAAGCGGTTATTAAAGTTTTTGGCTCCTTTCTTTACAAAACATTTCAACACTGAGCACTTTGTTTTCATTATATTGTGAAATTGTGATATAATGAGGATTGAGAAACAAAATTAAGAAACAACATAATGCACATGCAAATGTTTTATATTTTACTCCTAAAGTTAAATTATACGCCATATGCGTATTATACATTCTTTTTCTTAGTGAAATTAGTGATATGGAATTACATTTATCGAGTTTTACTGTGCATAAAGTAAAATTAGCGTTTTAAGAAGAACTGATATTTTATGTGTAGATTCAAATAAAGAACAATATATCCGAATGATTGATTTAATGAGGAATTGCTTTAATTGAAGAAATTTATGTTTTCACAACTAAAAATATGCATAGTTTTAATGTAATAGAATATTTTTTAAAAATTATCAAATTTTTATTATTATTAGCTAAATCATTATTGTATTTACACTCATTAACTGTGCAGAATCTTTTTAAACTTTCAGGAGGGGCTTCAGCCCCCTTAGCCCCCTCCCTGGCTACGTGCCTGCTCGTGACAAAGTTTCATTTTGGCCCGTTATGAAGTTTTGCCCTGGGGCTTCCAAGTTTATAGTTACGGCCCTGATAGCTGGTTTTGTTGTTAATAGATTTTCAGATAAATGATTCCATACTGTAATTTTTAAATATTGAATGGCAATGCAGTACCTATTTATTTCCAGTGTCATTTCTCAGTGTTAATTTAATACAATTAAACTTCTGGAGCTCATAGCTTTTTTTATTCTATAAATTTTTATTTTTTTAAAAAATGATTGTGAAATAAAATCCATAAATTTATTTAATGATCACGAGAAAAAAGGTCGTGAATTTCAGAAAAAGATCATGGAAATAAAGCACAAATTTCAGCTAGTGATCACAGAAAAATTCTCAATTTTCTTAGCCGGTCGTAGAAAATGATCACTAATTTCATCAAAAAATTGCAGAAATTGTGAATTTCATCAATGATTCTAGGGGGAAAAGTAGTATGCCAGGTAAATGTGTTCTGAAATTGTTTGGAAATGTCAAATAGGACCAATACTGCCTCTGTATTTAATAACTTTGACTTTCTGCTGTTATTCTTTGCATTACTAGATTAATTTTATAACTTTTAAAAAATAGCAGGGAAAACAAATAAATAAATGCACATGCAAATTGACAGGTTTTGTAATATTTTGGCAGCAACAAATGTCAGCAACGTATGAATTGTAGATAAAACAACAATTGTTGTACTGCATTAAATAAACCTTTTCAGGTCTAATTTTTTTTTTTTTTTTTTTTTCAATTTTTAGAAAAAATTACTTTTGCGTTAATAATATTAATACTATCTATTCAAATAGATTAATTAGAGTTTAACGAATATTTCATTGTCTGAAACATAACGAATGTTGTTGTTTTGGATACTATTTAATTCATATTTATGACAATAACCTAAGGAGTTTTTTGAGATGTTTAAAAAATATTGTATTGCACAAGATTTAAGTGACATTACAACTTTCTAACACTTTTTGTGTTTTATTACACAGGATTCTTTCATGCAAGAAACCTTTCTGCTAATTTAAAGAGTGAAATATGTTTAAAATAAAAGAATTGCAAATGGTCTAAAAAGAATTAAACAAAAATTTATTATTATTACTAACTGCCTAAATGTTAATGAAGTCTTATCGTAATTGCATAGACATGTACTAGCATTACTACATGTAAACAGTTACAAAAGTATTTCTTAAAACAATACTCATTTCAAAGCTATGTACTATTAATAGTACATTAGACCCGAAAAGGTTAAGAAATAGTTTGTTGAAATAAATGTTTTATGGATTAATTAAATTTAATAAATATTTTGCTTAGTTAAATTTTAACCATTAAATATTTGTTAACAAGTTTTTCCAAAAAAAAAAAAAAAAAAAAAAAAAAAAAAAAAAAATTTCAAAATTGCCAAATAGAGCACAAAACTGGAAGTTTTTTTAATGTAAATTGGCAACCTTTATATTTATTTAAATTATCTTTTATTTTTGAATGAATTATAATGTTATTTTAAAACATTATACCTAATTGCATTAATTTTGTGCTGTTTATTTTATAAAGTTAGAATATGATTTGTCCCGATTTTTTTTTTCTTCTTAATACTATACATTTTGGACAGTTATTAAATTAACACCAGATTTATAGAACTCATTGATATGATAGATTTAAATTATAATTTTATGATTGATATCATCCAAAAATTTAACTTATTTTTACAGTAATCTGAATTTAAAGGTATTTATGCACATATATATGCCTAGCCTAGCCCATTTTCTTCTTCAGCCCTCTAATTTCTCACATTTGTTTAAAATGAACAAAAGTTATTATGAAAAATATGCATTTTATTGTATTCCTTTAAATCTAGTTTTAATCATAAATTGGCTCAAATATAATGTCTTTTTCATATGTGTGTATTTCTGAATAATACTCATAAATCTAAATTTATCCATAAACTTTAACTTTGTTTGTTATTGTAAAACTTTGATAATTTAGATTTTCTTCAGAACAGGATGATATCTGCTAAAATTTAAAAAATTTTGTCAAAAATTCATATTTTAACTTTATTGATTGACTTATGTGCTAAACTATGCATTATTTCAAAAATATGTGAAGAAAGAATCTCTAAGATATTGATTATCTAAAGAGTTTTTAAAGGTATCCAAGTACCAAGTACTATTTAGAGATAAATATTTGCAATTTTAAGTAATTTCATTTAAATGAACTTAATATAATTATAAAGAGCATTTACGTCCATGTTTGTCACCCAAATTTCTCTACAAATATACTGATTTTCATGTTATATCTGAACATATTATCAAGTTAATTTAAATTGGTTAAAAGATATTTTGCTAATTTTCCATCATACCAATACCACTTTTGCCAAGTGTAATAGTTGGTGTTAAATGAAATTCATGTGAAATGAAACATTTAAGAAAAGTAACACTGTTGGCACAAAAATGAGCATTATAAAAAGTAACATTTGAAAATTATCGACTTTCATTAACTATTTTATTAAATTCATACACATATACAATTAATATAAATATAATAGAAGAAAATAATAAAAAAAGTTTAATTTAACCTCTTCAGTCCTGATGTCGCCTGGAGGCGACATTAAAAATCACCCTTTAAATTAATTTAATTTCTGTTAGAATTACTGAAATTACTTTTAGACTTTTTTAATAGATGTGTGCATGTTAGAAGCATCGATATACAACCTAATACATGTTTGGAGATGTTTCATAAAACATTTATACTGGTTTTTGTGGTGCCACGTAAAATTTGTCTCAGGACTGAGGAGGTTAAACTGCAGACATGTAAATATTTCTGTAGTACTGCAGTAAACATCTCATTTTTTGAATAAAGATGTTCATGTTTTTTATTTATTTAATAATAACTCATCATGATCATGAGGTAATTGTCAAATAGTAAAATCCATCTCAGCTTCAATAATAAATGTAAGTTATAACTTAATAATAAATATTTTTTCAATTTGAAAAATAGTGTATTAAGATTTTTTCTGGTGATATTATGAAATGATAATAATAAAATGGTTCATTTTCAATAAATAGTAAATCGCGATGTTTGCCACAGTTTGCAGTAAAAATCCTTTGCATGATCAGGGTTGAAATAAATGGTGCATTAGTGTACATTTTGGCATAGTGTTGGTATAATGGAAAAATACCAAATTTTAATTTAAAAACAAATTTCTGTTGCTTCTTTCTTTATTTATTTAACTATTTAAATACTCTCAGCCTGTTTGTTTTGTTAGTGTGAAAGTTTGTAAATGTTTATTCCTATTAAGTTTTTCCTTTCAGATATTATTAAACCTGTTAGTAATTTTCTGTTTGATTTTGCATCTTGCATGATTTTGTGTCTCTTGCATAGCATTAAAAAGAATTACATATTTTCTATTAACAAAAGATTTATATGCTAATAAATCATGATAGGAGAGTTCTTACCAATTATTATCTTATTGATTTTATTATGTCATGAAAATTGTCCTTGCAAATTTGTCAATATTGAATGCTTGATTTTGAAAAGTCTATGCTTCATTCAAAATGCATGTTTATTCCCTTTTGATAATAGTGGCACAGTGGAAGTCTGATTATAAAAATAAACCAATGGATACAATATTTATACGAGAAGTGAAAGAAGGAAGTCCTGCTCATAATGCTGGCCTAACAAAAGGTGACAGAATATTGGCTATCAATAATTACCCTTTAACGGGAAAATCTTACTCAGACATCATACACTTAATTCTGAGAAGGTAAAGTTTACTACAATACTTAGATTTATTTTTGCAGAAAAATTGATCCTTCAATTTTATTTATTTTAAAAAATTCAATAAAATATGTAAATGCTGAGATTTGAAAATTCTTATGATAGATTTTTTTTCTATTCTTCTTTTTAAAAATATTTTAATAATTGATTTTGATTATGAAAATATCACTTTTTATAAGTATTATGAGCCAAATGATTTTTCATGAAAATAATAATACTCTGTTGTTCACTAGCAGAAAATTCTAAAGTGTCTGCAACATATACTGAAGCAGAAAATAACATGCATGTAAAATATTTTTGCAATCAAACCATTAATCAATCTAACAATCCCTTATCTGTAAAATCCTAATGCATTTTATTAATTTTTTATTTATAATAATCTTAAGTTTTTGGAGTAAGAAAAAGCTAAACATAATATAAAGAGAAATAAAGATTCAATGAAAAATGAATCAGCAAAAGAGAAAAGGATGACCTCCTGTTATGCCTGTCTCTCTGGCTCTCTCGTCTGTTAAAGTGTAAAACAATTTAAGTAGTCTTTTTTTTTTTTTTTTTAATCATAGGTTTTATATTAATAAAGTCATTTGTGATATTAAAATTAAAGTTAAAAAATTGTTGTATTTTTGTTTATAAAGAAATTTTATTTATAGTATACAAAGATATTTTGTTGTTTTTTATATTCTTAAATTATAAAAAAGAAAGGAAAAAAAGGGAAAAAATAGTGGCAAATTTAAGGTTAAGATAATCAAGCTATTCCCCATGTGATCAGAAATCATAGAATTTGATGCCTCTTTAAATGCGATTGTGCTTGCATTTGATGTTATTGAATATTTATTTTATTATTTAGCCATGCATTAAAATTTTTTTGAATTGAGCTGATTTTTAAAGATAATCTTCCTTTGATTAATGGACACTTTTTGATTAAGCATTTTACATTGGAGTTGCATCTGTAAGAAAAATAAACTATCATAAATATACTGCACTTGCTGCTTTTAGTTATATTCTACAGGGATAAGTGAATAGATATGGAGCACTGATGTAAACAGCTCTAATGCAAATCGGTTAATTTGATAACTCAACATTTGCCTATTTTCTCCGAAAAAAGTTTTATTTGCATTATCAGAGACATTTGATCTTTGTGACTAATATGCTTAACAACTTTCTGTTTTGTCGTAGAATCGATGTTTTTCAGATAAAAAGATTCTCTTATCCAAAAATTTTATTAAAAAAATTTGCAAATAGAAATTTTCTGAACAGATTTTTAATGTGCTTTTTTATTCTACCACTGTAAGCTGTAAAATCTATTTTGTGACCTGTAAAATAATTTAATCAAGTGGGTAGGATGCTTGGTTTTCACAAATATAGTTCTCTCTCTGTGCTCTGTCACTAGATAAAGTTTTTTGGTTTTAATTATATCACAAAGAAAATTTAAATTATAGTAGTTTAAAATTCTCTTTTGATAGTTTGGCTGAAATTGTCTAATGCATTGCTTAGTATTTTTCTCTTTATTACTCTTCCCTTACCCACTTCACTATCTTTTGTTTTGTTTAGTTGCTTCTGTAGTATTTTTTTTCTTCTCTGTATTCTCCTCCTTATTCATTAGTTATAATGTTTCTTACATTATCGTCAATTTTGAAAATTTTTAGTTATTTTCCTGTCATGTTATGGTAAGTAATAGTTTTGCTCTATAAATGTTATTCTTTAAAAGTTTTATCAGAATGTAATATGATCATATTGTGAAAGTAAAGTGTTTACCCAGATTTTTATGATTTTTTCCCCTGGAGGGTACAAATATTTAAAATTTGATATGATTTATCTTCAATATATTTAATGAAGCATGTCTGTTTTTGTTTGTCTTGAAAGTTTTCAGTATTTTTTTTTTTCATAATACATAGATTTTATTTAATAGTTTTAGGCATCAAAGAATTTTTGCTCTTGTATTTCTATTTTGTTAATTGTCTTTTAGTTGAATATGTGTATGTCTCCCCTTTCTTTTTAAAGTTGTTTAACTTTCATAATTCATGGGATGTTCTCTCTTTTATTTTTAATGTATGTATATTATTTTATTTATGTTTTAAAAATTAATTTCATAGAAATCTCAAACTTGCTTCCAACTAGGAAATGAATCAAATATTAAGTTTTCCGTCTATTCAGCCATGCTATCGAATGTACAAGTACGCTTAATATAAAAATATTGAGATTGCTAAAAATCTGTTGAATGCCTAAAAAAGAACTTTTCAAAATATTTTTTTAATCTTACATGAGTTCTATTTTTGACCGCCAATGAATAACAATATTCAAAATAATTAAGAAATAGAATGAATTTTAATCACTTGGCTGACAACAGAGATAGGGATACAGTCCTATTTTGTTATCCCGATTTATCTAGGGGTTTTTGATGAAGTTGAAAAGATTTCTTTTACATAATTATCTGCATTTTGAAAACAAAACAATTAATGATGACATAACACAATGCATAATCAACAATTCAAATATGTTACATCACCTAACTTACTTAAACATATCTGAGCTTGTTGTTGTATTCCAAAACTGTAGATGAAGTTTTATTATATTTAAAATTTATAATCAGTCATACAAAACTTTAAATGGGTAAAAATGTTAAGATATAACTAAAATAATTATTTCAATTTGTAATAAACATTTGAAAGCTTCTCGCAATAAAAAATTTAAACTAGATTAATTAATCTGGAAAAATTCTGATAGACAAGCACACTACATATTCTAAATTCCATTGGTAGAGAAAACGGGGGGGGGGGGGGGGGGGACACCTCTTATCACTTGTTAATTGTATCACTGAATATTTTTATCTCAGTTTATCTTTTTTCACTTAAAGTGTGAAGAAAATAAAAATGTACAAGAGATTTACAGGATTCGCTTCTTAAACTGTCCCAATTTTTGTATACAGTGAAACTTCTATTGAACAAAGTTTTGCTGTTATGCTTAAACACTTTATTATAAAGAAAATTTGTTAAATAGAAATAACTCAAATTCATGAAACTTGTATAATAAAATGCACATCCACAAAATAAAAAAAATCACATAAAATGGAAATATTGCAAAAATATATTTTAATTCAGACCATAGCTCTTTTTTTTATGCAATCAGTAGATATGAGAGAAATTTAATTGGAATAATGCCTAAATGGCATATATTAAAGAGAGAGAAACAAAAATTAAATGATGGCATACCTTTTCTCTGTTTTCTTAGCATTTAAAGCCTTTAACTTTAAAAAAGTCTGTAATATGACTTTGTGCAGATTTTTTATAAAAAATACAATACTCGTAAAAATTGTCGCATTTTTTTAAAGTATCTGAATAGCAAAAAATAGAACATATCCGATCCGGCAATTTAGAATTGGGAGAAATTTTGCAGAAAAATAATATAAAAGAGATTTCTATTTTAACAATGAATTACAAAATCCTTCTGAGATAGAAAAATTTTCACTACAAAATAAATAAATAAATAAAATAAAATAAAAAATCTGTATGGCGACTTTCACAAAATCAATTTCGGAATATGTAGGGTAACATCCCCAGTAATTGGCACTTTAAGAATTTGTCTTTAAACTTACTTCAATTTTCATTACAAAGAAATAAGATATTTACTTGGAAATGTTTTTAAATCAAAGAATGCATATCTGTGCATCTATTTTGCCCACTAAAAGCAAAAAAAATTGAAAAAGTATATTTATAAAAATATAAAAAAAAGGGGAAATCACCAGTAATTGGCACCTAGAGCACCAGTGTATGACACCTTGTGATCCAGTAATTGACACATGTTTATATTTAAATTTTTTTTTTACATTTTGCATTGGGTTCAATCTCTTTAAATGAATTTATTGTAGATGAAGATGCCATATTTCAGGTTTTTGAGAGTAAGAAATCAGCATATTAGTCAGAAATGTGAACACTTTAAAACAATACAATATACTTACATTAATACCCAGAAAATATGTGGTTTAATCACAAATTACTTGCGAATTCCTTGTAATTGGAAAAGGTGCCAAATACTTGGAACTAGCAAAATTGAAGCACCATTAATTGGTATCTATCATTAATTCAGGAATCCAAATATTTGTGTCAAAAATACTATTACACAATTAAAGTAACCCTTTTTAACTATACAAAACTGTTTTCAATTAAAATTTAAAATAAATTATAAATCAGATAATAATGAATTGAAAAGCATGTCTTCCTCAAGCCAAAGAAAAAGCATTTGCAGCAAAAATGGCTAATTTGATACAAGCCATAATTGTTTCTCTTTCCTAGGCACTATTGTCATCTAGTAGCATAAATTAAAGTTATAATCTTTAACGTAAATGAGCATATAACTGGTATATGATCTTGCATTTTTAAAAGACTGGATATAAATCTTATTTTAGAACATGTTTGTAGGATGTGCCAATCACTTTATTGGGGATGTTATCCTACTGCACAAGTTGAGAAAAAAAAAAAATCTAACCTACGATAATATACCAAGTGATCCAAAAGTCAGGACGTACTTTAAAAAGGAATAATTTGAAAACGAATCAAGATATAAAGATATGGTTTGCATCAAACTGATGGAAAAGAAACTGGGTTTTGTGTGACAACAAAAAATATAGTTCTGTTGGCGATTAACGGCATCACTTGCAGCACTAAAAGATGCCATCCACCGAAATATGTCTGCCATAATGCAAGAAATGCTACTAAATGCTGTGAATGGTGTAGTGCCTAGTCTCACAGCTGCACTTATGAATGATGGACAGCTCATTGAACATTTGCTGTAGTATTAATTAACTGTAATTAAGCTGACTTGTTAGTTGTAAACATTTTTTTTATTTGTAAATAATCTTTTGGTGCAATAAAACACTATAGCGCTATTTGTTGGTTGCCAGCAAAACTATTTTTTTTTTTTTCATTGTTATACAAAACCCGGTTTCTTCTCCATCCATTCAGTGCAAACTGCATCTTGGTATCTTCATTTGTTTTCGAATTATTTATTTTTAAAGTTCATCCTGAATTTTGGATCGCTCGGTAGAATAACCAGATAAATAGTAAACCAATACTAATACAAGCCAATAAAATATCTTAAAACTTTGTGGAAAATTTTTATAGGGATTGAAGGAAATGTTAGGTATCAATTTATTTTCTGGACCCCTGCTGAACAGTTCATTTTTAACATTTCCTTGATATTTGAATTTCATTCACTGGTTTTATATTATATCGAAGGTTTTTATCATTTTCTTTTTTAATGCAAATGATTAAATAAATAAATAGTTTCATTTTCATAAACATTCCACTGAAATAAATTCATACATTCATCGCAACAGCAACAGCAACCTCTTCATTTGAATGTTATTCACTCACAAAAATAGAATAAACTTGGTTGTATAGGATATATTTTCTTAATATGGAGATTAATTAAAATTTGTTAAATAGGGGCTTTGTTAAAGGGAAGTTCCACTGTATATATATTTTTGTGCTAACATTTATTTTATTGTAGGGTAGTAGCTATTTACTGTATTTATAGTAATTTAATTATAGTTTAATGTTTATACAATTAAAAGGTGTACCAGTTAATATCCCCCTGATTATCCTATGGTTTCAGTTAATTGAAATATCCATGGTCCTATAACATGTAACTATAATTAGGTGTCTGTAATAAATTTCTTTTTGAATTTGTGAAGTCTTAAATTTATAAGAACAAAATTAGCTGTGATATTATCAAATAAACTATGTAGTGAAATTAAATATTTTTTAATTGATCAGTGAAATACCATATATTTCTGTGTATAGGCCGACTCGTATATAAGCTGAGTTTACGACTTCTCGGTGAAAAATCGTCCAAAATTGGAAACCCGTATATAAGCTCATGTTTAAAAAAAAAAAAAAAAAAAAAAAAAAAGATTAAAAAATTCAGCAAATAAAAACGTGGTACTTTTTTTTTTTTTTTTTTTTTTTGACATTGATAGTAGAAAAAAATTTACACTTCAAATTTATTGACCTCTCCTATTTTGTCCTGAGAGCAGGGTTCGTAAATATCATGATATTTTCGAAAATATCGAAAATATCCGATATTTTGATATATATCTGATATTTTCGATATATATCCGATATTTTCAAAATTTTCAGCTTATTGATTACAAATATTTTTTGATTTAATATAAATTAAAATTTTAATCATATTACAGTTAATATGAAAACATAAACCAATATTCTAAATCTTTTTTTTTTCCTTTGTAAATTTGATGATTAAATAAATGAAGACAAACAATTTTTTGTGATGTTCAACAAATTACCTTTTCACTCATCAAAACACAAAATACAGAATTCAGTTTCAAGTTTTAAAAAAATTTATTTTTAAAGAACAAGTTTCAAGATACAAAATAATAATAATAATAATAATAATAAATAAAAAATAAATTATTTTTTTCTATTGAAGAATTTAAACATGTCAGCTTTTTCATTCCCTAACCTATTCCGGAGTTTAGACTGAACTAAACCGAAACTGGAAAAGATTCTTTCTAATCCAGCTGTTGAAGGAGAAGCTGTAAACAACTGATTAGTTAAGTTGGACATTTTTTCTTTTATGGGCTGCTCCAATTTAATATTGTCCCACCAAATTATTGGTTCAACCTTTATATATTCAGTTTCAAACATAAAACTTGGAAAAGGAGATTTCTTTGCTAAAAATGTCATTGCCAGGGGCAAAAGTTCTTTGTCTACTGAACGCAAGAAATTAAAAGCACTATGCTTTTGATCTTCAGTTAATTTTTTCCCACAGTATCTGTGGTCCAACATATTAGCAGCTAAATGTGCTGGTGACAATGCCATTTCTTCTCTTGCTAATAATTTTTTCTTGATATCCTTTCCAGATGTTTCCAATTGTTCCTTTAATTTGCACCAAATTTCTACACATTGTGCAATCTTAGTGTCATCTTTTTGCATTTCATCTAATGCATCTGCAATAGGTGTTAAAATATTTCAATTAACCATTAAGTTGACATCATTCACTAAATTGAAAATTTCTTTATCAATTTCAAGTTTGTGATCCTGACAGACTTGCACCAGTTTTCCTCTGTTATCTAAAAAAGACTTCAGTGTATCGAACATTGTGTTCCACCTTACAGCTTGAGGTATTACTAGCAGTTTTCCACCATTTTTCTTATACCAAGCAGTTGGCAAATGAGTATATTTAAAATATTTAATTATCTTGATGACATTTTTACTTATATTTGGAAATTTTATGTCTTTGGCAAGAAGATTTAATATCTGAGCAGAACAACCATAGTAAATAATATCAAAATCTTCAGACTTAGCAAGCTCTTCTCTCATTTTTTTAACATTTCCAGTAGTATCTGTAACAAAACTGCGAACATCTACAGCAAATTTTTCTTTACAATCCAAGATAGATTGTTTTGCCACATCACATAAATATTCTGCAGTATGTGAATGTTCTGATGAATCTATAGTCGAAGTTAGGAAAGTATCACCAGATGTTGTGATCACTGAGGTGCAAATAAGTGACTCGTTGTGGATATTACTCCAGCCATCAAGACTCATAGTTACAGTTTCTCCAGAGAGAATTTCCTTTGATTCTTCAACTACTTTTTTGTGTAAATCATCTAAAAGTTCCCCTGCTAATCTTCTTTCCGAAGGAGGCGTATAGCCAGGTCGAAGCAAACTACAAAGTTTTATAAATTCAGGATGAATAACATGATTAAATGGTGTATTTGTAGCAAAAAAGTAACGCGCAATTTGTTCATCAATAGCTTGAGCATATACTGTTGAAGTGCAAACCACATCAGAATCTTTAGACAGTGAAACTGTTGTTGTTTTGTATCTTGTTGCTGCAGAAGCTTTATTCTGTTTCTTGCATGGTTGTTCTGATAAGATACAATTGTCTAAATCAACACTTCTTTTAGGATCATCATCATCTGTAATAAGAAAAAAAAAATGCATCAGAATGAACTGTGGAATGAAATATTTAATATTTAAGAAATATAAAATTCAGGACTGCCAATAAGTTCTAATCTATAATTTCAAAGTAGCATATGCAAGTGTAATTACTAAAAACATATGAAAACATTCTAAACAAATTAATAAATCTCTTGTTAATATTAAAACTTTTTAATGCAGCAAAGTCTTTTTAAAAATAGAATAAATATTAAAATTTTACTAAGCACAAAAAGAAATTTTACAAATAAAAATATATTTAGTTATTTTAATATTATCTTGTTTATGAAAAAGCATTTGAAGTTTAAAATTGAATTGAAGAATTGTGTGCATTTTTTATTCAACATTATCACATTACAAGATAAAAGTTTGGTCAAAATATCAATTAGATATACAGTAGACTCCCTTAAATCCACACTCCTAAAATCCGCAACTCTCCAAAATCCGCACATATTTTACGGATGTAAACAATGAAACATTCAATTCAGATGTAGGTGCAAAATTTGACTTTTTTAGATTTTTATCAATTCTATATATTTTTTAATTTGTAATTTTTTTTAAGGTTATTGAATTCATGTTTTTTCATAAAGAAAGAATAATTTATTTCTGAAAAAATAAATATATTGCTGATATCATTTCTAATCACAATATTACCAAATATATTTATGTATTAATCAAGCTTTTTTAGTTGTTAAGTCTGGCTAAACCTGAAATAAAACTTCATTATTTTATGATCTTGATGTAAATTAGTAATGTACATTTATGAGGCAAGTTTTTATTGAATAATTTAGGAAAAACACGTTTCATCTTTATAATGAATATTTAATTGTACATTACTCCTCATTAATTTGACCTTTGCTTTTAGTACTTTTATCATTTCAAAAGCTATCTAAATTTTTATTATTTTAGTTTATTACTTATTTTAGTATTTTAGCATATAGTAAGCATTCATTATACTTTTGATTTCATTATTGATTACATTCAAATTACTTTTTAAACTAGTTGGATGTGCCAATCCCAAAACTTTCTTCTATCTCATACGTACATTTTAATATTAAAAAAAATAATTACTCATTTTAATCATACCAACTTTGATTTTCATCTTAAATTTCTGCTTCAATCAATTAATCGGAGTAAAAACGAATTTACGTCTGCACGAGCCGATGGACAATAGAATGATAGGCAGATTTTTTTTTTCAAATTCAGGGAGGACCTACTTGCCTTACCAAGAAATAATTATATACAAAAAATTTACTTCAGTTCTAGAACTAACTTCATACACTTTTATGTGGTGCAATATTGAAAATGGCATAAAATTCGCTATTGCAGCGCCTCCTTCCGGCGGATTTTTTTCAGATTCAGGGCGATCCAACTAGCCCTAAACATACACTTACACCAAAAATTTCGTTCAATTCGATGCATAACTTCATGTACTTTTGGTCGGTACAATATTGAAAATGGCACAAAAGACGCGATTGTAGCGCCCCCTTCTGACGGATTTTTTTCAAATTCAGGGAGGACCAACTAGCCATAGTCATACACTTACACAAAAAAGTTGGTTAAATTCGGTGCATAACTTCATATACTTTTGATCGGTACAATATTGAAAATGGCACAAAATTCGCGATTGCAGCGCCTCCTTCTTTCCGGATTATTTTCAAATTCAGGGGAGACCAACTAGCCATAGTCATACACATACACAAAAAATCTCGTTCAATTCGATGCATAACTTCATATACTTTTGCTCGGTACAATATTGAAAATGGCACAAAAATCGTGATTGCAGCGCCCCCTTCCGGCAAAATATTTCAAAAGTGAAGGAGGACCTGCTTGCCACAGCCAAAAACATTTACAAAAAATTTGGTTCAATTTGATTTACACTTTTTGATGGTAGAATGGCGACATACACACAGACATACACACACACACACACGGACAGACAGACATTTTGTAAAAACATGTTTTTTGGAATCTCTGACCCTTAAAATGTGTAAATCAGTCGAAAACCGGAAGTCGAAAAAAATTTCGATTACAATACTTTCTTCTATTGAAGATAGTAGAAAGTAAAAATGTAAACAAAGCAATGACCAGAAATCTGCAAAATTCTAAAATCCGCAAAACCTCTGGTCCCAAGCTGTGCGGATTTGAGGGAGTCTACTGTATATATTTTTTTAATATTTCATGATACTAAACCATTTTAAGTCATAATAAAACTTAATAGAAATCTTATGTATTTAAAAAAAAAAAAAAAAAAGTCTTAACTTTTAGAGCATTTAAATTGTGATATAAGAATTCAAAAATGTAATCTAAAATTGGTAATGAGAGTAATGTGTAATAAAATCTTATCCGTATTTTTAATGTAGAGATGTAAAGTTAACTCTAAAATGTGTAACTGTTGGCAGCCTTAAAGATTGAATAACCATATTTTAAAGAAAATATTAAAATATAAAACAGAAAAATGTGTAATTACCTGTATTATCAATCTGAGCAGAAGAACACAATTCATAATGCTTCTCCATCCTTTTTGGAATTCCTTGCATTTCTTTATCACACATCTTACATATGGCCCATTTGCCACTATTTCCTTCTTTAATTTTACATGTGAAATGATTCCATATAGGATCTTTTATTCTTGGCATAGTGATTGCAATAAAAACTTTAATAAAATTTTTAAGCTTTATATCATTTAAATATAATATCAACAAGAACAAAATAATGACAGCACAGCAAAGACTTGCAACATATGTAAAATTTTGTTCTAAAAACATGTCTATTCTATGCCTACACATTACACTGCCTGATTGACAATTGAGCAATTCAGATTAGCCAATCATCACCCCTTTTTCCAATTCTAGCAGGTGCAATCTAAAAATAGTTTTTGGAGGTGGGGGATATTTTGTAAGCATGTTTTTAATATTTTAGTTATTTACAGATGGGTTAATTTTTAATAACAATTGAAGAGCTCATTTAGACTTTTGTTGACTAAAAATATTTTGAAAATAAAAATTAAATATATGAAAATATCAAGAATCATGATATTTTGAAAATAAATATCAAATATGAAAATATCGAAAATATCAAAAAGCTTGATATTTTGAAAATAAATATCGGATATATATCATGATATATATCATGATATATATCCATTGATATATATCACCGAACCCTGCCTGAGAGTGCTGCCAAATCTGTTTACTTAGGGTTCCACTCATTTTGTCATGACTAGCTCAGTCATGAAAACTAAATATCTTATTTTTGGCTTTAATTACCACAAGAATTGATATTGATTTTTCAAAAAATGTGGCATCAATAATGCGATGAATGAAATTTGAGGTGCTGTTATTTTTAAAGAAAACAACGATTGTGATGATGATGAATTAGACGCTGTCTATTCATACTGATGTACCAATAAAAGAAAAATTTTTTAATGATTTTTCTACGAATTCTACTATTGAATTGCATAATGAATAAAAATTGGTAACTTTTTTCATTGTAACAGAATGAAGTTAGGTAAACTGGAGTAAAATAAAATTATAATGATTTGGATCATAAATAAAAATTGGCAACTTTTTCGTTGTAATAGAATCGAGTATTAAGATATTTATTGAAATTTTAAGTATTTTAATTGTTTTTATTTTTACCATCTTTTCTATTTCATTTTAAAATATCAATTTTTGAAATTCTCTTATACTCATGTATAAGCCGGCCCCTTACTTTGAAGCCAAAAAATGTCCAAAAATTCTCAGCTTATACAAGGAAATATACAATAATTTTTATAAATTTTGACAATGTAATGTTGTGAATAATAATCTCATAAATTCTATTTTTTTTTAAACAGTGGTCAAACTTTGAGACTTCTGGTTGTACCTAAAGAAGATGATATTTTACAGCTTGTAAGTAATATGTTCTAAATATTCTGAAAAATATAATTAGTTTTATTTATGTTTTTAATTCATCTTTTGTATTAATTTTATCGATTTTATAACTGCCCATTTTTTTTTTTTTTTTTTTTTTCAGTATTTTGCTTCATCAGCTTATCAGCCAGTTCACCGTGAACATAAACAAAAGTATCATATATCTTCTTTTCATACCAACTCTGGACAATCAAATCAGCTGTATAAACAATCATCATATGGAACCTATCCTGGAAGAATACTTAATAAAAGCAAAATTGCAAATGGCAGAGGAACTGAAACTAACAAACGGATATCAAAATCCTCACTCGTAGAAGCTGCAAATTCATTTGATCTAAATCAAGATTCAGAATTGACTAATCATCTTCATTCTCCTAAAAGGAATCATGAATTAACAACTCCAAGTGATTGTGTATTTCAGAGTGGTTGTTTTAGTGAAGATGAAGATTCCTATAATCACCCCAAAGAATTAAAGAGAGATAGTTTCTGTAGTTTACAACCTCCAAAATTAAAAGATTCAGTTGCAAATTTGTATTTCAATCTTTGTCATAATCAACAGTCATCATTTTTTCCATTTTCATCTGAAGAAAATTTAAATTATCCCATTTATGAATTAGATGATATTGTACATTGCGATAATATGGGTGAATCTAGAAGTATTTCAGAGGCTTTAAGCATGGCTTCAGGAGGAAATATACCTAATCCTAACAGACAGTCATATCAGCCTATGTCTCTTTATATGGGAGATAATACTTGTGAGAGGACTAGTGACTCTAGTTTGGTGTGCATTTCAGATTCTCAACCATCCAACATGTGTAGGAACAGCATGATAAGCAGATCAGCTGAAATAACTTCAGAGCTTAATTCTGAAATGTCAGTTAATCCAAGTTCTCTTGTTTATAGCAAATCTGGAGAATGTAGTTCTATGCCATCAGATTTTTTGTACAGCAAAGATACTGATTCGTTCTCAATCAATCTAGTTGCTCAGCGGAAACATCAGTTTGAATCTGGTGATATGCTGGCTGAGTCACTTGAAAAGATGAATTTATATAAAAGTGAATTATCTCGTATGTCAAAACCTAATCAGATTAAACTTGTTTCAACTAGAACAGCTGAGTTTGAAAATAAATCTCAATTCTCTGTTGTTTCTCCTACTCATGATCACAAACAGTTAGAAAATGATAAAAAAACTAAAGCTTCTTTAAAAGAAAATTTCATGCTAAATGATCAGCCAAAGCAGTCTGAATATGATTATTTAGACAAGCAAAACAGTAATAAATTAAGCAGTGTAGAAACTTCCTTCATTAGTAATGTGGATTCATCCATATCAGTTACATCATCAGGTAATATGTTTGTTTATTGCTAATTGTATTTTAAAGTATTTGTATTTTGTTAAAGCATAAGAACTAAACTCTTGATATAAGCTTCAGGGTATTAAATTGGAAGGAAAAAAAAAACTAATCTATACTAATTAAAGAAAGATGTTTGTTTATGTGTGCAGGTTGGCTAAGGAAATCTCTTGCTATAGAGATAGGCAAATTTAGTTCCAGATACACAAAGACACATTCCAAATGTGCCTGTGGCTCAGATTTCTATTTTTTGATTAGCTTTTATATTTATTAAATTACTAGCTGTTCTGCCTGGCATTACCTGGGTTCATCAAAAAATAGCAAGAATTGCAAAAAAAAAAAAAACTTTAAAAATCATAATAAAAACCTCGAAAAATTTAAAAATTGCTGCATGAATTTTGTCTAAACTTCATTGAAAAGAGATGGGCTAGAAAATTGAAGTTGGATTATTTTTACTAATCTGGAAAAATCTTACAAATCGCAAAAAACATTAAAAATCTCATAAAAATATAAAACAAAATTCGAAAATTGTGTTTCAAAATTCGAATAAACTTTGAAGAAAAGAGATCAGAATTTAATAAATTCAGCCAAAAATTGAACCTCTAAAAAATCGGTTATGATCGAAATCATTCATAAATTACAAAATGTAGGCATGGAATGCCAAAATCATATTAAGAGATAAAACATTGCATTCGAAACATAACTACATTAAACAAAATGTTTGATATCAAAATTGGTTTCTGAATGGCAGAAAATCTCCAAGGAACTTAAAAAAATGACTAAAAATTGTATCGAAAACTATATTAAAAGTCGCTGAATATTTAAAAGTCACGGCTGTAAAAATTTAATATTCAGTCGAAAATATTGTAATCGGAAATCATTCATGAATAAGGAAAAGTCAACACGAAACACCTAAAATCCCCCAAATTAACTAAAAATTACATTGAATATTGCATTAGAAATTGGCAAAATTCATAAAAGCATGGAGAACAAATTGTACTATTTATGCTAAAAGTTAGAAATCGAAATTCTTTCACCGATGTCAACAACTGTCACAGAACTTGAAAAATCACTATAAAACAGATTAAACATCAGTAAAATTAAAAAATCCGGGCAAAATTTGCCATAGTAAGATAAACATTTATATTAAATTCCTGCGGACATAATTTACCATAATGGGACAAAACATTGAAATCTGAACTCTTTCATTATTTAAAAAATATTGACACAAAACTTGCTAAACATTTTATGAAAATACACAAAAAATCTGAATCATTAATGTCAAAATTTACTACATTAAGCTACAAATTATTTAAAAATTTCTTTTCTAATTGTGAAAAAATCACCGTAGACTCGAAAACCTCTAAAATTTGTATTCAAAAATTCATTACAAATCATTTCAAATTTAAAAATAGCGGGGGACAACATTTACATTAATAGAGTAAAATAGTGTAATCTGAATTATTTCTTAAATACGAATGAAAAAATCAACGCAAAGCATGAGAAATAATGAAAACATTGCTAAAAATTGCATTAAAAAATCGCTAAATTTCAAAATTCGTAAATGAAGTGTAAATGTTTGAAATTAATTTCCTTCTCGAAATTTCAAAAAATAGCCGTGAGATTCAAAAAACCAATACAAAACCATTGAAAAATTCATTTAAAATCGCTAAATGTAAATACATCCCATGAATAAAAAAATATTCTAGTCATGTAAAATGTAGCAACCATTCTTTTTTGCATGAATCACAAAAAAATCGAAGCAGAACACAAAATAACAAAAATCACATTTAAAATCGACAAAATTAAAAAAAGGTAAATGGTGAAATTTACTATATTAGGCTAAAAGTTTGAAACCAAAATAATCTTTTAATTGTTAAAACACCACTGTGGTGGGGATCGAAAAAAATAGTACTAAATTGTATTAAAAAGTTCATTAAAAATGCATTGAAAAATGCACTAAATATGGCTATTTATTTTTTAAATCGCAGTAATCAGAATTTCATCAAACAGATAAAACATTCTAATCGGAAATCTGAACTATTTGATTATCCGGTTGACCAAGAAACTATCTGGGTCAAACCATAAGATTAAACTACAATAATGGCGGATCGTAAATTCCATATTCACTTGACATTAAGCATGTTACATATGTTTGTTACGTCATCAAGTGGTTTTTACTTCTTATTTTTATATGTATTTATATTAATGTTTTTCTAAATTATCTCTTCTTTCATTATTTAACATAAAATTTACATCTATTTGCATAATTTGGCGAAATTGGTTGACAGGATAATCACATAGTAAAAGGAAATCCTTTATAGATAATAAAAAATCGACACGGAACGCAACAATTCTTAAAAAATCGCATTAAAAATCTCTAAAATTATATTAGATTAAAAGTTTGAAATTAATTTTTACTTCCAAATATCAAAAAATCACCATAAAACTCGAAAAATTTCTAAAAATTGCATTGAAAAGTGCATTAAAAATCACTAATATTAAAAAATCACAGGGGTCAAAATTTACTCTTATAGGGTAAAACGTTGTATTTGGAAATATCTCATGAATGACAAAAATCTGATATCAAATGCAAAAAATCGCATTAAAATTAGCTGAAATTCATAAATCTTAACAGCTAAAATTTAATACATAAAAAATTGCTATATTGGGTTAAAAGAATGAAACTGTATTTCTTTCACTAATGGGATAAAACTGCAAAAAGAACGCTAAAAATCGCCTAGAAAAATTAAAAAAAAAAAAAAAAAAAAATTCTAATCAAAAAATTGAAAATTGAGCTTTGAAGTGCAAAACTACATGTATAAAAGTACCTTCCCTCCACATTTTGTAACTCAACGTACAGCAGACTCTTCAGAACAGCGCTGACACACACACAAACTTGTCTCTTTATTATTATAGATTTTAAAAAATAGCGTTCTATTAGTTCCATTTTCCACCACCAGGTAGAGCACTCTATTCTTCAAAAACTTTATCAAAACCATACTCTGTTAAATAATCTATCAGGTGATATATAACTCGAGGGGGTAGCGGTCTTAAGCAAGAATTTAAGATAGTTTATGAAATTGCTATTTGAAAATAGTGGTACCTAAATTTTTGACTTTTTAGGTAGATTTCACAAAAAAATACTACTTATTGCATTCTCAACAGCTCAAGTTTTTGATAGAACAACTATGAAAAAAAATAGATGCTGAACGCAAAAATCTTTAAAAAACGTTAAAAATCGTTAAAATCTAAAAATCGTAACAAACACAAAATTTAGGGCATTAGGCTAAAAATTTAAAAGATTTTCTTTTGATCAATCTAAAAAAATAGCCGCAAAATGAGAAAAAACACTAAAAATCGCATTAAAAATTTGTTAAATATTCAAAAATCGCTGTACGAATTCTGAATAAACTTTGTTGAAAAGAGAAAAAAAAATTGCTGTTTTGGGTTAAAAGAATGAAACATATTCCTTTCACTAATGGGATAAAACTGCAAAAATAAGGCTAAAAATCGGCTAAAAAAATTATTTAAAAAAAATCTTTACAAAAAATCTAAAATCGGGCTTCGAGGTGCAAAACTACATGCAAAAAAGTACCTTCCCTCCAAATTTTGTAACTCTACGTGCAGCAGTCTCTTCAGAATAGCGCTGACAGACAAACATCCTTCTCTCTTTATTATTATAGATTCACATATTTCCCTGATTTTTCAAGTTTGCTGTTTATTTTGACTCTCTCATAAAAGCAATTCAGTTTTTTTGTGCAATATAGAAAATTTTGTATTTTCGATAAAATTTATTTGGAATTTATAATTCATACAGTGATTGTTGAATTATAAATTCTCATGATTATTTTTTAAAAATAAGTACTCATTTTGTTAAAACTGAAATGTTTTACCAGCCATCTATTGACACTTTACTCATCCAATTATATATTTTACAAGCTGAATAGGCGAAATTTACCAAAAAATGTTTTGAATGATTTTAAATTTTTAAATGAAGATCTAAGTAAAAAGAGCTTGCAAGAGGCATTCTATTATTTTACTTCTTTTTCATGACTTATCAAATACATTTAAACTTAAAAAAAAAAAAAAAAAAAAAAACTTATTTTCCAAACTTTTCAAAATTTTTATCAACTACAAATATAATGCTTATGAAACTTGTGTCAAAAATTTGTGAAAAAGCATTCATATTTAGTTGTAAAAGAACTTTTTCCTTATTTCTTTTTAACACTTTCTAACATAATTGAAAAGTGTTTATGACTAGTTTGTCTGTCTGCTCATTTATCCAAGCTCTAATTCTTGTAAATATACTCAGATTACCCTGAATGTTTGTTATTGATGTTTACTATAGCATAATCACTATTGAAAATGATGAGTGTAGAATTTATAGTCAATTTACAAAACTGGTGAAAAATATCCTGTTATATTACAGACAATAGTAAAAAATCATTTCAAGTTCATTTTAATGATGTTAGATTGTCTCAAACGCAGTAAAATTTATATACATTTATGCAGTGCATTAAAATGTGCATTCGGTAGAATATGGGCCAAAATATTTTTATTCATTTATAAGACAACACAAAACAATTCTATTACATAATTGTCTATGGGAAAGCACTTTTAGCAGAGTATTTTAGTACTGTTATACCATTTCACATATAATCAAATTAATATATGTTACTGAAACTTATCAAAAGAATTTGTACAAGGTTTAATTTTCTAAAGTAAATTTTGGTCCTTAAAAGTTACTTTTTTTTTAAGCAAAATCTGCAAAAAGTCATACAGACAGATGCATAAACATTTCTCTTTTATTAGTATAGATATTCCTATATGAAAAACTTTCAAGAATCTATAATAATAATTTTTTTAAAGATGTGAATTTTTAAAAAGATAAATTTCTGATGATCAAGTGAAGTTTCATCAATGTGGCATCTAAAGTCATTTTATATTGATAAAATGTCTAGTGTTATGGTAGTAGTTTTCTTTTGTTTTTACATCATTTGATCTTATGACAGTTGAAATTTTCATGTTAGTTTCTACATTTTCTTTTTTTGTGAGGACAATTTTGCGATGTGAGTTATGTTTAAAGCATCCTGGAAAGTAAGGTTATTTTAGTTCTTGTCATCTTTTGTATATATTTAAAAAAAGAGAAATTAAATTTATTGTTCTTGAAAAAAGTTTTATTTTTAGTGCTGTAATTTGTTTCGGTGAAAGATATCCACTTGTATACTTTTGTAACATGCTTGTGCAAGCAATTGTGATAAACAGAGTTACTGCCTTCTCTAAATATTTTTAATTAAAAAATTATCCTTTATTTTATATAATGTCTTATTAAAATTGACTAATTTTTCATCTTTTTACTGTTTTTATGAACTGTTCTTCACATAGAAAAACTACAATTCTATGTCATTATTTGCAAACCATTCTTATAAAAAAGCCAGTAAAATATTGTGAGAATTCAAAAAGACTTTGCTGATAGAATGAGTTGATTTTTAGTTCACTTTAAAAACAGCTGAATGATAAAAGATTTTCCACAAAGTGTCATTTTTTTATCTTTATAAAAAGAAACTACTGGATGAAAATTTTCGACTTCCAGTTTTCAGTGGATTTACGTTAGTGGTCAGAGATTCAGAAAAAACAGGTTTTTGCAAGAACTAATGCATGGAATTTAATTAAAATTTATATTCAGTTAGTCCCTGATATAAATTAGTGTCGATTAATTTTTGGTGTAAATCGTCTAATTGTTGGCACTGTTATGCTACATTTTCCCCCAATTACTATAATAGCTCTATCTCAAGAACTAATGTAAAGATTTTCGCCAAACTTCACATTTTGTTAGTCCTTGATATGAATTGGTACTGATTATATTTTGGTGTAAACTTGGTGGCACTTATGCTATGTTTTCTCCCAATTTCTGCTATAGCTCTATCTCAAGAACTAATGCATGAATTTTCATCAAACTTCAGATTCAGATATACTTTGATAAATATTAGTGTTATTATGTTTTGTTGTAAATAGCCTAACAGGTGATACTGTTTTGCAGGATTTAAGTGATTTTAGAGATACTCTTATTTCAAGAAATAACCCATAGAATTTCATATCTTTTAGAATCCTCATAATTTTGCCATTTATTTTTGGCATTGTGATAGTGAATTTAGAAGTACAGTAGATTCCCTGAAATCCGCACTCCTAAAATCCGCACATAATTTATGGATGCAAACAATGAAACATCCAGTTTAGATGTAGGTGCAAAATTTGACTTTTTCAGTTTTATATCAATTCTATATATTTTTTAATTTGTAATTTTTGTTAAGGTTATTGAATTCATGTTTTTTCATGAAGAAAGAATAATTTATTTCTGAAAAAATCAAGATATAGCTGATATCATAGGAAATCACAATCTTACCAAATATATTTGTGTTAATCAAGCTTTTTTAGTTATTAAGTCTGGCTAAACTTGAAATAAAGCTTCGTTATTTTATGATCCTGATGTGAATTAGTAATGCACCTTTATGAGGCAAGTTTCATTGAATAATTTAGGAAAAACACATTTCATCTTTATAATGAATATTTAATTGCACATTATTGATTATTAACTTGATCTTTGCTTTTAATATTTTAATCATTTTAAAAATTATCTAAATTTTTATTATTTTAGTTTATTACTTATTTTAATACTTTAGTATATTGTAAGCATTCATTATTCTTTTTGATTTCATTATTAATTAAATTCAAATTACTGTTTAAAAAATATAAACAAAGCAATGACCAGAAATCTGCAAAATTCTAAAACCCGCACAACCTCTGGTCCCAAGCTGTGCAGATTTGAGGGAGTTTACTGTATTAACATGTATGAGTTAGAAAAAAGTTTTAAGATTGCCTAGATAAACTAGATAATAAAGTTTATTAACTGACTTTCATTAAAGGAATTAGTATTTAATGAATGTTATCAATGAGTAGATTTGGAGCAAATTCTTTGATTTTAATATTTCTTTTTTTCTTGGAATAGGCTTGTGCTGGTGGTTTTCAAAGAACTAAAACATCAATAAAAAATGAAAATAAAGAAATATATAAATTAAAAATGACAATTTATGAAAAATGTCTTATAGTCTGTCTCAAAAGTTTAAGCACTCTGCAAATCTTATTTATAAGAAATGAAGAAGAAAATATTTTATGCTAATTTACAATAAATACTCAACAAAATAAATTAATCAAAATAAAATGAAATAAACCATTTTGGATGGTTAAAAGAAAAAATATATTTATTTTTATTTAATTTTTGTTTTTTTTTCTTGAAAAAAGGCTGTCTCAAAAGTTTAAGCACTTTATGCAAATTTTTCTAAAAACATGGGATTGGCCGTGTATAATGACGTTGTATGATATCATATTGTACTTGCATGAAAGTTTAAAAGGTAGACAAAATATTTCCTCTCGTTTTAAAAAAGCCATAGGGTAAAGAACTCACAAAATGCGAGATTTTGAAGGTTTTTTAATTGAAACTGCAAAATAAAACTGTTTGTGAAGTTGCAAAAGATTTAATTTGATAAAAGCAAGTTATATGTCAAGTACTCTGTAGAAATGCTAATTTTAAGTGGAAACCAAGATGTGGACGACCATGTATGACGACTGTTCAGACTGATAGAAGAATACAGAGATTAGTATCTTTAAATAAAAAAATAAAAAAAAATGGCCACACGGCAAATTAAAAATAATCCCAGTGTACTGGCATCCAAAGGCACTGTACATAGTTGTATTTAAGAGTATGATTACATCATACTAAAAAAATGGCTCGCAAACAATCTCCCAAATTACATCACAAAGAGGCAAGAATAAATTGGGCAAAATAAGACACATCCTACTGGGACAAATGGCTTACTGCTTTATTCAGCTATGAGAAAAAGGGAACTTGGATGGCATTGATGTTTGGAACACGTATTGTCATGATTCACGTAAGGAACCAGGGGCATTTTTCAGCAGGCAGCAAGGCCGTAAATTTGTTATGGTTTGGGGGAGTTTGGATTGAATGGCCAGGCCTCTCTGGCTTTTCTAAAAGGAAAACAAGATTCAAAAAGTATCAAGAGACGCTTAACCATCATTTGCTTCCAATCTGTGACATTTTGAGTGGTCCTGAATGGATTTTTCAATAAGACAATGTCTCAATCCACGTATCATATTCTACAAAACTTTGGCTTTCTCAGAAAAATTTTAAAGTTCTTGACTGGCCAGCTTTAAGTCCTGACTTAATCTTGATTGAGAATGTCTGGGAATGTCTATTTTAATCCTCCAGGTTTACGGCAATGGAAAGCAGTATGACTCTATTGAAGAACTTGAAGAGGCCATTGAGAAAGTATAGTACTTTTTGCTACCAGGAACCCTATGAAAACTAATAATTTCAATGAGCATACGTATTTTTGAACTAATACGATGTCATGGAAATATAATTTGTAAATAAAAGTTCTATAAAAATTATAAACATGGTTATTTTTGACACTGTACATAAACTTTTGAGGCAGTTTTTTTTTTAAACATTTTTGTGAATTATATTTTTTACAATTATATAGCTTATTTTTTTCTATTTTTGATATCATATATTTAAATAATGTTGCAAAATCTACAAATAAAAAAATTTCATTAATTATAACTTTTCATAATTCTTTGAAAATCGACATTTTATGCTTGTGCTTAAACTTTTGAGGCAGACCTTATCATTCAGCTGCTTTTAGAGAGACACTAAAAATCAGTTCTCTCTATTGCCATTAACTTTCTGAAAATTTTTTTTTTTTTTTGGTAGGATTTTTTAAAATGTGAGTTGTTGCATAAGCATACAGTTGACCAATAAATCCTGAATAAATAAATATATATATTATTTGTATATGCACTGACATTTTATATACCGGCTCATACTTTATCAAATATTTAATATATTTATATTCCATTTGCATTATATTGCTTCTACTACATTTTGCCCGATTTCTTTAAATTAACATTAAATTTGGTTGAAAACCCTGCATGATATAAGACAAAGCAATAAAGTATATTATTATTTTTTTTAATTCAAAAGAAAATCTATATCCTCATCAGGGGTGTAGTCATAAAAATAACAGAGTATATATGCTATAAGCAGAGGGCATACACTCAAAGCATAAGGTATGCCTTATAATGTGCATACTATAGTTTTCTTGTGAAACAGAAGGTATATGGTGTTCCTTTTAAAAATCCAGAAGGTATACAGTGTATACCCCTGTTTATCCTCCACTACATCCCTGATCCTCATAAATATATGTACTATTCTTTCACAAATGAATACACATATTGTACAATATCCTTATATTTGTATGGTGTAGTGATAGATTATTTTGTGAATTTTATTTTACAGGGTGATCTGAATTATTCTTTCATTTTTTGTTGCCCCTCTAATTGTCTTTCTTATCAAAAGTGACTTTGATAAATATGTGATAAAACATATTTTTTATAATTCTGATGTTCCAGACGAATCAAACTGTTATATTTTTAAATATTCAACAAAAATCCAAAATTGAAAGTGTCTGGTGATTAATGGCCATATAATGTATATTTTATTCATGAAATAATGCCCTTTTCTATTAAACTAGTGGCCTTTTTAGAAACTAGCACCATGCTTTTTTTTTTTTTTTTCTAGCATAAATTCTAAACTACTATCTAAAGTTTTAATATACGTAATGTTATTGTGTGCTACTGACCAATAAAATTACTAATTTTCTATTTTTATAATTTTAAAGTTGTAATATCTTTAAACATATTAATCCGAGGCATAAAACAGTACTAAAATAATCGAGGTGGGCAAACTTTTACACATAACATATTTAATACACATAATTCACTACACACGACATACACACATTGTAAACACAGAACAATTAATCTGGAACTCAGATACATTATGTTCCTTACATAAATCCATGGAATGGACAAGGGGCGCCATCTACAGTTTTACCTAAAAAGTAAAAGCATAAAATACCACAGCTCTTCCCCACTTAGTAATGAAGTCGTTCAGGAGCTCTTCGATGTCTTCTGGATCGTCTAAGTACCTGTGGAGAAAAAGAATTAGTTTTTACATGTTCAGGAGCATCAACAGTAGCACTAGTAGGAACCGATGGTTTTGGGAGAATGTTATCCGAGCTAGTTGAATTAGAACTCGAAGAATCAGGATCACGAAAGTCAGTTGGAGTAGGATCTGGAGCCACTGGAACATGAGTCAACTGGTTGCGGATCTGTGAAACTTGACTGTAAGGGTGGAAAATCATTTTGCTTCATCTTTGCATTTTCACTTCTAAAATTTTCTGCAACATTTTCTTACGAATTTGGATCAGTAGTTAAAGAAATATCTTCCCCTACATTAGTTATTTGATCCACATGCCTTTTCCAAATATTCGAACCAACTTGAACTCTGTAATGTAATTTCCCTTCTCTTGCTACGATCCGACCAATTTTCCATTTGGCTTCTGGAGCATAATTTCTTACAGCTACTTTCTGGTTGATTTCAAATTCTTTTACTTTAACTTTAGCTTTCCTTGCAGTTTGCTTTTCATGAACAAAATTTGCAGCATTCGGCACTATCAAATCTATGCTTGTTCTTATATGACGTTTTAGAAATAAAGATGCAGGACTTTCCCCCGTTGTAACATGTGGCATCTTCCTGTACTGCATAAGAAAGTTATTCAGCTTCATTTGTAAAGTACCTGGTTCAGACGCTAAGGCTTTTAATCCACGTTTGACCGTTTGCACATATCTCTCAGCCTGTCCATTTGTAGATGGATAGTACGGTGCACTAAACTTATGTTTTACACCATGACTTTTTAAGAATATTTCAAATTCTTCAGATGTAAATTGCTTAGCATTATCTGATACCAAAGAAATAGGAAAACTATATCGTGCAAAGAGAGAAGAAAGACAAATAATTGTATTTTCTGAAGTTGTACTAGGAACTATAAATACTTCTGGCCATTTACTATAAGCATCAACCACTAACAAAAGCATCTTCCCATTAACAGGACCAAAATAATCAATATGAATCCTCTGCCATGGAGCTGTAGGCCATTCCCAATGATGTGTATCAACTTTGGGAGGGTTATTTTTCAAATTTACACAAATAGAGCAATTTCTTGCAATATCTTCTATATCATGGTCTATTCCTGGCCACCATACAAAACTACGAGCTAAAGATTTCATTTTCACTATACCAAAATGACCAAAATGTAATTCCTTTAATATCTGTTGTCGATGAATTTCTGGGATAACTACCCTACAACCTTTTAAAATACAACCATGCTGAAGAGTAAATTCTTCTTGTTTTCCGCCAAAAAGTAAATTTTTTGGAATTTCTGAGCCAGAAATGAGGTGATGAAAAATTTGACGCAAAAGAGGATCAGTTTTTGTAGCTGAAGCAATAGATTTAGCATTTAAAGGTAAAACAGAAAGCTGATTTATTTGAATGATTTCAGATTCATCAAGTCCCTCATTTGAATTATATTCGTGGGGCAAATCTTCACTACGTAATGGAAGATGTGAAAGTGCATCGACATTACCGTGTTCAGTAGTTTTCTTATAACGAATGTCATACTGGAAAGTTTGTAAATATATGGCATATCTTTGCATTCTAGCAGCTGATAAAACAGGAATACTTTTAGAAGGTGAAAAAATTGAAACTAATGGTTTACTATCAGTAAACAAAGTGAATCTGTTACCGTACAAATATTGAAAAAATTTCTTAACACCAAATATTATTGCTAATGCCTCCTTATCTACTTGACTATACCGTTTTTCGGCATTATTCAAGGTTCTGGATACAAATCCAATAGGCTTTTCAGTATTGTCTGGTATCACATGCGAAAGAACTGCAGAGATACCATATGGAGAAGCATCAGTAGCTAAGATTAAAGGTAATTTCGGATTGAAATGGGTAAGCAATCTGTCAGAAGTTATTTCCCTTTTTATTTTCTTAAACGCTTGATCACATTTGTAAGACCAATTAAACTTCATTCTTTTTAAGCAAATTATTCAAAGGATGTGCAATCGTCAATAAATTCGGTACAAATTTAGCATAATAAGTTACAAGACCAAGAAATGCTTTTACCTGGGAGACATTTTCTGGCCTAGGGGCATTTACAATTGCTTCTATTTTATCTGGTGTTTTATGAATACCATGTTTATCCACTTTATACCCACAATAAGTAATTTCATCTGCCATGAAGAATGATTTTTACTTATTTATCCAAATATTATATTTTTTCAATCTTTCTAATACTTGCTTTAACCTTTGTAAATGAATTTCATCTGTTTTCCCAGTTATTCCTATATCATCAATAAAAATTGTAATTCCCTCAATTCCACTTAAAATTTGCTCGATTTTTCTTTGCCATATAGCAGGAGAACTACTAAGACCCATTGGTAATTTAAGAAACTGAAATAATCCTTTAGGCGTATTAATGGTTAATAATTCTTGGGATTCCTCATCTACGGGCAATTGGAGGTATGCTTGATTCAAATCAATTTTTGTAAAATGAACACCACCACTTAAAGTAGCTAACATATCTTCTATTTTAGGCAAGGGATATTTTTCTACTTTCAGATATTTATTTAATGAAACTTTAAAGTCTCCGCATAAACGTATTTTACCATTAGATTTTACCACTGGAACAATCGGGGTTGCCCACTTGCTATTTGTAACTGGTTTAATTATACCTGCTTCTTGTAATCTTTGTAATTCCTCATTGACTGTAGCACGTAGTGCATAAGTAACAGTCTTTGCTTTACAAAATATGGGTGTAGCATCCTTTTCAAGGTAAAGCTCTGCCTTTAACCCTTTAATTTCCCCTACTTTATCAGAAAATAAATCAGAAAAATCATTTAACAATTTTTGCAATTTATCAGAATAATTTACAGTCTTGTTAACATAAACAGATCTTAAATTATGTGGGAAAATATCGAATGCAGAGGCCCAATCTCGGCCAAATAATAATGGAAAAGTATCTTCTTTTATCAAATATAATTTTAACTTTTCTGTTTTATTTTCATAAGTAACATTTACTTCAACATAACCTACAGGTTTAAAAATTTCACCAGTTGCAGTTTTTAACTGAACATCTGGGAGAAATATTTTATAATCAGGAAAAATTCTGCGAAATCTTTTTAAAGGAACAGCAGAAACTCTCGAACCTGTGTCCAATTCCATATCAGCTCTTGCTTTATTTTCAGTTAACACAGATAATTTAATAGGATTTGCACCTGTATTTTTTATAGTTAATACATTTACTGTATCTACTGAATTTACGTGTTATTGGAAAGTTTTACTTCTACATACTTTTCCAATAGGGCCTTTTTTCTTACAAATTTTACAAGTAGCATTAATAAATCTACATGAATTGGCTAGATGAGAAGTATTTCTGCATCTATAACACTTTAATTTACTTTTATTTGCTTCAGGAATTGTATTATTTACATGATTGTTGACATTTGATTTCTGACAATCATTCGAGAATTTCTTGGGGTGTATGTTCTTTGAACTTGAAATTTTATTAATACTGAAATTATTTTTAATTTCAGAAATTTCAATATCTACATTGTGTAAGGATAACGCTTTTTCAACTGCCTTCTCAAAAGTTAAATCGTCTACTTGCGTAATCAATTTATTTTGAATGCTTTCGCTTTTCAAACCGCGTAAAAATTGTTCAAGTAAATTTTCATTTAATGTATCACCCGTAAAACAACAAAAAGTTGTATTTTTCTTTAATCTAGCAGCAAAACCTTGAACTGATTCTGACTCATTTTGATAACATTTTCGAAATTTAATTCGTTCTATAAATTTGTTGGGGGCGGGGCTTAAATGCTTTATCAAAATATCAACAATCTCAGAATATTTTAATGTTTCACACGCTTTTGGTAAACATAAATTACTCAGCAAATTATAAAGTTTAGGGCCCATGCAAGATAAAAGGGCCGCAACTTTTTTTTCCTCTTTTAATTCATTCAGAATAAAATTCTGCTCCAGGCATTTAATATATGCCTGAAATGATTCCACTTTATCATCGAACTCTTTAAATGAAAACATTGTATTTTTATGCAATAAGACAGGAAAAAAAAGTAAGTTAAAATTCAATGCACTTACCACCCCCTTGTTTTGTAGCTGCTGATATATTCTGGAAGGCCGTTGTTACATTTCTGAAATGTTCAAATCAAAACTGAAATGAGCCATTTCCATTTGGCTCGCCGTTATTCTTTTAAAATTTTTACGGTAGAAAGTTTTTTACATCGTCGCCATTGTAATATCTTTAAACATATTAATCCGAGGCATAAAACAGTACTAAAATAATCGAGGTGGGCGAACTTATACACATAACATATTTAATACACATAATTCACTACACACGACATACACACATTGTAAACACAGAACAATTAATCTGGAACTCAGATACATTATGTTCCTTACATAATTCCATGAAATGGACAAGGGGCGCCATCTACAGTTTTACCTAAAAGGTAAAAGCATAAAATACCACAAAAGTGATTTTAATTATTATTATTATTGTTTAAACATTCTAAAAATGTTTCATAATCTGTGCTTGATTTTTCGTTTTCTATTCCAACAAATTTCACCAAAACGTAAAAAAACACAAATTTCTTAGCTAAAATTTACATCACGTAAGTTGTGTTATTATTTGAAAGAAGTTTATTTGGTTTATAAATCTTTGCTATTCAGATAACTTTTTATAATACTATTTTGACAGTATATAATTACTGAATGACGAAGGATAAATTAATGATGAATATTGAATTTAAAAAATTAAAAAAGATAAGGAATTGCTTAGGATTATATTTTGCATATTACTTTTTGCATATATTTTTAGTATAAAATATAAATATTGTGAAAGTTGATTGCATGAATTTAAAACCCTTTTTCCCCCCCTTATCTGCTCTGAAAAGACTACCATTTAAATTTTGTTAAATTCTGCTAATAAAAGTAAATTTAAAAATCAAATGAATATTATATAAATATAATATATATATATATATATATATATATATATATATATATATATATATATATATATATATATATATATATATATATATATTATAACCTATCATTTAAGATAATAAAAATGAAAATTAACTAACTCTGAAATTACAAAGCTTTCAAGAGTATTTGAAGCAGAAAATAAAATATTTAGAATTCCAAGCAATTCTCATTCAAATGTATCGTGAAATTTATAAAAATAATTAAAATAATAATTATTGTATGAGTGTAAAACTCTTTAATAAATTATATATTATGTCTTATATATATATCTTATAGTACATTATATCTTTTTTATGCTAACTGTTTCAAATAAAATGTTGAATCTAGATCATTCTGATTTTCATTCTGCTGGTATGCCAAGTGTTGTCCACCGTAGAAAGACAGTTCCAGGTATATAATGCTAGAAATAAATTAAAAATTTTCTTATTGTTTGTTATTAACTATATTATAAGAAAAATTCACTTCCATTTCTCAATATTGGAATTTGCTATATATTTTTTGTACTCTGCATAATTATTTTGCTTCTTATGACATGATGTATTCCTTCTGTTGCATAGATAATCATAGTAAAATAAGACTAAATATCCATAGCAAGTTTTTTAAAACTTGCATAATTATGTCTAATTCATTATGTGTATTAGTTGAAAAATAATCTAAAACTAAGGTCATTTTGATCTATCTTAAATTACTTAGTAATAAAAGGTTAAGTTTAAAAATCAAAGATTTATACGCTCCTTTTCATTTATTTTAGACAGTTTCCTTCAATTTTTTATGTTTTTGGCATTTTTACAACAGCTGAATGTAATTTAAGATCTGTATAGTGCAAGTATAAATTGGATTTTTTAATAAGTATGTTTCAATTTTTTAAATGGAGTAGAACCATACAAGAGTTATTAAACGAATGCAAAACTAAATATTCAGTTATGAGCATTCTTAATACTGTGAAGTGATATGGTTGACTTTAATCCTTTAATCATACATCAGTATTTTTGAAAAGATATTTAATGATTCATAAAGTAATAACTATGAAAAACATGGTATGAGGATTTATATTTGAAAATCATACGTAATTCATATGGATGCACATAGTAGCATATTGGGCGAGCAGCCGAGTATTAATTTTACCAAGTAATTGTGTATAAGGTAGAACTATCAATGCGTACACGAAGTGATCTTAAGAATAACATGTCTCTCTGTGTGTAAAAAAATATTTTTCTTGAGCATATAATCATATACTTAATTAACTTTTAAAAAATCCGATTAACTAATTAAATTTGAAATTTAATTATGCACCTTTTTAAAGACAACTTAAAAAATTTAAAACAATAGCATTATTTTGAAGAAAATCAGAGACATCTGATAGGAAAAATCAGGGGGCTTTTCTATCGCAATTTCTGTAGTCATCTTGCATGAAAATCTGTCTTCAGAACTCGCTTTAAAAAAGAAAAATGGTGCATGAAAACATTACTAGTGATGTTAATGTAGATGATCCACATGAAAAAACAAGTCTTATTTTTTTTATGAGATTGCAAATGAGTAGACTAATAATTATAACACAAATATATAACACAAATACTAGATTGGAAATAAATATGAAGAAATAGTTAAAAAAAAGAAATAGACTTTGTCAGCAGGAGAGTTGAGGGGTAAAACACAGTCTATTAGCTTGAAGGAAAAATATAGTAAAACTTTTCTCATTAATTGCAAGCTCAAAAAAAAAAAAAAAAAAAAAAAAAAATAGCATTTTAAGTAGTGGATACAGTAAATGCTTTTTTCTACTGCACGCCAAATTTATAATAATATAAAATTTCCTTATCTCCTGAAAATATAAAATAACTTGCTGCCTATTTTTTTATACTAAATAAATAGTTATTATGAATAATTGCATATATTATACATTTTTATTCAAATAACTTTTATAGATCAATTATAAATTCCTTTGTCTTCAATAATGATAATAATACTTAAAAAATGTTAATTCTTACAACCACTCGGTATTATACTCAGTACTCGGCTCAAGATAAAGCTGAATATGCTGAATACTCGGTTACGGCCCTAGTAATTCATATTTTGCGCTGTTAAAAAATAGCAGTAAAAGGCAATTCAAATGCTTTGGAGGTAAATAAATGTTTTTTTTTATTGGCTTTTAACCTTGTTTTCAGAACTTGAACAAGTGTGCAACTTTTATATATACATATATAAATATATCAAATAACTGTAACAATTTTGTACCTAGAATGTCATTGATGAAAATTACATAATTCAAACATTGCAGTATAGTAAAAATTGTCTGTTGATACAATAATCAACTAGCAACTAAATTTGTAGTATAGTTTTGAACTGATAAACTACTTTCAATATTGAGAGTGAACCAGGGAGTGATCAGGAAGCTGCAAAAAGTAGCAGGATAATTTCACAATGTTATGAAAGTTAAAATGTCAGAGAAAAATCTTAGAACATTGGGACTGATCAGGCCATATTTATGCTAAAGATTAAATAGAAAAAATCAAAAGCCAGAATAAAATCTTTAAAACTAATAATTTATAGTAATTTAATATAGTCAAATAAATAATAAAGTATAATAAATTAAGTTTTAAATTTTATAAATCTCAGTTGCAACCAGAGACACTGGAAAAAATTATGAGGCCCAGTACAGATTATGCTTTTGGGATCCTTATAAATGTTCTGTACATGCATATACTTGTCTTTGCTGGGAGAATTCTTTTAAATAAGCTCTCAAGAATGTCTCCCTTGTAACCTGCTTTGCATGCTACTGTTGTCTAATGATTAACCCAAATTCCATAATTTTTTGGCTTAATGCTCCACTGCATGATTTTTTTTTTATTTTTATGAAAAATATTTTTTGAAATTTATTTATTGGTCTAATAATGAGAAATATAGTAAAAAAGAGTTAAATTTCAAATTATCAGCTAAAATTTGATATTTTATGGCTTGTGCCCTGTATACACAATTAGGGTTTTTAAAAAATGTATTGCTATAATTTGCAATTAAATATGCTTAAATTAATTTTATCTGCTTAACACTCTGTAACTTTCTTTATATTAATATTTTTAAGTATTCAGCAAAAATAATAAAAATAGCTTTATCTTTTTTTTTTTTTTTTTTTTTTTTTTGCGAAATGCAGCCATCTGTCATGTACAAAATAAGTGTTATTCCATTCTTTGAACTTTTCTTGATCAGTTACAATGATCATATTGGCCAAATTCATGGCACAATTAGAATTAGTGTTTTAAGGTATGTGCCAGATGTAGCACATGGTACAGTGAAGAGTTAAACTTTGATGATTTCTAGTTCTTCATTTTGCATTATAGGCTATATAATTTTTAAATATGTGAAATATCTTATATATATATTTGTTAAAGGCTGAGTTAGTTAATATTAATAAAAATATATTTTTTCTTGCATGGTTTATTTTTTTACTCTCATTATCTTATTGAAATGTTGAGTGATTTTTATTTAATCCAATTTGCTGATAGTTATTAAGAATGTGTTTGTTATTCAGCAATAGCTTTAAAACTTTGTACAGTTTACTTGTATAGTTTTATGTGGATTAATCGTTTTGCATTTTGATATGATTTAATCGTTCTGCATTTTGATATGGTTTAATCGTTCTGCATTTTGATATGGTTTAATCGTTCTGCATTTTGATATGGTTTAACCGTTCTGCATTTTGATATGGTTTAATCGTTCTGCATTTTGATATGGTTTAATCGTTCTGCATTTTGATATGGTTTAACCGTTCTGCATTTTGATATGGTTTAATCGTTCTGCATTTTGATATGGTTTAATCGTTCTGCATTTTGATATGGTTTAACCGTTCTGCATTTTGATATGGTTTAATCGTTCTGCATTTTGATATGGTTTAATCGTTCTGTATTTTGATATGGTTTAATCGTTCTGCATTTTGATATGGTTTAATTGTTCTGCATTTTGATGAGATTTTTGTTGTTAAAATATTAGAAATGATATTTAAAAAAAAATAATATTTATCGTGAAAAGCTCATTTGTTTTTTACTTTTTTAAAATCAGTATCTTCAGATCAAGACGAATGTCATATTGTCCGGCGAATTTCATATCTTCGAGCAACGGCAAATGATCGAATGAATATCGAATCAGATTTAAGCGAAGAAGATGATATTTCTGATGCATCTAGGTATGTAATTCTGCCTAATGTTATGTACTGTCTGCTATAGTGCTTGCATTTTTAATATATTACAATTTTTAATATTTATTTTGCAGTCCAAATAAAGAATTCCGCATTCAGAAATTGAAGTCCTTCTTTGGTGAAAAGGTTAGTAAATTTACAATGTTTTAGTTTTTCTAAATAAATTTTATTCACAGTTATTTAATCTTAAAAACTAATGGAACCTTTGTTTACATTCCTGTGAAAATATAGAATTTTAAATCTTGATTAATTTTCAAAGCAGTAGCTTTTATTTCATAAATTATTTTCTGCACCATAAAAATGTAAATGTGGACCATTCATGTTCACTGCAGTTTTTAGTTTTTAACTGTATGAAAAAATTCTGCAAGATACTTTTTTTCTCTACCACTTGCAACCGCTGTCATGAGCTGAGTGCCTTATTTTTTGTTCATGAGTGTGTCCAATGATTATGGGGAAAAAATTTCCAAAATAAGTCAATGAGTTGTAGAAAAGATGTCAGATGCTAGAGCTAGTGGTATGTTGATCTGTTCTACCGCTGTATTGCCAGTATGCACAGGTGCAGACAATATTAGCCTCAACACAGATTGAGTGCATTGCATAAACTTTAACCAAAATTTTGCAAATTTAGAGAATTTTTTCAAATACAAACCAACATTTTGAATTTACATTACAGTATTTTGAGAATGCAGTATTTTTAACAAACAAACATTAACAATTTACACTCCATAGACTAACATTCGTTCTAGCTGACATTCAACAGATACAGACAGCAGACGAATGTTAGTTTCGACCTCAGGTCAGGTCTATTCCATAGTTAGGATATTAAATGTTCTTTCATCTGGAGATTCCTATACCCTTAGCAATTTTAGAGGCCTTTAATTGTGATCTTGCATAACCAATTTTATTATTATTATTTCAGGCATTGTGCCAATTTTTGGTCATTCACTGTGTGGTCATCTTCTAGGCTCCCACAATCACATTTAAATTCTGTCTACACTTACACAGTTTTAAATGATGGAACAGTGTCTCCTAAAGTATCTTGCTTGTCTTTAAAAATCTCTATGTGTTAGGCATTGTTTTCATTTATGGAAATTCTAATCATCATTTTGTAGAAAAATTAACAGATGGCTATTTCAAAAAACATAACTATTAAATTATTCAAAAGTCCAAAATATTCTTTTATATTACATTTTAAATTGCAATAATCTCAGTAATAAATCTCTATAAATTCATTAAAGCTAATGTTTATCTATTATTTAATCAATGTAAACACTGTATCATTTTGAAATCACTAAATTAAAAATATATAATAATAATAATTTTCAATAATTTTTCTTAGCAATTTACCAAAAATAATATTTTTCAAACTTATTTTAATATTAATTATTTATTCTTAAAATTATAATAATCAGGTTTCATCTTAAATTTAAATCACTTTGATATGATTTTTTTTTTTTTCATTTTGGACCATAACTTTTGAAGTTAATCATTTTATAAAATTCCCTCTTGTCTAGCATTTGAAAATGGCGCGCACAATAGTTTTCTTGGTTTGCTAGTAGCCATCTCATTTTTCCCTGCATCTTCCTCCTAAAAAACAACTTCCTGACGTCACATTAGCATCCATTTTGCGAAGCACGTGAGTCATGATTTTTCCTGATCTTTCCAAAACATTCGGGCATTGGTTGACTGTTGGTTAAATTTCTCCAGTCTGGAGGTAAGACTTTTGCCTATGAACATTTCGTAACCGTGAAGGTGGATTGGCGGCAAAATCTGTGTCGTTGATTAGCTGGTTAGGGTGTGTCTCTCGGCTGGGAGTTCAAAAATTGCTGATTTATGTGGAAGATCGTCAGTTGGAGCAGTGAAAGGAGGACATGGATTCTGGGGCAAGCCTTTTTCTTTGTTTTTCTGATCTGGAGTGCATCAACGCATTTTTTTGGCAGAGCAATATTATGAGCGATTCAGAGGTCTGCTGAGAAGAGTTTCTATATTTCTACAACGAGGAAGTTGTTTAAAAATTGGGGAAGTTTCCGCCAAAGACGAGGACAACACTAAGTGCTGCCTAATTGTCACCTGTGAAATCTGGTTTGTCTTGCTCTTACGATTGTTTTTACCATCCATGTCAATGATTCCAGGACCATTACAATATATGTGTTACCCCTTTCACCTGTGCTTGTCCTGCCCTTATGATTGACTCTATCATCTGTGTCAAAGATTTTAGGATTATTACAGTATATGTGTTACCCATTTCACCTGTGCTTGTCCTGCCGTTAAAACTGACTTCGCCATCTATGACAAAGATTTTAGGACTTTTCAGTACAGTAAAACCCCGATCTATCGTTCTGTCATCCATCGTTTTCTTGCATTGATAGTTTTATTTCTACGGTCCCTGCGCCAATTATACTTAAATAATGTTAATGAAACCCGCATCCATCATTCTTCAAAAAGTCGTTTTCCCGCATTCATCATCATAAAAATTTTCTCCTCACGAAAATGAAATTGAAACTCATGCGAATACATATGGACTACAAACTGGAATAACTTCTTTTAACCTAAAATAATTCATTTGTGCTGTTTCTATTGATAATTGAGACAATAATGAGGAAGATGAAGAATGACTGTATATAGTAGAGAATGTGATTATGTTTCCATTGATTAAGTTGTTGCGACATGTGGTGTCTTAAACATAGGAGAGATGAGTCATAATTAAAAAAATGAAAATAATGGCAAAGAGGATAAAGTTCATGCTGATGAAGCAGTACTAATCTGGCTGATGCAGTTAAGGCATTTGAAACTGCATGAATTTTTATATACACATGAAAAATTACTGAAAATTACCAGAAAAATATTGTATTTATTGAAAATTTATTTTTTGATTTTAAAAAAATGAATGAAAAGCCAAACAAAATTTTGGATTTTATTAAATAAATATCAATTTTCTATAACTTAGATTTGTTTCTTTTACAGTTCAGTAAGCAACAAATTAGTATACTGTATACAATGCATACATTATTAATGCATAAACATTGTGTTTTTTTGTGTTTTGAAGTTAATCCGCATTCATAGTTTTCCCGCATTCATCGTTTTTTTAACCCACACCCCTTGAAAAACGATGGAGCGGGGTTTTACTGTATATGTGTTACCCATGTATAGGGACTCTTGACTGTCTCTACTCGATCACAAAGTGCCTTCTAATTGTTTCCTGTAATGTTTGATGTCATATATTAAGTTTTATTATCCATAGCACCTGAGCAGGTATGCTTCATATGTGAAAGTTAATAAAATATTTAATGTGAATCTACAAATGTCTCTATTGTCTCTCGTCTCTCTGCCCAAATGCATATTTTCAAATAACTATATCTTATTACATTTCAATTAGTTGAATGAAGCAATTGTTAGGATAAAATATCAAATTTTTTTTTATAGCTACATTTTTTTTTTTTTTTTTTTTTTTTTTTTTGCTCTAACTTTAGCCATGCAGGCTCTGTTCACAAAATTTCAGCATATCAGCAAAGTTTTTTTTATTATTCTGTATATGTATGCTCTATCACCTATGCACTTTTTATTGAACAATTTTATTTATTTTTTGTTAAAGGCAGGAAAGTGGATATATTTTATATTGAAGTATACAGTGATTATTTCTGTTATCATTCTTGATATCAATGCAATCCAAGTTTCTAAAAATATCTGCATTTAAAACAATATTTTCACTCAACTTTTTGTATGATTTTGCTGTATTTGCATGACTTACATGGTCATATTGAGTTTAATTATTTTAACTGGCAACATTTACATTTATTATTTTTTTAAATTCATTTTTGCTTGATGTTACTTTATTATTATTTTCTATTGGGTTTTTTAGACTCCAAAGGTAAAACAAGCCTTACATCCTGTTGAAATAGATGATGCTGATGGAAACAGTAACCAGGAATCTACTGAAGAACCAAGATCTGTGTATGGATGGGTTATATGCAAAGTTGTATCGTTAGAGGGAAAAGTAAGCCTTAAAAATAAAATGAAAAAGATTTGATTTTTATATCTTTTTAACTTTTTTAGATTCTTTTAGTTATTGAATATCTTTAGAAAAGAATTTTCGTAATGAGATGTCTAAAAACTACAAATATTATAACTAAAATATTTAAAATTGAGTGCTTTCATAGTTTTACATAGTTAGGTTTATTATTAATAAAAATAATTTTAAATAATTTATTTATATATTGTATTTATGTTTAGTAAATTTTACAGCGTTCCAGTGACAGGTCTTGGAGACATTTATGGGCAATTTTACGGAATAACATTCTGTATTTATTAAAAGAAAGGCGTGAACCTTCCAAGGTAAATAATATTTTTCTAAAATAACTACGCTTATATAATAACTTATTTATTCTCTCTCTCTCTCAATGTATATAATCATGCAGCTTTCAGGTTTGCAGGGGTTGAAATTTTTAAGTCCAGACCTGGCCCAATTATAAAAGTTAAAATTTTGGCTTGATTCCCTATAAATAAATAAAAGTTCTGCCCAAAACTGGCTCGGCCCAGAAAAAAAGTTACAATTTCGACCTGGCCTGAGTTAATTTCTACAGAAAATGGATTTTTACTTGTATGGAGGAGTTTTGACCAAAAAAAAAAAAAAAATTTTTTTTGTTATGTTTATAATTTTCTTTTTATAGATGTGCTGTAAGTTGTGATATTTATATTTTTAATGAACTTCTATTTGTTGTATGTAATGGAGACATAAAAATTATAAAATATGGTATACAATAAAATCTTATAAGATTGAATCACATAAGAAAGAAAAAAAATGTGTTATAGATAGGTCCCTTTCTTTGCAGGTATAAATGTATTTTATAATATTTACTCATGTGTTATTGTAATCATTTTATATGGATGAACACATTTTTCAGTTAAAAATATTCTGGAATAGACACGTTCTGTTTCATATTTTTTCTACATATTTATTAGTGTATAACACATACTTTTATTTCAAAAATTAAAGGCAAAAGCCCTAGGTGTGCATTATACACCGAATACTTTTTTATTGCTGAAAGTAATCATGCGATATACATATGAATAAAGAAATATAATCAAAGAAGAAACTAAAATTGGAAAAATCTTGCTTAGGTGAAGTATTGATGCATCTTTATTTCTCATCTTCTATGGCACAATCAATTTCTCCTAAATCATATTGTCTTCATTTCCATCCTTCTGATTGTAACTTCGAGTCACTTTGAAGCTTTTTATTATTATCTCAGCCCTACTCAAAGTCTAAAAACAGATTTACACTTTCTTTCCTGGCCGTAACATTTATTATGACTTTCTTTATTAAAATTCATTTGGTCATTCATTCATTCTTATGTCAAATTTATGGAGCATGTTATATATGAGATAAAACAAATTGCCATTTTGATTTACCCTTCATACATAGTATAGGGTAAGTCTTGCAATAGTTTTGAAAAAAAAAAAAAAAAAAAAAAAAAAATTTTTTTGTTGGATTTACACATTTCAGGCATGGAAGATTCCAAAAAACATATTTTTAGCGAAAAAAAAATTGTCGTCCGTCTGTTTATGTGTATTTGTCTGTAATTGCTCTATCTCCCGAACAAAATGAGATAGACTTTAAATTTGGCATGTATGTAGTATGGACGAATGGAACGAAGCCTATTTAATATCAGTAATTATCCATAACTATTTTTTTCGGATAGTCGAAATACTCGTTCTGATGAAAGGTATATAAAAATTTTCAATTTTTTTTATTTTAAGGAATGAATGTAAAAGATAATAAATTTAATAAAAATATAAATTTTGCATAAAAAAAAGTTAATTGGATAATTAGTTGTAGGGACATTTGTAATCTTGTTCTCCATACTCTTCAATTTTTCATGACCCTGTATTTTATTCAAATTTCAATTATAAGAAATGAAATGCTTAATCTATTGCAGTAAATTGTTATTTAATATAATTATCATTTTTGAAGTTATAAGGATGCTTATTTTACGTAATTCACTACTACGTGATTTTATTTTCCTATTTTATAGTATACCTATCCATGATGGGTAAGTATTACGGTGCTCCCAATGACTAGTTTCTTATGAAATACGGTGTGTGCATTATGTATGTGTACACATTACACATAAGTAAATACGATATATCTTAATAAGCCTAGAAATCTACTATTCTCTAAAATGAGTAATGAAAAAATTATTAGAATTAAAGAAAATATTTTAATGTATAGTTGTAGTATAATAATAATTTAAAAATACATGTATTTTTTGAAAATTTTTTTGGAATTGACCAAATTTTAATGATTTTTGAATGAACATAGTCATGCCGGGACAATGATTTTCATACGGGCTGACTCAAAACCAAGACTGAAAATTTTGGTGCATGAAGACTAGAAAGAATGAAATCAGTCCTTGCTTTGTATAGGAAAAATAAGTTAGGCCTGGCTTGGCCCTCCAAGAAAAAAATTAAGGCTTGTGCAGGTCTCTAAAACAGCTGGAACATCTAAGAAGTGATTTTTTTTTTTTTTTTTTTTTTTTTTTTTTTTGTGCAAAGAATTTAAATAACACTTCTTAACAATAATGATGATCTTAATAATAATAATGATGATCATGGAATTTAAGTATGTTATTATGGTTACCTTACCTATACTATGTTTTATATACAAGATTATTATAGCATTTATAGATCTGTTTATAGCATTGCGTAGAAGAAATTAGGATATATTACTATCCTTGGATGGTAGTTTAATTATTTTGAAATGTTTTTTTATAACATTTCCTGGTATCCAAAATTTCATGTATTGGATTAGAATTGTTTTCAATAATTGAAATGTTGTTCTTTTTCTTGAGATTACAATATTCTTGAAAGTACAATTCTCTGGCAGCAGAAAATAATTATATTGTCCTGACAAAATTGACAGGAACTCAATACTATGCAGAATTAATTAGAAATTCATGGTTATGGGAAATGATAATAAGAAATAAAGTAATGCATAAAACAAGGACACACAAGATATATATAAAATTAATCTGTCCGTTGTTGTGCAACTGTGTCACTCTAGTTTAAAAATACTTTGTCATAAAATGAAAAATATTTATTAAGGTAGTCTACAATGCATTACTTTTCATAGACCAGAGTTAGAAATTAGCAGTCGTTAGTTGCCAAATGCAACTAAATTATTGCCTTTGATGGCCCCAAAATTATACCTAGTCGCCAAATTTGATGCCTAGTTTTTTTACTTTAATTTTGTTTTAAGTAGTATTCTTATACTGACTTTAGTGTAAGTGTTTTTACCCGCCACATGCACTTGAAGATCACCTGTTAAAATATTGGACTGTAGCACGTGTTTAAAAAACCCTTGCATTTGTCAATCCCCTCTAAGTTGACTTCCCAATGCTGATAAAATTGACCCTTGCAACATGTCCCTAAAATTCTTCCACACTTTGTTTGAAAACGTGCTTTAAAATTCCCATGCACCTATCAATTAAAACTAAGCTGACTTCACTTTAGCCAATAACTGATAAAACTGATCAAGTCCCCAAAATTATATGGACCCCAATTGAAAGATTTCTATGACAAAAAGGCCTTTATGATACTCTGATGTAATATATAATCAAGATAGGAGACCTGATTTAAAAAATTAAATATGATTTTCAATTTTCAATTTAATTTTTGTATTCTTTGTTTGTATTTTTTTTTCTTGTATTAGTTTTATAAAAAAGAATTAGTTAAACATTTTTCTAGAATCCATTTACTGTAATCTAATCAGGTTTTACAAGTTTATAGAAAACCAGTTTGTTTTTTATTTTAATGATTATGTCTAAGATAAAATGTTTAATATATATACTTCCCGATTGCCCTTAGCCCACAAAAATAGAAACAATATTATTGATATAAGGTTGTAAAAAGAAATGAGAAAATACTGTAGACTCCCTCAAATCTGCACAGCTTGGGACCAGAGATTGTGCAGATTTTAGAATTTTACGGATTTCTGATCATTGGTTTGTTTACGTTTTTTTTTTTTTTTAAGTAATTTGAATGTAATTAATTATGCAATCAAAACTATAACAATGCTTTGAATATAATAAAATATTAAAATAAGTAATAAACTTAAATAATAAAAACAAAGGTTAAGCTAATTATCAGTAATGTATGTTTAAATATTCGTAATAAAAATAAAATGTATTTTTCCTAAATATTCAATCAAACTTGTCTGTTTAAAAAAAAAAAAAAAAAAAAAAAAAATTCACATCAAAATCACAAAATAAGGAAGTTTCATCTCAGGTTTAGCCAGACTTAATAACCAAAAAAAAACTTGATTAGTACATATGTTTGGCAAGAAGATTGTGATTATAAGTGATATCAGCAATAACTTGAATTTTTTCAGAAATAAATTTATTCTTCCTTCATAAAAAAACATTTATTAATATTAACAAAAATTTCAAATTAAAATACATGATAGAATTGATATAAAATTAAAAAGTCAAATTTTGTCCGTACATCTAAACTGAAAGTTTCATTGTTTACATCTGTAAATTATTTGCAGATTTTAGGGTTTCAGATTTAAGGGAGTCTACTGATTGTTGTAGTGTAAAATTGCAACTATGAAATGCTGTTTTGCACCTAGAAAAAAAAATTCTAGGCGTCATCTGACGCCTTACTTAAAATTCCCAATTTCTAATCCTGTCATAGACTAGTAAATGAATTTGGCATGAAGCCAATCACTAATGTGGGAATTGGTACACAAAGAATTACTATCTTTACCAGCATACAGTGTGCTTTGCACACTTTACTTTATTTTTTCAAAACAAATAACCTAATTATAGCGACTGCTCGATTAATTTCTGAAATTAAGATACATTAAACTTCTCCTTTTGACCAAAAATTTCTGAAAAAATCTAAATTATTTAACCGTTGGCTAACCTCTCAAGGCATAAAATATTTTCTAGCATGTTGAAAATTCAGAGGTCTCCCTGGACATATATTGAAATGAAAATCTCTCTGGAAATCTATGAAAATATAATTTTTTAACAGAAAAAAATATATCTTCAAAGGTACTGAGAGGGAGAAGGGACTGACAAATCTGTGAAATGATTTCCAGACAATAATTATTTTTGAACTAATAAACATTATTATCTTTTTTTTTTTTTTTTTTTTTAATCAAAGTGTGCCTTTTGTTTTTTTTGTCTGGGAAACTGAGATGATATTTTAAAACTGTAGAAAAAATAGAAAAGATTAAAACAAATGTTAGTCAACCTTCTCGATTTTTTTTTTTTAAATATTATTTTTTAAAAATCAAAAGTACCATTATAATCAGAAAAGTATGGTGAATAAGTGAATATTATTTATTTCGTTTGGAAGCAAATGCCAGAATTTTAAAATGTAGGAAAACAAAGCTTGAAAAGGAATCTGAACACATAAAAACCAAAATAAATTCAAACTTCAGAATTATTATTATTTTTTAAAGACATTATTAGATGAGAGAAGGTATCTTGGATTTCATGGATATTTTTTGTCTTTTTTTTACTTACATCCAGAAAGAGCTGCAATAATTACAAAATTCACGAAAATGAAAAACTTAAAAACTGATACACAATAAAGGCTAAAAATATCTTTTAAAGTAGTAAAACTTATTTATTTTAATTAAATTTTATTAGTTTTTTAAACAAAATATACTGTTAGAAACAGGAAGATAAGGCAAATCTTTTCATGCTTTTTTTTTTTTGTTACTCAGAAACCCATAAAAGTGCAAACACAAAAACAGTAAAAATCTGTTTTTTAGGATGTTTTTAAGGTTTTTAAATTAATATCTCAGTAAATAATAAATAAATACTCAGATGTAATAGACATTCAGACAAAAATAGACATGTCTATGACTATCCTCATCAATATTTATGATTTTTGTTTGCTTGATTTCCCTAGCCATCATTGATACATACAGATAGATACACAACACAAACACATAAATGGGCAGATACCTTTTATTGGTGCAAATTACTATGCATTCTTGTAAGTTGGATAAATATGCATGTTTCATATGCTTGTCTTTTTGTATTATAGAAATAATTCTTGATTAAATAAATAAATAATGATATTTTTGACTATATTTACTTTTAGTTTATTTTGAATTAATTTGTTATATAGGCTACATTGACAGGAGATGAACATGTGATAAATGTTAAATATAGCATTGCTAAAGTGGCAAATGATTATGTGAAAAGGAAACACGTTTTGCGTCTGATGTTACTGAATGGAACAGAATATTTGGTTCAAACAGAAAGTCATGTTAGTATGATGGAATGGCTGAAAGCACTTCAAATATTCACTCGAGAAATTTCTGAGGTAAAATGGACATTTTGTTACTTTATCTTTAATTTATTTACTTGTGTTAATCAAGCTATTTTTTTTTTTTTTTTTTTTTGTATCTATCTATATATTTAAATATTAATTTAGGAAAGTCTTAATTTTCAAATATTTGTTGCCAGATTTGTAATAATATATTTTGTGGAATATTCTTCAATACTAGACAGCAGTGTAAACAACAATGTAGACAGGCAAAGCCTCTCTACTGTAATTAATATACCAAATTTCATGTTTCTATGCCCTTCAGTAACCCAAAAAATCGCATTTTTAGAATGCTTTTTGCTCCTGCACCCCCTATGGATTAGTGGCATCAACATAAAATGTAATCAGTGTTTGGTTCGGGGAGAACAGCATCATTTTGTATCATTACTTTTGAAATCTGTTCGGTAGTTCTAGACATTAGCCTCTACAAGTAAACAAATTTTACCTCTTTATAACATAGGTATAGACAGTAAAAAAAGTAAATTTCGCATAATAAATGAAGTCAGTTGGATAATTATTTCCTGAGATATTTGTAATCATATTTTCTACGCTTTTCGATTTTCCATTCCCTATATTTTATTCAAATTTCAATTCAAACTTATATTTTAATTGGAAATCAGAAGCTTAATCTGATGCAGTAAACTGTTAGTATGATTATCATTTTTGGAGTTATAAGGTTGTTTTTACGCAGTTCGTCATTACTTGATTATCCCAGAACCAAAAAAACTATCAATAAACTATAAGATTAAATGACAATAATGGCTTATCATAAATATTACATTCACTTGACATTAACATGTCACATAAATTTGTTATGTCATCAAGTGATTTTTAATTCAGTGTTTTGTTTGTGCTTTTATTAATTTATACTAATTTATTCGTTATTTAAAATAAAAAATATGCCAATTTGTATAATTTTTCAAGTAGTTTGGTGATTTATATAATTTGTCGAAATTGGTTGACAAGATAGTCAAGTAGTACCTGCATTTCAATAATAGAGCATCACTATGTATTAAAAATATTTATATTTTTAAATTTTACTTTGGAATTACAATGCATTTTATAAACAGTTTATATATGTTTCATTTTCATATTTTATGTTATGCCTATCCATGATTAAGTATTATGGTGGCTCCTAATAACTAGTTATTGTTTATATTATATTGTCATCATAGTGTTAGTCAATTTAACCCTTTAACTGTTTGTCCCGGCTTTTTCCGTTTCTAGATATTATGTTTAAATGGTTAAATATTTTAAACAGAATGTTATTTTGAATCATACATAAAAAGAAGTGATATTAAAGATATTATAGCATCAAACTATGATTAATTAATATAAATATCTTGCAATTTATAAGCATTCTTATAAAAATACATGAAAACCCTTGGACGGTGAAAGGGTTAATATTGTAGTAATAGTACAATATTTTTTTTAAATCATCTAATTAAATTTTGTTTATTTTTAGCTTCCTGATTGGTTAAAAAACACATCTGTTCTTGAAAAAGCTGCTGCTTATGAGCAGCACATTCAAACAAATAAAGGTAAAAGTTCTAGTCAGCATCATCCAGTTAAAAAATTGGTATTTAGACACAGAGGTCCATCAGAAAATTCTCCTACTGTAAAAACAAGAAGAGCTTCACAAGGAGGTAAAATTTAGATTATATATTATTTATTTATTTTCATATTGATTGGATTTTCAATTTTGGTTCATTCCATGTCAAATCAACACACTAATTTTACCTCACCATCTCAGAATTTGATGAAAATTGATAGCGAGTTTGCTTTTATGTAGACTAAAAAAAATGCAAAGTGTTATTGAAATATATCAACCAGTTTAGGAATTACAATCTTGTAAAGATGCCAAAAAATGGGTCCAAAATGCTCATACAGGACATTTTAAAATTAAAGTTGCAGTTTCTCTAAGATACAGAGCTGGGACAGGTGTCATTTGAAAGCATTTTTTGACCTTTCAAAGGACATATAACATTATAATGGTTAGGTTGGAAAAAATATTTCAAATTCAAAATTTTAAACTTAAATATTTCAAAAAGTACATTTTTGAAAATTAAAAAAAAAAAAAAAAATTAAAGGCTTCAGACTGTTTTAAACCAATGCAGTAAGTATGAAAGAGGGATGGCAATGGGTTAATGGATTTTTAACATTTCAAAAACATGAATCCATTGAAAATTTCCTCTGCTGTGTAAGTCTAGCAAAATAAGTAGAATGCTATAATTTTACAAAATTTCCAGGATATATTCATTGGTTATTATTTACAGTTCAGATTTTAACCTGTTTGGGATCATGGATGCCTATATGTACTTTCAAAATGTGCATACAGAATTTGTTTTTTGAACTAGTAAAATAAATAAATAATAATAATAATATTTGCTTTTTTTAATTCAAGCATTTTTGTGATTATTTAAGTAAAGGTAACTTTTTATAAAAAGAATGATGCCGACCGAATAAAATTTGTAGTAGAACAAACAGTCCCAAAGCAGTTAAATGTATTTAATGTATGAATAAAAAGCTGCTACACTTAAAAAAAAAAAATCTGGACTTATTTTAATAATTTTTTTAAATGCTTATTTAAAGATGGAAATTTTCAATAAATTGATGTTTTTGATTGGTTAAAAATCTTTTAACCCATTGGCATCCCACTTTCATACTTATTCTATTGGTTAAAAGCTGTCTAAAGCCTTTTTTAATTTTTTTTTTTTTTTTTTTAATTTTCAAAAATGTACTTTTTAAAATATCCATATTTAAAATTTTGAATTTCATTTTCAAAATATTTTTTCCAAGTTAACCTGTATAATCTTACATGTTGTTTGAAACGTCATAAAAAATGCTTTCAAATGACACCTGTCCCAGCTCTGTATCTTAATTAGAGAAACTGCAACTTTAATTTTAAAATGTCATGCATAAGCGTTTTTGACCAATTTTCGGCAACTTTACAAGATTATAATTCCTAAACTGCTTGATTCAATTGTACTTGGTATTTTTCTTAGTCTACATTAAAAAAAAAAAAAAAAAAAAAAAAAAAAAACTCCTTTCCAAATTTCATCAAATTCTGAAATGGTGAGGTGAAAAAGTTGTCAATTTTGTATTGATTTGACATGGAATGACCCTTTTCTATTTTCTTATAAATTTCTACTTAAGTAACTTGGAGTTACTTGGACTTAGTAGAGTGCTACTGTGGTAGTGTGGTGAAATAAGTTTCTCTAATATAGGGATGCACAACCTGTGGCCCGCGATGGGTTAACGTGTGGCCCGTGAACTTCGTCAATTTACAGCTAGAAAAAATTGCAATTTTTGTGGAAAAGTCGCAGATAAAAATTGTAAATTTTGTCAATTTACGGCGAGAAAATATAAAATTTCGTCAGTCACTTAAGAATCGCAAATTTCGCATATCGGGCACAGAAAAATTGCGAAATTCATTGATCAAGTACAGAAAAATTGCATTTTTCGTTCATCTGGTATGAGTGGCCGAGAGGTTCGGACCTCTCAACTGGTAGACGGCAGGTGCTGGGTTCGAACCCAATCGCGGCTGTCGGCCTAACCGTTCGGAGTTTTCCGAGGTTTTCTTCGAACCTTGCGTAAATACGGGTTAGGTTCCCTTAGAAAGACCCCCACGGAGGGCACTCCCCCTGGTCCTATATCCCATTAGCATAGATAATCGGACGACAAAAATCAACCAACCATCTGGTATGAAAAATTGCAAATTTTGCCCATGAGTCTCGGAAAAAAATAGTAAATTTAACCGATCAGATATGGAAAAAATGAGAGTTTTGTCGATCAGGCACGGAAAAACGCAAATTTTTTCAGTCAGGTGCGGAAAATCACACATTTCATTGATCAGACAAAAAAAATATCGTCAGATTTATAGATGATGCATGAAAAAATTGCAAATTAAACTCATTGGCTGCAGGAAAGTTTGCCTGTGTTCTCAGTTTGCCACGTGAAAAAAATGCAAATTTCGTTGATCGAACACGAAGAAATCGCAAATTTTGTCGATCAGTGATGAAAAAATTGCAATGTTCGTTGATAAGGCATGAAGAAATTACAAATTTTGCGATGATGCGCTGAAAAATTGAAAATTTTGTTGATCGACTGCAAAACAATCATGAGTTTTGTAGGTTTCTCAAGAGAAAAAAATCGTGAATTTCATCTTGCCGCATTAAAAAATGCAGTTTTCGTCAAATTGAATTAAAAGTCATGAATTTCGTTGTTTGGTCGCAAAAAAAATTCAGATTTCATCAGTTAAAGGCAGAAAAGTGCGAATTTTGTGGATCAGACACGGAAAAATTACGAATTTCATCTATCCGGTGCGGAAAAGTCCAAAATTTTGTTGATCAGGCGAAGAAAAATCACAAATTTTATCGATCAAGTTCATAAAAATTGCTAATTTCGTCAATTGGCTGTATAAAAATCGCGAATTTTGTCAATAAGGTTTGCAAAAATTGTGAAATTCGTCGACTTGGTATGGAAGAATCATGAATTTTATCAATCATGCAATGAAAAATTGAAAATTTCATCGATCAGCTTCATAAAAATCACAAATTTCGGCAATCTGCTTCGTAAAAAACGATAACTTCGTCGATCAGCCGTATTAAGTCGCGAATTTGGTCGATCAGCTTTGTAAAAATCACAAACTTCATCAATCGGCTTCGTAAAAATCCCTAATTTCCTTAACTTGCTCTAATATTCTTGTCATCCATTTCAACCTATCTATACTCTTGTTCTAATACATATTTCCTTATTTTTATTCTCTTTAAACACAATAGTTTAATTACAACTTAATAACATGACTTAAGCTTTAAACATATCTTTATTTAAAATAAACATTTAAATAAAACATCTGTTACTTAACTTTTTATGTTGCTGTTATCTATATTTATAAAGTTTTAGAACATCTTCTGTCTTTCTGTCAGCTCTCCATGTATGGTTTATACATATTCATATTTACTGTTCCCGTCACGACTTTCTTTGTTTACATTTTATCGCGGACTTCCCTACGCATATGATACTGCTCAAGTGTCAAGTTCAAATGAGATGTTTTACCAATTGACGACAGATGGCATAAACTGTCTGCTGTCATTTGCATTTATGGGACACACCTCTAAACCTTATTTGGAAGAGGAAGTGACGTAAGTTTAGTGTGGGATAGTCCATGAACAGATGGGTGTTTCCCCATTGTGAGCTGTTTATAGCACGGTTGATTGATGGGAGATTGACTTCGTGATTTTAACCTTTTCGTTTGTTTATTTTCTTTTTGTGAGTGGAAAGAATAAAGATGGAGGAGTTCTTCAGCTGGATTAAGTAATAGATGTGGTGTTTCTCCAGTACTTACGGTAAAAGCTTTATTTTTAATATAATACGTTTCTCTGGCAGCCAGTGTGTTTCATGAAGGTTTCTTTTTACTTTAATTAGAAAGATATTTCGTGTCAGTTTGATTAAAGTTAGTTTCTCTCAGTCGCTCCTTTTTCATTTAATTGACTTTGGACATGTTGACGTAGACATCCTTGGGTGCTCGGAGTCCGTCGGCAAATGCCAAAGGAGTTGATCAATGGATCACCGTTTTCCATGTGTGATATCAGTGAGTGTTAGGAAACGTGTTATTGTTATTTGGGGAGACGCTGGGAGGAAGTAACTGACAATAGAATGGGACATAGTCTTTAATATATTTTTAATAGAATTTTTGATTATAATAGCTTGAGTTTTATCAATTAAATGAACTTAAAATAATTTTTACAGATGTATTAAAGCTTTAAATAACTTTAATTTATTTCTTAAGTTCCTCTAATTGCTCCAAGGCTATTTTTGTGCATGTTGACATTCTTTGGGGAGTTATATATATTCTTAGTGTAAATTAACTCTCTCTGTTACATATAGTAAACTTCTGTAATTGAAGTTAGTGTAAAAGATGTCAAAATATGATTGTGCATGAAATGGCTTAAATTATTTGATTTTAATTTATGTTTATTTCTGTTAATAAATATTTTTAGTTTATTTTATATATTTGTCTTTCTTTATCAAACTTAACATTTTTAGTTTGATTTTTCTTGAGTAAATTTGGGTGAACCATTTTCAGCAATAGAGCTTAACTGCGTTTTTCATTTTCTGCTAAATAATTTTTCAGACTAAATTGCCCTATTTAGGGTAATTCAGGTTTAACATTCGTCAGTTAAAGGCAGAAAAGTGCGAATTTTGTCGATCAGACACGGAAAAATTACAAATTTCATCTATCCGGTGCGGAAAAGTCCGAAATTTTGTTGATCAGGTGAAGAAAAATCGCAAATTTTATCGTTCAAGTTCATAAAAATTGCTAATTTCGTCAATTGGCTGTATAAAAATCATGAATTTTGTTGATAAGGTTTGCAAAAATTGTGAAATTTGTCGACTTGGTATGGAAGAATCATAAATTTTATCAATCATGCAATAAAAAACTGCAAATTTCATCGATCAGCTTCGTAAAAATCGCAAATTTCGGCAATCTGCTTTGTAAAAAACGATAACTTCGTCGATCAGCCGTATTAAGTCGCGAATTTCGCCAATCAGCTTTGTAAAAATCGCAAACTTCATCAATCGGCTTCATAAAAATCATGAATTTCACCGATCGGCTTCGTAAAAATCGATAATTTCGTTGATCAGCCGCAGAAAAGTCGTGAATTTTGCCAATGTGCTTCTTAAAAATCGCAAATTTCGTCCATCAGCTTCGTAAAAATCACAAATTTCGGCAATCCGCTTTATAAAAATTGGAAATTTCGTCGATTGGCTTCATAAAAATTGCAAATTTCGCCGATTGGCTTCGTTAAAATTGATAATTTTGTCGGTCAGCCACCGAAAAATCACGAATTTTTTCCATCATGAGAAGAAAAATTGCGAATTTTGCCGATCAGCTTTGGAAAAATTGATAATTTCATCGATCAGCTGCAGAAAAGTCTCAAATTTCGCCGATCAGCTTTGTAAAAATCGCAAATTTTGTCAATCGGTTTAGTAAAAATTGCAAATTTTGCTGATCCGCTTCATAGAAAAAGATAATTTTGCCGATCAGCCACGGAAAAATTGTGAGTTTCGCCGATCAGCTTCGTAAAAAATCGCAAATTTCGCCGATCAGCTTTGTAAAAATCACAAATTTCTTCAATGAGCTTCGTAAAAATCGCAAATTTCATCGATGGGCTTTGTAAAAATGTTTTTGTCAATCTGCTTTGTAAAATTTGCAAATTTTGTCGATCGGTTTCATAAAGATTGTGATATTTCTTCATCGGTTTCATAAGAATTGCAAATTTTGTTGATCAGGCACATTGTGATATTTCTTCATCGGTTTCATAAGAATTGCAAATTTTGTTGATCAAGCACAGAAAGATCAAAGTTTTTCAATCAGTTTCATAAAAATTGCGAATTTTGTTATTACTTTCATAAAAATCCCTAATGTGGTCAATATGTAAGGAAAACTGCAAATTTTGTGGATCAAGCATTGAAAATTCAGGAATTTCAGTGACGAGACACGGAAAAATCTTATTGATCGACCCCTTCCCTCCCCTTCATTCATAAAGATCACATTTTTTTTTCAGCACCAGCCTCTTATCTTTGTTTTTTAGCACTTTTAATAAAACAAAATTTACTCTCCTGAATTCAACTCAAGGAATAATCTTACATCTTGAAAATAATCCTTGCTATATCTGTTATATACATAAATGTAAAAACTGCTGATATATCCCTATCAACTGAAGTGGATATTTTGACTGATTAAGCGAAACCTAAAAGGATATTTTCCCACTTCCCTCTGAAAACATATTTTTTATCCTATTATAGGCCACAGATCATGTTCGAAATCGAATTATCTCCGTGTTATTGATGTGGCCCTCAACTGCCCATACATATTTGTAAGTGGCCCTTCTCTTGAAAAGGTTGTGCATCCCTACTCTAATATATAGAGTATTGGTGAACCATATCAATACTCTCAATACAGTAAGTTACGATTGTAGACTAAAACATCTTTTATTGGAGGGAGTAAGAGGAGTTTAAGTATTCCAGACAGGACTGTTCTCGCCACACTACCACAGTAATGTTAGATAACATTTGTTAATTTGCAAAATTTAAATAATTTTCAAATTTTAATATTTAATTCTAAAATAATTTTACTTTAATATTTATAATTTGATATTTAATCCTTAATTTATATATCAAAACTTTATTTTAAAAATAATTTTATTAAATTTTTCTAAAAAGATCGTCAATTTAAATTAAATTAAATTAAATATCTTAACTCTAATATTTACATAATTAATTAATACTTTTAAACGTAATTTATAAATAATTTTCAAATATATTTTACTAATGATCTTTTTTTTTACTCAATATTTAAATATCTCTAACCACTGGTCTTGGCCAATGCGTGTCTTTGGCGCGCGTTCGATTTTGGCCAATCAGCGTAGCGCATTTTTTACCACTCTTCAGAACAACGCTTGAAGGAAAGGGACGCTATCTCTCTCTTGCTGTTAGACTTCAACGAGAACAGACGTGTGGGCTTTGCTGGGATGCTGTAATTTTATACTAGCATTCTGGTGAAGTCCTCACTGTCTTTTTACAAGTTGCTAACATTATTAATCTTTAATTCTTTTAGTATAAGCCTTGTGGAATAATTTATATCAGTTTGCTCTTTTTTTCTGGATGCCGGTCCGCCAACAAGAGTGTGAAGACGCTCCGCCAAAAAACACTTTATGTTCCACCTTTGTCACTTGTACAAGAAAGTGGGTACTTTTAAGAAAGATCATGTATTAGTGTTAGTAATCTGACAATACAAGACAGTCGACCTTTGAAATATCAATGATTGTGCCATTGACAGCATTACTATGGTTTACAACATCTCCAACTCTCCAAAAGATGCAATAGCTGAAGTGTCTTTGTGGATCCATAAAGGATCCTATAGAATGAGAGAATAATCTTCAAACGCACCTATTCAAGGGATGATGAATCCAAGGACCAGGGCTTGAAATTCAATTTTCCAGAGGAGGGGAGTCTCCCTTCCAACATTTATAAATGGAGGGGAGATTAGCTATTTGGGAGGGAGAAAAAAATCTTTAAAAACCTATTGTTATTTTATGAACTATTTAAAGAATTACACAAATACAGACATGACAAAATACCACTGAAGCAGTTTTTATCAACAACTCAGAATAATTATGCAAAATGTGTTTTTTCATTTAAAAAAAAAAAGGTGTCAAGATTTTATATAGTCTTTTTAGTTTTCAAAGGGATAAATTCCCTTCCTGTGCTAATTACTTTTGTTTCAGGTCTAATATAAACTCTGTTTTTGGTTCAGGTTGCATTTTCTGACGAAAGTGACATCTTTTTGCGATTCTGTGATGAAATTTGCATTTTTTTTAGCAGCCTTTTGACTAGATTCGCTTTTATTCGGCAATCATCTGACAAAATTCACGTCTTTTTTTGCGATTCTTCAACGTAATTTGCATTTTATAGCAGCCTTTTGACTAAATTAGCGTTTATTAACGACCGTTTGACGAAGTTCACATTTTTTTCCATGAAGCATTGTTGAAATTTGTATGTTTTTCGTGATTCTGTTACAATTCATGTTTTTAAGTGATCCTTTTATGAATTTTGGATTCATTAAGCGATTCAGGGGCGATTCTGTTCTGTATTTTCTGAAAATTTAAAAAAAAAATCGTCATCAATCTGGAAATTTAGACAAAAAAAAAAACTACAAATTTCGATTAATCGTCACCAAAAAAAAAAAAAAATCCACAAATCGTTTGCTGAAAAATCGTAAATATCACCAGAGGTTTGCGGGAAAAATCGAATTTCGTCAAACAATAGTGAAATAAATACACAAATTTCATCAAAGATTCACAAAAAAAACACAAATTTCAGATAAAGATCACAAAAAAAATTGCCAATTTTGTCAAAGGATCGTGAAAAAAATCGAAAATTTTGTCAAAAAACCGCTTAAAATCCGCAAATTTTGTCAAAGAATTGCGAAAAATCTGCAAATTTCATCAAAAGATCGTGAAAAATTTGCAAATTTCATCCAAAAATCTAAAAAGTCCGATAATTTTGTCTAAAGATTGCGAAAAATCTGCAAATTTCGTCAAAGGGCGCAGAAAAAACAGTGTCAAAAGTAAATTCCCCCCTTCACACAATCTGCTGTAACCTTTCAGAAAATTTGCAGTGAATTTCAAATAAGTTTTTACTCAGAATCACCCCTGAAGAACCCTTTGACAAATTTGTCGTTTTTCCGCGATCCTTTAAAAATATAGCTACGTTTTTTTACGCTCTTTTAATGAAATTCATGTTTTTTAAGCGACATTTTGATAAATTCGGGTTCATATGTAGGGGCGTGCGAAGAAAAACTACGCTCGAAACAAAGTCTCAATTTAGCGTGTGTTCTTTTTCTTCTTACAATCCAAAAATGATGTTGGTAGTAGAAAACCGGCGTCCCCTAAATTTCTGCATCAGAGACGACCCCCCCTTTTTCACACGCCGCTGTTTATATGGCGATCCTTTCACGAAATTCGCATTTATTTCGTGATTCTTTCCCGAAATTCGCATTTATTCCATGATCCTTTCCCGAAATTTGCATTTAATCGCGCTCTTGTTTAAGAAATGCGCGTTTTATCGCGATTTTTTTCATAAAAAATAGAGGAATTTTTTTTTTTTTCTTTTAGGAAAAACAGTTTTCTTTGCGATGCTTTGACAAAATTGGAGTTTCTATTGCGATAATCTAACAAAATTTTCTGCGTTTTCATTTTGTACGAATGATTGAGGAAATTGATAGTGAAAATATGAAATTCAGCTCGGTTCAAAAGTTATGAAACACAGTTTATTAGCCCAGAAAATCGGATAGTTATTTCAAATTTCCGAGTGTAAAAGCGATGTTTCATAACTTTTGGAATCGAATGTGCTAATTTTTTGGAAAATTCGAAACGGAATTACTCCATTCTCGTGGCTGAAAATTGCACGAAACTTGTCAATCGATCGCGGGGAAAAAAATGTGAAATTTGACGATCGCTAACGGAAAAAAATCGTGATTTCAATGATTTTTTACAGTAAAAAACTCGCAAAGTATGTCATTCAGTCGCACGAAAACCTTACAAAATATGCAAAAAGATCGTGAAAGTTAATAGCAATTTCAAAATGCACAATTTTTCGGAAAATTCGTATTTTTTTTGGGCATGAACCTCCCGCCCACGATATTCTATTGGGCGGGATTTCAAAATTTCGGGCGCGAATCCCGCCATCCCGCCCTGAAATTCAAGCTCTGAAGGACGCACTTGTTCCTTAAACCACGATAGTGTACATATTCTGTGCAGACTAATTGCAAGTGGTGAGATTAACCCATATTTTTTTAGTAATCTTTTTTTAGACTTCCATCGGCTTAGGGTCTTAATGTATTTTACGAACTATGACAGACTGTCTTAATTCAAATCCCACATATGAATGGATATGTTCATTCTTGTTTGTACTTTACGTGACTTTCCTGCAAATCTGTTAAAGTTATATTTCTAGATTGAATATGTCTAACTTTTGTAATTAATTTTTTTAATTGGTGCACTAATTAAGCTTGTTCTTTTCCCTCTCCCCCCTTTTTTCATTTATGCAAGAGCAAATAAAAGGTGTGTTTGTCAATTAGCGTTGTTATCATTGTGTTTTATGACATGTTTTCATATTTTCTTATGCATATTTAAATGATACATGCAACGGTTAATAATAAAATTAAAAATTACATTTAGCAAAATTAATTATAATCAATGTATCATCGGGATAAAATATGTATTGCACTATCACTGGTAAATTTCACAAGAATAGATGGAATGGTGTGCTGGTTCAGGTGAGTAATTTGTATTTTTCATTAATTCTCCACCATGTTACTTCTTCCTTTCCCCCCTTTTTACCACAACATTTTGTACTACCACTATTCTGCGTAGAATTTTCAAATAACTTAATTATCTTTCTCCTTTAACCCATTTTAACACCCTTAAAAACCAATAATATTTAACTTTCTTTCTTTTTATTTTTTTCTAATCTAACAAGTAGCACTCTACTAGGTCCAAGTAACTTCAAGTTACTTAAGTAGAATTTTATAAGAAAATGTAAAAGGGTCATTCCATGTCAAATCAACACAAAATTGACAACTTTTTTACCTCACCATTTCAGAATTTAAAGAAATTTGGAAAGGAGTTTGTTTTTATGTGCTTGGTTTGGGATAAATTCAGCAACCACTCAGAGCATTTAAAAGTTGGGATGGCTGAAATTTTACATGCATATTTAAATAATTGATTTGTACTATTTTCTATTTAATCTATTTAATCCTTGTGTTAACATTTAATTCCCTGAACTTCCCCAACCCCCTCCGTGAGGGTTTGTGGAATCCATGGCAGTTCAACTAATTGATGCTATGAAAATCGATCTTAAACAACAATATTTTGCAAATAACACAAACACCTTTTTTTTTCACTTGCAATTTTTAGTCTGTGCTTGAGATAAGATGGGCTCAGGTTCTATTTTCATTTTAATCTTAATCTTTGGGGCCAGGTGGACTCAGGCTCATTCTTTCTGAAAACAGGAAGTTATTTATTCATGCATAGAAAAGATTGAAAGTACATTTCCCCCCTTAAAATTACTTTTTTTTCAAATCATTTCAGTCATTAATCAATTTTAATATTTTTATCAAAACGAAGAGGAAACAGAAATCATGTTTTTAGTATTTTAATAATTAATTGCTGTTTCAAAAGAAAATTTGATGTTTGTAGATTTACGTCTATTGCATTTCCGGTGATGATCTATTGATATTATACCAATCAAAACAAGCAAAAGCAATAAATTAGCTTCTAATGTTGGATTTTGGTGGATTCTAGTGTTCGTTTTTGAAAGAGGATATTTTTTAATTTGATCGTTTATTTATTTGGTTATATAACACTTAGAGAATAATTTCTTAGTTTCTTATGTAGACCAGAAGTTTGAGGTTTGCAAATTATTTAATTATGCACAAGTCATAATCGTTCTTCATATGAAAATAGCATAGTGGTTATTTTTTCTGTTTGTCATCATGAACTGTGCGTATGCTGAGGTGTATTTCCCTTTGTAAGTAAACATATTTTCCATGTTATTCCGATAGAAAACAATCGGTCAGTGTTTCTTTTTTTCCTGTAAAAACATCGGACCTTTAAGATAATTGTATCAACATTTTAATTTACATTGATTTTCAGATTCACGTCAATTACAGAGAATTGTTATGAGAAATGAATTGATTATAGATAAAAATGTACACATTTTATAAAAAATTTAAAAGCATTTTTTGATCCTTCAGCATACAAATAGTAATTTCTGCTAACTTCATGCATTTATTCATTGCACTTCTTTAATGTGTCCATCAAATTTTCTTGTTAAAGAACAAAAAATATGAAATCCTTTTAAATATAAAATATATTTTTATTTGATATCAAACTGCTCTTTTCATAAGATCAAATTAAAATTTTTATTTAATTGTAATTTTTATGCAAGGAATTTTTAAAAATGAGGTCACATTTGAAACAATTTTTAAATATCATGCTTTTTTTTACGTTTGGTATTGGGCTTGGACATGCTCGGATTCAAAATCATTGGGCTCAAGCTCTGAAAAACAAACCTGAACTCATCTCTCTATGTTTTTCAAAAGTGATTCTGTTCTGAAAATTTTTAAAGATCAGTCAGAAAATTTGGAATTAAAAAATGCTGAAAGTAGGGGAGAAAAAAAACTTATTAATATAAAACCCTCTTAAACGATATTAATCATGAGTTAATAGTGTTTCTGTAAATATTTGTATCAGAAATTCCCTTCCTAAGTTTCTTGAGGGGATTTCTTTGATTGGTAGAGTTTTAAATAGTGTGCAGAATCGCACAATTTTCACACAGAAATGAAAGTCCTGTCTAATGAAAAAAAAACTGTGTGCTTTTTTCCTCTGCTAGTTCTTCCACAGACCTATGATTCTTCTATGAGTATATGTTAAAAGTTCTTGGAATTCTGTGATTTTTTTTTCTTTTATGCAATTTCCCTGAATTAATTCATGAATTTGACATGAAAAAAATTAATTTCTTCAAATGATTGCATTAAAAAAAATCAGATTTTTTATAAAATATTTCAGAAGAAAATAAAAGATTATCTTCAATTGGTTGCTAAAATCACTGATTTCATAAAGAATTAAGACAGAAATTGTGAATTTCATCAAAAGATTACACAAAAAAAAAAAAAAAAAAAAATTAAATCAAACTATTCGAGGGAGAATATTTCAAATTTTGTCAAAGTCATGGGAACAAGTAGGAAATTTTGTTAATTGGTTAAAAAAAAAAGTGGCAAAGTATCACGAATTTAGACAGTTGACTACATAAAAAAATCAATTTTGTCAATCGGTCACAGAAGAAAATTAATTTTGTTAAAAGATTGCAAAAGAAAATACAAATTTCATTGAAAGATCTTGGAAAGAAAACATGGATTTCATAAAGAATAGCAGTAAAATTTTTAAAAAGAGAAAAGAATAATAAAAAAATAGTGGATTTCATCGAAAGATTGTGCAAAAAAATCACAAATATCAACTATCCAAGGAAGAATGTTACAAATTTTATCAAAAGTTCATGGCAACAAGTAAGGAATTTTGTTAATTGGTCACAAAAGAAACATGTGATAAGCTATTGTGAATTCAGACAGTTGACTGTGTGAAAAAATCAGTTTCAACAATTGGTTGTTGAAGAAAATAAGTTTCTTCAAAAAATCATAGAAAGAAAATGCAATTTCACTAAAAGATTGTGAGAAGAAAACAGAAATTTCATCAAAGGATAGCAGTAAAAATGTGAATTTCATCAAAAATTCACAGCAAGACACTGGATTTCACATTTTAGCAAAGAATCGTGATAGAAAAACATGAACTACAATTGTGGGGCGGGAAATTATGAATGTTGTTAAATGATCGCCAAAAAAAAAAAAAGTAATAAAATAAAATGCACATTTTGTCAAAATTTGAATCAAGAACAAGAGTAACGTCATTAAAATATTCTCCAAAGAATTTTTCCCCACGTAGCACAATGTAATCGGATTCTTTTGTGTGTCCCTGTAAGTCAACCATTATTCATACATACTTCACATGCAATGCCAAACATGTTTTAGTGACTCTAAATAAGCTTTATCAATGCATGAAATGCGAGTATATTTATGAGAGTTAGAGTGTGGGTAGATGGACAGATGGACAGACAAACCAAATACATAAGCACTTTTCAACTTTATTGGAAAGGGCTAAAAATCTACAAAAAAGCATAAAACCCTTAAACTAGTCGTTGGGGGGCCACCGTAATACTTACCCATCATAATATAAAATATGAAAATAAAACGCGTGTCTATGGCAATTCCAAAATAAAATTTAAGCGCATAACTAAGTAATCTTAACATACAATAATGCTCCATTAATGAATTGTTGATGAGCCAATTTTGACTAATTATATAAAACGCCAAAATACTCGAGTAGTACCGGATTGCGTAAAAGAAACCTCCTTATAACTCAAAAAATAATAATCATATTAACTAAACATTTATTGTGTTGGATTAAGCGTCTCATTTTCAATAAAAATATACCTGTGAATTGAAATTTGAATGAAATACAGGGTCATGAAAAATCGAAGAATTTCAAAAACATGATTACACATATCTCGGCAATTAATAATCTGACCAACCTCGTTTTTTATGCAAAATTTGTGTTATTTTATTGCCTTTTACATCCAGTCCTTAAAATAAAAAATTTCGAAATTTTTTATATACCTTTCATCAGAACGAATTTTTCGAGAGTCCGGAAAAAATAGTTCCGGATAATTGAGGTTACTGATATTAAATAGGCTTCGTCCCATTCTTATATACTAAGTACATACAAAGTTTCAAGTCTCTATCTCAATTTGTTCGGGAGATAGAGCGGTTACAGACAGACAGACAGACACACAGACGGACGGACGGCAAAATTTTTTTCCTAAAAATATGTTTTTCGGAATCTTCAGTATCTGAAACGTGTAAATCCGTCAAAAAAAATTTTTCGATTTTCAAAACGATTGCAAGACTTACCCTATACTACGTATGATGGGTAAGTAAAATGAAGACATAGGATTACTATTGCTCAACTAATAAAAATAGAGAAAAAAACGGAAAGACAACAAAAAAATGAACACCATGAATATCAGGTTGTCAAGTTTGTTTACAAGTTCTACATAATATAGTTAATAACAGTGCTGACACACTCACAAACTTCTCTCTTTATTATTATAGATGGGAAAATGAAAAAACTAATATAGGTGGCATTTTCTAGGCTTGTCCTTTTATATAGCATTATTTTAAAGAATAATTCAATACTATATACTTTATTTTATTTTTTGTGTCTAAAATATATTATATTTGAGACCGAAAGTTAATCAAAAAACTTTTTTTAATTACACTTTAGTATAAAGTACTCATATGTGCAGACTTGTATAAAACCAAAAACTTTCTGCGCATGTAATATTGGGTCAAAAACTTCCTGCAAATTAATTAATGTTGGGTGTAATTCATGTTTTCTGCGATTCATTGTCATGATTCATGTTTTTTATGCGATTTATGAATGTAATTTGCATTTTTTGAGTGATTTATGGATGTAATTCAAATTTTTTATGTGATATATTAAAGGAATTCGCATTTGTTATGCGATTTATGGACATAATTTGCTATTTTTATGCGATTCATAGATATAATTTGTGCATTTTGAGCTTTCTACCGACAAAATTCATGTTTTTTGAGAGATTTATGGATGTAATTCGCATTTTTTATGCAATTTATAAATGTAGTTTGCGTTTTTATGCATTTTTTTTAACATAATTTGCATTTTTTACACGATTTATGGATGTAATTCGTGTTTTTTGAGCAATTTATGGACTTAATTTGCATTTTTTGAGCAATTTATGGACTTAATTCACATTTTTTACGCCATTCATGGACATAATTTGCATTTTTTAAGCGATTCATGGATGTAATTTGCTTTTTTTACACGATTTATGAATTTAATTTGTGTTTTTTAAGTGATTTATGGACGTAATTAGCGTTTTTTATGCGATTCATAGACTCAATTCACGTTTTTTATGCAATTCATGAACGCAATTTACATTTGTTATGCGATTTATGGACGTAATTAGCGTTTTTTATGCGATTCATAGACTCAATTCACGTTTTTTATGCAATTCATGAACGCAATTTACATTTGTTACGCGATTTATGGACGTAATTCGCTATTTTTATGCAATCATTGATGTAATTTGTGTATTTTACGCGATTTATGGATGTAATTTGCATTTTTTGAGCAATTTATGCACATAATTCGCATTTTATATGCAATTTATGAATGTAATTTGCGTTTTTTTTTACATGATTCATTGATGTAATTGGCAATTTTTATGCAATATAAGAACATAATTCGCATTTTTTTACGCAATTTATGGACGTATTTAGTGTTTTCTGAGTGATTTATAGATGTAATTTACGTTTTCTGAGCAATTTATAGGCATAATTCGCGTTTTTATGTGATTCATGCATGAAATTAGAGTTTCTAATGAAACTCATGCACGAAATTCACATTTTTTACGCGATTCATGGATGGAATTTGCATTATAAGCACAGTCTTTGGATGAAATTTGCGTTTTTCATACAGAATTTTGTTGAAATGTTGTTGTTTTTTACACAATTCTTTGTTGAATTGCTTGTTTTTTATGCGATTCTTTGACGAAATGCATGTTTTTACATAATTTTTTATAGAAATCCACGATTTTTTCGAGGTTTTTTTGACGATATTTGCGTTTACGGTAAATAATTCGTTCATAAAATTGAGGCAATATTTTTATTTTTTGGTACTAAAAAAAGTTTTAAAAAATTTCTGCAAACTTCATAAGATTTTCTACGCACGTGCTTTCAATTACTTCTACGTGCTTTTAATTACTTTAAATTTTTAAAAGTATTTTTTTAAAATGTGTGTTTTTATTATTTTTATAGATGAATTAGCATTAACAAAAATTGGTATTTTGTGGCGAGATCGAATGGTTCAAGGTTGGAAAAAGGTTCATGGAACAAATGCTCAACCTCCAAAAGATGCTTCATTTGGAGTGAGGCTTGAAAATGCTCCTCCTGGTGTCACTAATGAAGTTAGTAAATATTTAATGTAATTATTATATTGGTATTTAAACATGTAAGCTAAATTATTTTTAAATTTTGTGCTGTAATTTTTTTAATTACTAAATCTAGCAATGTAATATTGATATTGCTAAGATTTTTAATATCAGAGGATTTTGCTCCTAAAAATTTATACTTGCCATTCCAAATCCAAGTTCCATAGGTTCTAAAAACATTTCTTAATTTCTCTAAAATATAAAAAAGAAAAAGTTTTTAAAAGATTACTTAATTAGTAAAGATTGAATTATATTACATTAGGATCAGTGATGATTTTCTGTAATTATGTTGCTGTTCATTTCCCTTTGACAAAGAGATTTTTTTCGCTCAAGCCTGTATACACTATTTTTACAGCAGCTGATAGCTATTTTTGTGATTAAGAAAGACTAAGTAGATAATGCATACTATAAGAAAATTGCTTTACATATACTACTTTTTAGGGATGCAACGGATATCTGGCTGATTTTTCAATATCCGAAATATCATCGGATATCCGAATCACAATCGCCGGATATCCGGCAGAATGCAACAAACCAAATATATATTAATAACAGTAATCGTTTGATCCCAAACAATGCAAAAAACTTTTGTTTATAATCCAAAAGATGAAATATTATTATAAGTTCCCTATCGATGAATAAAAGGCAATTCTCAAAAGTTTAAAGAATTGCCAGCTTTCCAACTATTTATATTTAAACTCTGTAACAAATTTAAAAGTTTACGTTTACATCTTTTAGAAAGTTGTATCTACTTTCAGATTGTAAAACAAAATTTGAAGTCAAAATAGCAAATAAAGTTTTTGTGCAAAAATGTATAAAGATAAAAAACCAACATTGAGTAATGCACAAATAATGCATGAAAAGAATAGAAAACAGCTGTTTCGAATCTACTATCGAGATTCTTCATCAGTATAAGACTCAGCATGCTAGAAAAAGCTAAGCTGAGCAAAGCGACAGGGAAGCACAGTCTTATATGCCTATTACGGGAGCGAATGGTAATAGATTCAAAACAGCTGTTAGCTACCTTACATGCATTTCTAAACGTTGGTTTTCTATCTTCATAAAATTTGAAGTTGTTTATTAAACTGTGATTTTACTAATTTTCTTTCTTTCTTTTAATTTAAACAATGGTTTTTAAGTTACACAACTAAACAAACCTATTTTTAATTTCATCCCCAAAAACATGTTTATTCAAAACATCTGTCTGTCCCAGTGTCGCCATCATACTATCAAAAAGTATATGAAGTTATGCATAGAATGATCCAAATATTTTGTGCATATTTTTGACTGTAACCAGCAGGTTCTTTTTCAATATGGAAACATTTCGCTGTAAAGCGGTGCTCTAATTGCAATTTTTATGCCATTTTCATTGTTCTACCATCAAATACTGTATGAAGTTATGCATAGAAATGAACCAAATTTCTTTGGATACATTTCTGGGAATGACTGTCTGGTCTTCCTTCAATTTGAAAATAGTTTGCCCAAAGATGGTACTGTAATAATGATTTTTGTAAAATAATTTTGATTTTTCATAATCCTTACAGAGAATTGGCAGTTCGTACAGCGATGCGAACTTCATATCTTTCTAAAATTGGCTATTCGCTAACAACGGATGTATAGCAGAACAAAAGACAATATTGATTTTAATAAATATCATGATCGAGATTAACTCATTCTTAATCTAATTAACTGATTGCAGCAAATTAGATTAACTCATTCTTAATCTAATTAACTGATTGCAGCAAAAATTCTAGATGAAAATAAAAGTTGGTATAGTACTGAACTAACAATATTGAAGTAGTATTAATACAGTTGACTCTCTCTACAACGAAACTCTATCCAGCAAATTTCTCTAACGAATTTTTTGTAGGAACGGTCAATTTTTTTCATGATTACATTAAAAATAATCTACATATAGCGAAATATATATCTCCATTTAATGAATTTTTTCAAAAATGTTCTTTTATATGTTCTGAAAACGCTTCAAATTATTTGTAGAGTAAATTTTTTTCATTGATTTCTCGTTTAAAAGTCATAGCTACATAGCATCCTCTACCTTATTCCTTATGTCTAAAAAAAGGCATTCAACCTCCTCCCCCCCTCCCCCCCTAAAAAAAAACTTTTGCATGGTTATACTTGATTTTGTTTTAGCCAAGGTGAGCTTGCGTTCTTGGAAAAGAGTGAAACATTTGCTTGCTATTGGAACGATATGCAATAATCACAAAGCATCCTAAAAGATAAAACTATTCCATTATTGTCTTGAAAATGGTGTTTAATTCTTGATTTGGATAGTAAGTCAGCAATAAGGAAGGGGTGAGGGGGCAATTGCAGAAAAAGGTTGTTTATTTCAGCAGGTTTTCATCTATCTAAACTAAGTCTTATTACTTTTAGAGTTTATGTTTGTTGTTTGTGGCGACTTGGAATATTTTTTGTTGTGAGAGATCATTTGAATGAAGAATTGTTACTAAACGTCATTTATTCTGGTGTTATCGTCTACTGCATCTGCATAAAAACTCCTTTGGGATAAGCATAATGCTTTCTTATAAAGTACAAAATTTTTTGCCGTTTTCTATTCAACGAATTTTTTGACTGAACGATGGATTTCGTTATGTAGAGACTCGAATGTATTTGTAAATATTTTTTTAAACATTCAGATATATGGAATAGAAGAGAGTTTTGGGATTGGTGCATCCAACTAGTTATTTTCATGATTTCATTATAAATGTTTAAAATTAAAAGTTTTTTTTTCTTTTTTTGCTTATAAATTTGAAAGTGATTTAACTTAAAGTAAAATTAAATGTAGCTTAAGGTAAAACAGTATTAAATAATTAAAACATGAAAAAAATCATTAAGTAAACCCGTGTTTGGAAGTAACTCTTCAACCATTGGTATATTCGTAAGCCTTTTTATGTTTACATGATAAATGGGAGCTATGTATTTCTTTGTGAAATTACTTTACAATTATAAAATAAACAAATTGATAAATGTGTAAAATTTGTTCTATAAATTATCTGCATTTCATTGTACAAATTATTAGCAATTATCAGCATTTCATTGTAATTATTAGCCATTATCAGCATTTCATTGACAAATAAGCAGAATATTAAAATGTTTGAAGTACATTTTTTATTCAATATTATTAATATACACATACAGGGCTTGAACTTTGGCATGGGATGGCTGGATTCATGCCTTAAAAAATCTTATGGCCAAGACATTCCTGTTTCCCAAAAAAAAAAAAAAAAATAAATAAATAAAATAAAAATATCCCTTTTTGATTTTTTTTTTTTTTTTTCTTTTGTTAAATGGCGATCAAATCTCAGGACTGACTGACTGTTTTTGTGATATTTTCCGCTGTCAATTGGCAAATCTCACAGTTTTCTCTTACGGCAATTATACAAAATTCATGATTGGTTTTTTGCATTTGATTGAAAAACTTTGTCATTTTTCTCACAATTTTCTCGCTTACTCGCCTCGCAAACTTTTGCAACTTTTTTCTCGAGACCGATTGCCAAATTTCACAATTTTTTTCTTTCAACTGAATGTGACAAATTTAGCTATTTTATTCTGCGACTGATTGGAAAATTTCCCTTTTTTGTTTTAGTGACATTCTGCTGAAATTAATAATTATTTTCCTGTGTCCAGCTGAAAAAATTGTGTTTTTTCTCTGTTACCTGCTGATGATTTTCATGATATTTGCTTGTGACAGGCTAACAAATTTCACAATATTTTACTGTATATGACTGATGAATTTCCCTATATTTTCCCACTGCCCAAGTTCCCTCAAACTTCAAATTTTTTCAGACCGATTCACTATTTTTAAAAATTTATTTTTGCCACGGTGGACAAAATGAGCGATATTTCTTCTATGGCCGATTTCCGTATTTTGTGAATTTCTTTTTCTAATTTATTTTGTCTCTTTTGCCGAAACAAGAAATTTTTAAAAGGGCAGTAATGGTCACTAGAGTCTGAGCTCTATCTAATTAGCCTGGAATCAGCATTAAACAAAATGAGATTAGATCTTGTGTTGCACATTAGAAAAAAAAAAAAAAAAAAAAAAAAAAAAAAAAAAAAATTTTTTTTTTTTACAATCAATGGTTCAGCATTAGATTTTTTTTCATTTTTCGAAATTATTGCACATTTTGTAATCAATGGGCTTGATAATCATACTTCTTTTTTCATTTAAAAGATAATCTTTCAATGACATTTTGATTTCCTATTCAAATAAAAATTCTTCTAAATTTAAAGAATTTCGTAAAAAAAAAAAAAAAATAAATAAATAAAATGAGGACATCCATTGTCCAAAGCAAGATGTTTAAATGTTTCCAATTGAGTTATTGAAAATAAGAAAAACATTATTTTTATGATGATCAAAACATGACTCATGCAATAAGAGTCACATACTACATATGTCATGGATTTCCTGGACCAATAATAAACAAAATAAAATGCAGACACCACAAGGTCCATTCTCAACCTATAACATCAACCGCTTTCCAAAAGATTGAAAAAAAATAGCAAACTTTAAGGAAACACATTTAGAAACAATAAATAGTTTATGTGCATAGTTCACAGAAATTAGGACATGACCTTTATAAATAAACCATTTCTCATGGAATAGAAGAAACCTACTGATTATGCCCTTTTCAGAATTTCATATGGGTTTAAAATTCCATTGCATAGAAGAACACAATTCAATTAGCTAAAATGTCAGAAATTACAGTATTGACGATAATTCCACTAAGTGGTATGCAATCACCGCAGGATATTGACAATACAATCATCTAAATGTATTATTCTTGCAAGTAAATTAAAAATGAATGCCTATCAGATTTCACCAAAAAAAAAAAAAAGTGTAACTTACAAAAGGTTCTAAATCACACAAAATCAAATAAAATCTAAATTAAAATATTCATTTAGCAACTCAATTATTAATTATTCATAACACTGAATGAAAATTGAAAAATAGATATGATATATATAAGGCTTGATTCTTTTCATTTGTTTTAATTTAAATAGACATTTTGGATATATTTTATCTTGAGTTGTTGATTTAAATTATTTTAATGGAATTTTTTTATGCTGATATAAATTTTAACATTTAAATGGCATGTAAAAAATAAGTTTTTTTTTTTTTTTTTTTTTAATTTCTTCCTTCTCATATAGTTTATAGTCATGCCAATTTTCCACGGAAACGCGGATTTCTGCATTTTGTTAATTTTCAAAATCTGCGGATTTCCACCTTTTTTATTTATTTTCAGAACCCGCAGATTTCCACAATTTTTCTTATTTTTTTCGGCCACACCGCCATTTTTTACCACGGCGAAATTGGTCAAAAATGGCAGAAAAATCTCCCACGACGAAAAATGATCGCGAAAATGACATGTTTTTTGCCAAAAGAGCCCAAAAAAAGACACTATTTTTCGTCAAAAGAATATAAATAAAACGAGATTTGTGTCAAATGATTGCGAAAAAAGGCATTATTTCTGCCAAAAGATCACAGGAAAAAAAGCTATTTCATTCAAAACATCTTAAAAAGAGGCGTTTTTTGTCAAAAAATTGCAAAATAAACATGATTCCTGTCGACGGATCTCAAGAAAAACGGTACTTCCATCGAAGAATCACGAAAATGACGCAGCCTCTGTCAAGGAATCGCAGAAAAGACGCGATTTTCCTCAAATGATGGTGGAAAAAACGTTATTTTTGTCAGAATTGCAGAGAAAATGCGATTTTTGTCAAAAGATCGTGAAAAAAGACACGATTTTTTTTTTTCAAAAGATTGCTGATAATACGTGATTTTTGTCAAAAGATACCGTAAAAAAGCACTATTTCTGACAAAAGATCGCAAAAAGAGATGCATTTTTTGTTAAAAAAAATGGCAAAATAAATGCGATTCCTGTCTACAGATCGCAAAAATAACGGTCTCTTACAAAGAATCGCAAAAAGATGTGATTTTTGTCAAGTGATAGCGGAAAAAACTCAATTTTTTGTCAGAATTGCCAAGAAAACATGGCTTTTTTTCAAAAGAGCGAGGAAAAGATGTGACTTTTGTCAAAAGATCGTGGAAAAGACGCAATCTTGTCAAAGGATCGCGAAGAAGTCGCGAATTATTTTTTAAAAATCGCGAAAAGTCGCAAATTTTTGTCAGTTGATCACGAAAAAGTCTCGAATTTTTGTTCAAGGATCGCAAAAAAGTGAATTTTTGCCAAAGGATCACGAAAAAGGTGCGCATTTTTGTCAAATGATCGCAAAAAACGTGATTTTTGGTCTAACGAGCGCGACAGAGACATGATTCCTATCAAAAAATCTTGGAAAAAAGCAAATTTCGTCAAACGGTCGTGGAAAAAACATGAATCATGCATGTGCTTATTGTTCACTCGTGAGGAAGGGGGAGGGGGGGGGGTGATTCAAAATATTTTCAGTATTGGCATTTTCAGTTGCCACATGGCGATTAAAAAAACGTGATCGATCGCCATTCGCCTAGTGGGGATAATAAATTCTGTTATAAATCACCAAATGAAATACAGCTTTTTTTCAGGGAAATATGCACTTCTGCTTTGCTTAAATTCTAATTATACACTGATTAATTCTTTTCCCTACTAGATGCAAACAGATTTAAGCCAAATTTGGAGTTTTATGACTGTGCCATAAGTTATTTTAAAAGTAGATTTTTAAATGAATTTGCTTATAAAATTTTTAAAGAATAATTGTGCATTTTTGAAAATTTTTCATATTGATATATTTTATATATCAAAATTATTGAATAAAATTTCATTACCCATTCTTATATTTGTGTTCTTATTTTATTTTAATGTATTTTCGTATTATATGTGTGTGCGTGCTTCAATTCAAATAATGACAATCTATATTTAATGTACCATTTTCACTTTGATTAACTTTTTTAACATGCATCGGTTTAAATTATTTTGTTCTATTTTTACTTTGCCCGTTATATCAACTTTTTTTCTCAATTGTTATCTCACTCGTTATTTCAATGTTTTTGCTCAATTTTTACCTCACGCGTAATTTCCTCTTTTTTGTTTTTTTCTCACTCTCATCCCTGAGTTTAACACCCTTGCATTTACAAATGTTATGAGGAAAACCCTCTCTGCCTGGGAAAACCTGAATTTCAAGCCCTGATAGTCAAAGATATATAGTTTCTGTAAATTATATTCCAATACATTTAAAAGTTGTAATGGTGTGTGAAACATGTTTGCAATTTATTATTTGAGATGGCATTGCATAAAGAAATAAACAAACATTCATCATAACTAAAAACATATTCAGTACCGGATATCCGAATCCGGCAGGCAAATCGGATACCGGATATCTGGTATCCGATATCCAGCAAAATCAGTATCCGGTGCATCCCTACTATTTTTAATGTCTTATACTTTAATGCGAGCGAAAATTGTGTGTGTGTGTAAATTTTATCTCAAAAACGGCTCTAACAATTTTTGTAAAAGTTTGGATTTTACCATTTTTGGGCACAATATCATTGGGCTAGGTCACATGTTCGAGAAAATTCGATTATCGGGTCACAATGGGTCAGGATCAAGCTATTTATATCTAGAGAGCAGCTGAATCAATTTTAAGGAAATTTTGTATCCAATCGTATTCTGGCACGAGAAAACTATTAAGCTGAGTCACATGTTTGAAAAATTTCGATTAGTGTGTCATTATGGGTCAAGCCATTTTTAATCTAAAAAGCGGCTCTAACGATTTTGACCAAATTTTATATTTTATCGTTTTGGATTACAAGAAAACCATTGGGATAGGTAACATGTTCGAGGAAATTCAGTTAGTGGGTCATTTTGGGAGTCATTGTGGGTCATGCTATTTTTATCTCAAGATTTTTTTCACGCAATTTTGACTAAAAATTGCATTCTATGGTTTTCGGGCACGAGAAAAACATTGGGCTTGGTTACATGTTCAAGAAAAAATTTTAATGGGTCATTAAGGGTCTGGGTCAAGCTATTTATATTTAAAGTACGGCCTGATCGATTTTAACAAAATTTTGTATTTAACAGTTTTTTGACATGAGAAAACTAATGGGCTAAATCACATGTTTGAGAGATTTCGACTATAAGGGTAATTTCTGGGTCATGAGGGTCATAATGGATCATGTCAAGCTATATCTAAAGAACAGGTGGATCGATTTTAACGAAATTTTGTATATAACATTTTTTTGGTACGAGAAAATCATTGGGCTAGGTCACACGTTCGAGAAATTTCGATTAATGGGTCATAAAGGGTCTGGGTCAAGCTATTAATATTTAAAGAACGGCTGGATCGATTTTAACGAAATTTTGTATGTAACAATTTTTAGACACGAGAAAACTAATGGGCTAAGTCACATGTTCAAGAGATTTCGATTATAAGGGTAATTTGTGGTCATGATGGATCATGCTAATTTTATGTAGAAAATGGCTCATACCATTTTGACTATACTTTGTATTATATCATTTTCGGGCAAGAGAAAACCATTGGGCTATGATACATGCTCGCGAAAATTCGATTAGTGAGTCATAATGGGTTAGGGTCATTCTAATTATACAATAATGACTCAATCAATTTTACATAAATTTTGTAACAAAATGTTTTTTGTCACAAGAAGAATATTGGGCTGAGTCGCACATTGAACAAAATTATATTAGTGGTTCATTTCGCTTTATTGCTGAATGCTGTCAAGCTAATTTTACCTAAGAAATGGCTTAAATGATTTTGATTCAATTTTACATTCTATTGTTTTTAATTACTTGAAGACCATTGAGCTAAGTCACATGTTTGATCAAATTTGATTAGTGGGTCATTTTGAGTAATATGGGTTAGAGTTATGAGAATATGGCAACAGTCAATAAGTTGGCGATATTTGACAAAATATTGGCGACATTTGGCTGAAAAATCGACTATTACCATTACAAAAGCTAAAACACGTATTTGTCGCCTAATTAAAAAATGTCTCCAAATTTGGCTATATCTGGCAAAAAAATATTGTCTTTCAGAATGTGAAGAAATTTTTTATACATTCTTAATAGGATTCGAGATGCATGGTTAAATCAATCAGAGTTGAGCTAAAGAACTGATTTGGATCAATATCCTTTTGTTGTAAATTTTAAAATAAAGTAAAATTTATGAACATGTGCATACAAACAGTTTTCTTATTGATTGTTTTTGAAAATAATACTATTATAAATAATATGTTTTACTGTTATAATACAGAATGAATGATACAGTGATAATACTATATCCAGTTGAACACAAAGTTAATTTTGACCGAGCTTAACTCAATCACTCCTGCTAGTATTCTTTTAAATATGATATAATTCTCAATTATCTCATTATTAATTAATTATTAAATGCTTTTCACACATAATTTAATTATTTCAAATGTTTCTTTTTGGATATTCATAAACGTATGAATAGTCTTCATATTAATTGGTACTTGTAATACTTGTAAAGAAAATAAAATCTAAAAAAAAAGAAAATTGAAACTAGTTACTATTGTTTATTTTTATTGCTCTAGTTTTTACGCTAAAATTTTCTTAAAGTTAACATAAACTATTTACTCTCACTATTTGAGGTTCACTTTCTTTAGATGAAATCACAGTACAGAAAACAAAACCTCTAGAATTCCAAAATAATAATTCCAAAGGACATGAATGAATTACAGTGATTAAACCTATTACTTCCCTCATTCTAAAAAAAACTTGTTAACATCAGACATCAATGCCATTTTTATGCTTTTGATTTCGCATATCATTCTCATCTTAGCAATGCAATAAAGGATTTAGAAATTGTAGTTAAAATGGCCCAGTGTTTAAAGGAACAAATAAAAAGTTTCTTGTAAGCTCTTTCCATTCTATGGCTCACTTGCAAATCTTTTAAATTCTACTTTTTTTTTGCTTATTCTTTCAAGATTTAAGGACATTTCTTTGCATTTTCTTGGATGTTTTATTGATGGGGGTCTTATTGAAGATTTGAAACTGATAAATTATGCCATTTTCACATACAGTTGTAATGTAAATATTATATCACTTTGCGGGAATAATGTTCTATAAGAAAACAATTTCTTTCTTAATTCAGTGTACTTTTTGACAAAAATATCATAAAGCAGATGTTTTGCTTGTATTAACTGTCCTGCTTTTGTAAATCATAAAAAGCATGAAAATCTTAGAATGTTTTGAATGACGAACCATTTTTAACATGCAAATTTCTCCTTTTAACTATGTCCTCATTTTAGTTATATTTCTGTTAGTTTAACTGCATTTCAATTGAAAGTAGTATTTAGAAATGCTTCAACCAAATAATTTTAAATATGCACTTTTAAATGTGTTATTTTCATCAATAACCTTTTTTTCACATAATTCTCTTAAAAAATATTTAATTCTTTTAAAGTTTTCTTTCTTTTTGAAAATTCACATATATCTGTTTTCCAGTTGAAAAGCATACATAAATATCATTATTTAGGCTTTCTAAAATTTGATGCCATAGGTAAAAGAAGATTTTTCAAACTATGAATTTAAATATTTAAAAATTGGTAAAAAATGATTCACTTGCACACCACGATTTAATGTAGAATGTGCCTACAAAAGAAGAGCAAATTTGTCTGCATTGTTTTGATCTTATAAAAATTTTTAACTGAACTATTTTGATGAATTTTAACAATAAATAGTGCTTAGTATTAATCTTTGATTTAATTGTATTACTTTTTATCCCCAATGCAAAATACTTTGCAATGTTCTGCAATGAACTTCAGCTGATCAAGAACGTTCTGTGGGAGTAAAAGACAGATTTTCTTATATATGAAGTGCAAAAGACATATAAAACACTGCACACATGCACGCGAAGGAAAATATTGCTGAATTTTGTGATTTTACCCCAATCAACTGATCAATTCTGTAGTTTTTTCTGCATTAGGCTTGATTTCTATTACTGACTGAGGAATTCCACAATAGTTTCTTTCTTCTGATAAAAAAAAATTGTGACATTTTCTTAATAGGATTTTTATGGCTTTCCTTAAGACTGATTGGAGAAAATCACGATTTTTTTTTCCGCTACTGTTAGACAAATTTCATGATTTTTTAAAATGCGATCAATTTGTAAATTTCGTAATTTTTTCCTTGTATCATAGGCAAGTTTTGAATCTTTTTCTTGTGACTGATTGAAAAATTTTTAAATTTTTTTTTGCAGTTTTTCCTGGCGATTCACTGATGAATTTCATATTTTTTTTACTAGCGACTGTTTAGTGAAAATCAGGGATTTTTGTCTGTGACTGTTCATAGAATTTTATGTTTTTATAACATTTATTTAAATGAAGATACTATGGTATTTTAAAGCTTTTGTTATAAAGATTTTTAGTTTTATATGCAATAAATGCACATTGTTTGCTCAGAATGACATAAATATTGCATACAAAAATATGAGTGGGTCTGAATTTGTATTGCTTTATAAAATAATAATAATAAAACATGCACATCATTTTTAAAAGAAATTTCCAATTTCTTTAATTGTGTGGTCGCAGAAAAAAAAAATAAGATTAGGATTTTAAAAAATAAATAAATAAAAAAAGATTTGTATAACGATTCTTTGGGCAGTTGATTGAAAAAAGAGTGGCCTCAGAAATTTGTAAAGCTCTAGTAATTTTACCCAGGCTCTGAAACATATGTATATAATTTTTTTTCAAATCTGTCAAATTGTAGCTTTAAAGGACGCATACACACAGATTTAAGATATAAAACCATTACAATTTAATACAAATTATAAATGAATTTTTATGTATGGTCAGAGGAATTTATAAAGCAGCCAGTAATTTTAGTCAGTTTCTGTAATATTTATATATCAATTTTTATTCAAATCATTCAAAATTTGTAGGTTGCTCAAGGAACATACATACACAACACACATATTTGCATCTATGTATATCACAAATTATAAATGAATTTTTATGCAAGTTAAAAATGATTTGTTAACTTTTATAAAATTCTTTTGAAACAGATTATCATAAAAAGAGAGACAATGAATTGAAAATATAATACACAATATAGTAAATATTGGAAAAATGGAAATATTTGTGGAAATATATATTATGGAATGACAAAACATGCGACTATCTAACATCAAATCTGTAACATTTACATTACATAGTAATTCCTCAGGACATGATTTTTGCCAATAAAATAAATAAATAAAATAAAAACATGGTGTCAATGGTATCTATCCAGTGTTGAATTCAGACACTTTTCTCCAGGAGGGACTTCTATAGTTCCAGAAGGGGGGGGGGGGCATTTTAGAGCAACAGGATGGAAAATTACACTTTATAACCTTTGAAAACACAAAATAAAAAAATTTCTGGGGGGATGTCCCCTCGTGTTATCCCCTGAATTAGATACTGTATCTTACTGTGCTGAATTAAATGATCATTTACCAGCAATTTAAAAGAAGTAAAGTGACAATGAACCATTGGAGTTGATCACAAAGCTCAGTCATTTTAGACGTTATTGTTTGTAAAATTTATTCTATAAATTGTGTTTGTAAGATCAATTTTGACTGAATGACTTGCTGAATTTATCTTAGACTTATTGCTTACAAAGAAGGTCTCCATACTGGGCATACTCAGAATTTTTTGAAAAAAAAAAAATACTAATCAAACTACTCATGTATATAATAAAAGATCAGTCAAAATTAGCGGCGGAATAACAGTACAAACTTTGTAAAAAAATAAAATACTTACAAATATTTGGTGTGAAAAGACGAAAACGTTATGAGATTTCGCGCGCAGCACATTTCCTCGCTAACAGAAAACGATTTTAATGTAACTGGAAATTGTTTATCAATAGGTTTTTAGAATGCATGTAAATGATATTTAATGAATTTAAATTAAAAAAATGAAAGAGTTAATACATATATTTTATTTTTCTATTACATATTTATGTTACTTGTTGCTGTAGCTATTTAATTTTATCACTGCAACAATAATTTCATACATATATATATTTTTTGTTACTACTCTGTTATCCCGTCAGCCAATTTTGCCAAATTATACAAATCGCCAAACTCATAAGCCAAATTAAACATATTGACATAATTTTTATTTTAAATAACAAAAAAAAAAAATAAATAATAATAATAATTAGTGGAATATTAATAAAAGTACAAATAAAAACTCGAAATAAAATTGCTTAATGGCATTTTAAGCACATATATCGTATTTAATGTCACTGAATGAGACATTCACGATTATCCATAATTGGCATTTAATCTTATAATTTGCCAATGAATTTTTGGTCGACGGGATAACTTAGTACCTTTTTTTCCATACATTTAAGCGTATTCCAAAATAAAGGCCAGAAGAAGAATGCTGCAGTAATACATTTCATTATCAGATAAGTTTTTGTTTCCATAGTAACAAAGTTGAATCGACAGTGCTCAATTGAATTTAATTTTGAGACTGAAAAGATTTAAATTTTTTTATTCATAGAATTTCTTAGTTAAATTTCACTACATATATATAGTAAAGCTACAGTTAAAACAAACTAAAACAGACAAAACTGAAGTTATTTAAATATTAGAACACAAGTTTAACATGAAACATTTTTACCTTAAAAAGCATTTGATATAAAAAAATTATTTTTTGAAATATTATTTCGATGCCAATCAGTGTAAAAGCTATATAAATAAAAGAAAGTCTGGATTTTGTATTAATCATCACACAAAAAAATCTACTAAACCTACAATTTCAAAAATTGTGGTAAAAATACTTCTTATAGCATTGAGTGCCGCTAAGAAAGGATTTTCAAAAATTCCATCCCTAAGGAAGTTAAAAAAAAACGCATTTAAAAAAAATTCATTAAAAATCAAGTTTCATAGCTATCATTTAACTGATAACATATTTTAATATATTATTGTATGCTGAATCAAATGGTACTAATCAAAATCTTATAAGTCTAATAGTTCATCAGATATTTAACATTTCTCTAATTTGGCAATGTCTTTGGCACAAAAACCTGAAATTTTCAATCTATATACATAAAAGAAAGTCTAGATTTTGTATTAATCATCGCACAAAAAAATCTTCCGAACCTACAATTTCAAAAATTGTGGTAAAAATACTTCTTATTGCATTGAGTGCCACTAAGAAAGGATTTTCTAAAATTCTACCCCTAAGGTGGTTAAAAAAGAGAACGCATTTTTAAAAAATTCATTAAAAATCGGGTTTCATAGCTATCATTTTAACTGATAACATATTTTAGCATATTTTTGTATGCTGAATCGATTGGTACTAACCAAAATCTTATGAGTCTAATAGTTCGTCAGATATTTAACATTTCTGTAATTTGGCGATGTCTTCGGTGCAAAAACCTGAAATTTTCAATCATATCATATATATATATTATAAAGCAGTAAGCTCTGAAACTTCAGCTTGAGTGTTTTCAAAAACTATCCGATGGATTTTTTTTCAGATTGCATCATTCGATAGGAAATATTTTCGCGGAGGTCTGTGATTCAAATATACAGGGCTAACTCTTATTTTTGGTAATAAATTTTGTATTTTTCGATTATTTTTCAGAAAAGGGTTGCCAGTAGTTATTTTTTGGCGAAAATTATCATTACTAAAAAAAATTAAAAATAATATTAGAATCTGTTAGAAATCTCACAAACATGTTGCAGATTAAAGCAGAAAATAATTACTGATAATAATAATAATAATAATAATAATAATAATAATAATAATAATAATAATAATAATAATAATAATAATAATAATAATAATAATAAAGACAAACCATTTAATGAGGCATAATATTTAAAAAAATATATTTATCTTAAAAATAAAAGAAATATTTGTAATGCTTAAGAAAATAACTTAATTAAAAATATTACAATTGATACACATTTGGCAATATATCCCTTGCGTTAGAATAAAAAAATGAACTTGAAAATTTTATTAAATGAATTTTAAATGATAGTTATTTCCCTTTTTGTTATTTTCTCTCTCTTTTTTATCGAATTTCTGTATCATATGACTTACAGCATAAAAAAAAATCTAATTGTAAGTTCTGAGTTACATATTTGTTTGTTTGCAATTTTTATTTTGCTTTTGTCACCAAATAATGTGATTTTAAACCAAAAGTGCAATTATGCGTTATTACTATTGATAAACTCAGCGTTTTGAAATAAAAATTGTCTGCAAAAAAAAAAAAAAAGGCCCAGATTTCATATATGCACTACATTGGCGCAATTGCAACAAAACGTCCATTTTATGCGTCATCAGATCAGATATTGTTCATTAATTTAAAAAAAAAACTGTGTACTTTCTTTTATTTATTTTTTTAAATGATACAAATTGTTTTGTTTTATAATTATTAACTAAGCATTTTTATTTATTGTTACTAGCTGACCCGCCCGGCGTTGCCCGGGTCCGTATTAACAATATTAAACGAACTTGAAATTTGTATGATTTTATCATTAACTGGAAGCATGCAGAAATACATTGTCTGAAATACGTCGCAGCTGACTTTGTGAAAAATCGGTTTTAAAAAGAACAACTAATATTGAGCTCTAAAAATACTTAAAATGAGCAATGAGAAACACGGGAGGGAACATGTATCCAACGATTGCGTTAGTTTCGTGTTAAAGTGTTGATATTTACCCGTAAAAATCACTGTTAAATCACGTAACTAATTATTTTTTTCGCATAGAAATCCCAAGTGAAATATTTTGAATTTCAAACTAATTATATCACTCTTAATTCCGTCTATACCGTGAATGAAATCGATACGCGATGATAAAAGATTGGTATATAGTATTATAATTTCAGAACCATTTAACAAAAGTGTATATTTTTAATCAAAGCATGCGTAATGTATACACTGTGGACAAATTCCTAACCGTAAACTTTTGTACCATAACCATAATCTGTCTGTAACCTAACTGCGACTTAACATTACCCTACCGTAACTTAAATATAACATAAATGTAACCTAGCCGTCACTTTGAAATACCAATATAGAAGCATCATTTAAGATTTTGCTTGAAAAGTTAACATTCTTTCGTTAATGTCTTAAAATCGTCTGCACTCTGAAATCTAGATTTTAGATTAATATTTGTTATTTAAGTTTTCGCGCATGATTTTAAAAGATTGTTTTCATAAATATATTTTATATATTGACATAGAGTTATTAATATGTTGTTAAATTAAAAACATTTTTTCATCTACGCTATAAAGTATTAAAAAGTTCTGAAAAAAAAAAAAGAAAACTTTTAGTAATACAATTTTTAGTTCAAATCAAATGTTTTCAATATTCTTTTTTATTTTATTTTGATATTTAATTATTTCGAATTTATCAATTCCAATTATTTTAAAAGCAAACATTTTTTTAAAAATAAATAATATAATGGAAAAAAGACCATTTTAAAAAATTACTATTTCTTCGCAAAATACGCTTCAGCTGTAATTCATTTCTTTCAATTCGTCTTATTAATACAAAATCTCTTCTACATGCTTTTGTTTGGGACATTAAAATTTGAGCGATAAATGGTTTAATATTGCAACCCTTTTTTCGGTTTACTTCACCACCACCTATCTTTTTCCTCCATGGTTTACAACCGCTGTGATAAAAAATCATCTTTTAAACTGACAGCTTGCCAGTCTATAAATTTTAAAGGTCGGTTCCAGCTTTTTTAATTATTTATGCCAAAATTTTATGCAACCAACCAACCATAACTAAATGAAGGGAAAAAAAGAAGAAAAAAGGCGATTTTTTATGAGAGTGATCTTTGGAATTTAATTAATTACTCAGTTAATAAATAGAATTTCGAAATTCTGAAGCTCAGGTGCATCAGGAGAGATATTGGGCTACTCTCATAAAAATTTTGAGCTTCGTACGTCCCATAGATTTTGATAGCCATCGCAGACACACACACACACACACACACACACACACACACACACACACACACACACACGCAGACAGAGCGATTTGTTATTTTATTAGTATAGATTTCCTTTTTAAAATTATAGAAAACAATTAAAAAATATATATGCCACTGGCATTTGAAAACTATGTTTTCGTAAAAATATCATTAAAAAAATCACACAAATGTGGTGCATATATGACATCTGTGCTAAACAATTTTACAAGTCTTTTTAAATTAGCCATTATTTCTTCGATTTTCTTAATATATTTCCTGTGTTAGGTAATATAAAAATGAAAAATAGTGGACTAATCTTGGATAGTTGAGCACCGCCAAATGACATATTTACTATATTATTGAAAGTTCTGTTGGCACAGACATCATATGTGCTCCGAGGTAATTAATAGACTCTAAATTGGCATTATTTTGCCTGACATGTTGACCCAACTATTATTATTTATTTATAAATAAAATGTTTATTTACTTCCATTCTCTTCCTTAAAATTTTATAAAGTGTTTTTGTTTTCTATCCTTATTAATTAAACTTTTTTTTATTAATTGTTATTACTTTTTAAATAATAGGAAATAATTTAAATATATATATGTAACTGGTATTAGAAAACATTTATTTTTTTTTTGACAAACTAGATCCAAAAATTTATCGTGCCAAACTCGGCACGTATATGACATCTGTGCCGTTTTGTTTATGTATTAAGGAGATTTCTCGATCATCAACCCCATTATAGAAAATTAGATTATTTGAGGTTATTAAATTTACGATTTGTCATTGTGGAACAAGTGAAGAAAAGATAATTTACTATTGGTGCGAGTGGAAAATTAACGACTGCTTGATGTTATTTTTTTAAACATCGAAATAGTGGTTTTTTTAATTATTTGTTTACTTTTTTTAAACATTTTTCCATTTTTATATACGCATCACCTTGGCATGATTTTTTTTTTTTCTGACGTCAATTTGGAGAACAGTACGTTTTCAAATACCAGTTACATACTATATTATTTTTAATTTTTTTTTATTATTTAAAAAAATAAATACTATTAAATAAATGAAATTTAATTAATAATTATAGAACAAAACAATTTATGTAACTTTAAAAAATAAAAGGAAAATTAAGAAACAGTTCATTAGTAAATAAATGACAATAATTGCGCCAATGTGGTCCGTACATGACACCTGTACCTAAATATTATTAGCAATATTATTGTTTATATAATTTATGTACATTACTTGTTACGACTTGATTATCAAATCGACCAAAAAAACTGTTGCCAAAGTATAAGATTAAATGTCAATAATGGATGATCGTAAATGTCACATTCATTTGACATTAAACATGTTACAAGTGTTTGTTACGTCAATAAATACTTTTTATTTTGACATTTTATTTGTATTTCTATTAATATTTTAATAATTTATTGATTCTTTGGTTACTTAAAATAAAAATTAGTCCATTTGTATAATTTAGTGAATAGTTTAGCAATCTGTATAATTTGGCGAAATTTATTGATGTAATAATCAAGTAGTACCCATTATTAGTTTACATTCTATCTGATATTTAAGTTGATAGAACTAGCATACTCATAAAGTCTCCACCAAGGCATATGCTAAGCAGTCATTATGTGTTTTAGCCTGTCTATTATATATTTTTCATCTACAGTTATTTTGTTATCATAAAAAAAGTATTATTAGTTATGTGCAGGAAAAATCTTTATAATGACAATGATGTATAAAAAAATATTTGCAATTAATTTATTATTCAATTTAATTTAAAAAAAAAAACTATTGTTAGGAAAATAAATATAATTTAAAATTGGTTAAGAAAAAAATATACTGTACTTTCGGGTGTATAGCCCACACCCTGTGTATAACCCGCACCCCTAAATCGAGCTGTGCAGTAAAAAAAGTTCGTGTATAACCAGCAGAGATGCATCGGTGTATAGTCCGTGGGCTATACACCATTTACGAACGTATATTTCGACCAGGATTCGAAATTAGAAGCCATTAGTCATAATTTTTAACACAAATTTACTAAATTTTTTCGTGATGCATATCTACAGTAATTGGGCTAAAACATTAAGATTATCAGTACCGTAATTTTCGGGAAAAACGCCGCGGCGTTTACGTGTTTTAAGATAAAATTTCAAGCAATGCGGCATTTATGTGCATTTTTTTTTTTTTTTTTCAAAGAAGCGTGATATTTTTAAAAAAATATTCCGAAAAAAAAAATCGGTGATAAATTCAAAATTTTGGACATAAAATGTATATGTATCTTGAGTCATTGGTTCCCTAAAGGATCGCATCATCGGAATCGATCCAAAATGCACCAACTCCGAAAAGGAACGATTCCTCGGACTCTATCTGAAATGAAATGTCTCCGGAAAAAGGTCAATTCCTAGAACTCGTTCCGAAATGAAACGACTCTGTAAAGGAACGATTTCTCGGAATCGTTTCAAAAAAGACTGACTGCTCTGAATCATTCCGAAATGACATAAATCACACACTTTTTTTTATTCTTTGCAACAGGGTAAGATACCAACTCCGAAAAGAAACGATTCCTTGCACTCTATCTGAAATGAAACGACTCCGGAAAAGTTCGATTCCTTGAACTCCTTCTGAAATGAATCGACTCTGTAAAGGAACGATTCCTCGGAATAGTTTCGAAAAAGAACGTCAACTCTCATTCATTCCGAAATGATATAAATCACGCACTTTTTTTTGTTCTTTGCAACAGGGTCAGTAGATTATTTTTTTGAAAAATAAACTAAAAATTATCTTAAATTCAGAATTGTCGAGATTGGAAGGGTTCCAGATTATGGATTTTGTACTCTACAAACACAATGGTTATTATACATCTATTAGTGCAATACTTGGCGATAGTTGCGACAGTTCTTCCAAATCCAGAAATAACTGTATTTAAGTAGTAAAAAAAAGCCTTTACAAACATGGGAGAACTCTCTAAATTTTAAGGCATAGCGAAAAAAATTTACAAATTTCGATAATTTTTTCAAATTTTTTAAGGTTTAAAAATTGTAGAAAAAATATCACAATTTACAATTTAAAAAAAAAATCTTTGTATAACCCGCAGCGACTTTTTGGGAGGTTTTTCTCTTGTATAAGCTGCAGACTATACACCCGAAAATACAGTATGTCAAATCCTAACAATAGAAAATTTTGTTTTTGATGATTATGTAGCAATTTTAATTAACATCGAGCCCTATCAACAGAATTTTGTCAAAAATTAACTATTAGATATTACTTTATTACCCTATCAAATCAAAAACTATCGCCAAGCTATATGATTAAATCCCAATAATAGATGATTGCAAATACGAAATAAGCCTGGTACATTTGTAACAAATCCTTTCTAGCACTTCTAATGTTTGACGCCGAAAATCATAATGGAATTGATTACAGAAGGTAGAAATATTTTATTGGATACAAGCTAAAAGTTTATACAAAATTTATTCATCAAGATTATTCGTGATTCAATGGCCACATGTTTGTAACTGATTTATAAAATGAAAAGACAGTGAAATTGATGCAATTTTAATTTTATTCAAATAATTAGCTTTAAAATACACTTTATATGTCTCTTTGTTATAAATATATAAGTTAAACACTCTTCTTTATCTGTAAATATTTTTTTTCTTTTTTTGTATATGTATTCTGCTGGAATAGTCCAAGGTATATAGGAAACTGTAGTAGACCTGCCAGAAGAGGATGTTTATTAAAAAATGTAATGTAATATGTAATGAGATTGTATTTAAGAGAGTTTACAATCCTAAATACAATCTCGTATTTAGGATTGTAATACGAGAGTAATGTGTAGCTCTGAGTAGACCAGAGCTACACATAGTGCAAGTTCAGATGCCGGGAGTTTAACAACTGACAAATTTTAATATACGATCCAAAATTTAATAGAGTTTGATCATCAATCTTAGTAATCATTGGAATGCTCTCTAATGTAATAATGTGATGACTAGGGAACATTTCGATTCCTGCTGTCATAAGTCTCATTTTCATATCAAACTCCATTATAAATGATCAAATAAAAGAGATGTTCTTAATTGCCCAAATGTTGTTTAAGGCATACTATAGAGCAATATTGCAATGACCTTGGCTTCGTTTTCAGCAATGCGGAAGAGCATTCCAGGTGATGGTCCATACTACTTTAAATAAAAAATTTTAAATCACAATTTTGTTCGAATCAAGGTTTATTTGAGATAATGGATTAGCGCAGCGGGCATAGCCTGTTAGTCGCCAAATAAACAAAATGTTTATTTATTTATTTATTTATTTTATTTTTTTTTTTTTTTTTACAAACGTTCTAATGAAGTTCCGCTGAAAAAAATTTTACAAACATATCTATCCACATGAGAAGAACATTCTGTAATTTTTTCAGATTTTTCGGAATATGCCCATATGGAGACCTTCCCTGTTAGTATGCATTCCTATTTTGTGTATTAGAAAAGAAAATATATTTTACTCAACTGAAAAAGTTGCATGCAATTTTTATTTATTTTTGGTGAATTTTGTTTTTGAGTTGTTTTAAAATTATATCTTGTTCAAATTTTCATTAAAATGTGTTTTTATTGTTTTTTTCTTTTAATTTTTTTCTACATTATTATATATATATATATATATATATATATATATATATATATATATATATATACATGAACTAGCCATGCAATGATTCTTGGACCACAGAAAGAAGGCATTGCAAAGCAATTTACAATACTTAAAAAAGCTTTACTTGATGTTAAATAACATGTCAGTTTATTTTTACTTATTTACTTTCTTTTATTTGGCAGCATGTACCTTTAATTGTTGAACTATGTGTCCAAATTGTTGAAAGCAGAGGTTTGGATGTAGTTGGAATCTATAGAGTTCCTGGAAATAATGCTTCTGTCAGTGTTTTAACTGACATGGTTAATCAAGGGATTGATGATATTGTTCTTCAAGACTCCAGGTGGAATGATGTTAATATAGTATCCAGTTTACTTAAAGCTTTCTTTCGCAAACTTCCAGAGCCTTTACTTACATCATTTTTGTATCCAAAGTTTATTCAAGCTAGTAAAATAGATGATCCAATGAAAAGATTAAAAGCAATAAAACACGTGGTACGACAAAGTTTGCTGTATTCTGTATTTTTTATTTATTTTTTTACTTTTTTTTTATTATGATTTTTATAAGCCATTTTTATCTCCATAAAAAATGTATTTTCTGATCTACGTTCTTTATTTCAATATTAATTACTGAAGAATGGTAAAAAAAAAATTAATTCTTTTTTCACATTTTGTTTATCATTATTATTCTTCTAATGTTTTTCATGATTATCTTATTGTTAAAAGTGTATAATTGTTGTCCAGTGTGTTAATTTTATTTCTTTATTCCAACTCTGTAAAACAACTTAAATTGCTTAAAAATTTCAATATGTTTCTAATATAGACAGTTATTATACCTCATTTGAAATTTACCATACTGCCATGCATATGTTGTTCTTTTCACAGAGACTCATAAAAAAATTCATTCTTATTTACCATTTAGGATATGTTTGTGGGAACAATTTATGTAATCAGTGTGTTGTTCTGAGGGTATAGGTGGACACATTTATCAAATATTTTACAAATTTATTAATCACTTAACCGGCGACAGGTATGGGGAAACAAGTGCTTTTACCTCTGACTTATCTCGGGGCAGATGGATATTTTCTAAGGAATTGTAGATTTTTAAGCAATTTTTGTTAAGTTTTATATATAATTTTCTAACAACACAATTTACATTTTTACTACTATCTTTTATTTTATATTAATTTTTTAAGGGTTGTTAAACTTCTAATATTCAAATGTGACCTCATTTATATGTTTATCTGTGATTGAGTGCAAACAAATAAGAAAAAGTTGACAACACTGGATTGAAATTTCTCAAAGACTGATCATTTAAAGTTTTTTAAAGTCAAATTATAAGCCCTTTTTCTAAAAAATTGTAATTTTTTAGAAAATACTCACTGGATCTAATTTTATTGAATAGTATATCACAGTGGTACAGTGGGTATTAAGAAATGAAAGCACTATCTTGATAAATTGCATAATCAAAAATGTGTATTTTGATAATGGAAATAATTGTTTCCAAAATTTAATACTTAATCATAAGCAAGTACAAAATACATTATGTGTTGAAAAATAAATGGTGACCAAGATTATGAATGGTGGTATGGTAATCAAAATTTAAAATATTAAATTCAAATAAGAAATAAAAAAAAACTTTTTAAAAAAGGTTTCATTTTTAAGACGTCAATTCTATATTTAAAATAAAAAATAAATAAAATATTGAATTGCAGTACAGTTATGTTTACTGCGTAAGGACCATATTTTATATGGCAATACCGTAGAGTCTCTAAAACCGCAATCTTCTAAAATCTGCCTGCATTTCAAAATGTAAACAGTGAAAATAGCAGTTAAAAGTATTCTTTATAATCTTTATTTTAAATATCAGTGGATGAAAGGTTATTTTTAGCATATATTTATGAGAAAATAATGACACAGGCTATTTCAGAAATTAAAAGCTTTTTTGGATCAGGGTATCGATCCATAATGTAAAATATCAGTACAAATAAATTTTTTATAGCAGCACATTAATGCTGATTTGCCATTTGAAACAATGGAAAAGTTAGAAAAATATCTACTGTAAAAGATTGTATTTGTTTAATTGATGAAGCATAAACTTCTACTATAAAAGATCTAATTGATGCCTGGCATAAAATACAGTCTGGCTCTTTATTTATCAAAAATATAGATACAGACTTTTTCAGGTTTTTAATTAACCTTATCTCAAGCTAAAGCATCTAAACTGTTGAATTATGCAAAGAAAAAAAGTAGATTCACAAGAGCTTTTCAAAGAAGAAATTGTTGAATGGATGAAATTTTGGTAAATCATGTTGCAGGTGAAGAAATTATTTCTTCAATAACCTCTTCAATCCTGAGAAAATTATTACAAGGGACCACAAAAAATAGTTTGAAATTTTTGTAAAACATCTGCTAAGGTGTTATTATTCTATATGGGTCATTTTCAAAAAACTTGTACATTCTATGGCCCCCAACTTTAAGAATTTTTAATAACTAAAATAAAGTTTAAAAAATAAAATTTAAGCATTTACATTACTTGTCTGACTGTTTAGAGTAAATGTGGGCTAAATATTATCAGAAATAAAAAATAATATTAGTGTAGTTATGCTTTCAATGTGTCAGCTATAGCCAAAATGCTATGTCCCCTCTTCCCTTTTTACTTTTTCAACTGCTATAAAATTATAAATCAATTGTCAAAAGTGTTATTTTTTTCAGTTATGACAATTGTTGTATGTCTTATCTGTAGCATAGACCATATAATATATTTTTTAAAACTTGTTTTTTTTTATATATATAAAAATGGAACAATTTATTGTTGTCCCCAGATTTTTTCCCCTCTGTTACTTCCACTCTGTTACCATATTTATTATAATAAATTATTACTTCTAAGTGTCCAACACAAGGTTCTGCAGTTCTTCGAACAGTCTATTTTTAGATGAGGCCACCATTTTTTTAATTATTAAGTTATTTTCACTGTGGTGTTGAAGTAAAGCATTTACAAGATAAGGATGTTTTATTCAGTTTCCCCTCTGTTACCAGCTTATTTATGTAAAATTTATTTTTTTTATACTTTTATAAAATTTTAACCATGAGATCAAATGGTGCTTCTTAAATAAATAGGCTTAGTTTTTCTTGTTTTTAATTCACTTTGTGCTGCTAAAATTATTTGTAGTTTTTTTCCCCTCTGTTACCGTTCCCCTCTGTTACTATGCCTATGGTAACAGAGTGGAACAAAATGTAACAGAATAAGAAACTACTAAAAAACAAGTTTATTTGAACATTGTTCTTAAAGGCTGCACATTCTCGTTTCATGTTCTTAGAACAGAATTAAAACTATGCATTTTTCTTTTTAAATATAAAATAGTAGTTTTTGTGGTGAGCTAGTTGCCATAAATATTGGGCTTTAATTTTCTCAAACAAAATGCTTCTTTAATTGTAGTCATTTATATTTATGAATCAATACTACTTATTTATGAAAAAATGATGCAACGTGAAATACCACTATTTTCGAATATTACTTTTTGTAAAAGACTTTAATTCTTGCTTGGTCTGTTTCAAATTTTAGGATATCTTATAACACATGATAAAAATGTATTAAAGAAGAAAAGATCATTATTTAAGTAGAAAAGAATTTGTAAAAAAGATACACCGCGTCAAATATTATTATTTTCAAATAATAATTTCTGTAAAAATCGTTATTTCTTGGGTTAAAGCATCATCCAATTGGCACGCGAATTTGTTAAAATTTGAAAATCTAAGGCGAGCTGTTTGAAATTGAAACACAGATTATAACATACGATAAAAATTTGTAAAACAATGTCACGTGAAATACCAGTATTTTCGAATAGTAGTTTTTTGCAAATATCTTGAATTCTGCCTTGATCTGCTTGAAACATTTAAACTTCATGATAGCTTATAATACATAATAAAAAGTTATATAAAAAAATTGCCTGGTCTAATCCCACGATTTTTTAATAGTATTTTTTGCAAAAATCTTAAATTCTTGTTTTAAAGCAACACTACCTCGACTAATATATGATGAGATTTAAGCAGTGCGTTTGTCATAGCACATAATATAAATTTACAAAAGAGAATGCCCCGCCAAATACCACTGTTTTCCAATAGTAATTTTTGTAAAAATCTTAAATTCTTGCTGGATATGTTGAAACATTAAGATCGTATACAATACATGATATAAACAGTTAAAAAAGTATGCCACATCAAATATCACTCCGCTATCAATCAGCGTTCCCTTCAGTTACTTTTTTCCACTCTGTTACCGTCAATTTAAGCTGGTTTATTTCAGTAAAAAATTTATCAATCATCATTTTGAATAATTAATTGTGTAACTTTAACTAATATTTTATTTATGTAATATTTTTTTATAATTTAACTGAAAAAATGTGAATCCACATTTAATTGAAACTTATGATTTTTCCAAAAAAGTAACAAAGAGGAAATCCTTTGTATTTTACAAAAATAAAAATAATCATAACAAAACAACAGTTAGGATTTTCTGAAAGTAGCAATCATGTAATTAAAGAAAATGTGATATTTACTGTTTTAGGTGTTTTATTTATTTATTTTTTTAAATAAAAGTTTTTGACTGTTGGTAACAGAAGGGAACATTTTACTGTTGCAAGTTCATACTTTATTTTTTATTTCACGTTCCAAATCAAAAAGTGAACTGCTGTTTTCAGTTTTATATACAAGAAATGTTTTAGTATCTAATATTTTTATAAGTTGTATTAAAAATTTTTTTTTATTTGTGAAAAATTTCCTAAATGTACAAGTTTTTTGAAAATGACCCATATATTGATACTTATGATTTGCATACATTTATTGAAAAGTCAAAAAGTAATTTTAACAATTCCAGGAGGCGTTAAATCATTTGAAGGATGTTCTTTCGTGTCTTCTATAGGCGACATCAGGACTGAGGGGGTTAATGAACCCAGCTGAAGACAGTAAAACTGAGTCTGTGATAGTGACTGTGAAAAGAAAAAAAAAAAAAAAAATTGAAGATGATTTGATTTTGGGGGAAATTTCTTTTAAGCTCTTGGAGTAGCAGAGTTGTATAAATCAGTTGGAAATAATGGCTGTTTTTAAAATTCAAAAGAAACTTCATTAAGATAAAGTGAAAGTTCTCAAACACAGAATGGTACAAGAAGTGTTTAAAAGTAATAAGAATAATTTGGGATATTAAAATGATAATATGCAGGTAAATAAAAGGGATTCAAGTTTAAGTTGAATGAATTGAATTATTGCATACTCTTCTTGTAAATGGACACAGGTAAAATAAAATTATATCATTTAAACCAGAATTTGCAAAATTCTAAAATCCACACAGGCTCAGTTCTCAAGCTGTGTGGATTTTTGAGACTCTACTGTATACCTTTTAGATTTCTAAATCATTTGGTATATAATGGCAACAAAGGTATCATTATATTTTAAATAACATTTTAGAGAATATTAATGTTTTGTAATATAAAGGTTCATTTACTTCTGTATTTTCATGTCAGCTTTAAATTTTCTAGTAAGAATACTTTTTAAAAAATATGTTAAACAATTTGTTGCATTGTATTTACTCAAAATAGAAAGTTTTATGTCTCTCCTCAAGTTCTAAAAGAAACTGTTAAGGGTATTTTACAGTTTTTTATGTTTGATCCCCAAAACCTGGCAAATCGTTTTTCAACTGATTTATTTAATAAATTTATTTTAGTTAAATTTTTTATTGCTTTCTTACTTGTTTCATAATTCAGTTAGATTTTTAAAACTGACTTTGCAGAAGAGGGGTAGGGGGAGATTAACAATCAGCAATATTATCACAAGTTGTACCAAGTTCAAATTAATTATTTTATCATGCAATTTTCTGTGTGATTACACATTTGCATAACATCAGATTTTAAATTCACCTAATTGAGTGTCTCTTGATACTGAAGTATAACCCTGATGGTGTCTGCAGAATAGTTGAAATTTGTTGATTTTTGGATTTTTAAAATTTTATTTTTTATATTTTGAAAGTTTTTACCTTTTGTGTATAATAGTATAGGTCTTTAAGTAAACTTCTTATTACATTTGTGATGGTAAAATTTGCAATGTTAAAGGCGCTTTTGTTAAATCCAATTTAAATTTGAATCCATTAAAATCTATCCATTACCTAATATTTCAGCTATGCTAAGTATTGGAAAACACCAACATACTGATGAAATTCTGGGTAAAAAACTTTATTCTCAATAAGAATTAATGAATGTATCTAATACAGTTTAGGACTAAAATTTAAAATGTTTCAGACAAAACATGTCCATGTTTTTGGACTTTTCTGAATTTCAGATTCTTTTAAAAAATTGTGTACAGTAAAACTTCTTTAAAACAACTACATTCACATTCTGTTTGAATAAAAAACAGTCTCTCCTAGAGGAAGTTTCTTAATGGAAGTCATATTTTAATCTAGATTTTAATTGCTGAAAAAATTTAATAACAATTAATGTTAAAAAAATTTGTTTTTAACATTAGAAAAAATATAAAAGTTTAAGTATTAAAAAAAAAAAAAAAAAAAAAAAAATTACATAGTTAACTAATCTACTCCGGGTAACAGATGAATAGTTTCTGTTTGAAAATCAAAATTCTTTCCATTTCCATCTTCATTCAACAGCAAAGTCTTATTAACATTTTGATGACTGAATTTTTTTAATTTTGTTTATGGTTACAATATATCAATAACTACTCTCAAAACAAGTGTGATGTGTATAGTGGAAGTTTAAGGGGAGAGGGGGGGGGGGAATAAAATCTCTAGATTAGGATACTTTGAGAGTGCACATACGTTTTTGCTTTTATAAGAGTCCTGAAATAATTTAAAAGCCCGTTGAAGGATTTTTTTTTTTTTTTTTAATGCATATTAAACGTATCAAAATAGGTACAAAGCTAAACTGACAGGATAAATGGAAGATTTTTAGATCTTCAATGTCTTTGTTTCAGTAGTTTATCTTAAATTTTGATACATTGAAGAAAAAAAAACATGTAAAATACATTTGTAAACACTATGTTTAGGATACTTCCATTTAAAAATCACCATACTGCAGAAAGCATAATGTACAAAAGAAAAAGTATTGGATTTTTAGTCATTCAGTGTAGTAATAATGACATTTTCATTCAACATTCAAATTACATTTCTCAGTTTGACACAATCCCCTAGCACATTTAAATTTTTCAGTTCATGTCTAGATTAGTCAAAATTTATGTTTGGGGTAATAGAAATGACAAATCATGCGTAAAAAACAAAAATCTCAGATTTCTATTGAAAATTTCTAAGATTGAACAAAAGCAAATACATGAAGGATTCTTCAAAATAACAAAAAACTACCTCAGATGTTGAAAATAATAAACAACTAACTTAATGTCATAAACTGGTATTATAAAATATACATTCAGATTTTCCCCCTTCTTTTAATATTGTACATAGGCTGAGAAAGAAAATATATATATCTATCTATCTGTGTTTGCTTATTTTTATATATTTACAAGAAAAAATGTGTTAAGTTATGAAACAAAATTATCTTTGGTAAATAAGAGCTGTTATTACTGTTTTAAATATTAATGTTATTACTATTTTAATAATTGTTTTAGTTTTGATTTTTTTTTTTTTTTTTAACTTGTAATAAATTAATTTATGCTTCCTCTTTCATAGCTTTATCATTTACCTGTTCATTACTTTGCTACACTTCGCTATTTAATGTATCACCTTAAAAAAGTTGTTGAACATTCAGCCATTAATAAAGTAAGTTTGAACATTACATTTTTTTTTAATTATAAATTATGTTACTGAGTTGAATGTTTTGTGAAAAAAACATAATTTTTTAATAGATGGAAGCAAGAAATTTAGCAATTGTTTTTGGCCCTACTCTTGTTAGAACAACAGATAACAACATGGTTACTATGGTTACAGACATGTCACATCAGTGTTATCTCATAGAAACTATGATTCTCTATGTAAGTTAACTTTTAATATTTTTTTTAAATTTATATTATAAAATTTAATTTTATGATTTTTATTTACCAGTTAAATTTGAATTGCTAATTTAAATAAATAAAAATCTACAAAAGATAAATCAGTCCATTTTCCTATATTACTCTCTTCTGTTGAATTATGAAAAATAAATAAATATGCACTCCCCTCCCCCCCTTTTTTTTTTGTTTTGATAACACATTTTCTAAATTATTTAAAATTAAGATATATCATGATATTTTGACATAAGCGTTTGTATATTTATGGATGAAAAGCAGGTTGGATAAATTATTATTGGAAAATAACTATTTTTGACTGATTAAGAATCCTTAGTTAGAAAGAAAATTCAGTATGTGTGAATGTTGAAATTCCTGATATTTTAAAAACATTCATGCAAATTTCTGTATTGTGATGTTCATAAATATATTTAAACATTTTGAATAATATTTTATATATTATACTTTATACAGTAGAACATTAGTCATCTACATAAATTTTGAAAAATAACACAGGTGGTTAATGTATTCTTCTCATCAATTCCTTTTTTAGTGTGTGTTTGTTATTTTAGGATATGACTATACTCAGCATTCATTATAATTATCTCTCTAAAGAGATATTTTTATTTATTGAGTGATAATTTCTCTGTTTTTTCACATTCAAGCAAAAACAAAACACTGTTTTGAACTGAAGCATTGACTGAAGACATACTGTCATGTTAAACCTGTTTAGTTTTATATACTAAATCTGTATTGAAAAATTATTATTTACAGATAAATGTATGTATATTGTATAAATGTAATGAAGAAAAAAAAATTATTTTACTAGCTACCAATTTGTAAAAGGCTTGAATGATACAATTATGCAAGATATTTCCAAAGTAAGAAATTCATTTTACAGTTTGGGAGGGGGGGGGGGGACCTTCCTATGAAAACATCAGTGCAAATTATTTTAAATAATTTGGGATTTTGTACCACTGCTTCCATTAAGCATGATTGTCCAGGTATGACTGAAAACAGAATCTGCCCTATTTTAAAAACTAGATTCACTGTTTAAGGAACAAATCTTGATCTGATTGTGCAGAGTAAATCTTCATTATATACGCATATTCTACAAAAACTATGTTTCTCAATCAGACAGAAGGAAGTTAGGAGTAAATATTTTAAGTTTTGAATTAATTTTAATGCTGATTCCAACCAAATGTTGTCAGAGCAGCAACAACACTATTTAGTTCCAGATGCAAAAAAAAAAAAAAAAAAAAGAAAAAAAAGAAAAAAAAAAGAAAAAAAATTAATGTAAAAAGTTAATTATCTTAATGTCAATACCAAAATTAACATGTTGAGTGCCATGTATGCCACCAGCTGTCCACACTTTACTTTTTTAAAGGTACCATTACATGTGTAACACGTGTACCACCAGTTATGCACACTTTGTTTTTTATTAGGGTACTGTGTTTATCACTGGCAGTTGCATCTAAATTCAGGGACAAATGTTTTCTGTGATACTAGAGAAAATTAATGTATATTTATGGCACCAAGAAAAAGCAAATTTTTCGTATTTAAAATATATATATATATATTTTACATGTTAGAGGAATATTCCACTGTAGAAAAAAAATAATATAATTGCATTATAACACAAAACTTCATTTTTCTTGTAGTAAATCTTTGATGCCTTTAAATAAAGACAATGATCATAATTTTTAAAAACTTTTAAAGAAAAAAAAAGTTTTTCATAACAGCTGGTTATAAACATGACATTTAAATATAAAAGTATTAGCTAAGTGCCATTCATAGGTTAATACATTTTTGAAGCCTTATAGATACAAAAATTTTGAAACAATATTTAATTTTAACTTATCAAATTATTTTATTTAAGACTATTAATCTTCTTACTGCCACAAACTTATATATCCATTCACTAAGTGTCAGGTTTCACTGCTATAGAATCATATTTAAATTAACATAACTCCACAAATGTAATGCAGTTTTAAAACATTTTGTTATGATTAATACTCTTGAGGCTTATATATTCCTATATGTAATTAAATTTTTTATGTCATGTTGGAAAATTAATCTTTTTTAGATCTTTAAAAAAAAATTAGAGAAAACAACGTTACAATTTTGCCCTTTGGCTTGGTGGTCAGGGGCTTAATAAAGAAAAAATTTCTAAAATAATACTTTAAATTTTTTTAATTGCTTTTCTTTTAAAAAATCAAGTGGATACCCACTTACCTTGCAAGAACAGGAAAGTGGGTCCACTGCTCTTTATTTAAATTTAAAGCAAGCGTAATTAAGAAGGAAATGACTGTTGCTTGATAAAATGTAAAAATTTTCAATATGAAAAATTTTATTGTAAATGTATCTACTCATGAGAGTATGACTCATGTACAAGTTATTGACTCACATTCAGATCAATATGAACAGGTAATGAAAGACGGGAAAAACAAAACAAGTATATCTATGTTTTTTTGTTTTTTTTTTAACTCTTAAGGCGTGTTACACAAAACAGTGTTGAAGAAACATTATAAGCAGGGGGAGGGGGGGGGTCACAGATCTGGAAAACATGCAAATATCAAGGAATTTGTTTGACCTGAAAATATCAGGGAAATTCAAACTAAACCTGAGAATTCATTGAAACAAATGTTAATTTCAATTGCAACTGTGCTAATCTCAAAGAAAAAAACTGTTCTCGAGCTCAGTCTGTTCCAGAACCAGCTTGCGCTCAATGTTTATACCAATCTTCAGGTTTATGGTAAAAATTTCATTTCTACAAAAATTGAAAAGGAGAAAAAACTCTCATTGTTTGAAAAACAAGAATGTAGCCTAAGTTTCTTAGTGTTTTTGCAGTTCTTTAAAAGCTAAAAGTAAACTGATTTTTTATTATCTATACTATATTATAAAAAAGTAAAGCTTGTGTGCTTATTTATAGGGGTAATCTCTGGAACTTCGAAATGACTTTAAAAAATAATAGTGACAAGATGAATGTGATAGTCCTTGTTCCACTATAGACTGTATTTTATGTCAGTGCCACTATCCCCAAGTAGGTGGAGGTTAAAAATAGTATGAGCAAAAATGCAATTTTTGTGTTACTGAAGGTCTTAGAAACTTGAAATTGCGAGTTATGAGATATAAATGATGTCTAAGAACAGTTCCTTATACATTTTGAAATTTAGGAAAATACACAAAAAGCACTCTAAAAATATTCTAAATTGAGATTTCTAAACAATCTCAAAAGATACCAAACCAATTAAAAGGTTACAAATTGATGACAGTAGTTCCACTTCTATCTGGGGTTGCAGAAACAAAAATCATTCTAAATGTTGATTTTTGTGATACTGATGAAACTAGCAACTTGAAATTTGACATGGTAATTATTTATAAGATATAAATTTTCTCTAAGTCAGTTGAATATATATATATATATATATATATACACACTATATTGCCATTGATTATGGGACACTTGCGATTTTAGACATTTTACTAAATATCTAGAAAAATACATGAGGAATCATCTCGAAACTCTTAGTGTATAAATATAATAGTATAAGTCATACATCTCCGTGAAGGTGTTTTCCCGAAACTCCAAAGGGGACCGTCAACAAATTAAAAAAGAATGAATATCTTTTGAATAACCCTGTCAAAACTAATGTAGCAAAAGCGCTCAAACTCTAGATTGTGATTGAATGCCTTATTGTAATAAGCCTTGTTCATTTTTATGCCAATAGCATGCATACTCGCAGAGTAATTAAGTTTTTTATAAAAATGATCTCAAATTTTTCCAAGTTTTTTCCTTATAATTTTCAGAGTTCTTAATATAAAATATTATTTTTTTCAGAAAATATCACAAACAACATTGCACACAGTACCCTGTAATCAGAATTAAAAAATAATGAAAATTGTATAAAAAATGAGTTGTTTTACTAAATAATGTTTTACTGCGCATGCGTTAACCATATCAAAATTTCATTTGCATATTATGTTAGCTAAATATATAGAGCAACTTTTGTGAAAGTCACAAAATCATAACTTGAAAATTCTGACAATAATCGTCAATTGAATAAGTCGAAAATCCGTTATTCTGAAAATGAAGCAAAAACAAGTGGGGTTGTATCCATATATTCATTGATTAGTGTCAATATACAATACACAATATGGGATGTACTACTGCATTTGGATAAAATCCCTCATTTTTTTGCTTCATTTTGGAAACAACGGATTTTGTCTTTTTTCTATAGACGATTACTTTCAGAATTTTCAAGCTATGATTTTGAGACTTTTACAAAAGTTGCTGTATACATTTAGCTAACATAATATGCAAATGAAATTTTGATATCTTTGACGCATGCGCAGTAAAAAATTATATAGTAAACCTACTCATTTTTCATACAATTTTTATTATTTTTTAATTCTGATTACAGGGTACTGTGTGCAATGTTGTTTGTCATATTTTCTGAAAAAAATATTATTTTATATTAAGAACTCTGAAAATTATAATGGAAAAACTTGGAAAAATTTGGGACCATTTTTATAAAAACCTTAATTACTCTGCGAGTGTGCATGCTCTTTGCATAAAAATGAACACAGTGTATTACAATAAGGCATTCAATCATAATCTAGAGTTTGAGCGCTTTTGCTACATTAGTTTTGACAAAGTTATTCAAAAGATATTTATTCTTTTTTAGTTTGTTGACGGTCCCCTATGGCGTTTCGGTAAAAAATCTTCACGGAGATGTATGACGTATACTATTATATTTATACACTAAGAGTTTCGAGATGATTCCTCATGTATTTTTCTAGATATTTAGTAAAATGTCTAAAATCGCAAGTGTCCCATAATCAATGGCAATATAGTGTATATATATATATATATATATATATATATATATATAATTTAAAAGAGGGGAAAATGTATGAGAAATGTATTCTAAAAATGTTCCAAATTACCATTTTTATGCAATCTTAGGAAACACCAAACTGATTTAAAAAATAATGGTTGCAAGTTGATGTTGACAGCCCTTGCTGTAACATGGATTATATTTTATGTTGGTGCCACTACCATCTTTGGGACGCAAAAAACATTCTAAATTTTGACTTTCATTATATTCAAAAAACTAACAGCTTGAAATTTAATGTGGTACTTATTCATAAAAATAAATTCTAAATTTAAAAGGAGTTAAAATGTGCAAGATAACATTCTAAAAACATTAAAAATTAGATTTTCTAGGCAATTGTTAAAGATATAGAAACTTAAAATTTGACATGGTAGATATATATATAAGATATAATTGCTTTCATAAAACAGTTTCTAAAAAATTCAAAATTTGAAAAGTTGAAATGGGCAAAAGTCGTTCTAAATTATTATTTTTATGAAATTTCAGAAAATACCAAACCAATTTCAAAAGTAATGATTGCGAATTGATGGTGACAGTCCCTGCTCCAACATAGATTACATTTTATATCATCAGTACTACTATCACCAAGAGTTTGTACATTCCAAAAACAATCTGAACTGTTATTTTTGTGATACTGAAGGAGCTAGAAAAATTTAAAAAAAAAAAAGTTATTTGTAAGATTTAATTGATCACTAAGAAAAGTAAAAATAAATAAATAAATAAAAGGTATGAAAAGCATTCTAAACATTATAAATTGTGACTTCTATGCATGTGTTAAAGATATAAACTTGAAATTTGGTGTCGTAGATAAATATATGATAAAAATTATTTCAAAAATAATTACTAAAAATTTTGAAATTTAAAAGAGTGAAATGAGCAAAAAGCATTAAAAATCTTTCTAAATTAAGACTTCTATGCAATCACAGGAAGTACCAAACAGATTTTAAAAATAATAGTGGCAAATTGATTGTGACAGTCACATCTTCAACATTGGTTATATTTTTTGTCAATGACACTATCAAAAGACAGCAAAAAAGAAATTGAAAATTTTAATTTGAATGATGTTGAAGGGGCTAAAAAACTTAAAATTTTATTAATAGTTACTTATAAAATGTAAATGCCCTCTAAGAACTGTTTCTAAAAAGTTAAAATAAGCAAAAAGCATTCTAAAAATTTTCTAAATTTCGATACTTTTTTTTTTTTTTAAATTACATATTGGATATAATTATGGATTATTACGATCTCTTATAATGAAACTGTAACAGATCTTTCACCAAGGTATCACTATGCAAAATAAATTGTTTACTATTCATAGTGTAATGGGGCATGGCCATGCTTATCACTTCATATTTTCATGTCTGCTATAAATAAAAGAGTAATTTTGAGTAAGATTTGTATCTTCATTGTGCTATCATCCCTGGGTGAGTCCATTTTATTCCTTTTTATTTTTCAGTTGATGGTTACTTTCTTTTTGAATTAAGATTTATTCGAGATAGAATTTACCTACACTTCATAAACTAAATTCCTTAATTCGTTTTACGCAATGTTCACCACTATGTCGTGAGCTGCTGGCTGTGTTTGAGGAATATGTCTCCCGGTAATATAATTTTTTGACCTAACTTGTTTGTTTTAATAAGTTATGCTGCTTAAATATTCAGGGTTCGCGATTCCCCAAATACAGCATAGCATAAATGGTGCCGATTGGCCTTTTCATAGGATCGTTTATCGGTTTAAAATTTTGAGAATTTAATTTGTTTATCATAAGTTTTAAATTTGTCTTAGTAAAAAAAAAAAAAAAAAAAAAAAAAAAAATTAGCAAATTTTTAAAATCTATGTGAGTACCAATTGAAAATAAATTTATTTGAAAATTCTTTTCATTGATTTATTTTACTTTATATTCTGTTTGTGTTTTATATTTATTTTTATGCATTTATTGAATATTCATTTTATTTGATGTATCTGTCTATGGGGATAGAAATTTTTTCAGGGAAATATTTTTGGGCTTAAAATTTTGTATTTATTTTGCATTCATATTATTTTTCTTTGATTTATTTTATGTTTTGATACCACTATGACGAATAAGCGTGCTTTTTTTCATACACTGATGTCAGTGATAACGCCATTTCAAGGTGAGGAAAACGAAGACATCAAACTTTTTCTCAAAAATATCACTGACATCTGTAATGTTCAGAATGTGAACCCAAAAAATCAGGTCATGCTTTTAAGATAGTTATGTAAAGGCAGGGCTTTGGAATTTTTGTCAAATGACAAAACAGTTTGTGATGAGTCTGATTTTGATAAAATGTCGGAATTATTGATTAAAAAGTTAAAAAAAAAAAAGTCAATTTTCATGAATCTTCCACCTTATTTGCCAAATTGGTTCAAAAACCTAATCAATTAGTTAAACAATTTGCTGAAGAAATTACAACAGTAGTTAATCAGATATCACCAGATGTAAAGGGAAATTCTCAACTTGAATAATTTAAATCACATTTAATGGTTTCTAAATTTGTAGAAAATTTACGCTCAGATATCAAAATGGAACTCTTTAAATTTGGCCTAAAAACTTTTGAGTAATTAGTTGACAAAGCTATTCATATTGGAAATGCACTAAACCAGAAAGAATTCGATTGCAACAACTTATGTGCTGTACCCTCAACCAGCAGTGATTCTTAATTATTTAATATACTTTTAGAGCAGCAGAATATGCAAAGCAAACAGATAGAGCAATTAACTTTAACTATCCAAAAGCTGAAAGAGGAGCAGTTGGCATGCCAAATTTGTGGGAAAAATCATTCAGCCAAGGTTTGTTGGCATTTTTTGGGAACTCACTCAAAACAATTTTCCACCCCCTAACTTGTACTCCAATGTCTCCAACCAGCAAGGTGATGTAAACAGAGGTAGAGGTTTTCAGAATTTTAGAGGTTTTCAAAATTCTAGAGGTTTCAACAGATGTAGAGGGAGATATTTTTATTGGCCTTACAGTCATTCAAGGAATTTAAACTTGTAGAGGGTTTGGATATTTTTGATTTTGTATATAACTCCCCCCCCCCCCCCCTCTTTTCAATCCAGAACTCTTGATTTTTCTTTTTTTAATGAACTTGGGGATTTTAACAGGAGTCATAGTGATACAGTGCGTTATAAGAATTTGATGAGTTGTACAATCAACAATTCAGAATTACCCGTAGTTAAACTTAATTTTTGTAAACATTCCTTTGACACTCTTCTCGATTCTGGTGCTAATTTATCTCTCATTCAATCTCAAACAATCAAAATACTAAAGCAATACACTAAACTTAATTTTCTTTCTCGGGCTGTTAAAATTAAAACTATTAACAATTCATCCATTCCCTTTTTTTTTTTTTTTTTTTCAACTGGACAACTCAAATTTAAAATTCAAAACACCTGGTTCACTAATGTTTTTTTTTATCACGAATGAGAATTGGCAATCTAATTACCAAATAATTTTAGGGTATGATTTTTTTAATCTTAACAAACTGCTTTTGGATTCTGCAAATCAACAGCTTGTTATGAATAACTAACTTTCCCCTTACACAATAAAATTCCAGATTCTTTGTTTACTCCGAATAAAAACTCTAAGTTGATAAACTTAACTCTAGTACTTCTAATTCTGATAATTCTAATGTAAATAATTTTGATAATTCTGGTTTTGATAATGTAAACATAGATAATTATAATATATGCAATGATAATGCTCATACTGATGATTTGCACAATCCTGAAGCAAATAATTTGGTTACTGATAACAATTCACAATTTTTAAATGACATTGTTTCGGTTGCAGAAAATTTTGATTCTATTTCCAATAATTTTGTAAAACCAGCTAATCAAGTAACTTTAAGACCCAATCAAGGAAAAATAATTAAACCAGTCCATAAAATCAATAACTCTCTAAATTATTTATTTTGTCCTAACAATAAAAATTCATCTTTAAAATTAGAATATAGCCTACACAAACCTAATAAACAAAATGTAATTTTAATGTATGTACACAATAATAGTGATAAAAAAGTAATTCTTAGAAAAAAAAACTAAACTGGGCCTCATTAAACCTGTTTCTGATGAACAAATTTCTTCCAATAACTGCAGTGAAATTTATCAAGTTAATTCTCTTATATCTCAAGAAATGTTGGAACTTAGAAAGAAAGAATTAAAACCGAATCAATTTAGTTTAGAACACTTACCTGATACTGATAAAAAAAAGTCTTCTTAGCTTTTTGTTGGATAACTCGGCTGTTTTTTTCTTCGTCTTATGACACTCTAGGATGTACGGATAAAGTTGTCCCTGAATTTAAACTTTTGCACGACTTCGCTTTACAGACCAAACCCTATCCAATTCCTAAAATTGCTCAAGAATTTGCTCGTAAAGAAATTAATGATCTTTTAAAAGCTGGCATTATACAAAACTCTTCATCTAATTATTGTTTTCCTGTATTATTTGTGCAAAAAAAAAAAAAAAAAAAAAAAAAAAAAAAAAAAAAATCTCTCCCTAATGATGATTCTAAAAAGCTAAAATTCAGAATGGTTATAGATTATCCTTTGTTAAATGCAATTACAGAACCTTTTAAAATTTCTTTACCTAGATTTAATGATGTTATCCAAAATATTTCAGGACAAAAGTTTTATACAGTTTTAGATTTAAAATCTGCATTTTTAATTCTTTTGCAAGAGAAGGATAGACATAAGTTGGCATTTGTTACTGATTATGGTAATTTTGAACCAACTAGATTAGCATTTGGTTTAGTCAATAGTACCTCATATTTTCATACTTTAACAATTGTTTGGACCCATTAAGAGGTAAAAATGTTCAATATTTTCTAGATGATATAATTGTAGCTGCAAATTCAATAGATGAAATGTTAGAATGGCTTCAAAAGATATTAGACAGACTTAAAAGCTTTAATTTAACTTTAGATTCAGCTAAAATGCAAATTTGTCAGGAAGTTATCACTTATTTAGGTTTTAATTTACATCAAAATGGTCATTCTCCAGCTCCAGATAACATAAACAAAATAAATAAATTTCCAGTACCTACTAATGTAAAAGAAGTTCAAAGTTTTCTAGGAATGATAAATTATTTCAGACACTTAATTTTTAATTTTTCTCAAATTGTCCAGCCAATTGTTAATTTAACGAGAAAAGATGTAAAATTTTTTTGGAGTAAAGAATGTCAGGGAATCATTTTTAAAGATCCAAAATATTCTTCTCAATAATCCAATTGTCAAGATTTTTGATGAAAATAAGGAAGTTTATTTAGTCACTGATGGCTCTAAACATGCAATTTGTGGGATTTTTTTACAAAAAGACAACGATAAATTTTATCCTGTTGAGTTTTATTCAAAAAAATTAAATAAAGGTGAATTTAACTATCCATCTATTAAAAGGGAATTTTATGCTATTTACACCTCTATTAAACATTTTCATGAATATCTTTATGGTAGACAATTTAAAATTTTAACTGATGCAAAAGCTCTTACTTATTATATGAAACTAGAAAAACAATCAAAAATAATTGTTAGATGGATTATGTATTTACAAGGTTTCAATTACAAAGTGGAACATATCCCAGGTTTGGTGAATCCAGTGGATTTCCTGTCTCGAGTTGTTGACCCACCTGACAACCATAACTTAATTGTTAATGCTTTAAACGTTTTTATACCTAATAATGATTCCCTAACGATCAAGAACATCCTAAAAGAACAATTAAATGATGAGAAACTTAAAAATATCAGAAAAAAATAATAAATAATAAAATGTCTAATTCCTCCTACTCAATTAATCCAGATAATAATTTGTTAATGCTTGCTAGAAAGAAAATTAAAAGAATCAATAGATCTAAAAAAAATTTAATACCTAAAACTCTAATCAATAGTTGCATTGCTTTAGCTCATCAATCCCATTTTGTAATCACCAAGACTGTGGAAATGGCATCAAAACATTATTTTTGGCATGGTATGGTCAAAGACATACAAAATTTTGTAAATTCTTATGATCAATGTCTACCGCACAAAACTAAGCAAACTGAAACTAAAACTTCCTTCATTCCTAAATCTGATTTGGCCCTGGGTGAAATGATTGCTATTGATGTTGTGGGTAAACTTCCTATATCACATGATGGCAAATTTTTCATTTTAACAATTATTGATCACTACTCTAGATTTTTGGAAGCAATTCCTCTTGCCAATGTCACTTCATTTTCTATAATTAAAACTTTAAATGATTATTTTTCTCATTATGGCATACCTAAAATACAGTAGACTCCCTTAAATCCACACAGCTTGGGACCAGAGGTTGTGCGGATTTTAGAATTTTGTGGATTTCTGGTCATTGATCTGTTTACATTTTTTAAACAGTAATTTGAGTGCAATTAATAGTGCAATCAGAACTTCAATGAATGCTTACAATGTAATAAAATATTAAAATAATTAATAAACTAAAATAATAAAAATTTAGATAATTTTTAAAATGATTAAAATACTAATAGCAAAGGTCAAGTTAATAATCAATAGCATATGATTAAATATTTATTATAAAGATTAAATGTGTTTTTCCAAAATTATTCAATGCAACTTGCCTTATAAAAATACATTACTAATTCACATCAAAATCATAAAATAAAGATTTTTTTTTTTTCAAGTTTAGCCAGACTTAATAACCAAATAATCTTTATTAATGCATAAATATATTTAGTAAGAAGAATGTGATTGCCAGTGATATCAGCAATATCTTGAATTTTTTCGTAAAACATTTATTCTTCCTTCATGAAAAAAAAAAAAACATGAATAGAGTATTATTAAGAAAATTACAAATTAAAAAATGTTTGGAATTGATACAAAACTGAAAAAATCAAATTTTGTCCCAATATCAGAAATGAAAGTTTCATTGTTTACATCCATAAAATATGTGCGGATTTTAGAGAGTTGTGGATTTCTGGTTTGGATATTTGAGGGACTCTACTGTAGTTCTTTCAGATAATGCCGGGTATTTTAAATCAACTGAGTTTAATGAATTTTTGAAATCTCTATGCATTAAACACAGGCACTCTTCTATTTATTATCCAAAATCTAATGGGCTTGTAGAACGAATTAATCGCTGTCTAAAAGAATCTGTGGCTTCTCTGTCTGATCAAGTAATTGAGTGGTCAGACAGACTTAAATTTTTCATTCTCTATTACAGTAATTCAAAGCACTCTGTCACAAATTTCACTCCAGCCAATTTGTTTCTTGGTAGAGATCTTAACTTACCTATAGATACTTTTCATGCTCCTAAAGATGCTGATGAACCTCATATATATTTCAAGAAGTTACAAGAACATATTTTCAAAACTAGAGAAATGGTTAAAGAAAATGAAACTAAATATTTTGCTCAAAATGGGAAATACATCAAAGGTCGGAAACCTCCCAAATTAAAAATTGGAGACATGGTGTATTTAAAGAATTTTGTCCCTTTCTCAATTTTTCAGCCAAAAAATTCAGGACCTTTTAAAATCTTGGAAACACGATGGAATGATAATTATGTTATTCAGGATGTAAATGACTCTTCATGAAAAAAAAATAAAGGTCCATATCAGCAAACTTATTAGAACAGGACAAAAATAATGTTTTGGCTTTTTATATGGTTTTATCCTTTGTTTACCTTTTACAATTGTTAAAGTATAACCCTGCTTTTTAAATTTTTATCTGTTTTTTCTCAATTTTTAAATTTTAATTGTTCACTTTTATAATTGCATATTTTATTTTAAATACTGTGACAACTTAGTACTTTTCATGCTTTGTTTATAAACAAATCAGGGAGTCGCTAACCCGGATTTACTTGAGATAAGAATGGTTAGCCACCACAGATTATCTTAAGTAGTAACGAAGCATATTATATATTTATTTAAATGGTTTTAATATTAAATAGATCTGTTAAACACTGTATGGTAATTTTTTGTTAATTCTTCAAATTCGGTTGTTACTAATTAATTTTACAGATATTGTTCAAAAAAAAAAAAAAAAAAAAAAAAAGTTAAATAAAGGGTACATCTTTATTCTGATTAAAGCCTAACTATTTTTATGCTGAACCTTATTAGGAGTGATGCTATCTTTATATTAAGATCCTAATTAATTATTTAAAGTAACTTATAATTTGATTTTAATTTAGAGACAAAAAATATAAAATAAATAAAAATGATATATTAAAAAATATATCATAATAAATGAAATTTTAATGTTTTTATAATCTCTAAAATGTGCATGCCTTTTATGGTTCTAGTAGAGATTTTATTTTTTAGAAGTTAAAGCAAGAGTTTGCTCTAGGCTTTTCTTACAAATTTTCAATTTTGGGGAAATTTTGGTTTATCACACAAAGAGGGTCAACTCGGCCTAGCTTGGGGTTTTGCATAATTCACAAAAAGATTTTTAGTTCTGCTCAAGAAGATTTACTTTTATATTTTTGCTTGAAATCCCACCAATTTTAAACAAAACCGTGCCTCCAGCCAAATTTTAGAAATTGTCTATTTGAATAATAGAAATAATAGGTTGTGGAGAAGTTCCTTCTGCAAAAATAGCTGCCATCACATCCTTTAGGTCTTCACTCCCTGCCAGTCTAGTAAGCTGCAACCTCTACAGTGTTGTGATTCTGTTGCTGTCATTGTTTTCACCTTCGTCGATAAAGTTGGCTGGATCACTACTGGCAGTTTTCTGATTTGGACGATTACTTGCTGCTTTCCATCTCCAAGGCCGGAGTCTACCGGACTTTATCATTAGTTCAACTGGTGTCACGGTGACAAAGTGCAACCCTCGAAAACATCATATCTGTGACTGACAAGACATATTGGATATATTTATGGATTATTACGATCTCTTATAAAGAAACTGTAACAGAACTTTCACCAGGGTATCACTATGCAAAATAAATTGTTTATTATTCATAGTGTAATGGGGAGCATGGCCATGCTTATCACTTCATATTTTCATGTCTGCTATAAATAAAAGAGTAATTTTGAGTAAGATTTGTATCTTCATTGTGCTATCATCCCTGGGTGAGTCCATTTTATTCCTTTTTATTTTTCAGTTGATGGTTACTTTCTTTTTGAATTAAGATTTATTGGAGATAGAATTTACCTACACTTCATAAACTAAATTTCTTAATTCGTTTTACGCAATGTTCACCATTATACATCGTGAGCTGCTGGCTGTGTTTGAGGAATATGCCTCCCGGTAATATAATTTTTTGAGCTAACTTATTTGTTTTAATAAGTTTTGCTGCTTAAATATTGCAGGGCTTGCGGTTCCCCAAATACAGCATAGCACTAATCACAAATGTTTTTCTTTCTTGTTTAAGGACCTTTATTTGAGAAAAGCAAGAAACAGATTATTTACTAACAAAATTTAAGAACTTTCATCTGCACATCATTCATTCCTAAGGAGAAACCTAATAAATCACCATTTTAATCCTTCTCATGGTTAATTTTCTTAATTTATACTTTACAAACTGCAAATAAATAATGTAAAAACATTCTATTCTATTTAAATATTATTTTCTTTCCACTTATTTTATATATATATTTATAAATTGACAGTTAAAAGTAGAAATTGTGAAGAGTTTTTAAAAATGTGTCTTAAAAAGTTTAAGTATTGAATTCAGCTGAATACTTTGATATTCGGTCAAACCAAATATTCGGTAGGTCGAATAGTTTCATATTCAGCCAAGCTGAATATTCGGCTTAACAGAATAGTTTGATATTCGGTAACATGACCGAATAGGCCGAATACCAAATAGATACTGAATATCCAGTGCATCCCTAATATATATTTTAATATGTTTTTAAAATTTTGCAGGCTGAGTGGCTGTTTGAAGATTGTGGCGATATCATGCCTCTTGAAATCAATCCTCAAGATAAACGGAAAACTCATCCACCATCTACAATGCAGTCAAATGCTCTCTTGAGCAATATAAATAAATTAGATGGTTTGTATGTTTTTGAATGAAACTTTATTAAAAATGTTAGGATTTAATAAGTAATTTTTTTAAGAAATGTTTTATTTTTATCAGTCTAGTTATGTTTCAGTTATTATTTTTGACAAAGCTTATTCGTTTTTGCTTTAAATTAATTTTCTAGTTGTTTTTCATAGAGTTTTTAAATCAAAAGTATCATATCATATATATATATATATATATTTAAATGCACTATTCAATGAGAATTTTGTGATCTATGTTGCATTTTAATGAAAAAGAATATGTTTAACTGCATATGACAAAGTTTGGATACTGTTGTTCTCTGTCAGTATACTAATACTATTAGCTGTATAAGCTATCTATCTAAATTATAAAAGCCAAACATATCTGTGTGTAATGCATTTGTCATTTTGGGAATGACAACACTTTCCCATGTAATTACAGTTTTTAAATTTTCATACTGCAAATTTTACACTTCTAAACATCATACATTTTCAATTTTTACACTGTTGTATAGAGAAAAAAAATGTACTTTTAAATGTAATTTGTTTGAAAACTGTATCTCAATTTATTTTCGAGATATTTTCTTATAATTTTTAGTACCAATTTTGTAGTTATGGCAACAGAATCACTCCATTATCTCTTAAAATTGAAAAAAAAATTAAAAAATGTACTATGTCAAATATATCATCTTTTATAAAATCCCGTGAATTTCGTTTTTATTCATCAATTGTTTCTTTTTATTTATTGCAAATTTATTTACAAATGATACAACACTTTCTTTTTACAAAAAATGCATTTAAAAGAATATTTGTGTGATTTTCTTCTGCATTTACTGAATTCGTACCAGAAAGCTGAAAGAATGCAATTTTATTTATCCATGTGTAATGATATTTTCTGAAATTTTGAAAATAAATTAAATTAAATAACATAAATAAATGAATAAATAAATAAAAAATAAAAGTGAATGATTTCTGATAAAATATGAAGCTATTATAAACAAATAAGTGAAGACTTGTGGAATCATCATATACCTAATTTGTTTTGCCAAGCCTCTTGAATATTGCTTTTTGTTGTGTTTGTGTATTATTCCACATTGATGATATCATATGCATACTTTTTTATCGATGTTGTTAGACTGGATCCGTAAATGGTGGAATGCTTTAACGGATGCAAATAACGTCATTTTATTTAAAAAAGCATGTTTTTTAAAATTGAAATATATTTTGTAAAAGTGCATCATTTCACCCTAGCTGCATTCAAATTCTTCATAGGTGAAAATACTTCACTTTTAAAAATAACATAGTTGAAATCACAGACTGATAAAATTTTACAAAATTTTAGTGTCTTTATTGAAAAAAAAAAAAAAAAAAAAAAAAAAAAAAAAAAAAAAGACAGTGGTATACAATTGTTATAAAAACAATAAAATTTGCTTAATTTAATTTTTGATAATTTTATATAACCTGTACATTTAAGCTGGTTTTTAGTAATTTGCCCTGAGCTTTCTGCTGAACCAATTTGATTAATATATATTTTTTAACTGGAAGCTGTTCATTTGCAGATATGACAACACCATCTCTTTCTGTCTCTCTCTTTTTTTATTCCAAATATCCCCATTTTTATATTTTAATTTAAAGAATAATGTTGGAAATTTCTTCAAAATAATGGTTATTAGATAGCTTTCATTATTACAGAATTGAGAGAATAATGAGGTTTACTTATCTACATTCATGCCATTAGCTGTTAACATTGAAAAAACATTTTTTTTTTCTATGTTTTATTTTGTTGTATAGAGTTTAGTGGTATAAAATGGCATTAAGGACACAGCACACCAAAACATTTTGGACAGAAAATTACATACTGCTTTTGAAAACATGCAAGTTTTCTTATGAAGTTTCCATTTTTTTTCTTCTGAATGTGTACCAATATTAATTTTGAGATGCTAGGCAAAATGTTAAATAAGTGAAGATGATATCATATGTGAAAGAAAACAATCCTTTTCTTAGATAAAATTAATCATTTTATTATAAATGTGTTTAAAAAGCCATCAATTATGGCAATTTTTAGCACTTTCCAACAAAGTTGAAAAGTGCTTATGCATTCTGTTTGTCTCGCCGTCTGGCCGCGCTCTAACTCATGTAAATATATACTCGGATTTCCATGAAATTTTAGGACGTTTTGACGTTTACCCTAGCACAAGCCCTATCACAAATGAAGTTTCTACTATGATTCATTTATCTACAGGGCAAATCAAAAGTTTCCCATTACATTATGGCCTATGAGGAAAAATCGTTAATATACTGGGATTGCCATGAAATTTTTGGACATTATTGACGTTTACCTTAGCACAAGCCCTATTGAAAATGAAGTTTCTAACATGATTAGTTTATCTACAGGGTGAATCGGTTTCCCATGGCCTATAGGGAAAAATCATTTCAAAGGTATTTTAAAGATGTTATACCCTGTGAAGCATTTTAAAATATGCATTCTGTAAAATATAAGGTGAAAATGTAGCTATTATTCATTTACAGGGCCACACAAAAGAATTCCATTAGATAATGGTAAAAAGGGGAATTGTGTGTGACACATTTTAAATATATTAAGCTGTTTCATGTATAATAAAACTGATGTTATATCAATGAGGCTTAGTATAAATTATACGATACTGCCTTCCCTAATATAAAGTACATAGTATTTACAGGGACACACAAAAGATTCCAAATAGTACATTCTTTCCGAAGTACTGTATATATATCCGATGATAGCTGATGGATAGATGAAATGAATTTTAATTATTATATGCGCATATAAGTTTAGCTAAATTTATACATATTATATGATGTGTATAAATGCTATAGTTAATATACAGGGCTATCCAAAAGAGTTGTCAACGTTACTGAATATGAGCATAAATTACTAAAAGCTGATTCTTAAGTAAATTATGCATGTTTACGCTGAACTGCATTAAATTTACTAAGAAATTTTTGCAGAATATAGATAAAATGATATACAGGGCCACATAAAGAATGGGGTATATGGAGCCTATGAATGATAATTTATAAGAAAGTGATTTCAGTTGTTTTAAGAGTGTTTTAGTTTAAAATAAATTTTATCTTAAGTCTGATGTGTAATAAAGGTACCAGGCAAACTACAAGGTTGAACAAAGTATTCAAGTATGTTTTCATTCATTAGTGTAAATTGCTGAAAGAGAATTTTCAAGCTACTCGACATCTTTTGCTAAACTAAATTTCCCATTATATAGTATGTACATAAGCTGACTAATCAAATACAGGACTGTTCAATAGTACTGGAATACATATTTGGCTATATTTGGCTTTATATCCTTTATTTACCTAAATAATGAAGTTTGGTTAAAGATTTCACAAAGCGTTGGAAAGTGCTTCATAATCTATGCTTAATGCATGATTTTTCTTGCTTGTTATTTTTTGATACTGAGATTAGCACTCGAGTTCAGAGTGTGACAGTTCACATGCAAAGACGTTGTTGACAATTGTGACTTCAAGTTTTGAATTAAAGTGATTTTAAATTGATCATATTAGAATATGATTTTTTTAAAACATGGTGAATACAGATATGAGAAGTGCATATGTAAGCGGAAGATGAAAAATGACAGGTTAGATTTTATGTGAAATTCTATGATTGTGTCAAATTGGTATATATTTTTTTTTTTTTTTTTTCATTCACATTTATGCCAAACATAAGAGCCTCAATTGATAATTTCATCATAATAACTGATCTTTATTATATTATACTGATTACAATTGCGATAAAAGTTTAATTTAATAGTTTGGACAAATGAATTTTATAGAAATTGTATTTTGTTAATTTTAGCTTAAAATAATATTTGTTTGAGAGTTAGACTGACCAATATAAAATGCATCTTTTAGTGTAACTAATTTTGTAAGTTTTCTGTCAATCACTGAAACAGCTCCCTCCTAAACATTTTCTGTGTCGAATTTTGATAGGTTCCATCTCGGTATATAGTAGCAGAAATACCTTTTGCTGAACCAGTTGACTGAATAGCTCTCTCTTTGGAATATTGTAACTCATTGGATAAGAAACTTTTATGTAATAGTGTAATGATAATAATAATAATTCTATGTGAGTTGAAAACAACAATCTTAATGTATCTTTAAGAATCTAGTTGTTAACTCTATGAAATCCTACTTTTATAATATGCAAGAAAAAACAATACATTAAGTAAGAGCAGAAATAAGACTTAGATCTTTCAAAGATAAAAAGTATGACCTGAGCCAAATATTAATGTAAATTTTAATTTTTCTTTTCCTTTTTTTAAAATGCTTATTTAATATTATACCAGATAAAAATGGCAAAATATTGAAAAGTTGTTTTTATCTTAATCTAATATTACAATATTATCTTGGTTTGCCTTGTCAAAACTATGATCAAACAGTTGACAAACAAAATTTAACTGTAATTTATTTTATTTATCTAAGTTATTGATAATTTGAATTTAAAAAAAAATAATAATAAACACTCATCTAGTAAAATATTTAGATCAACTGTTATTCAATTGTAGCTAAACTTTTAAAAGAACAACTTTTAGTGTGTGTGTTTATATTCTTTAGCATCAATTTCAGTACCAAAAATGACATAAATTTGTAGTAACAAAATTGCTTTTGCATTTAAAAATTTAGTTTTAAATCTATTAAGTATTGTTTTCATAAATTTTATCATATCTTTTTTTTTTTTTTTTTTTTTTTTTTTTTTTTTTTTTACCACAAATGTAAAATTTCTTTACAATTTTTTTTTTTTTAGAGTTTCCGATGCTTTTTGTCTGAAATTTGTTTAGTCACCTCTATTTCTGAATATAATTCTTTGCATTATTTAACTAAAAAAATTTTGTTATTAAATAAATAATCCTATTCTTAAATAATGATACCTTTTTGTGATCCGTGATCCATAGGCATGTCTTTAAAATTTTAAGCCTTAAATTACCATTTTATTATAAATTAACATTTTATAAATTTATAATTTAATTTATATTTATAAAAATTTATTTTATAATTTTATGTTTATAAAATTAACATTTTATTATGTGGTAAAAAAAATTTAATTTTATGAATAAAAAAATTGCTGTGATAAAAACTGTGTATTATTATTACAGATAATGGATTGGAATCACTTCCTCATGAATTATTATCATCTTTTTACAATACAGCAACTCGTCATTTGAGACATCGAAACAAAAAGAAAGATGTCTCTGCAAATATTAAAAAAAGATCTGGGATAATTGCTGATGATACTGATATATTCCTTGGCCAAAATGTAAATAATGTTCTTTGTGCTCCTGAAAAATTAGATATAGAAAGTCCTGAATTAAAAGATATGTCAGATATTAATTTGGGAAGTTGTTCTAGTCTTATATCTGGTTCGTGCAAAGCCAAACAGAAATCCTTATCAAATGATGTTAAGCCAAATGAAGAATCAACAATTCTTGAAGTTGAAAGTCCTGAATCTCTGAGTGAACTTGCCAATTTATCAAAAACTAATACTGATGATGAAATTGTTCATCATCGTTATAATGAGCTAAGTGCTATAGCTCAAGAAAAAATAAAGAACTTTGAACAGGAAACTAAGGCTTTGCTTCGGCGTGATGTTCATAAGCCTAGAGCTTCTGTTGGAACTCCCCAGGTGGAATGGGAACAGATTGAACGTGAATGGCAAAAGGCCAAAATGGAATTGGAGCAAGAAGATTTGTTGGATTATTTAGCAGATGATCCCTCTTATCTGTCTTGTCTTTTAAACAGAGATGATTCCATCACAGACTTTTCTCCATACAAAGATTGCTGTAATAGTGAATCTCTGCTTGGTAAGTATTGTATATTTTTCTATGTACAATATAGGACCCATCATCTGGAATTTCAAAGAACAAAATGATCTAAAATAAGTAAATAAATAAATAAAAAATTATCATAAACTTTTATTTTTGAAAATTTTACAAATTTTCATATATAAATATATATATATATGTGTGTGTGTGTGACGATTTAAAAGTTAGGAGCCAGAGACATCAACGCCAGGTTTCTCTTTCACTGCAGAGAAGTCATGGCCACCGAGGAAAATAAATAAATAGATGTAGAGAATCCAAAGAATTACTCATTGGCTGCTGTAAGTTCATTTATTTAATCCATAATCATGAGAAAGGGAAAAGCTCCTTTTGCAAACTGTCTTTTACCGAAACATTCCATCATTATTTCAGCGAGCCGTACTCATCGAAGAAAAAACCCAAGAATCCTCCTTCTCATCTCGAGGCACCCCTCTTAAATCTAAAAAGAAAATTCTAGAACATTTCTGTAACCTCAAACCATCATTCTTTTATATAAACAGAATTCTTGCCCAGCTACGAGACTATTTTCCACAGACGATAAATTTATTTTAAGAAAAATATTATTTAACCAATTTATAATCGACTCAGAATTTCTTAGGCAGATGATTTTTATAAATGATTAATTTTAAGAGAAAAAGAAAAGAAATGAATTTATTAATATGCACACATCAAAGGTTGACGGAGGAAAAATAAATAAATAGATAAAATAAAATAATATTTTTTGAAAGGTATGGTTTTGGAATAAATTTAATAAGACTTTCTTAAAAAGGGTTGATACAAACATAGAAAACTGAATTTTATTTGGAATATTAAGAAATAAAAATTTAATTAAGAATATTTTTAATTTAGAGCCATCTTTTTAAATTTACACATACTGGAATAATGTTTTTTAAGGCAAATTAAGAATTTATATCGTCTGCATAAAGATTAACAGATTAGATTTAGAAACAAGATTTTAATTTAATAATTTGAAGTAAGTACGGAACATTATTATAAGAAAAGTAAGATAGTATAAAGGTTAGTTTTGGTGAAAAAATTTTAAATTTGTAATATTATTCCCCCTCCCCAAAAAATTTGTATGAAATTGATAGTGAAATAAAACTAAAAGTTCAGACAACAGAAATATAATAATTTAGAAAAGTTAAATTTTGAAATAAAACTGTCAAACTCCGGAAGCCAAGAGATGGAAGAAAAGAAAATTAACGCAATATAAAAAATATTAGCGATTAAAATAAAATAGTTAAGAGAAAATTAATGTGAATTAAATTTAGGTAGGAGCATTTCCCTGAAAGAAATACAATACTGTTACAATATCACTTACTATTTGTAAGTGCATAGGAGATAATACATACAATAAAAGTAAATAAGTTATAAATATTAATAAGTAAGAGATAAAAAATATAATAAAAACAATAAAAACTCTTTCTCATGGAAGTTTAAATAATTACAATAACTTAATGCATAGTTTATTTTAAATAAAGTCCTTCAAATGTAAAAAGTCTTTCAATAGTGTATAAAAGAGTCTTTTCCAATGTTCACTGAATACAGTCTCTTTAATTAAAGATCTTCAAATTTAGTTTAATCTTTGGGTTTAATGTTATGTTGGAATCTTTGTTGGATCCAACATCTCTTAATAATATGTCAAATTTCTAACCTTAAATATTATCACTTCAAAAATTAATAATAAATAATATAAAAAAATTTAAATAATAATAACAACAATAATAAGTAGTAGTATAATAAAACTCGAAATTGATAGCAATAATAACAATAATTCTCCATATCCTGATATTTTTCAATAAGAGTATAATTAATACTAAACTTCATTATAGAAATCATAATGATAATAATAATAAAATGAGTATAATCAAAAGAAAATATCACTATTTGTTTATTATTGATAGGGAAAATATTGGTTGAGGATAAAAATAATTACATAGCAACTAAATATTTTTCTTATCTTCTAATAGCATAAGAAAGTATTTTTTTTTTGCTAGCCGAAAGTATACAGAAAAAAAAAAAATCATAATAATTCCAAAATCCAAATAAAATTAAATCTAACTATTTAGAAAATGGACTCTCAACCAGTATTTCCTTACAGCAATTCCTCTCTGATACTCTTTTACAAAATTGTCATACTTTTGGTTATAAGTTTTCAAATGCCAAATGTAGAATAATGTTTTATCTACACATGGTTTATAAACTTTAATAATAAAAACAAATAGGAATAAAAGTTGTCATTCTTAATTGAGAAATGGAAATAAAAATACTTTGCTTTTTTGAAAAACTTTTACTATCTGTAGTTTTCACAATCACTGAAAATCACATATTATGTTATAGGTTTGAGTAGAGTCATCAAATTGTATAACTGTTATCACATAATATCTGCTGAATAAATAGAGTAATACTAATGTCAAATAAATGAGTAAATATAGTTAAACTTATATACACTTAAAATTAATATATCAACATCAATTTGAAAGCTTTTACAATCAAAGTGTACACCTTATGCCTGCATAAGGAGCCCAATTTAACCCCAAAAACAAGTAATATGCTTGTTGGCCACCAAGAACATACCTGCTAATGTTGAAAATTATGGTGATAAAATATTTAAAGAATAAGAATTAAAATTTAATCTACTGTCTTGACTTTAGTTTGATCTAGTGATTGTGATTGTATCTGAGGTTTTGTTGGTTTTTTGGGTTGCTCATGAAACAGTTTAAAATCTTCTGGTGAAAAATAGGGTCTTAATTTAGAAACATGCACAATAACGGAATTCTGTCCTGTCTCATAATTAAATTTATCTATTTCATAAGTTACATCGGAAAGTTTATTTATAATTTTATATGGTCCAAAGAAAATAGGTTCTAATTTTCGAGTGTTAGGGTATTTAAATTCTTCATAAATTACAGAGTCTTGTATTTTTAAAGGGCATTCGACAAAATTTTCACGAGTTCGCCCTTTCGCAATCTTGAGGGCTTTGTCTACTGAAGGTGTATACATTTTAACTGCCTCACACAAAACCATTACCCTCCCTTTTAAAAATCTGAATCAAAATTATCATGAAAATTATAACTTTATTTAGCTGCTAACTTTAACCAGAAATTTTATCCAATAAAACAGAAATTTTAAATATCATAGTTATACCTTAAATTGGGATCAACTTTTAATTCTATTATTTTATAGATCATAAACAGATTCAAATATTTTAATTATAGGTAATTTCTTACCTAAAATCACAAAATTTACTGAAAAAATTAATCATATTTATCAATCAAAATTCTATCAACAGCCTTGCACAGTTCCATCTTTCTTACTAAATTTAAATAAATTATAAGAATCCGGGAACCAAAGCTCACTGTTGTGTCGAACCAAACTTCAACATAAATATAACCTAAAATTAAATAAAACTCCAATCATCATATCAAAAATGGGATCGTATAGTGAAAATTAAAAATATCATTTGCATATTCAAAATCATTCTGAAAGAAAAATTAGCTGCTGTGGGAAAAGATAAGTAACGACTTAAAACTTGTATTAAATTTTAACTTACATTTATTTAAATTTTAAATAAGAAATATATATTATCATTAACACAGTACAAAATTAAATTCAATAAATAATGCATGATAGTAAAAATAACATTATCATACGTCCCTGGGGAAGAATGATATAACAAGGTACCTTTTTACATTATTAAAATAGTTGACAACTGCCTGCAAACTCTACAAATATGATTATTCTTCGATCAGGATCCTAATGGAGAGACATCTTCATAACATCGGGTTCTGGCCGGCTCCTTCCTTGCTGCGCATCAGGCATATCTTCCGATGATACTCCCGCTCGCAGATTCTCCTACCGAACGACGATCGCTCGCTCACATCTGCCACACCGCAACCTCAGACTTCCGAAGCTGCCCGTCCTCCAGTCTCTAGCCGTCGAATTCCTCCAAAAGCTTTTTCGATCTTCCTCCGTTCCGCTTTTTATCTCCGTGCCGCATCACTTCGTTTCCATCGCGTAGTAAAAATAATCCGCTTGATGTCTCACATGTATGTTAGATATTTGGGTTGTTCAACAAAATTTCTCATTATTTTTAATCAAAAGAACGGCATTGCCGTTTACAATTTTTCTTCGTTAAAAATTTTCCATTAAAGGAAAACCATGTTGTCCTTCAAAATATCGGACACCTGCCGTGTATGAATACATTATTCGATGTCCGGACCACGTGTGTCTCGAAATATTGAAATATGAAATATAAAAACTTCCAAAACAAACATTTTTTTTTTTAATTATTATTTCAAATTAGAATCTCACCTATATTTTAAATATCTTTCGAGAAAATATCGATGTATCGGCCGGCGCCTTGCCGACACAGCAAAACCCTCTCAAAAATATTAAAATATTATTAAACATTAAGTATATTTACCAGATATTATATGGAGTAATTTGTAAATTATTTGCTAAAAAGAGATATATCCTATTAGCAAGCAAAACTAAATTATTTAAATAAAATAACCTATTATTATTATTTTAAATTATTTTACATTATTTTAGACCCAAAATAATCAACATAACATCACTGTAACCAGAAATTCTAACAAATAAAAGGAAAAACATAAATGTTAACTTAATTTTCAGCTCAAATGTCTAGTTGTAGGAACATTATCATGAAAATACTGCATTCTGAGAATAGTTCTTGATAACAAACAAATATCTATAAATTAGAAAATAATGTACTTTTTTAAAAAATAACTTGAGCTTCTAAGTTCTTTTATACTTCATTATTATTACGAATTTATCTTTAAACATGCATAAAAATATCATAATAATCTTTAATATACAACAGTAATTGTCTAAGAATATCATACTCCTCAATTAAATCCTTAAGAACAAAAATGTTTCAATCTCCAACACATAATAATGATAATAATAATACTCATAAATAGGTAAGTAAATAAGATTCACAGACAAGTAATCAAATAAATAAACCTTACAAACAGAGAATAATTAATTGAAATAAATACATAAAATGTATACAAATAATAATAATCAAAACACTACGAAAAAATTCTCACCGAAATCCTATTGGGCTCAACTATCTCGAAAAATATCTGTCTATTCACCAATTTACAAAAAATGGTCTTGTAATTATTATTATTTTTTTCTTCTTTTTCATCATCACGCGGACTACTTTTTCTCGACTATGAAAGAATGGATCTCAATCGTCATGGAAAACACAAGCAAACTCAAAGCAAGCACTAATTTTTTCAGATTAGCATCTTTCCAAGCATAGCTGTGAAGTTTTTTAGAAAGAGCATTTCTTTTACTTTAATTAAGTAAGAAATTACAGCGATTTTGGCACAAGAACATTCACGAGAAGTCGATTTTCGGCGATTCGTAAAACTATCATCATTTCTTTCCACAGTCAACTTCATTAGCAAGCTGAAAATACCATATAAAATGTCCTTCAGAACATAGAATTCAATCGAACTTCAGCGATAGCATGTTCTACTTTGCTCCATCGCAATTTTCTTTAAATATCCGAAAAAGGCAGCACAGATAAATAATCCTGTTGGACTTTAGAGTATATTGTGACGATTTAAAAGTTAGGAGCCAGAGACATCAACTCCAGGTTTCCCTTTCACCGCAGAGAAGTCATGGCCACCGAGGAAAATAAATAAATAAATAGATGTAGCGAATCCAAAAAATTACTCATTGGCTGCTGTAAGTTCGTTTATTTAATCCGTAATCATGAGAAAGGGAAAAGCTCCTTTTGCAAACTGTCTTTTACCAAAACATTTCATCATTATTTCAGTGAGCCGTACTCATCGAAGAAAAAACCCAAGAATCCTCCTTCTTATCTCGAGGCGTCCCTCTTAAATCTAAAAAGAAAATTCTAGAACATTCTGTAATCTCAAACCATCATTCTTTTATGTAAACAGAATTCTTGTCCAGCTACGAGACTATTTTCCACAGACGATAAATTTATTTTAAGAAAAATATTATTTAACCAATTTATAATCGACTCAGAATTTCTTAGGCAGACGATTTTTATAAATGATTAATTTTAAGAGAAAAAGAAAAGAAATGAATTTATTAATATGCACACATCAAAGGTTGACGGAGAAAAAATAAATAAACCGATAAAATAAAATAATATTTTTTGAAAGGTATGGTTTTGGAATAAATTTAATAAGACTTTCTTAAAAAGGGTTGATACAAACATAGAAAACTGAATTTTATTTGGAAAATTAAGAAATAAAAATTTAATTAAGAATATTTTTAATTTAGAGCCATCTTTTTAAATTTACACATACTGGAATAATGTTTTTTAAGGCAAATTAAGAATTTATATCGTCTGCATAAAGATTAACAGATTAGATTTAGAAACAAGATTTTAATTTAATAATTTGAAGTAAGTACGGAACATTATTATAAGAAAAGTAAGATTGTATAAAGGTTAGTTTTGGCGAAAAATTTTTAAATTTGTAATATATATATATATATTCAATCCATTGTTTTAATGTATTTCAATGTTCAACCACTAAAATGTTATTTCAGTTGTGGGAGAACCTAATCTCCCCTCCCCCTTTCCATACTTGAAATTAGAACAAAAAATTTCTGGTAAATTTTAATTTAAAATTATTTTATATTACGCTTAAACCTCTGAATAGCGACCACCTCTGGGAGCACAATAAAGTGATTGTATATCAGAAGTTGCCCTTATTCAGAGGTTCCACATTTTAAAATCTGAAAATAACAAATAACAAAATAACAGCCAAAATTACTTTATTTTTACAGTTTAAAAACACATAGTATTATATATATACCATTATTTTAAATACTATTATATTAAAACTAATTTCCTCTTCAATATTTTTCTGTAGTGCAATTTAAATGCTTGTATGATTCTACAATGTAATGGTTGATAGAAAGTGGTTCTGTTTGTCGGCAAAAACACTACTTTTACATTACTGTAAATATTATCTGTAGGATGACATTTAGCATTTATTGTTCATGAATAGCAGGATGTTCAAATTTTTACCCTGCATATTTTTATTGAGCTGTGTTAGCCATTCTGTCATTATATATTTTGTCATCTAAGATTTTTGGTTATTTTTCCATACCATGGGTAATTTTTTTATGTCGATATTCCCAAAACATCGTGGCTGGGCAGATTTCCCAATTACAAAGAGTTTTTCAAATTCTCCCACTGTATTGCAGCACAAAACTACTGTCAGTCTCTCTTTTGAAATGTTTCCTTCTCTACAAGCATCAACTTTTAGACATAGTTTTATCTGGAATAGCATTAAAGAATAGACCAGTTTCATCAGTTATATACATCCTTGGCATCATACTCAGCTATTAAATTAGGCAGTATTTGCATCTACAGATTAGCTTCTATCAAGATATCTGCTGCTTCTACATTTTAATTTCCGAAGCAATGTTATTTTTGGCCCTAAACTTTTGAAGCCAACTATTAGGGGTTTAAAATCGGATACTCCTAGATTCTCTACAATTTCTAGGGCACTTTCCTGCAACATTGGTCCAGAAATTGGGAGATTTTTTCCAATGACAGTTTGAAAGCTATTCGAAAAATAACTTATCAATTTCATCATAATCTGTTTTTCGATGCTTGGTTTTAGATTCCAAATTTACAATTTGAAATGTCTTTTCTAAATAAAAGTCACTTTTTTCAGAATATCTTTCATTTGATTTGAGTCCTTCCACAAGCATACATTTTGTCTAATTTCCGTGTACTTGCATTTTTTTTTTTTTTTTTTTTTTTTTTTTTTGCCTACTTGGAGAATTTTCAACTTGTCACTCAAAGTTATGAATATTCGCTTTGAACTCATTCTTTTAGTAAAAAGTGAGTGCTGCACATAGAAATGGAATATTATAACACGAGTCACAGAATAAAAATTACTTAATTGCTTTGCTCATACGTTCTTTTGAAACAAAGGCAAAATTTCATCACCCCCACTCCGCACCTGTTTAGAAATGGGGTGTTGCTAAGCAGCTGCTAGACATTAGTTGAGAAATTTTAAGAACATCAAATAAAAAAAACGATCTCCACATTTTTCAAAATCTCAGTTGTAGTTAAATCATAACAAAGAAAAAAAAAAAAAAAAAAAAGGACCTGTGAAGTGGCTGTTGTTTGGAATTGCTTGTTTGAAGGTTTAATTGTCTCTTCATCAGAGAAAATATTTGTAACTAATTGGTGTTTATTTATACAAATGCATTTTGTTATTTATTTATTCAAAACAAAATCAAGTGTTTGTATAAATAAACAATTAGCTATAAATATTTTATCTGATGAAGAGCCTGGATAAGGTTTGAAAGTACTAAGATATTTTAAATCAAATTAACCATAAACATTTTTGATTAGTTTTAATTGCCTTTTGAATAAAACAGTGAACGTTTTAAAGTTCATATTATGTACTTTTACTGAATTCTGAAGATTTTTACTGAATATTATTACATTACAACTTTGTACTCAGCTGATGAACTTAAAAAAAAAAAAAAAAAAAAAAAAACTTTAATATTTTTCTAATTTTTATATTGTTTGGTGCCTAAATTGGGCCTTTTTTATTGGGGAGCAGGATATGTTCACTTTTCTGATCATTGACAATTATGAGCTTTTTATCTTATGAACTTATTACTATGCATTCAATGCTTTTACTATAGGTGAGGAGCCTTTGAGCCCAGGTACTGCAATAAATTTTTCTTCCAAGTAATTTATTTTAAATATGTGGTTTACTTTAGATGGTAAACTTTAAATAATATTTCCATTTGTTCTGGACTGGATCATATTCAGTAATTTTTCTTTCATAGCTTCAAATGTTAAGGTAACCTTGTTATTCATAGGGCCATCCAATATTTAATATAAAAATATTAATTTATTGCTTTTAAGCATATCATAATTGTTTAAAAAGAATTAGCCTTTAAATTTTACTTGTTTACCTTTTATTATTTGATCTTTAACTTAATCAAAAGCTTATAATTAAACATGCTTTGCTGTTTTTTTAAAGTTGACATATCAAAATAAAATCAATGATAAATATTTTTGACTTGTTGTAGATATTTCTTTAGGTTTCTTTTACTAGAAAACCACATTTAAATTTTCTTTACATATCTCTGTTCTTATTTTGAGTCAGTATAATGTTTAACTTAACAAACAATGATGTGAGAAATAAATTCTTGCCAATATTTGTCTAGATAAATATAACCTCAGTTTATTTTTGCATACGGGCTGGATTGGAATTTTGCCATTTCAACCTTATTCTAATGTACATCCTTATGTGTTTTTTTTTTTTTTTTTTTTTTTTTTTTTTTTTTTTTTGTTTAATGTAAAATGGCTCATTTTAAATGATGAAGGAACTACAATTTAGTTGGAACTGGAGTCTTAATTATATAATGTACAACTTATTGGTTCAGGTCGGGTAATTCAATTTTATTCCAATTGTGCGTTAGGTTGGTTAATGCTAATTAGGATGTGCCCTATCTAAAAAATATTACCAGATTATGGAAGATTGAATGATATTATCACGAATGGCAATAATCTTCTATAGTTGAGTTGTCATGCTTTTTCATTATAATGGGGCTGACACTGACTGCTGTTGTTATATTTGTGTGTTTGTGTGCGTTTTCAAAAAAGAGTGATTCTCTGTTGCTCCTAAACAGTTTTTATCTCCAAATTGGTTATTTTCTGTCCCAAAATGGGCAATTTTATTACTTCAAATTTGTATTTTGCTGCTCTAAAGATGTGTTTGTGCTGTTCCATCACAGATATACATATGTTTGCATGTATTAGTTAAGTTAATGCTAATTTAATGTACTTAGAATAGTTTATAAACTTGTATTATATTGCAATTTGTGTTATAGGGAAAAAGGAATTCCATGAAAGTGCTAGTATGAGCTTTTCCAAAGATTTGTTCTCTGAGGTACCTTCCAAGTTGCCCTCCGTAAGTCCTGAATCTTCATGTACTCAAAGTGATAAATCAGTATTAAAGAAAGAAATGGATAAAACTGTTAATTTGACTATTGAATCATATCACCCAGATACTGAATCAAATGTGTTGATCACATTTGACCAACCTATAAATACCAGTGAAACAAAGACTCAACAAGAATACTCAGCAACTGCAGAGACTTCTGCAGTTTCTAAAACTAATATTTTTAACTCTGATACTCCTCAAAGTAAGGATGAAACTTCAATACTGCACTCGGAACCTTGTTCAGAAACATTTCCATGTGACTCTGCATCACAAGCATCTACTCTTAGTTGATATTTTTTTAGAAATGCTTTTTTTAAGAAAAAGAAGTGTATAGCTAACTTATTATATATCAGTCTTCGATATGGCTATATCCTATTGTCATTTCTGAGTTAAGATTCCCTCCCCCTCACAGAAATTGATAAAAATGCCTTTTTTAATCATTTTTGCATAATTTATGGTACATTTCGCTCCAGATCTATTTTTTCAGATTATTCTCCAGATAAATAATGTTGCATTTAAAGTACATCTAATCAAGAGTTTCAATGCAGATTTTAATTAGAAACAAATGGATTTTTTTTAAAGTCTACTTAAAGTATTTCTTTTCTTATGTGCTATATTGCTATTAAGATGGTAGTTTTTTTATATCAAATTTTGGGGACAGTAATGATAAAACTTGAAATGATTTTCCTCAAACAAATTTCTATGTAAGAAAACTAAAATTTTTATTCAATACTATAAATGTTTTCCATTAATTACTCAAATAAGCTATGAGAGAAATGTATTTTATGTGATTCCTGGTGGAGAGTATTTCAATACATTTTACGCATGTTTTGCTGTTTTGCAAATTTTATAATTAAAAAAAAAAAAAAAAAGTTTTATTAGAAAGAGAAATATTAATGCTGGAATCATTTTTGCTTGAAATATTTTATTTTTTACTTATGTTTGATTTTGGTCTTTGTACATATAAATGTATGTAATAATCACTGAAAATTTTAATGCCATTTTCTTGAAAGCCTAAAAATAGGCTTTTTATTTTTTCTTTAATTTTAATCAGGAGAATTTTTACTCCATGTCAGCCGTATAATGTTAGTGTTATTGCATAGCTTTTAAACTTTTTTATTTTGTAAATTCATTCAAATTAAAAATGTTATGTTGTGCTACTAAAGTCAATTATTCTTATCATTTGCTTAAATTTGTCTAATAAATATAATATATTGTTAGATATATTTTCAAATTTAAGGAAGATTTTGTGTATAATTTTAAAAATGCAATATATTCTGCATCAGATATAATTCATTCATTTTTTTTTTCTTTTTAATTATTTGTAGCAAAGGAAAGTAAGGGAGATATATTGATTAGAAATTATTTTTACTACTTTAAAATCTTGTACAGAAAATTTAATTTGAATTTCAACTCTTAACAACATATTTATTCGAACATCATTATAGTGAAAATAAAATGACCATAGTAATTGTTTGTTATAAGAGAGTTCTCACAATAACCAAGTTTGCCATTTCATATACTGTAATTTCCCGCATATAATCTGCAGATAAAACAATAATTTTTTGACAAAGAAATTTTTAAAAATTAAATGTAACATTTAAGATTGCGGTAAATATGACTTCAATAACTAAATATGATTTCTGGGTCCAAACAGAACTGTTTCATCCACATATTATATGCTGGAAATTGTGGTAATAAAACATTAGAAATAAATAAAAGTTATGATGAATTATTAAGTATTTAAAAATGATTATTGTGTTAGATACATGGATAGATTTTCTGGATTAGAAGGGTGAAATTAAATTACTAATAGTAACATTTCAATAATTTTTCATTCCTCATTTTATATTTAGGAAATAAACCTATGAAAGGATGATAACTAAAGAAAATCTGTCACCACATATTTAATATATTTAAAGCATTCATCCATAAGATTTTTTAAAGGTGGAGTGCATTCACATATGTATTTATTTAAAATTGGTTTTTAGGTATTTTCCACCAAGATATGACTTGGCAGACAGGTTACATTTTAATATGTGGGTTTTAACTAATTCTGGAATTTCAGCCATGAACTCAATGAGGTGATTGTCTGTGCTGCCACCTCCCAGTCTCTTACTAAAACTTGGGAAAAAAAAAAAAAAAGATTTATTTTTTGGAAATCTGAAAAATATTTGCTCCCTGTGTTAGAATTTTCCTTGTTACAAGCAAATTTTCAGTTATGTATTTTAAATTAGGCTAACATTTTCTTTGCTTTTGTTTATTGAACAACTTAGCACCATATTCAATTTAATGATAGTATGCTAAATATCGGATATATTAAATTTCATCAAAAATAGTTTGTCATAATTTTTAATTCCATGCAAATTATTTAATTAGATGTAATGTAAGGAGATTAAATAAATGTTTATTTATAGTATAGAAACAAATGACGTTCAAAGTAAACTAGTACTCATCACTCGATTCAAGTGTTTTAGTAAACAACTAGTACATCTTCATCACTTGATTCAAGTGTTTTCATCTGTATCGTCTATGGCATTATCAAAATTAGGAACATAAACAATATCCATGTTTGACATAATTATTCTTTAAACTCACTATATCAAAAATACAAACACATACACATAAAAAAACACTATAATTTACAAAAGATTACTGAACAAAATGACCAACACATAAACAAATGAGTAATGAAGAAGAAAAAAAAAGTTTTCTCTTTTACATTTAACGTCATTTGTTTGGTACAAAAACAATTATTACTATAAAGTCTGTACAAAACTAATCACAACAATAGCAGAAAAAGCAGTTGCTTAGAACATTGCAATCTGGACTTAAAAATGAGGTTGTACTTGCATATATATCCTATTATTTCTAATAAAAAGAGTTCATGTTGTAGACAGATTTGTTGTGGGGTTTAAAGAGTTAAAACAGGTTCCTCATTTGATTCAGGCTTATTATAACTGAGTTTGTCTGTTAAGTTTTCAAAAATTTCAGTTATGGTATTAATGTTTGATGCTTCTCACTTTTTCTTTTTTCAAACTATCTGAGCAAAATTTTAATTAAAGCTCTAAATTTTTAATCTATTAAGGCCCCTGTCCTTGCTCGGAGAAACGCTCGCAAGCTAATGCTATTCCTATGGGGAAGCATTTTTCTAATAACTCTTTTGCATTTTGACATTTTTGAATATTTTTTTTTTTTTTTGCATTAGATAGCTGAGGTGCATGCCGACAGCGCACCTTTTTTACTTTTTTGATTTTGGTTGCAGATATTTTTTACAAAGTTAGTTTCACTTTCAAAACTGGTTTCGAAACTGAAAGTGCTTTTTTAAAAAAATATCTGCAACCAAAATCGAAAAAGTTAAAAAGGAGTGCTGTCGGCATGCACCTCAGCTATCCAATGCAAAAAAAAATTAATCAAAAATGTCAAAATGCGAAAGAGTTATTAGAAAAATGCTTCCCCATAGGAATAGCCAGGGCTGGGGAATTACATCATTGTACTCGCCACTGGTGAGTAAATTTTCCTTCAGGGCGAGTGAAGTTTTAAGTTATTTTTTCAAACTTCAAACTGTAAAGGTGCCAGAATCTTTATTTATTTATTTACTTTTATTAGTTCCCTATATTTTGCAACTTTTGTATTATACTAAATTCTACGCTATAGAACTATTCTCTTTTTTTTGTATATATTTCTTATTTTTATCAAACAAAAATATAAAAATGCATTGTAGTAATAGTAATTAACTGTTTTTTCAGTTGTTTGAATTTTGTCTTAACTATTTTCAACTGTATATTGTATTTTGCTGGCTGGTAAAATAAATCCCTGGCTGGTGAAATTTTTCGAAAATTCCCCACCCCTGGGAATAGCATTAGCTCGCTAACGTTTCCTCGAGCGAGGATAGGGGCCTTAAAGCTCAAAATTGACTATAACTTATTCACTAGAAAGTGAAAAATTTTGTACGATTTTGTTTCCAAATAGTTTTCCCCTTAAAAATAATAATTATGTATTAATTTATAAATCAAGAAATACTTAAATACTAGAAGCATTGTCCATTTGGTGGCTAAAAAATCACAAAAAATGTCTATCTCTAGTTGTTTTATTTGTTACTTTGAAATATTATGCATAAATAGCAAATCACCTACATTTCCTCCCCCAGTTTTGAAACATTTTTTTTTTTTGTATTTAGGCATATTTATCACTCTTTTATTGACTTCAGAGGCTGTTCATGCTGTTAATAAAGTTTGTCACATTTAGTATAATAATTTTCTGTCTCGAGAGGGGGGGGGGAAGAAGGGAGCATGATTATGATAGTTTTTGATGATTTTAAGATGACATTCTTTTTTGAAATTATTTTGTTCATGAAATATTTTTATTTCATAATTATTGTTGTTTAAAACAATGTTATGTGGTTACTCAAAAGATTTTTTGGCTTGATTTATTAAATAAAGTAATTTCAATTTATCGATATTTCTCATAACTTTTAAACAATATTTTTAACTTGTGCAATTTAAGCTATCTTATCCTGTTAACAAAATATGAAATTTTTTGTGCTGTTATCAGTAAAAATCATTCTTTGCGACCTAGTGAATTTTTCAGTTTTTTCACATTTTTTATTTATTTGTTTATATATTTTTTTTATTTGTACCATGTTGTTGGTAGTGTAAAATAATGAAAACCATATTAAAATGTATTTATATATTTAGGATCTAGAATTTGTTTTTGTCAGCAAAAAATTGATAATTTGAAAAATGCATTTGTTTTATTATCAAAATGATTATTTTGACTAAATTTTATATTCAACAGTTTGTGTAGTTTGTAATTTCCATTTGACCAATGTCTGCATTTCTGTCATAATGTGTAGTACCAGAGTCAGAGTAGTGACAGGTGTGTGTTTTATTTTTGTGTGAGATGGTGACAGATCACACAGGCTTATACAATAGAAAATTATTTTATTTATTAAAGTTTATCCAAAAAGTTATTCTATATTTTACACTTTATTTTTAATTTTAATCTTTTACATAAGATTCTCTTTAGATAATAGCAAATGCTATTTATTAATCATGCATAGTTTTTTTTTTTTTTTCTAAGCAAAATTTAGCTGTATAAATATTTGAAAAAAAAATTCTAAAATTTAAAGAGTTTTGAATTTAGATATTAAAATTTTTTTAAAGAAAAAAAGTTTTAGAACTCTTCCTTTTATTGCTAAATATATGTGTTTTAAAATGTGTATGTATGAATGAATTGTTCATTTATCTGTTAAAAAAAGGATTAAGTAAAATTGTAAAAAGAAAAAAAAAAAAAAAAAAGGGGGGGGGGTGTTATTGGAAACTTTTTATTTTTCAACTAATCTTCATTTTATATTTTATACTACACTTCAATTCAAAATTCAATCAGAAATGCGAAAACATATTCATCATTTCTAAAATCTGGTATAACCCAATATAAGTGATCTATTTAAACATACTTAAGCACTCAATTATAAAAGGTTTAATACATTTTTAAATATTTTATATAAAATGTATTCCTTTGGGCTGGGAGTTTTAATAGGCATTTTTTATGCTTAAAAAATGTAATGGGCTTTGAACAAGAAATATATTAAGTGAGGATTAAAATTACTCTTGCTGGGTCTAAGTTTTACATTAGGACAGCATGTTTTGCTATAGCTTTTAAAGCTGCAAAATATTTTTTTCTTTTTGTTCATAATTAAACATGTTTTCAACATGTATTTAGATTTAATGTATGTATATATTTAAAATTTAGTCCCTGTATGTAAAAAGTTATCTAATTAAATAATAAGTAATCCGGTGAAAACATAATTTAATTAAAATCTAGATTTTAATATATACATTTATTTGAATTCATCAGTGTGAGATAAACATTGAATTGGATTATTACAATTCTTGCTAATATTATTTTGAATTTTCTAAACAAACAGAATTTTAATGTATCAAAATTATAAAAGAGTTCTTGTCCTATTTTTAAAATATTTAATGTTTTATAAAGTAATTTAATCTAAAATTATTATTAAATAAATGTCTAATATTTTAGAAAATTCTGCATTTTGTTTTTACAACTTGATTCTGTAATCAAGATTTATCTTTTTCTAACACTGCTGATAGTTTTATAAAAATATTTTAAAAATAAGGAAAACTATTCTAAGCAGTTTTCTTCTTAAGATAAAACTAATAACTTTGCTGGTATGAAGAAAACATTTATGTATCAAATGTATATATTTAACATTTTTATAGAATTATTTTTTACTTATTTTTATAAGTGTGCATTTATTCAACTTATCATCTCACTCAAATTCTTTTACATGCACTTTCTTAAACATATAAAATGGATTTAATCTCTGGAATTTATGGCTGACGATCAGATTTATAAATTTATTCCTATCAGCATTGTTATTTACTTTCTAAGATTTTTATTTATTTAAAAATTTTAAATTGTTTAATTATGTAGCATATTAAATCTTTGGTTTATACAGTCAGTATTTAAAAATTGTGTTGACAATAGGCATTTAAATATCAGAGTATTCTAAATGCAATAGCATAGTTATGATATAGCAATTCTAAAGTCAAACTTATAGTTGCTTTGTAAAATCTTTATCAATCGAAATAAGTTAGCTATCTTTATTTGTATTGTAAAATGATTTCCTGTGATTGTAATTGTCTTAGATTTGCTTGTATTCTGTTAAAGTTGTCAATGTATATCTGCCTGTCTGTTTTAAGACGCAAAAATATATTATTGTCATTTAATATTATTTTTGTAAAAGCTGTGATAAATATAATTGGTTTTATAAATAACTATAAGTAAGCAGTGCTTTCAGTTGTTTGTTATTTATAAGTTTAGAGAAATTTTATTATATGCACATGTACCTTTCAGTATGTGATGTCCATGCTTGTATTGTTTCAAATTTATTTTATCATGAAGTGATATAATTGTAGCATGTCATCATGACTCATTTTATGTATGTTTTGTTTATATAAATTTGTTTTTAGATCTGTTATAGAAAATATAGTTATTAAAAAAAATTGAGTACTTAATTTTATTTTTTAAAGTAGTTCTTTTTAAAAACTAAAAACAATATAAAGACATAGAAAATAAAAAAATATATATTGTTTTTGGTAATTTGTTTTTGTTTTTGAACTTGTTTGATATTAAAATTTAATACAGCTGATATACCATATTGATGTTATTTTCTTACTACATTTCTAATTTCTTTACATAGCACATACAGTGATTATGTTGAACCAATCATGAAAAAAAAATTCTTCTTCTTAAAGTAACTAAATTTTAAATACGTTTTTTGACCAAAATTTGTATTTTCTTTTTAATACATTTTATCAAATCAAATCCTAATTCTTTATTTTTCTCAGTCTGTCCTTAATGTACTATAAGTAACACCTGAGTTATAGGAATTTTTTAAAAAAACTTCATAGCTGTGAATGAAGCCATAAATGCCAATTAAATAAAGGGTTGTGCATATATGACATTATCAACTTTTTGATAATTTTGGATGCCCTCCCAACCTTCAGATATCATACATTATCATCTATTGATTCCTGCTTCCGCCTGGTAATGATATTGTTATCAATGTCGAAAAATATTTTGATTTTTAGAATTTATTTCTTTTCTTTGGAGTGATTAACAAAACTAGTTACATTTATCTTTAACATACTTTGTTTCAAATGGGAGCAGTCGGTGAAATATCCCTTTATATCCAATAACACTTTAAAGAAATAGTTACTTTTTAAAAGTATTTTATAATAGCTTTTTGTTACATAATGCATTCAACAGTAACTGTCTTATTGCACTAGCCCTGCATGGAGGAGGGCAGAGGAGATATAAATTCATATTAACAAAATAAGTGGACAACATTCTTTCTCTTTTATTTATTAGTAAACACAAGCTTTAAGACAAATATTTCACCTGTAGTTTCTTGAATAGTGAAAGTGATTATACATGCATACACATATGACAGAAAAATAGGAATGTCAAATGTTGAGATATTCCATGTTTCATAAATAGATAATTTTATAATTTAGTGATTTTAATAATAACTTTGTATTTTCATAAAAATAGATAACAGATAAAAAAACAAACAAACAAAAAAAAAAGATAACATTCTATTTTGAATCAAAGAACATTTTATAAGTAAAAAGAAAAAAAATTTGATTGGATTAAAAATGATATCAAAAGACAAACTCTCCCTCCCTCTAGAGATATCTTACAATATCATGTGCCAGACACTCCCCCCCCCTCCCCCTAAAATGATAATGTTGTATTTGCACAGCCCTAAATGAGGAGAATTTACATTGTTTGCAAAAAATGTCTGTTCTATAAAATGCTAAATAATTCTTTTATGTTCAGTGAATATAATTATGAATACTTATATGTATGTATTACCAGTTACTTTGTTACCCAATTTTTTTTTTTTTTTTTAATATCCTAAAATATCCTATTTTGTTATATTTTGAAGTAAAATATTGTAAAATTAGATTATATGTTAGTATTAATTATGAAATTATTCAAAAACAATTGAATTCATTTATAACGCAAGTATATATTTAGTTTAAATATTAAATACATGCTCAATGCATAAAGCTTTCTTTTTTCTTTCTTTCTCTCTTTTTTTTTTTTTTTTTTTTTTTTTTTTTTTTTATTTATATACAAAAACTGCTAAAAAATGACAAAATATGAGCTTCTAAAAATAAAAGAAGACTCAAATTTAAAGATAATTTATAAAGGCAATAAATTTAAGATGCACATTGCAAGGCTCCCAAATGGTCCCCTTTTTCCCACAAAAGTCCCCTTTTTAGAAAAAGGTCCCCTTTAGTCCCCTTTTTTGTATTTTGGTCCCCCAAGTCCCCTTTTCTGTGTCTGAAAAAATCGCCGCGAAATAAAAAAATCTTTGAAAATCACTAAAAGCTTAACAATCCAAGTAGACAAAATTTATTAAAGTGAGCGTAAAAACATTATAATGGGTATAAAAAAAAAGCATGGTAACTGAAATTCTTTCATGAATCTAAATGTTAAAAAATCACCACAGAATACAGGTAAATTTTAAGGCCCCTGTCCTCGCTCGAGGAAACGCTCGCGAGCTAATGCTATTCCTATGGGGAAGCATTTTTCTAATAACTCTTTCGCATTTTGACATTTTTGAATAACTTTTTTTGCATAGGTAGCTGAGGTGCATGCCGACAACGCACCTTTTTTACTTTTTCGATTTTGGTTGCAGATATTTTTTACAAAGTTAGTTTCACTTTTAAAACCGGTTTCGAAACTGAAAGTGCTTTTCAAAAAATATCTGCAGCCAAAATCGAAAAATTAATAAAGGTGCACAATCGGCATGCACCTCAGCTGTCCGATGCAAAAAAATTATTCAAAAATGTCAAAATGCGAAAGAGTTTTTAGAAAAATGCTTCCTCATAGGAATAGCATTAGCTTGCGAGCGCTTCCTCGAGCAAGGACAGGGGCTTTAAGAATCTCATTAAAATTCTTAAAAACTGCAGAACACGAAAGTTACTGTATTAAGCTATTGCTTGACCGGTCTTCAATAACGAGCCTTGGCATGCTTTCCCCCCCCCCCCCCCCCCCCCCAAAAAAAAAAAAAAAAAAAGGCAGTGGCTTTTGCACAAAAATACTTCGCTTTTGAAATGGCCAGTTCAAGCACCCAATCTGAATGCTGTAGAAAATCTTCGGAATGAAATTTAGAAACATGTTTGAAATTATTATTAAAACTCCAATTCTGCATGGACGGAATTTCCCCAAAAATTTCAAGATGATTGGAAAAACGTACCACAGACAATTTTCAGCTGTTTATTGAATTGATGCCAAGTCGCTGCACCTCGGTACATTTTGCTAAAGGTATGACAACAACATACTAATTATAAATCTAGTTGATCACAATGATTTTCTGTTATAACACAATTTTTTTTCCAAACTTTCCAAGATGGCCAATAACTTTTGAAAGCATGTGGTTTTTTTTTTTTTTTTCAATTAATTTTATCGGCTGTATTTATTGATATTCATTTGTTATTCCATAAATAAATTCCTAACTATTATTCTAATAAAATGTTTGAGTATCACTTTGAGATTCCTCTTTTTCCTTTCAAAATAACGAAAAATTTTATGCCGGCCGAAAACTTTTGACCGCCACTATAAATTGTTGTTGATTAGTTTTTGGTATAACTCGCTCTACATGTGGCGCTTCTATGCAGCTTTTTTCATGATTTCTGCAATCGCTCAATCACCAAAACCAATGCACAGAATTTTACCGAACTTCAGATACGGTTAGTCCTTAACATGAATTGACATTTTTTATATTTTGGTATAAATTGCTCAACAAGTGGCACTGTTAATCTGCATTTGTTGTGATTCCACAATAGTTCTATATCCAGAATTAATGCACCGAATTCCATCAAACTTTAGATTCAATTAATCCTTAAGATGAATTCACCTTTTTTACATTTTGATGTAAATTCATTTACAGGTAGTGCTTCTATGATGCATTTTTTTTTCTTTTTAGGATTTGTGCAGTAAATCTATCTAATTTAATGCACAATTTTTTGTCTAACTTAGGATTCAGTTAGACGTTGACACAAGTTGTTACTCATTAAGTTTTGGTGTTAATCTTTCAATAGATGGCGCTCCTAAGCTGCATTTTGTGGAATTTGCACAAGTTTAGTGATATTCATATTTGTAGAACTAATGCACAAAATTTCATATCTTTAGAATTCTCATGATGGGCATAGATTGCAATTTAATTTTGGGATTGTGATAGTGAATTTTAAAGTACAGTAGAGGACCTATTATCCGAAATCGTCGGGACCGAGGGCTTTCCGGATTTCGGGTCCGTCCGAAACTCGACACCCCCGCCCCCTCGCCATAAAAAAACACGAAAAATTTTCAATTTATTAGCAAATGGTAAATATATAAATTTTAAAACAGTTAAATAAGCCAAATATTCATTTTTAAATATATATTTTATATATATATTCCGAAATTACAGTAAAAAATGTTTGAGTTTATATATTAAAAAATAAATAAAAATAAAATAAGAACAAAAATAAATGAATAAATAGAAATACAGAAATTCAAAATTGGCCAAAGAAACAAAATGGCGGATTCCGGGCGAATACTACATGATAGCCAATTTTAAAATAACAAAATTATAGCACTGCCATCTAGAATATGAATGAAAAGTGTGTTGTATGAGAGGTCTGTAGAATAAACACTATGCTACAATTCTGACTCTTGTACTACAGTACAAAAGTCTCAAATCCGGACATCCAAAATTCAGAACTCTTCGAAATCCGGACGTTTTTTCTAATTGACTTTATATATATATATATATATATATATTACTGTAAAATACGTTAATCTGCTCCTCCCCCCCCCCCTCAACGTGACGAAAAAATCGTAAAATAATTAGAGGGGGGCGCTTACACAGGATTTTTCTGCGATCGTTTCACAAAATTTGCATTTTTTGCGAGATATCTGCAGGATTTTTTTCGCGATATTTGACGTGATTTGCAATGTTTTATCGCGATATTTGACGAAATTTGCAGGGTTTTATCGCGATATTTTACGAATTTGCAGAGTTTTTTCGCGACACTTGAAAAAAATTGTGTTTTTTATGGGAATGAATCCTGATGAAATGAATGAATCATGAATTTTGATATTTGAAGCAATTCTTGAAAAAAATTGCGTTTTTAATAAAAAAAAACGCAAATTCTGTCGTAAAAACGCAGAAAGAAAGTGAATTTTGTAAAAAAAAAAGAAGCCAAAAAAGCACGAAATCTATTTAAAAACCTCGAAAAAACGGACATTTCATCAAAGATTCATGATTCATTCATTTCATAATGATTCATATCGTTCTCAATCGCCTTCATTTCCGGATTTCGGAATTCCGGATAATAGGTCCTCTACTGTATTAACATGCATGAGGTAGAAGAAAGTTTTGGGATTGCCACATCCAATTAGTTTGACAAGGATTGTTTCCAGGGGTACAGAATATTTACATGTACTGCATTTATAAATTTTAAACTTGTGCATATATGCCTATATTTTTACACTAATTCTGAATGTGTAATTTTCTAAAAAATTAAGATTTTATTTTATTCAAATATCGCTTTTTAAAAAGAAATGCTTTTGTATGACATGTTATTTAAATCTAAGCTTTTCTCCACTAATTATCATTATTTTATGTCTGATTTGTTATTATAGGCTATATAAAATGAACTTATTGCCCCCTTTTATTTATGAGTGGTAGTAGTTAGCACTAATCAGAATATTAATTTTAGCAAAAAAAAAAAAAAAAAAAAAAGAATGTAATTAAGAAAAGTAATCAAGTCATCGATTTTAAAATCTCAGATATTTTTTATAACACACAAAAAAATTTTAAGAAGTGTGTGGGAGGCAGTAGGATTAAATTTCTAACTTCCTTTTTTAAATCGCCAGGGTCTAACTTAAGTATTTTAAGCAATTTTCTAACTCAACCCTTAATTAAACTACAGTGAGATTCAATCTCATTTGAAGGGTTGACCAAAGGAGGTATCTCATCAAGCCCCACATCTTGTTGTCTGAGCGTAGCGAAGTCTTATACTCAGAGTACGTAACGATATTAAAAGTCAAAAAAATTCTTTCGTCAAGCAAATCTCAAAAAGTACTTGTCGGATTTCGATTCTGTTTGTACCAGAAGGTACCTATGAAGGTAATCTGGTGAATGCACCTACTTTTAAAAATTAATTCCAAATAGTTTAAAAGTTATATTAAAAAAACTGATAAAAAGCACAATTTATTTGCATACGTCACAGAAATTTGGTGTGCGTGATTTTCACAAGCTGGATATTTTCGTAGATAACAGAATCAGTACATGGAGTAAATAGTAATCATTTACGCACTCAGAAATATTGAATGCAATAAAACATTTTAAAATTTAATCATGCAGGAAAATAAAACTGTTATTTTTTATATTAAAAAATGTCATAAAAACTTAATAGCATTTTTTGATAGCTAAAAGAATATTTTATATATTTCGCGTGTGAAAATTAGAAACAATTACGTTTTTAAATAAAAAGTTTCTTTTATGACATCATTTTCCCTTTATATTTATTTTTATTGCATGTTTTCTTTTAACTTATATTTCGTTTGTGTGTGGAAGACAATTCTGGTCACTAATTTTTCGGCACGGATGCCACACGCGCATCAGACTTGGCACATTTTTTTCAAAGCCCATTTGGCGAAAACTGCGTTTTCAAGTAAAGTTTACATACACATTTTTAAATTATTTTCTATTATCAAAAAGAACTTACAGTAAATAAAATAATAAAAATAATTAATAACTATAAAAACGAATATTTTATATAATTAAAAAAAGGAAATGAAAGTAAATAAACATTTTATGAGTAAATAAACAAATAATAAATAAATAAAGCCGGGTTACCATCTCAGGTTAAATAATGCCATTTTGACGCCAATTATGTACCCTGGTGCATATGTGACATCTTTTCCGATTTTTCATCCATTTCCTGTTGGCATACAACTTTGAAATTTGGAATATGTATGCATACCTGGGAGCAATACCGGAATTAGACATTGATTTTCTTTTTAATTCGATCCAAAAAGGGGCAACGGGGGTTATTTTTTTAAAGATTTATACAATTTATCCTGCATAAAGGAGCCACTTACCTATTTTTATATACAAGAAGAAGTAAGTGGAATGTAAAAACAATTATACTATACATAAATAAAATTCTTGAGATAATATACTAGAGATATAAGCACCGGGTTTGGCGAGATATTTTATGCCAATTAGGCGAAAACATCGTTCTGATTACCAGATACATATAGCATGCTATAATAACACGTTATTTATTTATTTCAAAATAAAAAAAAAAGGAATAAACGAAATATTTTCTGTTATTAAAAAAAAAAAGAAATAACAACCAATAAATGATAATATTTTTAGAACAAACAATTTATTATAACATTTATATGATAACCATGTTAGGCAACTGAATGCCATTTTGACACCAATTAAAGGTGCTATTACACGTGCGCTGCTGCAGGCGTCAAATCGCAGCCGTCTCCATGTAATCCTATGGGACCAAGGGAGTCGCTTGGTAATGCGCGATTCTCTTTTGTCGGAAAGTCTTTGACGCGTGGAACGAAGCAAGTCGCCGGCAACAGCCAATCAAATGCTTGGAAATCCAAATGATGGTAAAGACTCTTCTCGAACAGCCAATGAAATGCTAAGAACACGAAAAAACGCAGGCGATTTTTGTCGCTTGCAATTTTTACGTGTAATAGCACTTTAAGTATCTTGGTGTGTATAGGGCATATATGTGCCATATTTATTTGTAAAACTGAGCATGAACGTTTACCAAGTGTGTTTTCATAGCCGCTTATATCTTTTTGCAACATAGCGCACCTTTCGAAGCCAAAACTGCACAAAAGAAAAAAATCAATATTTGCAGTATTTTTATTTTATTTAATTTTTTTTAATGTAACGCACATTTTGTAATCAGTAGGTTCGATAATCAGACCTCGTTTTTTTGTTTTAAAAGATGATATTTCATACGACGTCTTTTTTGGATTCGTCATTTTTCGATATTTGATAGTTCTACTCGTTTTTGTAACTTTTTTTGTAACTTTCTTCCTTATTAACAGCGACATTTGGATTTCCTATTTAAATAAAAATTCTTCTAAATGCAAAGAACTTTGTTAAAATAAATAAATAAATGAAATGCGGACATCTATTGCTCAAAGCACAAAATTTTTCCTATTGAGTTAATAAAAGTCAGTGAAAACATAATTTTTATGATGAAAAAAGGTGACTTATGTAATAACAGAGTCATATATTATGTACGTTATGGATTAAGTATGAATATTTCTCCACTATTTATAAATAATAATAATAATAAAATAAAATGCGGACAGACCAAAGTCTATATTTGACTGAAAGCAACAAACATTTTCTAAATGCTTTAAAAAATGGCCAATGAAAAGTGATATTTCAAAAGTATTATGAAATTAGTTAAAAACCATTTACTTTAAACTAAATGAATAAAAGATTTATATTTTTAATGAAATAAATGGGATTTGAAAAATTATCGGAAATTTATCACCATAGATGTATCAATATTACAATCGGTACCTTGTATGCAAAATGGAAAATTAGCAATACTTTTTGTACCCGAAAAATGGTCGTTGCTTTTTTTAAGGTTAAAAAGTAGATTATGAAATATTCCTATACAGAGATGCCAAGCCCCCGCTTATTGCATAGCAGAATTTTCTTATAGGAAAAGTTACTTTTTAAATCTGCAGAATGTTCCAATTTAATAAAACATTTTCTGTATTAAAATACCGGTATCCAAAATGCCGGAGACTCGGCAGCTCTGCCTGTAATATTTTAATTAATCATGATACTTTTTTTAATCGGATTCAAATTTAGTGGAGACTACGTTTTTTGGCCAAAAGCAGCTTTTTTCCACATGTGTAACTACGATACAATTCCTTGATGCTGAAATAAAATGTTTTGACTTATACTATTATTGCTTCCTCTTATTTATTTATTTGAATTTTAAATAAGATGACTCAAAATTGTGTTTTTTAAATGTACGGAAAAAATCCATTTCGAGAGAGGGCAAAAAGAACAATATTTGGCGATTTATTATCTGCGCTTGGCTAAGTGTCTTACTACCTTGTATTTAATACTCTTCACAATATTTCGCTGTTATATGGTGTGATATCTTCGAATAGTTGCACTTCCTAAACATAGATGGCGCAACGATACCGTGATATGTGTTTTGTGAGGCAATGCATGTTGGCCAAATAAAATCGGAGATGTAAGAATGTTTTGTTGTTCGAAATGCTGCTTAGCGGCAGTTGTATCATAATGTAAATAAATGATGGAATATAAAGGCTGTTTCCCTGATGGAATTACAGTACAAGTAATTCGAACCCACACGATATAACAAAGTGGCGACTAAGATGGGATTATTTACCCATATTATTTTGTTAAGAAAAATATTGTGAAAAAAAAAGTAAACGCCGGGAAAAGAAATGGCTGTTGAAAAAGAAATTATTTCGCTGGGTCGGCTAGAAGAATATGACTCAAAGGTTCCTTGGACTATTTATGTTGAGAAAATGGATTTTTATTTCTGTGCGAATAATATAAAGAATGAAGAAATGAAAAAGAATATTTTGCTTAGTTCTGTTGGGACGACAACATTTACGATTTTAAGAGATATTATTGTCCCGAAGACGTTAAAGGAGATAAAATATGAAGATCTTTTAAAAAAAGCTAAAGAACATTTTTCTCCTTGTCCAAGTGAAATTGTAGAGAGATTTAAATTCCAGAAACGTCTTAGGAAGTCAGGGGAAAGCATAGCTGAGTTTGTAAGAGAACTTAGAAGATTGTCTGAATTCTGTAATTTCGGAAACACCTTAAATGACCGCCTGCGAGACCAACTTGTGTTCGGAATACAAGATGAAAAGATACAACAAAAGCTGCTGGATTCTAAAGAATTAAATTTCAAGACTGCGGTGGAGATCGCCGAATCGTTTGAATCTGCTGAAGCCGGGGTGAAATCACTGCATATAGGCGAAAGTACAGCTGTCAACCAAGTGCGCGCTAAAGGGGAGAAACCGAAACCAGAAAAGTTCTCTCATCCATTTAAGCCCAAAGAAGAAAAATTCGCGTCTGAGAAACCTTGTTATAGATGTTCGAAACACCATAATCCTAAAATGTGCCCTTTCAAGAATGCCGAGTGCCATCTGTGCCACAAATTTGGTCACCTAAGAATTTGTTGTAGGAATCGAAACTTTATGATGAAAAATGATAAACAGAACAAAAACAGTAAAATAAAAACTGTTCAGGAGGAATATTGTTTTAATTGTGTGGACAACAACTCCAATAGTGTAACATGGCAAAAAAATGTAAAAATAAATGGTGTGGATGTTAAATTTGAAATTGACACCGGGGCGGCGCATACGATTGTAAGTAAAAATGTGGCAGAGAAATTGTTCTCAGGTAAGCTACCTTTAATTAAATCTAAAGTTAAGTTACAAACTTATACTAAAGATTTTTTAACTGTATTAGGTGAGTTAAAAGTAGATGTTTTTGTTGATGAATATTGTATACCTGATTTAAAATTGTTAGTTATTAAAGAGCAAGGTCCGAGTCTAATTGGAAAAACTTGGTTAAAAGCATCAAAATTATTTTGGCCTAATGTAAATATGATTAAAAGTATTTCGAAAGATGATTTAATTAGAAATTTTCCTAATGTTTTTGCTGACGGGATCGGTACAATAAAAGGTCCTCCCGTTTCAATAAATTTGAAAAAGGATGCAAAACCAGTTTTTCTTAAGTCTCGACCTGTTCCGTTTGCTTTGAGAAGAGCTACTGATTTGGAATTGGAACGATTAACAAAAGAGGGTATTTTGAAACCTGTCGATCATTCAGATTGGGCTAGTCCTATAGTAATTGTTCCAAAACCAAATGGTACTGTTAGAATTTGTGGTGATTATAGAGCCACAGTAAATGCAAATACAGAAAATGATAATTATCCTCTTCCTAGGATGGAAGAATTATTCTCTAAATTGTCAGGTGGAAAATTCTTTACTGTTTTTGATTTAAAAGATGCTTATTTACAACAACCTGTAGATAATGAAAGTAGTAAAATTTTAACTATTAATACTCATAAAGGATTATTTAATGTGTTAAGATTAGCTTTTGGCGTAAAGTGTGCTCCTGGAATGTTCCAGAGAAAAATAGAGAATATATTAAAAAAATATGAGTATGTTGGTGTATTTTTAGATGATGTAATCATAAGTGCTAGGAATGAATCAGAACATTCTGAAAGAGTTGAAAGTGTTCTGAAATGCTTTTCTGAGCATGGTATAAGATTAAATAAGGAAAAATTAAAATTTATGGTTTCGGAAGTTTGCTATTTAGGACATAAAATTTCTCAGGAAGGAATTAGACCTATGCCAGAAAAAGTTAATGCTATTTTGAATGCACCTATTCCAAATAATGTGTCACAATTGCGTTCATTTTTAGGCTTAATTTCTTATTATAGAAACTTCCTACCTAATATTTCAGATGTCTTAGAACCTTTACATAGATTATTAGATAATAATGTTAAGTGGACATGGTCAGAAAAGCATGATAAAGCATTTCAAAAAGTTAAAGAATTATTATGTACATCACCTGTTTTAGAATTATATGATGTTAACAAAGATATTGTTTTGAACTGTGATGCTTCAGAATATGGCATTGGTTCTGTATTAAGCCATATTATTGAGGGTAAAGAGAAACCCATAGCTTATGCTTCTAGAACTTTAAATAAAACTGAAAGAAATTATGCAATGATAGATAAAGAAGCTTTATCTGTAATATTTGGTGTTACTAAATTTCACCAATATTTAGCTGGTAAACAGTTTAAAATTATAACAGATCACAAACCTTTAATTAGATTGTTTGATCCTGTTAAAAAGGTACCTGATACATTATCACCTAGAATGCTGAGATGGTCGCTTATGTTAGCAGGATATGATTATACAATTGAGTATCGCGAAGGTAAAAATAATAAAAATGCGGACGCATTAAGTAGATTACCTCTCCCAGAAACTGTAAATATAGTTAGTAATCCTGCTGAAATAATGTTTGTTTCAAATAATAATGATTGGCCCGTTACTTCTAAAACGATTGCAAAGTGGACAACTGAAAATCCTGTAACTAAACAAATTTTAGAGTGGGTACTACATGGGTGGCCTCGAAAGGTTAAAGCAGAAGAATATCAACCTTATTTTCGTAGAAGGGATGAAATTTCCTGTTTAGAAAATTGTCTATTATGGGGGCATAGAGTAATTGTGCCAGAGGAAGGTAGAGAATATATATTGAAATTGTTGCATTCTGTTCATCAGGGTATGTCTAGCATGAAAGCTAAAGCTAGAGGGGTGGTTTGGTGGCCAAACATGGATAAGGAAATTGAACAAATGGTAAATTCATGTAGTAGATGCCAAATGTGTGCGAGGGATAATCCAAAAATGAAACCCTTAGAATGGAAGTCTGAATTACCCTGGGAAAGGATCCACATAGATTATGCAGGTCCGTTTGAAGGGAAATTTTTCTTAATAGTAGTTGATTCTTATACAAAATGGTTAGAAGTAGAAGTAGTGCCCAGGACCGATAGTAGAAATACTATTAGAGTACTGAGAAGAATTTTTGCGACATTTGGATTACCTTTAGAATTAGTCAGTGATAATGGATCCGCGTTCACAAGTGAGGAATTTGAGGAATTTCTTAAAAAGAATGGAATTAAGCATACACCTATTCCACCATATCATCCGTCGTCGAACGGACAGGCGGAAAGATACGTGCAAACTGTGAAAAATTGCCTTAGGAAACTGGATAAAAATGACATATCATTATCAATTGCACGACTTTTGTTAGAAAATCATTCAACTCCTCATTCGGTGACTGGTAAAACTCCTGCTGAATTAATGTTTGGAAGGCCAATTCGAACAGCCCTTCATTTGGTATTACCATCAAAACCTAAAATACAGCAACCCCTGCACAAATTTAAACTTCATGAATTAGTTTTCGTTAAAAATTTTGGAAAGGGGGAGAAATGGGTAAAAGGAAAAATTATAAAATTATTAGGAAGTAGATGGGTTTTAGTAAATAGATGTGACGGAATAATGTGTAAGCGTCATGTGAATCAGTTGAGACGTAACAGAGAGATAAGTTACGAAAAATCTGAAAGAATTGAAGAAAATGACCACAATAACAAAAAAATGTCAGAAAGAGTTGAAAAAATGGGTTATAGTGGTAAAAATTACAATTCTTATGATAATTATGAAAGGGTTAATAAAAACCGTTTTTCTGAGATTAATGGAAAAATAAAAGACCAACGTGATAATGAGAATATTATGGAACCAAACAAATCTCAGCCTTCACATGATATTGTAACAGGTACTGTTGTGAGTAATAAAAATGATGCTATGACAGATATATCTGTAAAGGACACTGTGACTAAAAATAATAATGAGGACTCGAAGAAAAGTGTTCCAGTTCGAAGAAGCAATAGACCAAGATTGCCTGTAGTTCGTTTGAACTATGAGGAGAGGGGTGTGATATCTTCGAATAGTTGCACTTCCTAAACATAGATGGCGCAACGATACCGTGATATGTGTTTTGTGAGGCAATGCATGTTGGCCAAATAAAATCGGAGATGTAAGAATGTTTTGTTGTTCGAAATGCTGCTTAGCGGCAGTTGTATCATAATGTAAATAAATGATGGAATATAAAGGCTGTTTCCCTGATGGAATTACAGTACAAGTAATTCGAACCCACACGATATAACATATGGACTTTGGCGCATTTATAAAAAGTTTGACGTAATTCGGGCTTAAGAAAGTGAGTTTCTTACTGAATAATACAAATAAATGAAAAATGAATATTAAGAAATACTAATAAAAGAAAAATGAAGCATTATATTGATCTATGTATAGTTAAAAATGCATCTGCTAGCACTAATTAGATAATTTATGTATATAATAGAAGATAAATAGCTTTTGATTCTATATTTCTATGCTATAAAGCAATAACGTTTGTGTGTTTTTCATTATCATTGGGAGTACCTAGCCGATTTAAAAAATAATGTGGGCAAAAATGTTGGTAACCATGTTTGCTGCAAAATATACTATATTTTGCGTAGGAACAATAATCACCATCAATGCACGAGCAAAAAAATTTCTAAAATTGAGAATTCTTTAATGTTGATATAACTAAAAATTTAATTTTTTTTTTTTTTTTAGCAACTTTTAAGATATAATATTCTCGTTATGAACTATTTCTAAAACATTCGATAATTTAAATTCACAAATTAAACATTTTTTTTTTCTAGAAAAAGTTTTAAACCCAATTTATTGAGAATATTGCAATTTCTAGGATACTGTTGGAGTTAGAAATTAGAATTTTGGCATCACAGTAACTTATAAGATGTAAATGCTCGTTTAGGACAAATTCTTAAAAAAGGATTCCTTAATTCTTATCGACAACCTCATGGCATCCATGGAAAACAGATGTTCAACAATATAAACTATTCAGACGGATCTCACACCATATAAAATACACTCCATTCTCTTCAAACATAATAGTTTATGTTATTTATAGTTTCTCAAATCGGTGCGGAACTTCTGTTTATGCTCATGACATCATTTCAAAAAATTATATTTCCAATGTAGGAAAATTTGGTGTTTTATTTTCTGTATTACTTTTAACATTTTGCATATTTCCAATTTTATATCCATGCATGGTTTGCTTTCCCTTTTATAAAAATAGTATATGCCACTTTATATATAAGATTTTGTAATTCTATGATTCAGTATGCTTATTTTCATCATATTTTATCACAATGAATGACCAATTAAAGGTAACATCTCATTTTCTTTACTTGTCGCAAGTTATTAAATGTGTATTCTCAGCAACATTGCTCAGACTAATCCCTCTGAGGGAAGTCCTAGTTAAGGTCTATTTTGACCCAGACAATTAGGGGCATTTCTTCATGTGCATGTTTGTGGGGGGTGGCGAATCAGAAAATTTTACCACATATCCTTTTAAAACTCTTAACCTAAGCACCCATTTCCCACCGTCTTAACTCATTTTTTCATCACTAGCAGATATTTTAATGTTCATTTGCATTCATTACCACTCCATAAATTTTCTAAAAAGTTAAGAAAAAAAATCCGCTCAACATATTTTAACAATTAGCATCTTTTCATCCCTTTCTGTCGCCAGGGAATGCTATTAAAAAAAATTCTCAAAAAATTTAATCTACAATATATCCTGTGATACCTTAAATGAAAGGCCAGGTTATGAATAATGTTATTCTTCACTCTCTCTCTCTCTTCCTCCATTCTCACTGCCTTATATCATCCCCATCTATGTAAGGATTTAATCATTATAAACAATTATTAACAAATTTAGTTATTAACAATTTTGGTTTATTAATTAAAGGTTAGAATGTTTTGAAAGGAATATTAAAAAAACCCCTCTGAGTGATCTGTGATCATATTTACCCACTTATTTGTTTTTATTAACTGATCAGTATTATTTTTTACCTGTAACGAGAATTATCAAGGTGAATGTTTAAATATATTAAAGTTTTTTTTATTATTTAAGTATATTTTTCACTAGGATATTTAAATGTGCTTAAATAAAATTGTGTACATTGTTTATTGAAATCTTATAAAGATAAACATCTGACATATTTTCTGGGGTTATTTTAAAAATTTACTTTCTTATTTAGGAAAATTTATGCTATATTTTTACACACATATGATTCTTTTTTTGGTTTCCATTTTCGATAAAAATGGTCCCCCAAAGTACCCTTTTTAAACAGAGTCCCCCAAAGTACCCTTTTTTAAAAAAGGGGTCCCCCAAAGTCCCCTTTTTAAATAAAAATGGTCCCCTTTCCCCCTTTTTGAGGACTAAAATGTGTTGGGAGCCCTGAATTGCTGTAAATAATTTTAACAAAACGAAAATATAAGCTTTAAATGTGTTTTATGGGAAATGTACTTTTCAGTGAAATTCCATGGATAAAGCATGGTTTCTCAAAGTTTTTGAAATGTCACTATGAAATTCAAACTGCAAGTTATTGGCACTGTTCTAAAAGCAGGGAAATTATACATTTATTTTCACAATAAATACTTTTTGTTTTTAGTTGTTTTTGTAGAATGATAACTGGATAAAGCATGGTTTCTCAAAGTTTTTGAAATGTCACTATGAAATTCAAACTGCAAGTTATTGGCACTGTTCTAAAAGCAGGGAAATTATACATTTATTTTCACAATAAATACTTTTTGTTTTTAGTTGTTTTTGTAGAATGATAACTATAAATTTTCAAAGGTGGGGGGGGGGGGAGCAAACAGCTATGATATGCTATAACTCATGAAAAATTTATCTCTTAGATTTTATTGTCTTCGTCATTGACGTTGAAATAACATGAAGATAGGAAAGACATGTATGTATATATGTGGTAGAATTTATTCCAGAGTGTTTTGCACATTGGGCTAAATTTCACTCAATTTTACAATATGTTCCTCAATTTACCAAAAGGGAATGAATGATTACTGAAGAATTAATACTTATAAATGTATACAATTATACATACTGAATACTTATTAATGAATTAAAAATCAATTTATTATTTTTCTTTTCTTCACACTTTCATGTCACAATCTTCGTAACTATAATTAAATAACTTTTTTTTTTTGCTCTGAACATAGTTATTTTAATGGATATTCTAATAAATATTTCCAAAACATTTTTATTTCGATTGATTGATAGTAGAGATGTGTTTATATATATTTTCTAAAATCTGAATCTTAAAAAAAATTGTCATAAAAAAGCCTAAACACAATTAAAAAAAAAAGTTTCTAAAGTAATATATGTAATTTTAAAACAATTTTTGCACAGAAATAACTGTTAAATGAGAATTTTAAGTCAATCTTATCAAATAAAAATACACTTCATACCCATTCTCATTTTTTTACCTTAACAAACAAATCTATTGGAGATGTTAAAAAGGGTGTTTAAGGAATAAATGCATGGAATTTACAGAAGTTACTATCTATCAAATAGTTTTCAATTTCCTATAAAAGGTATACAGCTTTAAATATAATTGATTTCTTTCTCATAGCGATCTCTCATGCTTGATGTGATCTTAATATTCAGTTTAAATTAAAAATCTGAAACCATTACCTGAAAGTTCTAATGCTTTTACAGTAAAAGGGGGAAACATTACTTGATTACTTTGTTTGAATTATGTGGTATTTACTTACAAATGAGTGATTTTGTAAATGTTTATAATACAGCTTCAGCATGAGTAGAATTCATGGTGAAAAACAGATCTAAAAAGTAAATTGAAACAATGCTCCAGGTGCAATTTGCTGGAAACTGAAGAGTTATTATCAGAGTTGACATAAGACTGAAAGTTTACAAATCTCAAGCTAATTCTAGCCGACTAAAAATAAAAGAAAATATTCTGTCATAAATAAAAATCAAACTAAAATCAAATTCATTAATCTTGCATGTTTTGATAAGTGTCATATCAATAGATCATCAACGACAATGCTAGACATAAAGCTGTATTATTATTATTATTATTATTTTTATTTTTATTTTATTTATTTTTTTTTTTTTTAAATATAGCATTCTAATACTAATTTAGAAGAACTCTATTTCTGTTTCCACTTTTTAATTAAAATACCATTAAAATCATTTGAAAAGAAAAAAGTAATTTTTAAAGAAAAAAGTTTTTTAGTTTTTTTATGCATGAATAAATAATTTTCTGGTTCAAGGAAAAGGGGGGGGGGGAAAGAAACCAAAGACTGGGATAAAAATAAGCCCAGAACCTGTCTTATCTCTAATAGATAATACTCTTTGTGAATTCATTTGATTTACTGATGTATTAACCCATTAAATGGAATTGGGATATTTCTTGTACCACTTAATTTTAATCAAGATTTATGTAAGAATTTTTCAACAAAATTTATTTTTGAGTTTAACCCTTTCCGACGCAGTGTTGCCTGGTCGGCAACGTCTAAAGTTCCCCCTGTTTACAGACACAAAAACTCCGGGAAAATTTCAAAAACTACTCTAATGGCTACTTTAAATCTTTCTTATGAGCTCTAGATGGCAGTACCACAAAGATCAAATTCTACTGTTTTTAAATAATAGGTAAAATATTTTACTCTAATACGCGCTTTATAGCAATGCTCTTCTCACTGCACTTATCAATGCTGTACTTTCACGGTGTTACCACTTTGGCAACAGCTGTATAATTAAAATGGTTTGTGCAATCTTTACAAAATTATACCTGTGTACTCCTCTAGGCCTAAATAGGTTGCCTAATTTTTTTTTCTTTAAATTCCAACTTTAAAGAGTAGTGCGCCGGAAAGGGTTAAGAGGAAAAGACATGACTGGGACCCCATGCCTATTCACATTAATTTTACTCAAACATTTTATACTTATTTATTATATGTAACTAAATATTATCCAAATGTTTCTATATTCTTTGATTTATGTGTTTGATAAAATTCCTTAAAAAAATTTCACACAAGTTAAAAGAATCGAAGTATTTTAGCTCTTTGAAAATTTGTACTTTTCAGCTCAAAACCTCATTAAATCTTAAAGTACTAGAATAATTAAAAAAAAAAAAAAAGATTGGTGGTAAAGTATGTATACAGAGTGTCCACTCTCAGTGGTGTCCAATGGCTAATTCCTAATCCGTTAGTCATAGACATATAGCTCCAATTACAAAAATGTTTTAGCTGTTCAACTAAAGAAATATTTTAAAAGCGAAATCAATAAGCATGGGTCAGTAAAAACATTTCTTTAAAATTATGAAATTTAAATTTTTATACAGTCCCCAGTCCTATAAGTTATATTTAGAAAATTTCCCTGTTACACTGACAAATACCCCCCCCCCCTCCCGAAAAAAAAAAAAAGTCCTGATATTCTACAATTAAAATTGACCGAGTAATAGCTTTTAAAAGTTGGAGCATATTTTTTGCTGCAAATTAGGTTATTCACAAATTTAATAGAAATATAATTGCATTAGATAAAACATTCATTATATATAAATAAAAAATGGTTGAGAGTAAAATTAACATTGCAAAATAAATTTGAAATATTTAATCATTCTGACATATGATTGCAAAATATACAATTTGTTATACAATGAAAAAAAAAAACTTTTTTTGTTAAATAAAAAATGAAAATTAGCTATCTCAATTCTTTACAAAATGAGATATATTTTAAAATATAGATTACACTAGCCTACAAAAATTGGGATGTGTCATGTTTTTTAGATTTTTGATAGATTTTTACATACTTTGTACCGCTGAATCTGAAAGTTACCATCACGTAAAGATTTTTTGCAAATCTTAAATTTTAAAGTTCAAAAAAAGAAAAAATAGCAAAAATTTGAAACTATAAAATAAGTTCTAATTGTGTTTTCAACTTTTTATAGTTGTTCCTTATGCACTTTTTACTGCTGAATTTGAAAACGACCTTTATTTACAACCATCACGTAAAGATTTTTGCAAATCGTAAATTTTAAAGTTTAAAAAAATGAAAAAATAGGAAAATTTTGTTACCATAAAATAGATCTGAATGTGTTTTCAACTTTTTATAGTTGTTCCTTATGCCTTTTTTACTGCTGAATCTGAAAATGACCTTTATTTACAACCATTATATCAGGATATTTTGCAAATTGTAAATTTCAAAGTTAAAAAGTTCAACGTTAAAATTGAATCGCCACCCTTCATCAGACTTTTCAACTATTTAGCTGTAAGAATTCCAGTATAAGCCAAAATATTGACTAAATTATTAAATAAAATATTTTTTTTTTCTACACCTGTTTTATAGTATCAGACTATCTGGCTTTGCCCACTAGCGAATGACCTTCTTTTTTATAAATTCTCGAAGCGAACGAACCTCGCATGCACTGCCGAATCCTACCATCGGGGTAATTGATTTCGTATGAAATGTGGAACTGAAAGAAACTCAAATTGGATCCCTGCTGCCTACGACATTGTATAGCAGGCGTGCAGCACACGCCTTGCAAAGTCTTCTAAATAAACCAATCGTGCTTGAACGAAACTCGGACCATATAACAGGCTTGTGCGTACGTATTCCCGAATCATTATATCGGTGACCTTGATTTCGTATAAAATGTGGAACTGAACACAGGGTTCATACAGACTCCTTTGAAATTACTTAGAAATGAAAACGTTCCCAAGTAGTACTTGGAACTACTTAGATAAACAAAATACTCCTTAGAAACTCCTTAAATTGTATTGCCGTTTTGCACGCAAGCAATATTGCTCCCCGAAGAAGAAGAAAAAAAAATTCGCGATTGTAAAGCGCACGGTAAACCCTTTATGCGCGTCATTCATCAGAAGCACAGCAGTGCAGGGCCGAAACTAGAGGGGGCGTGTCCCGGGCGCCACCAGAACAGAAGCTGAAGGGGGCGCCAAATTAAGATTTTGTTTGGTGTGTAGAATGCATATATGAACCATATATGCATATAAATATGCATATATGAATAAAGAATGCATATATGTGGGGGGCGCCTAAATCCATGTTTGCCCCGGGCGCAAAAAAGGCTAGTTTCAGCGCTGCAGCAGTGACTAATTGGGATCATACTAATAGTCACGAAAGTGATTTACTTTTCATTGCCATAAGGGAAAGAAAAGTGAAAAGAATAATCCAGACACACCTCTAAGCTTCTAATTTCAAAAAGTGATTACACTGTTTAATTCCTTCACAGCTAGATACAGAACTTTGGTTTCTTCTTCATAATACGATTCATCAAGTTCAATTTTGCTGATAACGGTGAATTCAGGGGTGATTTTCGTCCGAAAATTTAAAGCATCCTCTTTTGAAAATTTTAAATTGGGTTATCAGTTGCGCATAATTGCCAACTTTTACGGTTTTGCACGCGGAAAAAACAATCGCAGAGAAATGCAAATTTCGTGAAAAGATCGCTGAAAAAGCACATATTTCGTGGAAAAACGACGATTTCGTCAATGTTTTTGTCAACGAACTTTGTCAAAAGATCGCTGAAAAACGCGAATTTCATATGCGGATCGTGGTTAAAATGGCAATTTCACCAAATATCGTAGATAAACGCTAATTTCGTTAAAAGATCGCGGGAAAAAATGCCGTTTTCGATAAAAGATCGCTTACAAATATTTTATCAAAAGATCATTGAAAAAAAACCCCGCAGATTTCGTCAAAAGATCATGGGGATAAAATTCCGTTTTCGAGAAAATATCGTGTAAAAATGCAAATTTTGACTAAAAATCGTCAAAAAAACGTCGATTTCATAAAATAATAAAAAAAAATCACGAGAAAACGCCAATTTCATCAAAAGACCGCAGTAAAACCGCCGATTTCGCAAAAAGATCTCAATAAATCGCCGATTTTGCTAAAATATCGCAGATAAATCGCCGATTTCGCCTGAAGATCGCGGATAACCGCCTCCCCTCTCGCGGAATTAGGGCTGTGCAAGTGCATGCCACATAGATAACAAGAAAAGTGGCAAGTCCTTAAAATTGTTTGGACTCCTTGGATATTTTCTTCCGAACTCTGTATAAACCTTGTGAACAAAACTCGAACAGAGTCCCCGCTGCCAACGGCGGCATATAGCAGGCGTGCTGCACACACATAGCTGGGCCCCTTTTAAACGAATCTCTACTTTATATGCAAATCTCTGAACTGAACCACCGTCAAACTGCGTCCCCGCTGTCTGCGGCACCGTGTAGTAGGCGTGCTTCGCACGCACTGCATTGCCCCTCCTCTTAAACGAATCTCTAATTTCTATGCAAATCTCGAACCGAACATACACAGAACCGGGTTTTCGCTGATTACGGCACCATATAGCCAGTAGCGTAGTTATGTTTTTTGGCACCCGGGGCCAGCAAGAAATTTTGCGCCCCCACCCCAATATAGATATATAACAATTTCTCTCAATTTGGCGCCCCTAGGCCTCGGCGCCCGGGGCGGACGCCCCCTTGCTCCCCCCCTTAGCTACGCCACTGCATATAGCAGGTGTTCTGCGCGGCCCCTCCTTTCAAACTAATCTCTAATTTCTACGCAACTCTCGAAGCGAGTCCCCACTGCCTGCGGCACCGTGTAGTAGGTATGCTACGCACGCACTGCGAGGTAGAACACTATAGTTTTAACAAAACTGTATTTAAACGAAATTCTGTTAAACAACCTATCCGTAGATATAGTAATCAAAGTAATGTTTTTTTTTTTTTTTTTTTTTTTTTTTTTTTTTTTTTTTTGGGGGGGGGGGGGTAAGAATTTAAGATTTTTTGGAAAAAATACTATTTGAAAATAGTGGTATAAAACACGGAATATTTTTTTTATATAAATTTATATTATTTCTTATATAAATTTATATTATTTCTAATATAAATTTATACCGTGTGTTGTAAACTATCTTAAACTTTCAAACAGATCAAGCAAGAAATTAAGATTTTTACAAAAATCACTGTTTGAGAGTAATTGTATTTCACGCGGCATCATTTTTCATAAATATTTATCTTGTGTTATAGTGTATCTGAAAGTGTGAAAGTTTCAAACGAATCGACGTGTTAGATTTCCTAATTTTAATAACTGGCTTTTTGTTAGTTACAAATTCCATCACCAGAGAGCACACTCAATTTTTAATAAAACCACATTTGAACGAAACTTCGTTAAACAACCTACCAGTAGACTTATTAGTCGAAGGGGTGGCTCTTTAAAGGAAAAATTTAATATTTTTGCAGAAATTATTATTCGAAAATGATGGTATTTGACGCAGCATCATTTTTCATAAATATTTAGCATGTGTTATAATGTATCTGAAAGTTTCAAACCGATCGCCTTCTTAGATTGTCTAATTTTAACAAATTCGCATTCCGTTAGTTCCAAATTCCACCACCAGGAAGCACACTCCATTCTTAACAAAACTGTATTTGAAAGAAAATCCGTTAAATAAGTTATCTGTTGATATATGGGTCGAGGTTGTTGATCATTAATGCTAGAATTTAAGGTTATTGCAGAAATTACTATTCGAAAATAGTAGTGTTTAGACCAGGCAATTTTTTATACAATTTTTTATCATGTGTTATAAGCTATTATAAGGTTTCAAACAAATCAAGCCAGAATTTTAGATTTTTACAAAAATTACTATTCGAAAATACTAGTATTTCCCGTGGCATTGTTTTTATAAATTTTTGTCATACGTTATAAGCTGTCTTTCACTTTCAAACAGACAGCCTTCTTAGATTTTCTTATTTTTTAACAAATTTGCGTTATTAATCTAATTAATAAAGCACTTCTTTTTAAAAAACGATTTTTTCAATAAAGTTTCTATTCTACATGTCTATTCCTTGAAATTGATAGGTGAAAAACTTCAGGCTACCCACGAATTATTCATGGAATGCAGCAAAGCAATTTTTACTTAAACTGAGGCAAGTTCTAATTTTTTTTTATTCAAATGAACTACACAGTGGGTATTTACTAATTAAAATCTGAATACGTAAGGGTTGGGTGTTCCTGATTACATTTATGCTAAGTAGCCACTGAATTTTCAACTGACTTGCTCCATATACTCCAACACCCTAACTTAGTCATGAAACAAAGCATTCGATATTGTATACTTTCTTAGCTCTAAGTTGAAACTAGCAGGGGGTGAGGTGGGGTTATTTAAAAAAAAATAACAAATTCTGGATGTTGCTTATGTTAAAATTCTTATAAAACTATCTTTAAAATATCTCCTAATGTTTGAAATTGATATTTTTTTGTTCATGTAAATATTTTTTTTTACGCTTGGAAATAATAATTTGTTTTTAGAAATTTTTAGACTCAAGTAATTCGGTCTTTTACAAGTTTGAAATTACTGGCGTAACTGACCCTTTTTCTCTGATCACCATGGCAACTGACTTTACTTTTTACCATGAAAATTATCAGAGTAACAGCAACAGTTACAACAATAAAATTTGTTTTTCACTAAATCACGTTCATTAGACTAATGTCATACACAGGGATGTAGTCGTAAAAACAACAGAGGATATACGCTCTAAGCAGAGGGTATACGCTAGAGGCAGATGGTATACCCTAAAGTGTGTATACTATAACTTTCTTGAGAAACAGAAGGTATACGGTATTCCTTTAAAAAATCCAGAAGGTATACGGAGTATACTCCCGTATACCCTCCATTACATCCCTGCTCATAATACAATTCGAAACTCGTGGCTTTAGCGTCAAATACGTCATATATGAGGCATGGGCGGTAGTTTCTATGCTTTTTAGGTGCGTTCGTAATTATGGTAAATACGTAGCACCTATTGTTGTCGCTCAATCCGTCCGTCTGTCTGTCTGTCTGTCCGCATATAACAACGCAAAAACTACCCAACCGAATCGTTTGAAATTTTTGTCGAGTCATTTCAAGTAAATACGTAGCACCTATTGTTGTCGCTCAGTCCGTCCGCCTGTCTGTCTGTTTGTCCGTCTGTCTGTCCGCATATAACAACGCAAAAACTACCGAACCGAATCGTTTGAAATTTAAAATACATAATTATTACATAATTTTGTCGAGTCATTTCAAATTTTATGAAAATTGGATGGATAGATCAATTACAGGGACAATCAAAAGGATTCCGTTATATTACTGTCAATGGGGAAAAAAGTTTCAAATGCATTTTAATCGTTTGAAATTTAAAACGTATATTTATTACATAATTTTGTCGAGTCATTTCAAAATTTTATGAAAATCGGATGGATAGATCAATTACAGGGACAATCAAAAGGATTCCGTTACATTACGGTCAATGGGGAAAAAAGTTTCAAATGCATTTTAATCGTTTGAAATTTAAAACTTATATTTATTACATAATTTTGTCGAGTCGTTTCAAATGTTATGAAAATCGGATTCATTGATCAATTACAGGGACAATCAAAAGTATTCCATTACATTACGGTCAATGGGGAAAAAAGTTTCAAATGCATTTTAATGGTGTTACACTCATTTGAATATAACAGAATTGACATGAATCTATGAAATATGTACTAAAATATACATTTTGTACAATCTGTGATGCAAAAAATATTTATTATTAAATCACAAGGCCACACAAATGTATTCCACTAAATAATGTTATACGGGGAAACATTGTTTGGAGGGTGTTTTAATTATATTAAACTACTTCACATTTTATGAATAAGATATACGTTAATGAAGTATAATAAAAATTACTTTCTGCATATTTACAGAAACACAAAGATTTCGACCACTATACTGTATCCAAAGTACGCTCTATTGTATCAGCAAGATCTGAATATTTTAAAACTTCGTTATCAACGAACGTACCTCTTTTGCAACGCTTTACGTGCAATTTCCAACTTGTTTCATTCTTTCGGACGATCTTTATACAGTCACATTTCGTTCCGATGCAAAAGACGATTGAGTTCTGCTTTCAATCAAATAATCCAATTTTACCGTGCCCGGTCCGCGGTTTGTATTTGAACTTATTTGCTTGTTCGTATTTGGATTTCCTTCCATTGTGACGTGTTCGAATTAACCCGATTTACCAAACAAGCCTGGGATATTTTTACAGATGCGAGCAGGGCTCGACTCATGCAGGAACATGAGAGGCTATTGACCCGAGCCCCTCTCTTTAGCAGGCTCGGACTCGGCCCGAAGGCAGGTGCGCCCCTGACTTTGCGCCCCTGAGTGTCTTAGTCTCTCCAGTATTTTTTTCGTTCGTTGTACACATGAATTCTGACTACTAAATTTCGAGAATTCATTAGGGAATAATAATCATTCGACAGACAAACGCACAAGAGAGGTATTTTTTTTTTATCATAACAAAGAAATTAAATATATACCGAAATAATTTCAGGGTCGGAAACCAACGTAGGCATTTTTGCATGCAATTGAGGAGGAAACATGCGCCCAAGGAAATCTAGTTATCCCAGCAAAGAACTAGCAGTAGGTTAGAAGCTAATACTGATTAAAAACCACTGGTACAGCAAAGGTCCAGCAGCACATACACTGAATGATAATCTACCGCTTTATAAACACTGTAGGATAGTCGTCGGCTCATAGTAAAAAAAAGCAATCTGACGGTGTACCACTGTATAAACACTGTAGGATAAGTGATGGTGCTGGATTAAAAGTGCTGGCCCAGCAAAGGAATTGCTGTAGGATAGGTGCTAGCACTGCAGGAAAACTGATGGATTGAAGTAATGTGATGGCATATCAATGCTGGCTTGCTGTTGGCCATCACTGATGGGCCACTTGCATTTCGGACGGACACTTTAGTACAGGTTTAAGTAATGGCACCATTGCACTTTACCGCTGATGGCACTGCTGGCTGCCATCATTTTTCTAGCTGATGGCCCACCGTTTCTTTCTTTGCTGGGATGACGCCTTCAGTTGGATTTTTTTTTATCGTTTCTATGAATGATATCGCTTAGAGTTTAACCAAATATTTAGCTTTTTTTTTTTTTTTTTTTTTTTTTTTTTTTTTTTTTTTTTTTGTCCTGTATTTTGTCCATTTTTTAAACCCATCCATATTTTTCAAAAGAAATTGCTGTTCAGATTGTAACAAATAAAATTTATTTCATTTTTAACTGATTGATGACTAATTCTTATTACATTAAAGAGATAAAAACAAAGTTGAAGCCCTTAAGGATGTTCTTAACTGATCCGCTCAACAAGCGAAAAACGTTTTGACACATTTACAAATTCATTTTTTAACAGAAAGTTATAAAATTTTAATGCCTGACTATGAAAGCGATTTCGAATTGAACTTATTTTTCCATTTTATGATAATTAAATTACTTATCGAGTTATCAGCTATTTCGATGACGCAATCACCCGTTTTTCTCCTCCTTTTCGACTGGTTTTTCTGCTTTCGTCGGGAAATATGCTCGAAAGTGTCAACTTTGAAGGCTTGTTATGAAAAATCTATTGTGTTTTTTTAAAAAACAAAAGAATGAGTGCAATTAGGCAGTTTCTGAATAACAACACCTGCTATTTTCATGCATTTCCGAACAAAAATAAATTAATGCATGTGTCACAAAGTTGCCCTTTTTGATTTAAGAACATCCTTAAGGGTGTATTTCGATTCAAACTGCTTATTTTCCGATTTACTTTTAAATTCATTTTTGCTCTCATAAGCATCAAACTGGCAAATTGTCTTATTTAAAAAGTACACAAGGTGCCGTGATTGTCGATTCATTGATAAATGCGGAAAATATTGGGAAAAAAAAAATCGAAAACGGCAATTTGGACAGATTTTTTAGAAACGGGAGATCTGGGAACGAAAAAAAGGGTCGTACTGAGAAGGTAATTGTTTATAAATCAAATTCTAATGAATTGCGCGTAAAAAGACATCACACGGCACCTTATACGTCACTTTAAAAATCCCCTCAGCAAGTTTTATGTTTCTACTTTTAAAAATGTGTCTGAAATTGTAATGAAAAATTTCGAGCTGTTGAAGGTGAAAAAGCGTTTTTTCGAATACACCCATAGCTGCAACATTATTTGGCGCCACGTGCAAAAAAATCTTGTTAATTTTCTACTAACTTTCTGTGCGACATTGATGATAATCCAAGAGCCGACAGCACAAAAACTTAAGGCATCGAAAACAAGAAAAAAAAAAAAAAAAACCTTTATTTTTTATGAAAGAGAAGTAACAGGGGAATCTAATGATCTCCATGTTTGCCGAAAGCGAAGGAGTGCATAAGCCAAAAATTACAAATACCACTAATGATTTACACGTAGGCTAACAATCAAAGGTATGAAATGATTGTACGGCAAACACAATGCTAAACTTACGAATAAATCACTGGTAGTATTAATTTTTGGCTTATGCACCACTTCACTTCCGGCAGACATGGATCATTAGATTCCCCTATGACTATTCTTTCATAAAAAATATATATTTTTTTTCTTGAGCTTGATACTTTATGTTGTCGGCTCCTGGACTATGATAATTGGAATGAAAATGATTGGCCCTTACTTTTTCTGCTAAAAATAATCATAAAAAAATCTAAGTAAATATAAACTTTGAATATTCTCTATTAATTATTGTTAAGTATAAATTATGTTTATAAATTCAACTACATTTAAAAGTTGTACCAACTTTGAATTTTCAAACAGTAACGCCCCATTTTGTTATTTTATTTGAGTTTATTGGTTCCAGTCAGGAAAAGTTATCCACATTTTTTAAAATCTTCAAAGAATTACTAAAGTGTAAATTTAAGGATGGTAAAGTAAACCCATTTGAGAAACATTAATTTATATGGTTATAAAAATCATCTGATTCAATTTTATATTAACTTGTTAAACTTTTACACCGAATATATCCACACATATTACAGACTATTTTCTCTGTTCGGAGACTTTTTAAAAAAAATTAATATTAAAAAGATAAAATTCTGGATTATGACGTGCATTAATTTTTGAATACACCGAACCATAATTGTCAAAACATCGATCTGAAACTTTACAGTTCATTCGAATAATTAGCTTTCGAGATAGAGAAAAATTTTGCCTTCATTAATTTAAAAGGGATCATCTTATTATTATTATTATTATTATTATTATTATTATTATTATTATTATTATCATATATATTATAAAGCAGAAGTTCTGAAACTTCCAAACGAGTGTTTTCAAAAACTACCCGATGGATTTTTTTGCCGATTGTATCATTCGATAAGAAATATTTTTCCGAAGGTTTATGATTCAAATTTACAGGGATAACTCTGATTTTTCGTAGTAAATTTCGTATTTTTCGGTTATTTTTGACAAAAGGGTTGCCAGTAGCTGTTTTTGGCGAAAATTATAATTACTAAAAGATTTAAAATGGCTATATCTATTAGAAATATTACAAATATCTTGCAAATAATAGCAGAAAATAACTACTGACAATATTAATAATAATAAAGAAAGACTGATTAAATGAGGCGTAATATTATAAAAATATATTTATCTTGAAAATGAAAAAAATATTTGTAATGCTTAAAAAATAAATTAACGCGAAATATAACAATTGGTTCAACTTTTGGCGACTTATCCCTGGTGTTAGAATAAAAACATGAACTTCAGAAATTGATTAAATGAATTTTGAATGATAGTTATTTCCCTTTTTATTATTTTCTTTCTCTTTTTTATCGAATTTCCGTATAATATAACTTACAGCAGAAAAAAGCAGATCCGATTGTAAAAGACACTGCAAGTTGTGAGTTGCTATTCGTTTCTATACCATTTTCATCTTGCGTTTGTCGCCAAAGAATGTGTTTTTAAGCCGAAAATGCACTACTGACTTAGGTTCTTAATGGTCGCAAGAATTTTTTTTTTTTTTTTTTTTTTTTTTTTTTTTTTTTTTTTCACGTGAAGATATTTTTTAGAGTATATTTTAATATTCAATCGTAAATTATATTGATATGAGTATAACTCTTTTATTTCTTTTTGCAAATGTTTTCATTGTTAATTTAATTTTTCTTGCGCCATTTCGTCAATTTCACTTACAGGAAAATTTTCAATTTTAAAATTTAAAAACTGAAGAAGGAAAGATCCCATCGATTAAAAATCGACCTCCAAATTCCAAGATTAAATGTCAATAATGGATGATCGTAAATGTCACATTCACTTGACATTAAGCATAATATAAATACTAATTATGTCATCAAGTGATTTTTAATTCGACATTTTATTTCTACTTTTATATATGTTTTGTTAATTTGTTTTTCGTTATTTAAATGAAAATTTATGCTAATCTATATAATCTGGCTAATAGTTTGGCGATTTGTATAATTTGGCGAAATTGGTCGACGGTATAACCAAGTAGTACAGAAGGAAAAATTTTGCAATTCAAAGTAAATTTATGCAATTATGCGTTATTACTATAGATAAATTCAACATTTTGAAATGAAAAATTCCCGCTGAATAAAATTTACAAGTCTTTTTTAATTGACCATTACCTCTTCAATATTCCTTCAACCAAACTTTCGGTATTCTCTTTCGCGCAGGCTAACAAAAATGAATTTTAAATATTTTATAAGATAAAACGTAAATAACATTTTTCTATTTTTTAAAAATTATTTTTAAAATCTAATTCTACCATTATGTGTCTTACAGGACAAAATAGCAGAATTATTTTTAAAAATGGTTTTATCTGTTAATTGTATGTTATTTCTTTATTTGGGTGTTTGAATTTACTTTTGTCATCAAACAATGCGATTTTATACCAAGAAGGCATAAGCCGGAGCGATGTTCACAATTACTAAATTCTCTCACTCACTTTTAAATGTGTGAGAGCATTTTAAGGATATTTTTTTGTTTAATTGTAAATATATAAATAGCAGTTATAGCAAAAAAAAAAAAAAAAAAAATGCGTATAATGTTTAAATTTTAGTATAAATGTCTTCCTAATCCAAACTGTAAAATAATTTAATTGCAACTTTTTAAAGTTTTGGCGCAGATGTCATATACGCACCACATTCGCACAATTGCAACAAAATGGCGATTTTATGCCACACATGGTAAACCGACTATGGTTGTTTATTTATTAATAAACTATTTATTAACTTTCATTTTGTTTTTTAAAATAATATAAATCATTTTGTTTTATAGCTATTAATTAAACTTCTTTCTTTATTATTTTTTTTTCAAATAATACAAAATAATAAAAAAATATTTATGAAATTGGTAATTAAAAACAAAGTTCTCCAAATTGGCGCCAGAAAAAAATTGCGCCAATGTGGTGCATACATGACATCTGTGTCAAAGTTTTTTCTGATACATAAGTAGGGAAAATGCAGTATAAATACCTATTAAAGTTTCTTCCAAATGGAAATTTTGTCACGGATTTCGTCATATATTCATCGAGGTATCTCACTGGCGCCAAAATGGCATTATTTGCGTCATATGGTAACTCAGCTATAGTTGTTTATCTGATGATAAGTTGCTTATATTTACTTTCATTTTTTTCTTTTTTGAAATGATGTTTGTTGTTTTGTTCTGCAGTTTCTTTTTATTTATTGTTAATTGCTGTTTAAAATGATAGAAAATAATAAAATATACATAAATTTCTTTGGTATTCTAAAACGAGGATTTTGCCACATTGTAGTTGCAAGATAATCGTGCTAAACCTATTGCGTATATGATGTCTGTGTAGGAATCTTTTGTGAAATATGAAAAGTGTAAATTGGCTACTACTTGATTATCACGTCAACCAACTTTGCCAAATCGTTCGCCAAATTATACAAATTTACATAATTTTATCTTAAATAACTAAAGAGAAAATGCTTAACTACGAAAGAGCAAATAATTTTGTTTTCATTTTTCAGGAGGAAATTTTGCAATAATAAAGTAATTGTTGTAGTGATAATTTTAAAGTGTGTTTTTTTTTATCGTTGGCAACTTGCTGTAACGAAAAATTTTTACTTTTTTTTTCCTGCTATTGTTTTGTAAGACCTGGTTTTGTGAAAGCCATGTTAAGATGGTATTCAAATTTTTGAACCCTTCCCAATTACCACCCCCTTGGGCCAGGCACGTAGCGAGGGAGGGGGCTAAGGGGGCTGAAGCCCCTCCCGAAAGTTAAAAAAAAATAAGTTAAATCTAATAATAGTAAAAACTGCCAAAATTTTCTTCTTTTTTTCCCATTACATTAGAAATACGTATATTTTTAGTTGTAAAAATATAAATTTATTCACTTAAAGTTATAAACGGAATTTTCACTTTATGCACAGTAAAATTCGATAAGTATAATGCAGATATCATATCATTAATTTGACTTAAAAAAATTAGTTTAATGCGCGTATGGCGTATAATATAACTTTAGGAGTGAAATTTAAAATATTTACTTTTGTGTTATGATCTTTCTTAACTCCTTCGAGACGGGAGACTTTTACGAAACTTTTTAATGTTTTGTTACCGGTTTTTTAAAAAGGAAATTTGTGCCTTAGTAATTCGAAAAAATGAACGGATCAAATTCGACAAATCGCACAGAAAATTTTTGCTGATGGCGTTAATCAAGAATTCTTAAGCCTTTTTGCGGCACGTATACGTGTCGCTCGTCCCCAAGGGGTTAATTTACGCTATACTCATATCACGATATAATAAATACTTACAATGATCAGTGTTAAAATGTTTTGTGTAAAAATGAGCCAAAAACTGTAATAGACCCTTGTAATAAAAAATTATGTGAAAAATAATGATTTTTAAAAATCTTTTAACTATAAAGGGTTTCTTATTAAAAAAAATAACAATAATTTCGGAAAGAAATGCTGCGAAGAAAGACGATTGGGTATCAACAAACTTTCAAAGGCGCCGTAGCGGCCCCCGGCTTTTCACTCAATAAATTTGAGATAAATTGTTTGCATGTGAATTTTTAATCGAAAGAGAATGTCTGCTTATGTGGGAAAGTTTCTTTGTCTTTTGCAGAATTATCAATTGCAAGGATAAATACTCCTGAGTAGAGATTTTTTGGCATTTTTTTCCAGTGCCTCCTAAAAAATTTTCTAGCAGGCAACATCTAACAATCTAAGAATCTTATTTTGTGCTGAGCAAGAAATGCTACTAAGAGTTATCATAATACCGGTTCTCACGTTAGAAAACAAACAAAAAAGACAGTAGGCTAAGAACTCTATTAAGATTTATAGCAAAGCTTGGAGATGAAGATTCGAAACATGATAAATGCCCATAGAAATACTACTTCTTACTTCAGCCAAGGCATCCAGAACGAAATTATTCAAATATGCCGCATATAGTTACTGAAGCATTGATTAGCAAAATCAATAACGCGATCTGTTTTAGGTTGAATATTGATGAAACTATAGACATTTCAAGCACATAATAATTTGCCGTTTGAGTTAGATATGTGAACTAGTATTTATAAAATACACAAACCCCATTAATTCGGAAAATTATTTTAGGTTCATTCAAGTAAATGATTTTTTCACCGAAAATATAACAAAAGAAATAGTATAAAACAGTAATGAACTACGTAATGATATGTCTAAATGCGTCACACTGGCGTGTGAGAGAGAAACTAATATGGCAGGGATGCTAGTGGGATCCAATCTACAATTCGTCAGAAGTGTCCCAAAATCAGATACCTCCAACTTGCAAGCCACTGTCTAAACCATATATTGTCCAAAAACACATGCTGATTCCTGCTATCCAAATCTCTCTTGGAAACAATTAATGAATTGATAATTTTTCTAGAAATCACCCTAAGGTAAATTAGATCCTTCAGCAACCAATTTCATCATATGCCCCAGAAATTAAAAGAAAATGACTTCGCCTTTGAAACACACGATTTATAGAAATCATGAAAATATGGTAACTTTTGTCAAGCTATTTGAATGAATTTGCATTAGCTTAAAAAATATTTCGGAAAACACATGAAATATTTCCCCCCAGCTATAGACCTTTCTCGGCAGTCATGGAACGGAAAAGAATGTTTTTCTTGCAAACCTATTTGTTTGTGACAAACTTTTTAGTTTGACAAAGCCATTATCAATTCATCTTTATGAAAAATACCATGAAACAATTTTGGCTCTAACTATTGCTAAAGATGTTCGAATTATTTTCAAAAACATAGAGAAAATGAAATACGATGTAAATCTTTTGAGAGACATCTTATTCTACATCCAAACTTAGAAAAACGTCTTGCAAATTGAAATAAAAATCCCAAGATAGAATTTAAATAGATTACACATACAAACCACCAAAATTACATCCACTGAAGTACCACAGTGGCACACAGTCAGGGCCACAGTCAACATTTCCTGTGTTGAAAGTCTTTTTCAAAATTTGAATAACTGATTTCTTTCAAATGAAGACATTGTAACCAATTTTCAAGTACTTTTTTCAGGATGTGTTTTTCCGGAATAAACAAACATATTAGAGAATCTCTCTCAATATTTCGAATATAAGGTGTTAATTTCGTAAATGAAAGTTGAATATGAAGTATGATGCGAGAGAATTTATAATGTTGATAGAAATACAAAGGTCTTAAAAGTTTTACAGTATTATAATGCAATGCATTATATAATACAATGAAAAATCTGCTGACAGTCTTGCCTACTATTTCGGTAAAAATAGCCAAGGCTGAAAGGTCTTTTTCAACAATGAGAAAATTAATTTTTGTCTCGAAGCACTATGGTTGATGAGAGACTACTTTTAATGTTGTTTAAATGACAGCCAGTTATCTGCATGAGAAATATAGGCCTGAAGAGATGTTGAGTGCGTTCCATTGGAGTCGTGGAAAGAGAACCTAAGCTGTAACTATGCAATTAAACCCCAGGTTTGAAGAAAATTATGACAAATTCCAAACGATTAGGTTAACGGGCGAGATTGGATTCGAACCCAACACCTACCAACAACTGATGAGAGACTGAGCGATGATATCCATTCCTTAGGAAGGACATTCCAGTAGATTCTGATAAAGTAATCAGCCTCATGGCTGCGGAAAAGTCTCAAAGATTGCTTCTGTAGTACTAGTAAATTTATTGTACCAAGAGTACTGCATTTATAACTTTTGCAACCAAAGAATTTGAAATATATTTTTACGATTATCTATAATTTGTTACAATGAAAAAAATAATATGCGTAATTAATTTTATCCAAAGATTAATCATTTTAAGACCCCGCATTTGCAAGCAAGACATGTGTACACTAACATTAACCCTGCGTTTTAAATCCATTAAAATTACTTTCTTACATTTCGATACATTTTTTTTTCAATTTCTTATAAAGATACATGAGGTTCATCGCAAAAATGTTAGTTTGTGTGTTTTTTTTTTTTTTTTCTTTGCAGTTTATTACCTCAAAAACGCTTTCGGTTTTCGAACTGGTACTGAAGGAGTTCTTAAGAAACCAAAAATTGTAATATAAATCGAAGAAATAACAATTTTTGGAATGGACAAGTATATTATGTAGTATTATATCGTAATTAAACCTTTTTTTTAACGTTTTAAATTATGGTCATTACAGTTATCAGATGAAAAAAAAAAATAAAAATTCCAAGATTGAGCCCCTCCCGAAACGAAATCCTGGCTACGGGCTTGCCTTGGGCCGATTTTGCTCATTTGCAATTCCCACTGAGATATTAACCATCTCAATGTACTTGACGAGTTTGAAGATGATTCTCGCATAATTGTGCCTTTTATCGCGCGGACAAAATTTAATATATATATGAACTTTTTAGGTGGGAGTACCTTTGGGTTCCTGGCTTCACATAATGAAAAGTTGTGAAGAATTTTTTCAGAAGTTGTACCATGGTAACGACTGTAATAATTAATATTTCTTCAGATAAGGGAAATTTTAAATCCTGTTGCCATAATGGTCTCATTTCGCTTCGAAATGTGCACTGTTAGTAATAAACTAAAATAGTTACTTCTAAATAGCTGGTTTTTGCGCAACGTTTAAGATAATTTAACATCACAATGGTGTCTAAATCATTTTCAGCAATGAGCAAGGTGCTGCTGGAGGTCCAAATTATTTAAAATACAATTTAAATTCACCAGTTCGTTTCATCAGCGGTTGATTTTGAAATATTGACCAGCGCAGCGGGCATAGCCTGCTAGTTATTATTATAAATTTAAAGTTTCTGTATAATTTTACTGGCGACTAATTGAGTGTTTTCGATGCTTTTTCTTGTAAGATCTTCATTTTCTTTTCCGAAGTTTATGGATCACTTTTTGTTTTATAATTTTATTAAGATTTAAGAAAATTATTTAAACTACTATGTATGTTTTTAGGATGGTAAGGAACTCTAATAAGGCGTCAAACACATATGATACCATTTTAAAAGTCAATGTTCATGCACTTTTTAATGTGTAGGCAATCTCCAAAGTTGGTTTTGTATAGGCTCTAAGAGTGGGGCTGCCCTCCGCGGTGATCTTTCTAAAAGAACCTAATCCGCATTTACGCAAGGCCATTCAACATTCGAATAAAACCACGGGAAACTCCGAACAATTAAACCGACGGGCGCGACTGGGCTCGAACCCAGCACCTCCCGTCAACCAGTTTCGAGCGCGGAACCTCTCGACCACTGGTGAGGACAAGAAGTTCAAAAGTAAAATTTATAAATGACATTTAAAAGTCGATATTATCAATCAGTTTTTACCTATGTCTTTTTCATACAGTCATATGCAAGAGAATTAGTCGCAGGGGGGGGGGGGGAGGGGATCACTTTTTTTCGTCTTATGACCTTTTGAGAAAATAATAAAACCAAAAACCCTAACCTACAAGCTAATCTGTATTCAATTTTCTGAAACTGTTAGATGTTAAACGATTAGTTTCACAGAACACTGCGTAAAGTTCTGTAGCCTATGGAACTTTAAACATGCACGGAGAAATAGAAGAAGTCTTCTATTTAAATTCAGAAACTAAGCCAGCTTCATATTTAAGAGGCTACTTCAGTTAAAAGAAAAGATCCGTCCGCTAATACTAATCCTATGGAAGAAATCTATAAAGATATTTCGGTTGCATTTCAATGTTTTTAAATGATTATCTTTTGCATTAAATAACAGAGATCGATCTGTATGCAGGCCATTTTTTTTTTTTTTTACTTTTTGGATTTTGATTACATATATTTCTATGAGGATGCTTTTACTTTCCAAATCGGCTCCGAAAATGAAAGTGTACACATAAAAATATCTGTAAACAAACTCAAAAAAGTAAAATCAAATCAATATCAACTATCCAATGCCCCCCCCCCCCCCAAAAAAAAAAAAAAAAAAAAAACATTTAAAAATATTGAAATGCAATCGAGATATATCTTTATAAATTTCTTCCGTATGATTAGCACTAGCGAACGGGTCTTTTTATTTGATTGAAGTGGCTACGCGAGTGTGTTAAATCTTATTAAGCTAAGGTACAACACAAGCAATTAAAATTGACGCGGGTTCATTAAATATTTTTGCGCCCTCTGAAAATTCAAGGTCTGCACTTTTTACCCTGGTCCAGTCCGACTCTGCTCTTTAGGGAGCCCCCACGAAAATAATTTTTCGCTAAAAAGTGGCAAATGATTCAAATTAGCCAAAAGGGATCAAAATTCATATATTTTCAAACATTTGGGAAAATAAGAGTGGTCCACTTTTCTCTCTTTACTTACTGTACCCCGTTTGTCTATGCAAAAAAAAAAAAAAAAAAAAAAAAAAAAATACATTAGAAAATTAATAATTAAAGTTTTATTACAACAACTTAGTATTCTATTGTTTTCTACAATTCTTTATTAACGTTTTCCTCGTAGCGTGGCAAATTAAAATCATTAATTATGATCAATTTGCGAAATTTTTTTAGTCATCTTATAACGTACGTAGATATGCAAAGAAAAAGTTTGAAAAGATACTACTGGGCATTTCCATGCGAATTTGTTAGTCTGTTACACAACTGAAAATCGCTATGCTTGTTGGCCACCGTTATTTTCGAAAAGTTTGCTTCGCCTTATTTAATTGATGATATATCTTCGATAAGCTAAGCCACATTTTCTCGTTTTAAAATACTGGTAGCTAAAAATCGTAGTACGTAACAGACAAACAAGTTCGCATGGAAATGCCCTACTGTCACCCAATCTATCTTTTTTTTTTTTTTTTCTTTTTCTTTTTCTTTTTTTTTTTTTTTTCAGTTATTCTGCTTGTACTTTTTCTTAAAATTGTGATTATCTTTTTGTGATATCCTATATACAGATGTGAACTGTACCAAGTACAAAATTTATACATACATACAATGCATAAGAAGTTTAGTACTAGCTAGTTCCACATTATTCATAAAAAAAAAATCTATCAATAAACAGAAGGGGGCCCCCCAAAAATGATGCTTGCCTCGGTGCCCCTTAAAACCTTTGTTGTATGGATGCGAGAAACTATATATTTGAAAATTAATAAATATGTATAATACATTTAGAACTGATAGAAGAGATTTCAAAGACTATTTTTCCGTAATCGTATTAAAAATGAATTTTTTTTTTATTCGGCTTTAAACGTGTAGAGTTCGGTTCAAATTTCTTGTTGCAACTTCTTGGTTCAAATTTATTTATTTATTTTGTGGGGTTCGTGTCGGCTTTAAATAGAATTAATGAATCCCTCCCCCTCCCCACTGTAATTAAATATCAGTTTTTATTCAAATGATTTTTCACAGTCAGCGGACACGTATTTCACATAACATATCTAAATCTTTAAGCATTTGGGCAAAGGTTAGGTTAGCACAGATCGTGAAATTTATTATATTTTCTATAAAATAACACTTTGTTAGGACAAACAAGTGAAATCCTTAAATTACTCAAATGAAAAAAGCTTTCTTTAAAACATTATTACGATTAAAAATGAATACATTTTTCGTGATTTTTTTCATTTAATAATATAAATTCAGGCAAAATCGAGTTAAAGATATAAAATCATACAAATTTAAGATTAATTTAAGATTCTTATCAGTTCTTATCACAGGACCGGGCAACGCTAGGTGGGTCATTTAGTCATAAATAAAACTCCCAAAGCATTCGAACGAGTAGAAATTATTAAAAAAATCCTCAAAATTTTCACTTAGAATATGGCAGTTCTGGCTCATGTTTTGCATCTAAATATCCATACTATTGCCTAAATTTTTTATACGGCTTCAGACTTTATATTTTCAACTTTGTTGGGACTTAAAGAATCTCTTTTCTTTTTTTAAAAAAAATTAAAGTACTTTGAAAAAAAAGAAGAGAAGAAATCGTAACTTTTGTACAACTATATATCAATATATTTTTCATATTTTCATACCTGCTTCAATATCGTTATATTTATACACTAGCTGACCGCCCGGCGTTGCCCGGGTTCGTATTAACAATATTAAACGAACTTGAAATTTGTATGATTTTATCATTAACTCGAAACATGCAGAAATGCATTGTCTAAAATACGTGGCCACTGACTGTGTGAAAAATCGGTTTAAAAAACAGCTAATGTTAAGCTCGAAAAATACTCAAAATGAACGATGAGAAACGCGGGAGGGAATATGTATCCAACGACTGCGTGATTTTTGTGTTAAAGTGTTGATATTTATCAAAAATCACTGTTAAGTCATGTAACTAATTATTTTTTATTCACATAGAAATCCCAAGTGAAATATTTTGAATTTCAAACTAATTATATCACTCTTAAATCCGACTATACCATGAATGAAATCGATACTCGCTGGTAGCTAAAATGTTGGTATGTAGTATTATAATTTCAGAGCCATTTAAGAAAAGTAAGTGTTATTTTTAATCAAATCATGCGTAATGCTCACTCTATGGATAAATTCCTACCCGTAAACTTTTGTACCGTAACCATAACCTGTCTGTAACCTAACTTTGACTTAACAGTACCTTACCGTAAATTAAATATAACATAAATGTAACCTAGCCTTCACTTTATTGTAACATATCCTTATTCTAACCGTAACATAAATGCAATTTAACTTTAACCTAACTTTAACTTAACCGTGACCTAACTGTAACCTAACGGGAAATTAAATATAATCAAAGACTTACCGTAATGTAATTGCAACCTAAATGTTACCAAAGCATATATTGGTTTCATGTCCATGGGAATTATTTTGTCTTGTTCGGATCTGGCTATGAATCATTAGAACATTTTTGTCGGGTTCAGATTTCGTTCGGTTCAGATTTTAGGTTTTTTTTTTATATTGAGTTTTAATGTTCGGGTCGTATTCATGTCCATGGAAATTATTTTGCCTTGTTCGGATACAGTTATGGTTCTTTGGAATATTTTTGTCGGGAACAGATTTGTTTCAATTCAGATTTCGGCTTTTTCTTCAAATTGAATTTTTGGGTTCGGTTATTCTTGCGTGTTAACGGAAATTATGCTGCCTTGTTCGAATAAGAACATGCTTCACTGGAATATTTTTTTCAAATTCAGATTTGGTTCAGTTTAGATTTCGTGATTTTTTCAAAGAAATTTTTTAGGTTCAGATTCGGTTCATGTGAATGAAAATTTTTTGTCTTATTTAGATCCGGTTACGATTCTTTGGAATATTTTTTATCAGGTTCTGATTTGGTTCGATTCAAATTTCAGGTATTTTTTCAAATAGAATTTTTAGGTTCGGATCTCGTTCATGTCCATGGAAATTATTTTGTCATACTCGAATCCAGTTATTATTCTTTCGAATATTTTAGTGGAAATAGATGTGGTTTGGGTCAAATTTCAGTTTTTTTCAAATCGAATTTTTTAGGTTGAAATTGGGTTTATGTCCATAGAAATTATTTCGTCTTGCTTGAATTGGGTTATAGTTCTTTGGAATATTTTTGTCAGGTCCAGATTTGGTTCAATTCAGATTACGGGTTTTTTCTTCAAATATAACTGCTGGGTTCGGGTCTTTTTGCATGTTCACGGAAATAATTCTGTCTTGTTCGAATAAGGACATGCTTCACTGGAATATTTTTGCCAGGTTCAGATTTCGTTCAGTTCGCGATTTTTTCAAAGAATTTTTTTGGGTTCGGATTGTGTTCATGTCCATGGAAATATTTTGTCTTGTTTGGATCCGGTTGCGTTTCTTTGAAATAGTTTTGTCAGACTCAGATTTGGTTCGATTCAAATTTCAGGTATTTTTTGAATGGGAGTTTTAGGTTCGTATTGGGTTCATGTCCACGGAAATTATTTTGTGTTACCCGAATCCGGTTATAGTTCTTTCGAATACTTTGGTCAGATTTAGATGTGGTTTGGGTCAAAGTTCAGGATTTTTCAAACGGAGTTTTTTAGGTTTGAGTCGGGTTTATGACCAAGGAAAGTATTTTGTCTTGCTGGGATCGGGTTATAGTTCTCTGGAATATTTTTTTCGGTTTCAGATTTCTTTCGAGTCATATTTCGGGTTTTTTCAAGAAAATATTTAGGTTCGGGTCAGGTTTCATACCCAAGAAAATTATTTTTCCTTGTTTGAGTCGGGTTATGCTTCACTTAAACATTTTTGCGGGATTCAGATTTTTTCGGGTCAGTTATCAAATCCATAGTATTTCCAAACATAATTTATAGGTCAGGGTCGGGTTTATACTCATGGAAATTTTGTGTACCACGGATCGGAGTGTGGTCTGTTTTTTTTCTGTTTGGGATCGGGTTATGTTTAAATTAGTCTAATCATTAAGTTTATAATCAGTTTTGCTACTATTATTTTTATGGCTATTTCTGATAGATAATTTACTTCGCTATTTGATAATTTATTATGGTGAATGAATCGTTTGCGGATACAAACAATTGTACGCGAAACAGCTATTTTATTTTTGTTTTAAAAACAAATTAAAGCCATATTACAATTTTAAATTGAATAGAACATATTTAAATTTAATCAATGATTAAAAAAATAAACTCATAGAAAAGTGTTGTGTAATGTTTTTTACAGCAACACAGCTAATGACTCTCATTCTAATGTTCGAAATGCCAAAAATATGCGTAAAACCATATAGTAAAAAGAAATTAATAGAGTGGCAGTATAATGTTTTGGGGTGACGCAAAAAATGTAACTCTAAAATCAGCTACATTAAGTCCAAATAAGCACCAACCATGTCCTTTGAAACTCCGATCAATTCAAACTGATTTAAACCAGTATTTCTTTGTCTTTGTTTTTTTACCTTTTAAACTGTTATTGAATAGATGACTAAAATTTCGTTTAAAAAATAACGTTTTGTGCCATTATTACCTGTAATACACGATCAGAATGCATGAAAGATACAATTAGATTAATCATAGGCAAGAATTATTTGATTATTTTTATCATATGACTTTGAAATATCAATATAGAAGCATCATTTTAGACTTTGCTTTAAAAAATCAACATTCTTTCGTTAATGTCTTAAAATCGTCTGCACTCTGAAATCTTGATTTTAGATTAATATTATTATTTAATTGTTCATGCATGATTTTAAAAGAATCTTTTCATCACTATATTTATATATTGACATGGAATTATTAATATGTTGTTAAATCATAAACATTTTTCATCTACGTTATAAAGTATTAAAAATGTCTGAAAAAAAAAGAGAAAACTTTTAGTAATACAATTTTCTACTTCAAATCATATGTTTTCAATATTTTATTTATTTTGTTTTGCCATTTAATTATTTTTAATTTTCCAATATCAATTATTTTAAAAGCAAATATTTATTTTAATAAATAATATATAATAGAAAAAACCATTTAAAAAAATTGCTGTTTCTTCGTAAAATATGCTTCAGCTGTAATTCATTTCTTCCTATCCATCTTATTAATACAAAATTCCTTCCTAGTGCTTTATTTTGAGGCATTAAAATTTCAGCGATAAATGGTTTCAAATTGCAAACCTTTTTTTCCGTTTACTTCGCCACCACCTATCTTTTTCCTCCATGGCATACAGCAGCTGTAATAAAAAAAATCCTCATTTAAACTGACAGTTTGCCAGTCTATGAATTTTAAAGGTCAGTCCCAGTCTTTTAAATTATTTCTGCAGAAAATTTTATGCAACCAACCAACCATAAGAGAATGAAAATGAAAAAAGCTAAAAAAAAAGCGATTTTTTATGAGAGTGAAATTTGGAATTTAATTAATTACTCAGTTAATAAATAGAATTTTGAAATTCTGAGCGTCAGGTGCATCAGGAGAGATATTGGGCTACTTTCATAAAAATTTTGAGCTTTGTACGTACCGTAGTTTTCGCTAACTATCGCAGACACACACACACACAGACAGAGCGATTTGTTATTTTATTAATCTCTATAAATAAAAGGAATTCCGAGGATAATTAATTGAGGCACAGGAAAATCGTCTGCTAAGAAAATCTTTTTTCATTTTGAACTCTATAAATAAAAGGAATAAAGCAGAAGAAATATAAAACAGATAATGTATTTATCACAAAAAATCGTCTGCTAAGAAAATCTTTTTTCATTTTGAATAAAATTAAATAAAATATTGAAAACATTTGATTTAAACTAAAAATTGTATTACTAAAAGTTTTCTTTTTTTTTCAGAACCTTTTAATACTTTATAACGATGAAAATGACGTATTTCAGACAATGCATTTCTGCATGCTTCCAGTTATTGATAAAATCATACAAATTTCAAGTTCGTTTAATATTGCTAATACGGACCCGGGCAACGCCGGGCGGGTCAGCTAGTATAGATAATAAAAATTTCAAAAAGTATGGAAAATAATAACTTTTTTTTAATGTTAAATGATCCGATTTGAAAAAAAAAAATGTATTTTTACTAACACCTTTATCAATAAATATCAGTAGTTTTTTTTTCACGATTTTTTTTTTTTTTTTTTTTTTTTTTTTTTTTTTTTTTTGATAGAGGATACGAAGTATTATATTTTTAATTCATGAAAATTTCAAAAAATTTAGACAATAACGACCATTTATTAAACATTGATTGTACCCAACCGCCTTTATTCTATATTTCGAAATTACAAATGCTTTATAAGTTAAAATTCAAAGAAATGAAAACACCGAATCACATACAGGTTAATTATTATTTCGAATAATGCAATTCGTTAAAAAAATATGAATATTAACACTTTGAAAAAAATTCATTTCTGAAAGTCACATTTGCCAAATCTAGCTTTTTCTTATAGGATTTTGTTGTAGAACAAGTGAGAAGAAAGCACTGCCTTTTATAGCAATGTTTTAACACGGAGCATATACGCAGGCTTCGGAAACATTTAAATAAAAATGCTAATGAAAATTTCATTCTGAATAGTTACGTAATTTTCTGCTGTATGGATTTTGATGGGATTTGCACATGTTAGATAACTTTTCAGGATGGTTTTAATATATAAGATGTTGTTTAGTTATAGAATTATGAGGGGAAGTTCTAAGATGAAAAAAAACTGTGGAAACTGAGCCTTTTTAAAGAATTCTACGAAACGGATTTGATGTGGCTTTCATTGTCGGCTAGTAATTTTTCATGGATGGTTTTAGTAGATTCAGAGTTGCCACAAGCGACTATTTCACACCACTTTTTGAAAACAAAAATCTTTTTTATAAATTTTGACAACATTTGCAAAAGAAATATACTACAAAATGTATTTTTTTTTTTTTTTTTTTTTTTTTTTTTTGTAACAGTGGTGCGAATTGAATGTAAAAATAATTGTATGTGGCAGTCCTGTACACTGTATATCGTTCTTTACCATTTCATTCTTTACCATATCGTTCTATAAATCATCAACTAAAATAGTGGGTCCTTAACAGACCAAATTTTGTTTGACACATTAGAAAATATAAATGCGTTTGTATGGTTTTTTGCAATGCGGAAGTGCATTCCAGGTAAAAGTTCATATCTATATTATAAAGGCCAAACGTATCTGTGCGTAACGCATACGTCATTTTGCGAATGGCAACACTTTCCCTTGCGATTTCGGTTTTGCATTTTTCACTACTGCAAATTTTACACTTTTAAACATCGCATATTTTAAACTTTTACACTGTCGTATAGAGAAAAAAATGCACATTTAAATGCAATTTGTTTGAAAGTTGTATCTCAACTTATTTTTGAGATATTAATTTATTTTTATAATTTTTAGTACCAATTACTTACTTATCATACGTAGTATAGGGTAAGTCTTGCAATCGTTTTGAAAATCAAAAAAAAAAAATTTTGACGGATTTACACGTTTTCGACAATGGAGATTTCGTAAAACATATTTTTAGAAAAAAAAAATTTGCCGTCCGTCTGTCTGTCTGTCAGTCAGTCTGTCTATCTGTAAACGCTCTATCTTCCGAACGAATTGAGATAGAGACTTGAAATTTTGTATGTACTTAGTATGTAAGAATGGGAAGCCTATTTAATATCAGTAACCTCGATTATCCGGAACTATTTTTTTCGGACTCTCGAAAAATTCGTTCTGATGAAAGGTACATAAAAATTTTCGAATTTTTTTATTTTAAGGAGTGATCGTAAATGGCAGTGAAATAACACAAATTTTTGCATAAAGAACGAAGTCGATCGAATTTCTAGTTGCCGAGATATCTGTAATCCTGTTTTCCACATTCTTCGATTTTTCATGACCCTGTATTTCATTCAAATTTCAATTCAAAGATATATTTTAATGGAAATGAGACGTTTCATCCGACGCAATTAACTGTTAGTTAACAAGATTATTATTTTTGGAGTTATAAGGATGTTTCTTTTTCGAAATTCAGTACTACTTGAGTAGTTAGGCGTGTTGTATAGTTTATCGAAAGAGATTCATCAGCAACTCATTAATACAGCATTACTATGCACAATAAAAATATAAATACACATTTAAATTTTGTTTTGGAATTGCAATCCATTTTATAAATAGTTTTTAAATGTATTATTTTCATATATTATATATGCACATATTTGATGGGTAAGTATTACGGTGGTTCCCAACGACTAGTTTTGTAATTGTGGCAACAGAATCATTCCATTTTCTCTCAAAATTGGGGGAAAAAAATCGAAATTAAAATGCGTTTGTTATAGAATCCGGGGAATTTCGGTTTTATTTCTTTTAATAATTTGAATAATTGAATTTTATAGTATTTTGTTAATTTTATTTTAAAATAATATTTGCTTGAGAATTAGACTGACCAATATAAGATATATTTTTTACTGTAACTAATTTTGTAGATTTGTTATAAATAAATAAAAGAGCTTTTTTCAAAGATTTTCTTTTGTCGAATTTCGACGGGTTCTACCTCGTTGCTTTAAAACCGAAGGTCAAATTCACCAATATATTTCCTTTGATTTAAGATTCGCTTGGAGAAAGCGACCAGCTTATTAGGCAAAGCTTGCTAGTTTTATTTAAAACTCATAAAAATTTCAAAGATTTTGACAATAATTTTTTTTTTCATTTAAAAATTTTTTTTATGATAAAAGATGATAAAAGAAAGAATCCTTTTGTCAGTCTTTTTAGGTGCGTTCGTAATTATGTAAATACGTAGCACCTATTGCTGTCGTTCAGTCCGTCCGTCTGTCCGTCCGTCCGTCTGTCTGTCTGTCTGTCCGTCCGCATATAACAACGCAAAAACTATCCAACCGAATCGTTTGAAATTTAAAATATATAATTATTACATAATTTTGTCGAGTCATTTCAAATTTTATGAAAATCGGATGCATAGATCAATTACAGGGACAATCAAAAGGATTCCGTTACATTACGGCTAATAGGGAAAAATGTTTCAAATGCATTTTAATGGTGTTACATTTATTCGAACGTAATAAAATTGATATGCATCTATAAAGTACATATTATAATATACATTTTGCATAATCTGTGGTGCAAAGAATATTTGTTATTGATTTGCAAGGCCACACAAAAGTATTCCATTGCATAATGGTAAAGGGATAACATTGTTTGGTGCGCATTTTAATTGTAATTATTCACAATTTTATGAAATTGATACATGAGAGTGTTATTTATAAAACTTTGTTATCGTACGAACGCACCTCATTTGCTACGCTTCAAGTGCAATTTCCAACTTGTTTATTTAGATTTTCGTTTAAAAATGTAAAATATTTCAACGCTTATTTTAAGTGTACCTTGAACTCAGCGATATAGTAGCCTTCTTCTTAATTGGAACTCCTTTTTAATTGGCCAACTTTTTTCCCCATCATCAGGCAAAATTCAGAAACGAGAATGTCGATTCTAAATGGATATCTTTACTAGTGTTGAACTCAGAGTGTGTCCCAACGCAACAAGATGCTCCCCTTTCCTCTCTGTTCTTTCTGCAAACTGTTTTATACAAACATTTAAAAAGCTTGAGGGATGCGAACAGATCACCGTAGAAGATGCAAAAGAGTGTTTTGAGTCTGATAAAGATCACTAGCTTGAAATATTATTTGAAGGAGGTAAAATTAGGACAGTAACTGATGTTGTTCGACATGAAGCGATTCTGGTGATGGTTAGGTTGATGTTGACAATGCTTCAGTTCTTCATATGTAAGGGGTAAAAATGTTAGAGTTCGTGCTACGCTATGCTGAGCAGCAGCTAACTGCTTCCTCGGTGTGCTGCAAAATGTCGACCATCTTGCCTTCAACAGAAGCAGGTCACTAATTTCTTTAAGGTTGATAAACTTAAATTTACATATTGTAGAACAATTTGAACTTCTTATGAAGGTGTGTGACAATGTATTTTGTATTTCAACAATATAACTTGCATTAAATATTTTTCAATATTTATTATTAGTAATAATTTTTCTTTCAACTCAATTAATTACAACTGGCATCCATTTCACAAAATAGTACCTTTTAAAAACTACACAAATTGAAAAAAATAAATGCATCGTGCGAATTTAATTATATTACAAAGATAGTTATTTTTTTCTTTAGGCCGGTTAAGCGGGAGGCTACTGCATTTCTTACTTCCCAATGTTCTGTCTGTAAAATCAATAACTTTCTTGTAAAAAGAATTTAAGAGGGAAAAAATATGTGTCCTTTCTGTTAATTCAACATCATTTCTGTCACCTCTGGCATATAAATTAGTCACACGGTACTTTTGAGCAACAAGACGGTGAGAAGCCAAATGTACTAACGTATTTTATGATTCGGGAAACTGCGCCCCACCCAAATATTACAAGTAGAGAGCATAAAAGTAGGTTAGTTTAATATTAATATCTACTTGTTTGGAATAAGTTCAAAATAATCCTGTGACATTTACGAGAGACTTGATTATTTTGTAGCCTCTGCTCGGTACACATGATGGGCGTGGTTCATACATTTTATACTGTCCGAAAGAACTTATATGATCATGTTGTGTTAAATCAGCGAAGAACAAACTAATTAATTATAATCCTATTTTCAGATCTTCAAGGTTACTTGTGATAAAATAATAGGACTTTTTTAAAAATACCCCACAAACACTCGAGTTAAGGCCTTAAGCTGGTTTCGTCACGGCCAAAAGGAGTTAAGGCCAATTGTACAAAAACAATGCTGTACCGCAAGTGAGCCGCCGCTAATTGCGGCAGTCATCGCCGAGCCTTTAACGGCTCGGCGATGACAGAATTGTTGCATTTACTTTGCCGGTAAACTCTTAATGGTCGGTTTCGGGCAAAAAAGTAATGGCCCTCCAACATCTAGAAAGCAGAGGGCTAATATAAACTGACCAGCATTTTTATTTTATGAGAGAAAATGTATATATTTTTGGTCTTTATTTCTTTCAAAAATTACTTTAAATCTGAGTTTTAATAAGAAGAGATTTATATACGAGATATAATTTACGAGATTTATATTTAAAACAATAAAATAGATGACATATTTTATTTAGTTTGAAAATATTTATATAAAAAATAAAAATTTTGCTCAAAATGTATATAGAATTCCAAGTTTTTTCTTCACCGGCACACTGTTGCATTCATTATTTATAAAAAAAAAGTTGGAAAAAAAAAGAATAAATATTTAAAATATAGTAAAATAATTTAAAATAAATATTAAATCAGAAAAACGTTTTTAGATTGTCCCTAAAGCAGTCCATGTCCACACACCCCCCCCCCCTCCTCCCAATTACTCAGTCATGCAAAACTTTAGCATACATGCATAAAATAATTTTTAATCGTACATGCATAATATATTTCTAAAATTGTCGATTTCTGTATTTCTAAAGTTGGCTTAGAAATACAATTAGTTTCACATTTTTTTTTTTTTTTTCTAGGAAAGATCATTCTAAAATTTGAAAAATGGTGTTATTAGAAAAAAAAAAGAAAGAATGTATTTTGATTTATTTGCATCTGCAAGCGCGGATAGCTTTGCATGGATATATTTCAGTGGTCATACTGGAAATAATGAATATATTATTCAATTTATATTGATTTTAATAGCCAAAATAAACAGAACACAAATTTTTAAGAAATTGGAACAATACAAAGATTTAAATAGAGTAAGATGCATTCATTGGAAATGCATATTATACAAAATATTTACAAGATATTTACTGATAAATGTGAATTTTTTTATGTATATATTTTTTAATTCTATAAAAAAGGTATTTGTTGCAAACAAAATGGATGAAATGGCATTTAATTTGTTTCAACAAGAATTTTTTGCTGAATGCTAGTCAGTAAAGAAAAAAGAAAAAAAAGGGGGGAGCATATAAACTCTTTCTAAAACGTAAATTTTTAATATGATTTCAAATATATATGCATTTTAAATAAAATTCCCGGGGGGAGGGGGATTTAAAAGGGAAAAAAAAATTCCCTGTATCTGTTAAATTCCTAACATTTATATGTATTTATTTGCTTTATTATATTTTTACTAAAAAAAAATACAGATAAAGCCATCTATTGTTTTTCATATGTCGGATAACCGTCTCTTTCAAACAAAACTCATTAAAGATCAAAACACCATGTCGCCACAATAAACGATCCGACGAGTAATCGCAAAAAGTGGTCAGATCTGTTTGGGCCTTAGGAGAATACATGCTCTCCTTCAAGGTCAACAAGTACGGAGGGGGATTTTTCCAAGAATTTTGGGCGGTGTGCTGATAAGCAGATCATTTCAGTTAAACCGTCACATAAGGGAAAGAAAGCGTGTTTAACGCAGGCCCGTAGCCAGGATTTCCTTTCGGGAGGGGCTGACCCTTGAAATTTTTTCTGATCATACAAAAGTAATTTGTATAATTTACGGCAAAAAATTTAAACAAACCTGAAATGTATTTCTGCATAGGATACTTGATACCATGTCAAAAATTGTTATTTCGTATTTAATTTTTTTTTTTTCAATTTCTGTTGCAATTTTTGACATTTAAAAGCACTTCCAGTTTCCAAACCGGTTCAAAAACCGGATAGCTTTTAGGAAAAAATTCCGCGAAGCCTAAAAAGCCCAAAATAACAATGTTTGAGATGAGCCTCAAGTATCCTATGAGAGAAAAAAAAAATACTAAAATGCAAACAAGTAACATGAATTGATTTAAAACACAGGATTAATACCAGCGTGGAAGTGTCTGTCAATACGAGTGCGAGATCTTGAAACTATTGATCCATAAATGAAATTAATTTCTTTTACATTATTTTTTCTTCTAAAGAAAAATGAATCGCTACAGTCATATTTAATCATAAAAACTATCTTTGTATTTTACATTTTCTGATTATAATAGTTATAAATGCAGTACTCTTGGTATAATAAATTTACTAATGCAATGGAAGCAATCATCGTAATTTCTTCTTAGCCATGATGCTGATTAACTTATCAAGATCTTCTGTAATGTCCGAATGAATGGAAATCATTGCAAAGCAACTCGGTCTCTCATCGGTCATAATGATTCGAGGCAAAGATTTAATTATTTTCATTGTTGAAAAAGATCTTTCTGCACTGACTGTTGTTACTGGTACTTGATTTTAACCAAGACTACGAACAAGTGTTTGATATTATTGTAATACGTCACATTACAGTACTAAAACTTTTAGAATCTCTGTGTTGGTGTCAATAATTTGTTTGCACTCTAATTCATATTCAGCTTTCACTTGCTACATTGACACATTATTATGAAAATTTTCAATAATATTTTCTACACGGGGAATAAAGACCGCGATACTCTTCTTCGGATGTATTTTGAGGGTTTCTATGTGTTGTCTGTCTAAATATTAGTCTTGGGATCTTTATTTCAGTTTGGAAGATGTCTTCCCGAAGTTTTGATTCACAATAAAATATCTTACAAAAGATTTCTACTGAATTTTTCGCTATATTTATGTAAAAAAATTAGGACATTTTTAACATAAGTTACAGCCGATATCATGTCACGAAATTTTTCTTGAAGAACTCACTATGATTTTGTCAGACAGAAAACCTTCTCACAAACAGACTGGCATATGAGATCTTCTCCTGACTGCCAAAAAAAGCTCTATATACCAAAAAAATCTTCCACGTATTTTTAAAAATGTTTTCTGAGCTAATGCAAATGTATGTCACTCAACAAAAGCTAATATGATAAATGCAGAGGTCTCTCTCTCTCTCTCTCTTTTTTTTTTTTTTTTTTCAATGGGGTATACTATGAAATTGCTTCTTGAAGCGCTAAATTTGCCTTTAGGTGATTTTTAAAAACTTTGTCACTGCTTGAACAAGTTCATGATACTTTCGAATTATGGGAATCAGCATGCTGTTGGAGAAGGCAAGATTTAACAGATAACTTTCAAAGTGGACGTATCTAATTTTTGGATACTCTGAGAAATTTTAGAATGGACCCCACTAACATGGCGAGACTTATTAGCGGTTTCATCATACGCCTTTTTGACGCATTTATACATGTCAAGGCAAAATTAATCACAATGTTGTAATATTACTTTTCCTGAATTTTCGGCAGAGAAGACATTTATTGGAATAAAACCTAAAAGAATTTTTTTGAATTATTGGGTTTTGTAATTTTTTTAATAGTCCACACATCTGAAACAAAGGTCAAGCTGTTCTGCGCTTGAGTTTCAGCAATTAAGATACGCGTTTTGTTTGGCAAACAGATCACATTACTTATTTTGATAATTAATTCTTTGGTAACTGTATCCGAGGATATATGAGTGATTTTATTCCAAAAGTCTTAGGTTAAGTAAATGGCATTTCTACGGATTATTATTATATCGCGTTTCAATTCATTCTCTCCAGACTTTGCACAAAATTTAAGACTCTTAGCTAACAGTCTTTTTTATATTGATTTCTCTAACATTAGAGGATCATCATCGTGGTAATCTCAAAATGGCATATTTTTCTCTCCACAAAATAAGATTGTTTCAAGTATTGGTCCAAGAGCTGCTCTGATTTCTTCTTTTCCTTAAAGCTCTTTGAAAACTCAACAATGAAATATTAATTTGTTGTATTCCTAAAAAATCTTAATTTTGGTTGCTAAAATAACATACGGTTTGTGATAATCTAATTGCATATTTTATAAGAATTCCATAAGAAAACACATTTAGCATTTTTCTAATATCTGAAACATGTAGAAACGGGTCTTCTTGGTTTTTTGTGTTCTTTCTGTACCTATTTTTTCGTGAAAAAACAAAAAACAAGGTTTACAATTAATGCATTTTATAATATGTAAGAAAGGGAAATACTATTTCTGGATCTTTCTTACATTTTTCTTATTTTTTGTTTCTTTCCTACAATTATTGGAAAACTATATGGCTGTTTGAAAAGTAAAATGGAACCAAAAATGTTTTTCTTCGTGGCATCGTCTAAGTCATCTTTAGTTACATATAGCACTATCGAATCGAATTGCTTGTCATACTGTAGACTCATATCGAGTACTTGACGAATCCCTACCAAAGTCAAGTTGTTTCGAACGCTAACATCCAAACAATTCTAAATTTTAATTTCTAAACAAGATCTGTTGTCAGAAAAAGGTGATATTATTGGAATTGGTTTCATGTAAGTCAGTTCAAGATTTAGTACGCCATTGGTGCTGTTTTGTAATTTTGCAATTGAAAAAAAAAAAAAAAAAGAAAAAAAAAAGAAAGAAAAGAAAAGAAAGGATACATGTCTGAAAAATTAATTTTGCCATTTCATATCATATTTTCTAGTTACTTAAAAGATTCCATTAACAATCATTAACATTTATCTTTCCATCTTATCCAGTCATTTGACAAAATAATTTATCTTCCGTCATAAAATTCGCGGGTTAAAAAGTTCATTTTAGACACAGAAATTATATTTGATAAAATTCGTTTTTTTTTTTTTTTTAACTCAGACTACACTTTACTTCAATTATTAAATTAAATTTCTGGCTGTAAAATGAGCCAGTGTTGTTGTTTAAATTTTTATCTTCGTCCCTAGACACAATTCAAAATGTCTTTATACTGACTTCACAAATAGCACCCCTTAGATCGTCAGCACACCCAGCCTACATCTGTAAGATTGGCCTCACAGTGTAATTGAGGAAAATTTGATCCAAATACGTGTGCTGACGGGATATAAAACTCTCTCCGGTAAAAAACTTTTAAAAAATCCCTACATAGAGCTATCCATCCCTAAAATTGATAGTTCTACAAAATACAAAGAAAGTTAACCAGACAAAGCAGCTACTTTACGTACATTTGCACATTTTCTTACTATTAAAGATTCACATGCAAACAATTCGCAGAAAAGTTGATCAGTGAAGAGACTGTAGGATGCCGCCATGGCTTTTTTACTTACCCATCATACGTAGTATAGGGTAAGTCTTGCAATCGTTTTGAAAATCGAAAAAAAAATTTTGACGGATTTACACGTTTTAGATAGTAGAGATTCCGAAAAACATATTTTTAGAAAAAAAAATTTGCCGTCCGTCTGTCTGTCTGTAAACGCTCTATCTCCCGAACAAATTGAGATAGAGACTTGAAATTTTGTATATAGTTAGTATGTAAGAATGGGACGAACCCTATTTAATATCAGCAACCTCGATTATCCGGAACAATTTTTTTCGGACTCTCAAAAAATTCGTTCTGATGAAAGGTACATAAAAATTTTCGAATTGTTTTGTTCTAAGGAATGGACGTAAAAGGCAATAAAATAATACACATTTTGCATATAGAACGAAGTCGATCGGACTATTAATTGCCGAGATATTTGTAATCCTGTTTTCCACATTCTTCGATTTTTCATGACCCTGTATTTCATTCAAATTTCAATTCAGAGGTATATTTTTATTGGAAATGAGACGCTTAATCCGACGCAGTTAATTATTAGTTAATAGAATTATTATTTTTGGAGTTATAAGGATGTTTCTTTTACGCAGTTCAGTACTACTTGAGTAGTTTGGCGTTTTATATAATTTGTCGAAATTGGTACATCAGCAGTTCTTTAATATAGCATTACTATAAATAGTAACAATATTTAAATTTTGTTTATGAATTGCAATGCATTGTATAAATAGTTTTCACATGTTTTATTTTCATATACATATCAATGATGGGTAAGTATTACGGTGCCCCCCAACGACTAGTTTTTTAAGGTTTTTCGAAGCCGTATCGTTTTTCTTCGCATCTTTCTTATTTTTCTTTTCTATCTCATTTTTCAAAAATACATTCTAATAGTCTCTTTTTAATAAAAAGCGTTTTACAGTTAGAACATCATTAACAAAAATACTATCTTTAAAATTATATGTTTTTCACATTATTTTACATTATAGGCGGCTATTAAAGTTTTTTGCCCCCTTCTGCGCAAAACATTTTAACATTGACCGCTCTAAGTTTCGTTTATATGCATGAAGGTAAAAAAAAAAAATTAAAGAAGATCATATCATGCAAATAAAATTTGTTTCCTAAAGTTAATTCGGCATATGTGTATTACACTAAATATTCTTAGTCAAATTAATGATACGGAATTACACTTGATCTAATTTTACTGCACATAAAGATAGTTAAAATTGCATTATAGAAATAATTTATACTTTTTGTGGTAAATTTCTATTAAAAAATATATATATATATCCAAATGACCGATATAATGAAGGATAACTGTAACTGTAATTGAATAAATGGATATTTTTACAGCTAAAATACAATTAATTTTAATGTAATGGAAGATGAAAACAAACAAAACTTTTTTTTATTGTCATAGAGATAGTTTTGTAAAGTCTTTTTAAACTTTCGGGAGGGGCTTCAGCCCCCTTAGCCCCCTCCCTGGCTACGTGCCTGGTTTAACGAATGCTACTTTCAATTTGGATATTTTAACACAATATAGGTATGTTTTATTATGCTTATTCATTGAAGAATTATTAATTTATAATTCATTATAACCTCTTGAGTTTTTTTTGCATCGACATTACGATTGATTGTTTCAGGAAACCTAATAGAAAGATAGGAAACATATTCATTTTTAAGACATACGTTTTTAAAAATGTAGTTGTATTTTAACAAATATAAAATAATATTTACTTTATACTCCGCTATTCATCGCTTATTCGTTATTTTAAAGTTTTGTATAAATTAGGAAAAGCAGCTAATTTAAAATTATATACTTTTAAGAATTTTTTAAAAGTTTGAAAGTTAATCATATTTTCATATAACAATTGTTGTTTTCTACTGTGCATGTCATTAAAAATATTGCAAAAAATAAAATAGTTTAGTTTAAATAAAGTTTACACTGATTCTTAAAGGTAAAATTTATTTTTCTTTTCATATATTAGAAGTGAGAAAGAGTGATTTCATGTCTCTTGTATAAAATTGTGAAAAATACCATTTAATAGATGTTTCTTTGACTTAAAAAAATTCTTTTTTGTAGAGGTTTATTCAATTATTTTAGATAAAATAGCTATCGGTTTAATTTTAGATTCTTAAAATAGCTTCTTTAACGTTGTAAGTAACATGACTGTGAATGATGGTTTTTTCTTTTTTTTATTTTGAGCGAAAAAAATTAACAATTTTTCATCGAAAATATTTCATTCATTAAACAATTAAATAAAATTGTCAGATCATTCAAAATTTTGATACATTTTCAATTACTGTAAATAATTCTCAGCTAATATGAAAAAATTAAAATAATATATTTTTTAAATAGCAAATATTATTGTTATGTATATATATATATATATATGTGTGTGTGTGTATATATATATATATATATATATATATATATATATATATATATATGTAATGTTTGAATATTAAATTATTCGAATAAAATCTAAATGAAAATTCTTTTGTATATTAAAATGATGCAAAAAATATTCGACAGGTTTCATAATAATTCTTTAATGAATAAATATAATATATTGGTGACAGCCATTAACAGGCTACTTCAGTCAAGCAAAACGATTCGTTCGGTAACATTAATCCTATAGAAGAAATCAATAAAGATATCTCTTTTACATTTTAATATTTTGAAACGATATTTTTCCTATCAGATAGCTGAAATTAATCTGTACAAAGGCCGTTTTTTACTTTTTCTATTTTGTTTGCAGATATTTTTAATGAGAATGTTTTTATTTTCGGAACCGGTTACGAAAGCGAAAGCATCCTGAGAAAAAATCTACAATAAAAATCGAAAAAATAAAAAAATTGTCTACGAATCGATCTCAGCAATCTAATGCAACAGATAATAAATAAACAAAATAAAATAAATAAGTAATTTAAAAGTATTGGAATGCAACCGAGATATCTTTATAAATTCCTTCTGTAGGATCGGCATTATATATTGGGTCTTTTCGCTTGGCTGAAGTAGCCTCTTAAGTCTAAAAACCAATGAAAAAAAAAAAAAAAAAAAAAAAAAAAAAAAAACAAAACATAAAGCATTTAATTTAATACATGCATCACTAATATAAATGCTAAATTTGTTCCATAAAATATGTTTGTTGGAAGATTGTTTAAATTATAAAGTGTTTTTGCATAAAAAAACAATATATTATTAATCATTAGGTACACTTTTCAAAAAAGTTATAAATTTACTTATCTTCAAATTTTTCAAAAATTTCCAAAACTTATAAGTTGAAAATGAATTTATTTGTTTATTATTTAATTATATGCTTTAAAAATTATTTTTAATTGCATTACATGTAAATTTTTAAAGCATATAATTAAATAATAAACAAATAAATTCATTTTCAACTTATATGCTTTGGAAATTTTTGAAAATTTTGAAGATAAGTAAATTTATAACTTTTTTGAAAAGTGTACATAAAGATTATTAGTATATTTGTTTTACATGCAAAGACAGTTTATCATTTAAATAATCTTCCAGCAAATATTTTTTATAGAACAAATTTTGAATTCATGTTTAAATATTAATTCTTACAAACACAAATGTCTGGGTGAGGGGGATCTCCTGGCCAGCCTTTATTTTTAATGGCCTTTAAAAGAATAATTGTGGCCAGTTTGTGGCTGTCTGATATTTTTAATAAAAACGTTAATGGCACATTTGTGGGCAACTTCTTGTATTCATGGCCATGATCTTGCGGCCGCGTTCTGGCCGGCGTGACAGTTTTTTGACGGAGCCGTTACGGCCAAAGATGGCGGGCCGTTATCAAACACTTTGGGCCACCGCTAACGACGCCTCTAGTGGCCCACCAGTTATGTATTTGTTGGGTAGGATGCATGAAACATAAATTAGTAGGATGTACTATAGGGTCATTCCAATGCAACTTACGCTACATCTTGAACTATTTTCAGTAATTTTAGCAATATAACACACACAAAAAAATTATTCAAAATGTAAATTTGACATGGTTTGCTAATTAAACTTATTCAAAGCCCAATTTAAATGAAAATTATTTAATTTTAATGTTATTTCTTAAATTTTGGTAGTTTTATTTACTATAACTGCCATTACTGAAAAAGGATTGTAAGTTATTATATAAAGTGTAATTTTCATTATAATGTTTTTGGTAATTTTCATTCAAATTGATTCTCAGATAGGTTTCATTGACAAGTTATGCTAATTTTACATTTGAATGTTTTTTTGTGCTATATTACTAAAATTATTGCAGTAAATTGTTCCAAATGTAACGTAAGTTACCATGGAATGACCCTACAGTAGATATTATTTCTATTCTTAACCAATATTGATGTTGTAAATGTTCCAATATTTAAGCATTTTATATCTAAGGTTAAAATGAAGGGTTAAAATAGATAATTTATGTTTTAAAACAATATTAAATTTAAATCTGCACTACATGGTCTGACTATTTTAAGAGCATGCGGGGCAGTTGCCCCGGGCACTTTATTTGAGGGGAGTCCCCCTCCCCATGAGAGTAATAACGATTTTTTAAAGGGTTCCAAACAATTAAAAAGATAAAAATTTACCAAAAATCTTTTTGAACAAAGACATTTTGAAAGGTTTAGAAAATGCAGTCTTACCCTTACTCCCCTCTGCTTCCCATACCCCATTGGTAAAGAAAACACACAAAACAAAAAACACATTAACTACATCATCAGAAAACTAATGATTAAAATTTTATTATAACAACTAAATAGTACGTCCATTTTTTTTGAAGAAAAATTCATCTCACTAGCCGCCCTTGGCGACCAGTTTGGTCACCCTTGAATGTATACTAAGCATTAAATCATATTGCTTTCATTCATAATTTATTTTAACTGCTCATGTTTTTGCCAAATTAGAAGATTCTGCTAGAGAAATAGACACAGATGCTCTATGCTTACTACATTGGCGCGATTGCAACAAATATGTACCTCACAAGTAACCCGGCTATTGTTATTTATTTATTAATAAACTGTTTCTTTGCTTTTATTTTTCTTTTTTAAAAGGATATAAATTGTTTTATTCTATAATTATAAATTAAACTTTTTTTTAGATTATTATTTCTTTTTTAAAATAATAGAAATTAGTTTAAAAATATGTATGTGTTGTGTTTGAGAAAGTGGAAAAAGCACTTTTTATTTGCCTCTACCCACAATTAGGCCAAATAAATGATCGTGATAATGACAGCACATCGCGGAGAATGGGGGCCTGCAAACGACCCAAGTGACCATCCTTACTTCTTTAGAACAATAGAAATATCTTTATCCATGATGACATAAAATGTCAAACATAAAGTTAAAAATATAAAATTGAAAAGGTAAAAAAGGTTACCTGTCAAGTCCTTGGATGTTGATGACAAATAAATCCAGACAATAGGCACAAGAAATTATTATGCACACAAAATTTGAAGAAAACTATTTTTATTTCATGAAGAACTTGTTTACTTTTTTCATGAATAAATATTTCTTCACATATTTATTTTATTTTGGACTCGTACATATTAATCTCTCTCTTCATAAAAAACCATATCATAATATATGCTAATCACAACAATTGCTATCTCCAAGCAATAAAAATTCTTTGTCAATAATATATTTTAGATATCTCAACAGGATGTAAATTATAAATTTTCTCATGACATAAAAGGAGAATATAATATTATTTCTTCTTGAAAAAGAGCAACTTTCATAATATGAACTTTCAAAAACAAAATATATTATACTTCATATTGCATAGATACAAACCAATATTTTCTTCATAACGCCCCTTGGGTATTCAAAAATTATATATATAAAATTGGGCAAAATAATGAAGTAAAAACTTTATGAAAATCAAATATCTTCATTTGATGAAAGAAAAAATGTTCACCTCTTAAAGCACACGTTCTTCATCTCTGCTTGTTTTTTCAGAGGATTGAGAACATATAAAAGCACAATTGAAGAATTGATCACATAAATATTTGACGAAAATTTTGGACGAAAAGATGAAGAATAAAACTATTTAGAATAAACATGTCGACAACCTTCTTTAGTTAAAAGTGGCATCAATAGAGCAACACATAAAAGGCTTCACGACGTCACCTCATTTAATACGCATATCCAAACAGAGTACACAACAAAAATACTTTCAGGATCCTTTGAAACAAAAGGTTTGCTCCTCGCTGCTTAACAGAAATCAACATCACTTTCCTAGATGCATTTTGTGGGCAGCACTTTTTCTTTGCCGCACTTAAAAATCAGCATCGTAATAATCTCAACATAACAAAAAAAAAACCGTTCCATCCTTCGTTAACGGGGGAGCACCTCTGCCCCGAAATTACACTAAAAACTTTCAATCATACGACTGCATCCATCACAGCAGGTGTCTATCGGCGCAACTGACGCAGGTGGCCGCGAGCCCAGGGGAAAAAGAGAAAGGGGTTACTGTAAATGCAAAATACGCCAATTTGGCAGTGAGCAAAAGAGGGGGTGAGGAAAAAATAAGCCAAATTACAATATACAGTATGAAAAGATATGTAACTAATAAGAATAAAATTGATAACCATCTTAAGAGGGGAGGCCAAAGCCGGTGGCCATGTACTTAACGGCTTGAAATACGTCACCTGTGAAATTTAATTTGATAGGTTAGGGGTGTGTCCGAATAAACGGAAGTTCCACCCAAAAGAACTAGCGAGAATGTTCTCGAACAAATTTAAAACCGGAAGGAATGATTTCAAACCGAATTTTACCGGCTTGGAACATTCGAAAGCTAAGTAAGAAAGAAAACATTACAGGCGACGATAAGAAAATAAGCGAAATCGAAATAAAATTTAAATTGAGAACATTAATAAAAAAGAGGTAATAGGAAATAAAATGACTAATAAAAAATGAATTAAATTAAATATATGGGGGGGGGGTATGGAGTAACCACCACATATTACCCAGGGTCCCCCAAAAGAAAATATTGGTGAGATGACAAAATGAACAATTTTTCATCGAGACAATATTTTCTAACACATGTACAAATATGCTAAATAATTACACAAAATAAATGTATCAGCAATAGTTATAAAAATATACATAATTGTTGTACATGATATTTAAATAATAAAAAATAATTACTGTTATGATAGTAATCCTTATGAAAATATACCAACTGTAGTAAATGTTAACATGAAAGGTATATAAAGTTTCTTCCAGAAGTATCTATCATATATATCAAAAAAAATTTTAAAGTCTATGTCTATGTGCAACAGTCCTTAACTTTAACGAGTCTCTTGTTAGGCTGTGCAAAATGCACTATAACAGTAGAATGCTTTAGCATATGTCACAATATTTGATTACACAATAATATGTATATTTATATTCTCAGTTGTGAACAAAAATGAAATATACTATAACTGTATATGAATCATGTTATAACTATATATAACATATATGGTTTCAAATAACACATAATAAATTAAATGAATTTGTAAGTTGAAAATTGAACAATAAAAAATATATATATAAATGGTGCAGAGAGATTAGTTAGGCTCTCATAAAAAATATTTACTTATATCACCACATAGCCTTTTAAGCTTTCAATAAATCTTAAATGAATAACCTTAGTATTATTCAATAACACATTTTCGCAGAGAATAAAATAATAAGTTGCAAAAAGAATGGTAATAAAAGCATGATATTATTTTCCAATAAAAATATCTTCAAAGTGAATATAATAATTTTCAAAGAGAGAATTTTTACACTCTCATAAAGGAATATTCTTAAACATTTTCAATATAAATTGACAATAATTGCATAAATACCTTTAATACTATACTTCATTCAAAATAAACATAAAACATAAGATGTTTAATATTCTGAAAAAAAGGAAGAAACTTATATGAATATGTCAATCTTATATATGACTTGATAATGTCAACTTACAAAGAAAAATCAATTGTGTCAAAATTTCTATATAGAAGATATCTAGAACATATTTACTTGTAATTTTCAAACATTTTTAAAAAAATTAAGTAAGTGATCACTTTTGCATTTGTCATAAATCAAGAATTTGCTTTATATAAATATATATAATGACTCATTAAACATCTTTGGATCCAAAGTATAAACACTCAAAAGTATACAAAAAAAAAAAAATATTATATACTACTTATGGTGAGTCATTCACTTTCTATATTTCACCAAGAAGAGAAGAAATATTAGTATATATAAGTTTATCATGCACTTTCTCTCTTTTTTTTTTTTTTTTTTTTTTTTTTTTTTTTTTTTTTTTATCAAAAGAGGTTAAATGTGGAAGCATGCATGCATTGTAAAGAGAAGACACAATAGGGAAAATAATCTGATGAGTACTCATCTTTATGTTTACCTTATATCAATTACAATTTCTCCTTTTTATTAGAATGAAACATTTGTCAAAAATAACTTTAAATAATGACATAATATTATAACAAGGATATAAAAAGACAAGTTCTTTCTCAATTTTTTGCATCAACTATTGTAATTAAAGACTTTATAAGATTTAACAGTAGTAGAGTATGGCATACATGAGATTATATGTATGTATTGTAATAATTATGACTTATAGATAAATGCAGTAACTAATAAAACTATTAAAATTATACATACATCCCGAGGATGACCGTTGAGTTGTACCAGGGAGAAGAAGACTTAAATAAAATGAAAAAAAAATAACAGCTGCCTGCAGCCTGGAGAAAAGAAAAAAAAAATTACATAGCGATTCTTCTTGCTGGACAATCAGTGCGGCTAGCTTCGACTGAATATATTACAAAGCAAAAGTCATCCTGTAAAAGGAAAAAAGAGAGTTAGTCTATTTTTTATGTAGTTTATGATTGCGAGGACGAAGATCATAACTTCTATATTGAGTGGATTTGTTTTTAGCACCAGTATGAGTGCTATCAGGAGGAGCTTGTGACAGTACCGATTTACTGGAACATGAAGATGTTTGCTGGCATTTAGAAGAAGAAAGAATTTGAGGAGAAGTATTACAAGCTGCATCATGATTTGAAACTTGAATAGAAGAGTGTTGTCTCACAGGAGTGGAGGATGCATTATCAACAGCTGGTTGATCATGTGATGCACCTTTTGAAGAAACTGAAGGATGTTGCAGTGCTTCATTTCTCTTTTGAAGCTTCAAGATTCGATTAGTGTGAATCAACATTGGTGAAGCATGACTATTATTGGGATCTTGAATTTGAATGAGCACAGGAGAAATTATTTTCTTGACCACGTATGGGCCTTGTATCTTTTTGTTAAACACATTGGGAAATTTTACGTAAACAATGTCATTAACATTGATGTTGGAAAACTTTAATTTTTCTCTGGATTTTTGGTACACCTTTTGTCTGGATGATTCGTTATTCTTGTAAGCTTGATAGTATATTTTTTCAATAATATCCATCAATTTATGAATTTCATATGCAGTATTGAGAATTTTCCATGAAACTTGAGATTTATAATTGGAATAAATATCATTTATTTCTCTGCCAAAATGAAGAAGATTTGGGGAGAACTTTGTAGCTGGATGAGGTGTAGCGTTATATATGGATTGATGAATTTTTAGAGCAGTCGGTACATCACATCCTTGTGAAGCCATTGTGTTCACAGATGATTTTATTTGAGAATTGACACGTTCACTTAAACCGTTAGCTTGGGGATGGGCTACAGAACTATGCTCCAATTTAATGCCAAGCTTTTTGTTAAAATATGAAAACATATCACTCGTAAATTGAGAGCCATGATCAGTGAGAGTTAATTCGGGTTTTCCATGAGTGGAAATATAATGCAATAAGGCTTTTGTAACTGACTCAGCACTGATATTATTCAAGGCATATAATTCTAAATGACGAGAGAAATGGTCTATCATGGTCAACACATATTGACGATTTCTCAATGGGCCGAGTAAATCCATAGAGACCTTTTGATTGGGAGCTGTTGGGAGTGGTGCAGGTAGGTATGGAGCAGTGTTTTTTTTATGATTCTTATTTACTAAACAAATTTCACAAGAGTTGACATAATTAATGGTATCTGAAACAAGGGTTTTCCAGGTAAATCTTTTCTTTAAATTAACAATGGTTTTATGAATTCCAGTATGAGTAATATGAGCAATTCTTAAGGCCTTTGCTCGAAGTGACACAGGTAAAACAGCTTTGTGTAGCTCGATATCTTCTGAAGAGAAATGACCATTATAGCAAAGTAACTCATTACTTGGATTAATATAGTAGCCATTTAAACTTTTAGATTTTTTGTTATTTTTAAGATCTTCATAAATTTGTTTGATTTTTGGGTCCTTTTGTTGTTCAGAGAAGATGGTGTGATCAAGAATTTCTAATAAAGGATCTTGGTTATTATCATTATTAGAAGGTGAAGAATCACTCTGAAGATGACATGTATGGTGGATTTTGTCGACTAAACCACATGGAAAGTGAGGAATGTCATTATGTAAATCGTTTTGATTATCAACAATAGGTAGAGGTTCTTGTGAAGAAATAAGATCTGGATTACTATTGAGATCTTCAGTAGGAATGTGAGGAGTTCTACTCAGAAAATCTGCCAAGACATTTTCTTTGCCTGGAACATGTTGGAATGTGTACGAGTATTCAGACAGTTCTAACATCCAACGAGTAGTAATATCAGCAGGTGATGTAGCTTTTTTATAATTATTAAGTGGTTTGGCATCAGATAGTAGAATAAAGGGTCGACCAAAAATATAGTATTTAAAAGCAGTTATGCCTTTGTAAATGGCATAAAGTTCCAATTTGATGGCAGGGTAGTGTCTATCTGATTGAGATAGAGTTTTAGAATAATAGGAGATAGGTTTTAGTTCACCATCAAATTTCTGCATAAGAACAGCTGATATTGCTGTTTTTGAGGCATCTGTATTAACATAAAATGTTTCATTCCAGTTAGGAAGATTGAGCATAGGTTTTTGAAAAAATATGTTTTGTAACTTTTTAAATGCATTTTCCTGCTCAGTTTTCCAAGAAAATTTATTTTTAGGTTTGGTGACTTCGATGAGAGGAGCAATCAATTTAGAAAAATTAGGTATAATTGATCTATAAAATGAACACAAGCCGATAAAACTCTTCGTTTGCCTCTTGGCTTTAGGCTTTGGAAAGGAGGTAATTTTTAAAATATTACTTGTAATAGGAAGAATTTTATGATCTGTAAGTTGGAAACCCAAAAAGTTAATACTTGTTTGCATAAATGCACATTTTTCAGGAGACAGAGTAATGTTATTAGCAATGAGAGTGTCTAATAGCTTTGTGAGCTTCATGGACATTTCTTCAAATGAATTAGCACCCACTACAATATCGTCTTGATATGCATAACAGGAGTCAATCTGAGATAATTGAATCACAGAGTCGATTAATTGTTGGAAAGTGCTGGCGGCCGTCTTCAAGCCAAATACTAAACGTAAATATGTAAAAATTCCCCATGGAGTAGTAAAACTAAGTTTATCTTGCATATCTTTAGGTACAGCAATCTGCCAATATGCAGAGGGTAAGTCAAGAGTGGTATAATATTTAAATTTTGACAACTGCACCAATAGATTTTGAATTCTAGGAAGAGGATATGATGATGGGATTATAATCGAATTTAACAATCTTAAATCAAGAGCCAAACGATACTTTTGAGGCTTAGACATATCAGTTCTCTTCTTTTTAACAAGAAGCATGGGACACGCCCAAGATGAATTTGACCTCTCAATAATACCAGCGTTCAACATTTGATTAATTTGGTCAAGAGCTTCTTGCTCGAGTGCTTGAGGTACAGGAAAAGGTAATGTTTTTACTGGATGAGAATTTAACATGGTAAACTGAGGATTGACCAGGTCAGTATGACCTAAAGTGTCAAGAGATTTCGAAAAGGCAAGCGCTTTACTACATAATAATTTTGTTAAAGCTTCCCTTTCATGAGGAGGTAAATGTTTAAGATCAAAGTCATTTGGAGATAATTCTTGAATACGTTTTCTCTTAATCTCTTCAGATGGCAAAATTAAAGTACAATATTCGTTTTCAAATTCTAAATCAAATGAGTATTCTTCAATATCTTTTTCATCTACATTGATACATTCACCAATAATTGAATTTTTATTTAAATGAATATCGAGCTTTGAAACATTCTGACATACAACCAAAAATAAATCATTTTGAATGGAAGATTTTGAGTGCAATGATTCATGTAATATAAGACCTTTATTTTTTAAATTTGGTTTGAAAACAAAATATTCAGATGGAGGATTGAGATACTTAACATGTAAATAAACAAACGAATTAGGAGGTATTACTTCTCTATTGAGTAATTGTACCATATTGGAACTCACCAAAATTTTATTACCCATACTTAAATGAGGTTGCTTTTCACCAATATAACTACTATCACTAGTATTTTTAGATGAGGAATTCTTGTTAAGTATATTATTATCATTAGTAGACACATAATTCACCACATTAGCATAATCAGTTGGAAAATAATTAGAAAAATAAGTAAAATGACCATCAATATAAGGATTATGAAAATTCATAGCAGAATGAGCCATATCATTTGTAAACAAACCATTATTTTGAACATTATAGTTATAAGGATAGGTTGTATAATTGTTGAACAACTGTAAACTTGAATTATCATAATTTGCACATGTGTTATCAATATAAGTATCATTCATTAGATTATTTGATATAGATTGTTCATAGTAAGACATTTTGTGTGCATCGAGAGAATATGGTACATTTGAATTCACATAATTATATTCAGAATTCATAAAATAGCAAGTAGGAGATTCATTATAACTTTGAAAAGGAATGTGCTTGTCTTTAAGTAATATAGACTTAAAGCTTGGTGAAATAGTAATAGAATGTTTGTTGATGAATTCAAAACCAAGTATGGCTTGAAAATGAACATTGTGAATTTTAGTAAGGTAAAATACATGATGAAAAAAGAATTTATCAATTTTAAATGCTATCTCTATGCATCCTTTGAAGAAGACCTTAGAATTTATGGTGGAAACTGATACATTTCTGGATAAAAATTTGTAATGAAGCCTGGATTTAATGCTATTAAAGCATTCTTCATCCAAGAGAGATAAACTTGATCCAGTATCTATTAATGTGGCGATTTCATTATGTTGAACATTTATTAGGATGCATGGAAGAACATAAGAGTTGTTAAAAGAACTGCATATGACATGATTTTCTTGTATGTCATCGTTGATTTGAAAATTTTGTTTGGAAGGCAAAGAATTATATGAACAAGAAGATTTGTTAAATTTAGATGTCATAGGAGAAGTTTGGACAGCTGTGGATGACACTAAAGTGACTGACGAGCGTTTGTCCAATTGTTGATGTTTGTTGTTGTTGTCAAAGTGTACTGACCCTAAATGAGAACTACGGGAGAGAAGGCGGTCAGTAGAACCAGTCTCCCTTATTTGTTTAAATGGTAAACATTATTTTTGTTTTCAGAAGAAGAGGTGTGGTTTTTTCTTCTGGAAGGATGAGACGAGATTGGAGCTGAAGAGTTTTTGTTAGAATTACCAATAATGTTTTTGAATTTGTAGCATGAGTCCATACGATGATTAAATTTCCCACAGAACGCACACTGCACAACATCTCGTCTGTGATAAAAGGATGTAGAATTTTTTTTGTGAGAATATTTGTCAAAGGTTGGTTGATAAGGACGTTTCCGGTGAAAGTTTTGATGACGAAAATTATTGTTACGTTTATTTGTAGCCTCTTGTCTCGGTGGAGAAGGCGAAAATGTCCTAGGTCTTCTTTGAAAATTACGAGAAGTATGAGAACTGTCCTTTTGAGTTTGTAAAGGAGAGTAGTTGGTTTGAGAATTGTGATAAATTTTATCCTTCGTATGCTTTATAGGAGTTTTATGAAGAGTATTACTAGAATTATCGTGGACATTTTCAGAATCGATACAATAGGCTTGATTAAAATTTTCATAAGATTTTTTAGGGGGAGAGTCATAAATATTTTGAAGAAAAGTTGCTCGTTCAAGAGCTAATTCGAAGGACGTAATATTTTCTTCTAAGATTTTACGTTTGATTTGCTTAGGTAAAGCCTCAAGAAAATGAGTAAACTTTAATGAATTAAGAGCAGAAAGATCCAATTTTGGATAAGCAAGTCGAAGTTGTCTATCCAACCGAAAAGCAAAATTTTTAACTGATTCATTTGAATCTAAGGTCAAGTTCTGTAAAGATTTTAGAGAAACAGATTTTTTCGTGGGTAAGAAATAGTCTATAAATGCCTTTCGAATTTCACTAAAATTAGAGTTCTTGAGCTGTGACTGAGTTTCCAGAAAGAAGAGTAAGGCGGTGCCCTCAAGTTTTGATTTAAAGAGAACAAAAAGTTCCTTGTCTGTAAAGTTATTTAGTTCCTGTAAGTCAGATAATTGATCGAAGAAAAATTCTACAGTCTGAGGGTTACCGTCGAAAGGTTGGATTGCAATATTTAGTTTGGCTTTTGGAGGCATGATGAAAAATTTAATCTAAGAGCTCAATATATGACATGATAAATTTGGTTATTGACTGGTCTTGTGATGAATAATATATATATAAATTGACTCGTTATTTAAAATATTGATGACCTTCATATACGTCATAAACCATTTTTATATATTAAAAAAAAAGAAGAAAACGTATACTAACATATTAGTATCATATGAAGAATATAATACCCAAATATTTTATGTAAATATTTATATATAATATGGCTCAAAACATAAATTATTATATGTATGACAAGAAGAATAATTTATCTTAGCATGAACAATAATTTTTACCAGTACCTCCGTTAAATAATGCATATATATATTAGTTGCAAAATATAGCAAGACAAGAAAAAAATATATATGGAAAAATTATGTTATATATATATCATGCACTGCTCCAGAAAAATATTATTTCAGTATAGAATCAATATGTTGCAATTAATTACTGCACCACTCTCAATAATAATATAATTAATAATATTAATGTATGAAGAAAATAACTTGAAAAATAATGAAGAATTAACTGAAGATAATGACGACAATATGTATAAATATAACAAAAATATGATGGTGGCAAAGGAAAAATGGATGGTCATGGAATGTTGGATACGCTTTGGTGACGGCACCACAGGAAATTAAGTGTTGTGTTTGAGAAAGTGGAAAAAGCACTTTTTATTTGCCTCTACCCACAATTAGGCCAAATAAATGATCGTGATAATGACAGCACATCGCGGAGAATGGGGGCCTGCAAACGACCCAAGTGACCATCCTTACTTCTTTAGAACAATAGAAATATCTTTATCCATGATGACATAAAATGTCAAACATAAAGTTAAAAATATAAAATTGAAAAGGTAAAAAAGGTTACCTGTCAAGTCCTTGGATGTTGATGACAAATAAATCCAGACAATAGGCACAAGAAATTATTATGCACACAAAATTTGAAGAAAACTATTTTTATTTCATGAAGAACTTGTTTACTTTTTTCATGAATAAATATTTCTTCACATATTTATTTTATTTTGGACTCGTACATATTAATCTCTCTCTTCATAAAAAACCATATCATAATATATGCTAATCACAACAATTGCTATCTCCAAGCAATAAAAATTCTTTGTCAATAATATATTTTAGATATCTCAACAGGATGTAAATTATAAATTTTCTCATGACATAAAAGGAGAATATAATATTATTTCTTCTTGAAAAAGAGCAACTTTCATAATATGAACTTTCAAAAACAAAATATATTATACTTCATATTGCATAGATACAAACCAATATTTTCTTCATAACGCCCCTTGGGTATTCAAAAATTATATATATAAAATTGGGCAAAATAATGAAGTAAAAACTTTATGAAAATCAAATATCTTCATTTGATGAAAGAAAAAATGTTCACCTCTTAAAGCACACGTTCTTCATCTCTGCTTGTTTTTTCAGAGGATTGAGAACATATAAAAGCACAATTGAAGAATTGATCACATAAATATTTGACGAAAATTTTGGACGAAAAGATGAAGAATAAAACTATTTAGAATAAACATGTCGACAACCTTCTTTAGTTAAAAGTGGCATCAATAGAGCAACACATAAAAGGCTTCACGACGTCACCTCATTTAATACGCATATCCAAACAGAGTACACAACAAAAATACTTTCAGGATCCTTTGAAACAAAAGGTTTGCTCCTCGCTGCTTAACAGAAATCAACATCACTTTCCTAGATGCATTTTGTGGGCAGCACTTTTTCTTTGCCGCACTTAAAAATCAGCATCGTAATAATCTCAACATAACAAAAAAAAACCGTTCCATCCTTCGTTAACGGGGGAGCACCTCTGCCCCGAAATTACACTAAAAACTTTCAATCATACGACTGCATCCATCACAGCAGGTGTCTATCGGCGCAACTGACGCAGGTGGCCGCGAGCCCAGGGGAAAAAGAGAAAGGGGTTACTGTAAATGCAAAATACGCCAATTTGGCAGTGAGCAAAAGAGGGGGTGAGGAAAAAATAAGCCAAATTACAATATACAGTATGAAAAGATATGTAACTAATAAGAATAAAATTGATAACCATCTTAAGAGGGGAGGCCAAAGCCGGTGGCCATGTACTTAACGGCTTGAAATACGTCACCTGTGAAATTTAATTTGATAGGTTAGGGGTGTGTCCGAATAAACGGAAGTTCCACCCAAAAGAACTAGCGAGAATGTTCTCGAACAAATTTAAAACCGGAAGGAATGATTTCAAACCGAATTTTACCGGCTTGGAACATTCGAAAGCTAAGTAAGAAAGAAAACATTACAGGCGACGATAAGAAAATAAGCGAAATCGAAATAAAATTTAAATTGAGAACATTAATAAAAAAGAGGTAATAGGAAATAAAATGACTAATAAAAAATGAATTAAATTAAATATATGGGGGGGGGGTATGGAGTAACCACCACAGTATGTAACTGATATTTGAAAACAGAATTTTCGCCAAATTGGCGTTAGAAAAAATAACGCGCCAATGTGGTGCATATATGACATCTGCTTACAAATCAAGAACTCGTTATTTTTATGCTAGCCCGGTGCAGATAATAAATCGCCAAATATTGTACTCGGGGCATTTTTTCGTATATCATTAATTATTTAAAATATAATAATATAATCCTTTTACTCATTTCATTTATAATAGGGTAGATGTGCCAGTAATGGACCCCCTTAAGAAATTTCTCTGAAAAATAATTTTTTATTAATAGTTGTAATTATTGTATTCCAATTTTTTTCATATTATATTAATCTTTCAACAATATTTAACTAATCCCATAGTTACATTTCCCAATAGAAATAAAAATTTAATTTTAAATGATAGAAATATGTCTAAACACCCAAAAGCCCAGTAATGGACCACCTATGTTCCAGTAATGGACCGCCTATGTTCCAGTAATGGGCCATCCTATAAAAAATAACAGATAATTGATTTTTCAATTCTATTTATCTCCAGAACTTAATGAAAGCATATTAATAAAACAAAATATTAAAACTTAAGTCAGAAATACATTACATTAAAGGATTTATATTGAAAAAAACATAAAACAAAATATTTAAATTTAAGTTATGAATTTATTATAATCAAGGATTTATAATGCGGATATAAAACAAAATATTAATGATATTATTAACTGTTTATTACATTAAAGGATTTATATTGTAAAGATATAAAACAAAGTATTTAAATTTAAAGGATTTATACGATAAAGACAATGTTTTACTGAAATCAAGTTTAGATAAAATAAGGCATTAAAAAAAGTCTCCAGTCTTCATTCATATCATTATCTAAATGATGTGCTGTGTAAATATGAAATATAAATAACAAATCTTCAATTTTATCATCCCTTTCTGATAGTCCAAACTATTCAATATGGAATTTTAGAATGCATTTAAAATGATAAATGTTCTTGCACTATCCAACCATTTTCAGATAATCATATAGTCAATCATTTTAGCACAGATTGATTCCACAATTTCCCTTCAGAGATGCTTATATGGATATATTATCATCAATGGAACAATCTTATTATTTGCTGAAAAACATCCCATAACAGTGATTTGTTCTTTTTCGTTATTCGGTACTACATAATACACATCTTTAATTGATTTTGGTCTCAAAATTTTCCCTGTTTTAACAGCACAAAAGAAATCCAGTTTTAACGCCATTGAAAATTCTCTCTGTATGCTTTAGAATTCAGAAGAAAATATTAATAATATCATCTTCCTAATATGATTTTACATTCCTAAACCAACTTAAAACAACCTCTTTTGTAACGGCACATCTAGATTTTGTCAAATTTTCTGCTTGTTTTTTGTACCAATTTTGGATGGCGTTTTAAAAACAACTATTTATAAAGAAATTGTCTTTACTAAATTATAATAGGTAAAATTTAAGTATTAAATTTGATTATTTAGCTTTTCAGTTAAATCAAAATATTTTATCTCTACTGAAATTATACTTTTTGCATTGGTCACTTGGGTGGTCCATTACTGGAAAATCACGAAATAAGCAATCCAGTAATGGACCACCCTTCCTAAAATCTTAAAAATTAATAAAATTTTGTAAATGGCCATTGGTATATTAAATTCAATGTTTTATATTGCTAACCAAACAAAAACATTCAATTTTTACGGAAAAATAAAAACGATATAAACTAAGTAAGTAAAGTCAGTTCTTAGCATGTTCATTAAGATTTTCAGTGAAAAATAGAAAAACTGTGAAACTTTATTTTCTGCTTCCTAATTGTTTTGACAAAAAGTGTGAGAAATTAATCCAGCTTATAAAGCATGCAAGGTGGAGTTCAGAAAAAAATAATAAAAGCTTAACTATTATTTATTATTTTTTTTATAAACCAAAAAGTGCGAGGTGGCCCATTACTGGAAGGTGGTTCATTACTGGCACATCTACCCTACATAACTTTAATTTGAAACTGAAAAGTTTAAAACTCATGACTTTTATTTATTTTTTTAAGTAAAAAGAACAGAAAAAAAATTAGTGGCACTCCGGGAGTGCCGATAGAAGTGAAAACTTGATCAGTTACGTTTGTATTTTTTGAATCGTCAAGGAATATTTTATTGTGCAAGAAATACTTTTAAATGAAGGTTTTTTTTATTAATTATTATGAACAATTACTACTAAAAATATGTTACAGTTTTCATTTAATGCGCTATTGTACATGAAAAATAAAGCATTTTACATAAGATCATTGCAATCTACTGCTTAAAATGTAAATTTACAAATACATGAAATATGAAATTTAATTAATTGGTATTCTTCGAAATGAATACCAATGAAACTTATGAATTTTCATCCACAATTTCAACAAGTCTTCCATCATCATCATCATTATTATTATTATATTCCAGAACTGACACTATAGGTTTATGGTAACTAAAATAGGAGACAAAAAATTTTAATTCGAATCTATTTATATATTTTTTAAAGACTGCATAAATTGTAGTTTTTTATCTCGTTGTGCTAAGATTGTGATCATCGGACATCGTTAAATCAAATTCTCTATTTAAAAATTCAATTAATTGTCGATTTTTATCATCCGCAAAAATGATGTTGAAATCCTCAGTCTAAATCATTGGCAAATCATCAAATCTCTTTCCAATTTTATCTTCAAGTAATGCAGAAGCGTCTTTAGAATAAATAAATAAATTTTCATACGAACATTCTCGTATTGCACTTAAAAACTTATCCGGCGAAATATAAACGTCAACTATTGCAATTTGCTGTCCATTTTCAGAGTGGCAACGAAAAATACATATATGACCAATATCTGAAACAATAGTACTAAACATACTGGTGTATCTCGCATGCACGTCCATAAGATTTGTGCAAAATATGCCATTTACATCAGACACGCTTTTATGAATAGCTACTCCTTCGGCTGGACGATCGTGTCTTCTGAAACTTGCAACACAGTTGAATAGTAATGGTAAAAATTGTTAAGCTTTAAATACAACTGAAAATTAAAAAAATAAAAGAAAATGGCTGGAAAGTGCAGCACAATCGATGTGCAATATCTTTTTTTCTTTCTTCACATTTTATTTCATCTTGTATAAGTTGTTAAACTTTAAACACAATCAAAAATTTTTAAAAAGTTTGGAAAGTGCAGCATAATCAATGCGCAATGAAATGTTTTTTCTTTCTTAACTTTTTATTCCATTTGGTATCAATTTATGTTGCTACTATTTAAATACAATCAAAAATAAAAGGAAAAAGTGGTTGGAAAGTGCAGCTTAATCGATGCACAATGTCACACTTTTTCTTTCTTAATGTTTTATTCTATCTGGTAACAATATATGTTGTTAAACTTTAAATACAATTAAAATTTTAAAAAAATGGTTGGAAATTGCAGCATAATCGATGTGCAATGTCATGTTTTTCTTTCTTAACTTTTTTATTCCATCTGGTAACAGTATAAATTGTTAAATTTTAAATACAATCAAATAAAAAAAAATGGAAAGTGCAGCGTAATTGATGTGCAATGTCATGTTTTGTTTTTCTTAACTTTTTATTCCATTTGGTATCAATTTATGTTGTTAAGATTTAAATACAATCAAAAATCAAAGAAATTGACAAAAGTGGTTGGAAAATGTAGCATAATAGATGCACAATGTCACACCTTTTCTTTCTTAACGTTTTATTTCATCTCGTAACAGTATAAATTGTCAAACTTTAAATACAATTAAAATTAAAGAAATTGGTCAGAAAGTGCAGCACAATCGATGTGCAATGTCATGTCTATTCTTTCTTAACTTTTTTTCCATTTAAAACAATATAAGTTGTTAAACTTTAAATGCAATTGAAAATTTAAAAAATAAAAAAAGTTATTGGAAAGGGCAGCATAATCGATGTGCAATATCATGTTTTTTCTTTAGTGAATGTTTTTTTCATTTGGTACCATATAAGTTGTTAAACTTTAAATACAATCAAAAATTGAAAAAAAAAATGGTTGGAAAGTGCAGCATAATCAATGCGCAATGTCATGTTTTTTTCTTTCTTAACTTTTTATTCTATTTGGTATCAATTTATCTTGTTATTATTTAAATACATTGAAAAAATTTTAAAAAACCGAAAACGGTGGTTGGAAAGTGCAGCATAATCGATGCACAATGTCGCATTTTTCTTTCTTAACGTTTTATTCCATTTGGTAACAGTATAAGTTGTTAAACTTTAAATACAATTAAAATTTAAAGAAATTAGTTGGAAAGTGCAGCATAATTGATGTGCAATGTCATGTCTTTTCTTTCTTAACTTTTATTCCATTTGATAACAATATAAGTTGTTAAACTTTAAATGCAATTCAAAATTAAAAAAACAGCACACTCAAGCACGGTAGAAAGAGTGGGAGATACTAGTTCCTCTCCCTTCCCCTCGATCTTACGCTTTTTCGATCAGCATCACGTGACCCTGACGCGAGTTTGGAAGTTTTTACCCATACAAAAAGTGCTCAGCGCCGCTAAAGAAGTTTTCACTTCAAAAATAAATAAAAATAATGATATTTTGCAGCTTCATAATTGCAGAGAAGGAATAAAACATAAATAAATCCATTTTACCACAGCATAAATCTTACCAAAGGACTTTAGCATAGTAACCCATAAGATATGTTTCATTTAAATGTTGAAATTAAACAGCTAACAAGTAATTGTGATTTTTGTGCCCCATAAGTTAGTGTAATACACTATATTGCCATTGATTATGGGACACTTGCGATTTTAGACATTTTACTAAATATCTAGAAAAATACATGAGGAATCATCTCGAAACTCTTAGTGTATAAATATAATAGTATACGTCATACATCTCCGTGAAGATTTTTTACCGAAACTCCATAGGGGATCGTCAACAAATTAAAAAAGAATGAATATCTTTTGAATAACCCTGTCAAAACTAATGTAGCAAAAGCGCTCAAATTCTAGATTATGATTGAATGCCTTATTGTAATACACTGTGTTCATTTTTATGTAAATAGCATGCATACTCGCAGAGTAATTAAGGTTTTTATAAAAATAGTCCCAAATTTTTCCAAGTTTTTCCCTTATAATTTTCAGAGTTCTTAATATAAAATAATATTTTTTTTTTAGAAAATATGACAAACAACATTGCACATAGTACCCTGTAATCAGAATTAAAAAATAATGAAAATTGTATACAAAATGAGTTGGTTTACTAAATAATTTTTTACTGCGCATGCGTCAACGATATCAAAATTTCACTTGCATATTATGTTAGCTAAATGTATAGAGCAACTTTTGTGAAAGTCACAAAATCATAACTTGTAAATTCTGAAAATAATCGTCAATTGAATAAGTTGAAAATCCGTTATTCTCAAAATGAAGCAAAAACAAGAGGGGTTGTATCCATATATTCATTGATTAGTGTCAATATAGAATACGCAATACGGGATGTTACGACTACTTTTGGATAAAATCCCTCATTTTTTTGCTTCATTTTGGAAACAACGGATTTTGTCCTTTTTCTATAGACGATTAATTTCAGAATTTTCAAGCTATAATTTTGAGACTTTTACAAAAGTTGCTCTATACATTTAGCTAACATAATATGCAAATGAAATGTTGATATCTTTGACGCATGCGCAGTAAAAAATTATTTAGTAAACCTACTCATTTTTCATATAATTTTTATTATTTTTTAATTCTGATTACAGGGTACTGTGTGCAATGTTGTTTGTCATATTTTCTGAAAAAAAAAATATTATTTTATATTAAGAACTCTGAAAATTATAAGGGAAAAACTTAGAAAAATTTGGGGCCATTTTTATAAAAACCTTAATTACTCTGCGAGTATGCATGCTATTTGCATAAAAATTAACACAGTGTATTACAATAAAGCATTCAATCATAATCTAGAGTTTGAGCGCTTTTGCTACAATAGTTTTGACAGGGTTATTCAAAAGATATTCATTCTTTTTTAATTTGTTGCCGGACCCGTATGGAGTTTCGGTAAAAATTTTTCACGGAGATGTATGACGTATACTATTATATTTATACACTAAGAGTTTCGAGATGATTCCTCATGTATTTTTCTATATATTTAGTAAAATGTCTAAAATCGTAAGTGTCCCATAATCAATGGCAATATAGTGTATATATATCGATCCTCTTAATGAGGTAAGTTAAAACCATTTATAATAACCAATTGAGGCCATTTTTTTTTTCTTTTACATGTGTTATAATATACGTAGGTAAGCTAAAGGAAAGTTCGCAAATAAATATTTTCGTCAATCAATCTGTTATTTTTTTCTAATTGGGGATATACACTATATGGCAAATGATGACTGGTCACTTGTGATTTTAGACGTATTTTTAAATATCTAGAAAAATGCATAAGGAATTATTCTGAAACTCCAGGTGTGTAAACAAAATAGTATAGGTAATATATTTCCGCGAAGAGTTTTCCCCGAAACCCCATAGGAGAGCATCAACAAATTAGAAAAATTGCCTGTTAGAGGCCTAATGAGGATCCAAATATGGAAAAACGGAGCTCCTAACACCAGCGGGCTCTAAGACCCGACTTTTTTTTTTTTTTTTTTTTTTTTTTTTAAGCAACGATCAGTCCCTAATGTAGTCTCTAATAATGCCTTATTTTGGCAACTCTATTTATTTATTTATTTATTTTTGTAAAATTGCAGTAAAACGAAAATAATGGTATTTAGTTAAAGCAGGCACGGCGACAGTGTTTGATTGGGATGTAGTCGCAATTTTTTTTAGTGAAAAATAAAAAAATACATATGTATTTTTTGTTCTACTGTAAACTATTTAAGAAAGAAAACCTGACTTTTTACTTACCCGTCATACGTAGTATAGGGTAAGTATTGCAGTCGTTTTGAAAATCGAAAATGTTTTTTTGACGGATTTACACGTTTCAGATAGTGGAGATTCCGAAAAACATATTTTTAGAAAAAAAAAATTTGCCGTCCGTCCGTCTGTTTGTCTGTCTGTAACCGCTCTATCTCCCGAACAAATTGAGATAGAGACTTGAAACTTTGTATATATTTAGTATGTAAAAATAGGACGAAGCCTATTTAATATCAATACCCTCGATAATCCGGAATTTTTTTTTCGGACTCTCGAAAAATTCGTTCTGATGAAAAGTATATAAAAATTTCCGAAATGTTTTATTTTAAGATGTGGATGTAAAAGGCAATAAAATAACACAAATTTTGCATAAAGAATGAATTTGATCGGATTATGAGTTGCCGAGATACATGTAATACTATATTCCACATTCTTTGATTTTTCATGACCCTGTATTTCATTCAAATTTCAATTGAAAGATATATTTTAGTTGTAAATGAGACGCTTAATCCGCTGCAGTAAATTGTTAGTTAATATGATTGTTATTTTTGGAGTTATAAGGATGTTTCTTTAACGCGATCCGGTACTACTTTAATATTTTGGCGTTTTATGTAATTTGTCGAAATCGGTTCATTAGCAATTCATTGATAGAGCATTACTATGTAGTATATTAAAACTATTTAAATAAGCGTTTAAATTTTATTTGGAATTGCGATGCATTTTATAAATAGTTTATATGCGTTTTATTTTCATGATGGGTAAGTATTACGGTGGCCCCCCAACGACTAGTTCAGTGAGTAAAATAATCCCTTTTAAAAGAGTTTCTGTATTTGAAAGGTGCAAGAAGTTGTTTGAAATTAATTTGAATAAGGAGATGCTCGAATATCTTCTCTGTCTAAAATAATCATTGTTTTAATTAATGAAGCACTTTGTCTTGAATAAGGAATATTTAATTAGTTTAAGGAGGTCCGGGACACATTTTAAAGTAATTTTTATTTATTGAGATAAAATTTCGAATTTTTTTTATTATGGTTAATCATCTTATTTGTTAACAAAGTTACATGACAGAACTTCTCATAATTTTTTTAATTTAAAATTTAATAAAATTTTGGGATAATTTAAAATTATTATAACTCGAAATATTATATGTCGAATTTATTTATATATATATATATTAAATTTAAATAAACGGAAATATATATAACCTTTAATTTTCATTCAGCAATTTAAAAAATAAATATTTAAGCAAGAATTAAAAATATTTAAGGTAAACATTTGAAGAAAAAAAAAATGCTGTAACATTAACACATTCGCTGCCGATCATCACGTGCCAGCGCGTGATATGGCACCAACGTTAAGGGACCACTCACGCGCCAGCGCGTGATGTGGGGTGATGTCCAATAGCCGGTCACGCGCTGGCGAGGGACAATCTTTCACTGATTCTTTGTTATATAAAGTAAATCGGCTTCTGCGAAAACCCACTTCCACAATGCGGCATTAACTATCATCACATTTTCAGGTAAGCGGCAGCGAACGTGTTAAAAAAAATCATATTTTAAAATGTAAATATATATACATATATATATATTAATTTTCGGAAACAATATTGAAGTAAAATAGTTGAAAAAGACCTGTTGTAAGTTTGAACCATGTATTTGTTTTTTCTGGAGTTATAACAATTTAAATAAGGGATATGAGGGAAAACCCATCATGAAGAAAAGTGTATTTTCACAAAAAGTCGTTTTCATAATAACCATTGCTTGAAAGTTAGATTTTAAAAACAAATCAAAACATACAAATTAATATTTTCCTGTTTCAATTTAGACAGAAACATGATTTAAACATCATTTTAAGCAGGGAAAAAAATTAATGCAGTAAAATGTTTAGCGAATTTGAAGATTTATTGTCCCGGATCCCATTAAAATTCGAATGAATTTTTACTTTCGTGATTCTTCGTTAAAATAAAAATATTCTTTTTAATATTAATTAGATAAAAATAAAATTCTCTTTTTTACGAAAATTAAGTTATGTTGACCATTAAGGGTTAACATGTTGCATTCGTAAAGAAAAAAATGACTTGATTAAATGTTATTGTTTTTACAATAAGGTAAATCAATTCATTTTTCAAAGCGTTTTAAAATACCTTCTAATTTCAATCATTTAATAATTTTATACTAACAAGGGAAAATCTTTTGGTGTTGCTCGAACCTGGTGCCTTTTGTAGACGTATACATAAAAGTTAGAGAACCGATAAAAATTCTATGTTTTTTATAATTGGATTTTTTTTTTTTTTTTTTTTTTTTTTTTTTTTTTTTTTTTTCTTGCACGCAAAAAGTGAGTTAAGTTACCAAATATGGCGTTACGAATTTTTCGCTTGCCTTATTTTCGGGCTATGACATTCGATTAGATTTTCTATACTTTTGAAAATATGCCAACTTTTTTCCGCCAAAAATGTGAATATAATGTCGTAATTTTTCAAAACCAAATTCGTAAGATTTTGCAGCAATTTTTAAACTTTTTTAAATATTTTATATTTACTATTAACTAATTTATATTTTTAAATGCTTTTCTTAAGGGGAAAAAAACTATGTTGATAGTCGGATAAGTGGCCTCGAAAATAGCATTTTCAGAAAGTTGTGCTGGTGCAAATTAAAAAAATATGACAGAAACTTTTTTTCGATACTCAAATTTCCTAATTTTCGACTTTAAAATGCACCAAGTCTCAATACTAAATGTGAGCAACATCAAAAAAGGTTCCCTTGTTAGTAGCATTCTAAAAATAATTTTAGTATTTTTCTGTTTTTTTTTTTTTTTTTTTTTCCATGGCCAGATTCAAGTTGATTTTATTTTTTATTACGTCCTAAAAGCAAGATGATTTGATTTTTTGCTTTTGTTAGCTTGTATTTTTCATACATTTTTGGGTTTTGAAAAACGAATGAGAAATCTTACAATTTATCATTCTCAAAAATAAATAAATAAAAAGGTGAGAAATAGGTCACTTGGCTTATTAAGTTTATGTCTTACACCCCTCCGCACTTAATAATTCGAGATCAAACCCTTCAGTCTTCTATACCGACTGAAAACAATTTTATTGTTCCTCCTCCCTGATATTCTCAACCCTTCTGATAAAAATGGTCACGTAATCATGTGACACAGACTAATTAAAAAGTATTTTTAGCTACTCAACTTTTAATGACCATTAGAAGATCCTTTCTAAGTATCGATCTCATGCATTGAGTAATTTAGAAATGCTGTTCCCAAACTTTTATGGGCTGATAAAATTTTCGCCGTATCGCCACTAACAAAAATCACTAGAACATTTTAAAGCGTATCATTATATAAATAAATCAATGCTTCATATATAATTAAATTAATATTGTTTTGTTACCACTGAAATAAAAAATAACATAATTTATATTTTAATACAAGTCTTTCTGAGGAAAAAAAAAAACTAGTTGGATGTGTCAATCCCAAAACTTTCTTCTATCTCATAAGTACATATTAATGTTTAAAAAAAAAAAACATATGGTGACCCCAAAGTTACCCACTATCGAATTTCCTCGAACATTTGACCTAGCCTAATGAGATTCTGGTATCCGAAAAACCTAAAACGCAAAATTTAATTAATATTCTGAGAAAATGAGCTTAGTAGTGCCTCATGTTGGTAATTTATACTAAAACCTAATATATGTCAAGACCTAACAGAATCTGAAATTTGATAGAATTTCGTCCATTAGTTCTTGAGATATAGTTATAACAAAAAATTTTCAAAACGTAGCACAGCAACACCATATCTTGGAAAATTTATGCCAAAACGTAAAAAAGCGTCTAATTATGTTATGGTGTAAAAGAATCTGAAGTTTGATGAAATTCTGTGCATTCGTTTTTGAGATGTAGTTGGTTTAAAAAAAAACCGTGTAAAATATAGCATAGCAGCACCATCAGTTGAAGGATTTATAACAAAACGTAATCATCGTGTAATTATGTTATATGTCATTTTGTAACGAAATCTGAAGTTTGATGAAATTCTGTGCGTTGGTTGTTGAGATATAGCTATCGGAAAAATCGTGCAAAATGCAGCATAGCTGCACCACCTGTTACAAGGTTAATACCAAAATGTAATCAGCGTCTAATTATGTTATATATTCTAGTGTAACAGAATCTAAAATTTGATAAAGTTCTCTGCATTAGTTCTTGAGATATAGCTATCGCAAAAATCGTACAAAATGTAGCATAGCAGCGCCACCTATAGGGCAGTTCACACCAAAACCTTATCAGCGACTATGTATCTCAAGGTATCGCAGAATCTGAAATTTGGTGAAATTCTGTGCGATAGTTGTTGAGATATAGCTATCATGAAAATCATGAAAAACGTGGCACAGCAGCGCCACCTGCTGGCCAATTTATACCAAAACTTAATCAGCGTCTATGTATATCATGGGGTCACAGAATATGAAGTTTGGTGAAATTCTGTGCATTAGTTCTTGAGGTATAGCAATCGTGAAAATCATGAAAAACGTAGTATAGCAGCGCCACCTGCAGGCCGATTTTCACCAAAAACCAATAGGCACTAATTCATATCAAGGTCTAACTGAATATAAAATTTTATTAAATTTCGAGCATTAGTTCTTGAGATAAAGCGTCCACAATTTTTTTGTCACATACAGACAGACAGACACACAGACAGACAGACAGACGGACAGACAGACAGACAGACAGACGGACAGACTCACAGACAGACATTTTCTAAAAATAATCAAAACGTGTTCAGGACCTTCTAAAACGTATAAATCCGTCGAAAACCGGAAGTCGAAAATTTTCATGAATCCAATACTTTCTTCTTGTAAAGATAGAAGAAAGTAAAAAGAAGAAATGAAAATTTGTGTGTAATTTTTTAAATATGATTAAAACCAGAAAAATTTCAATACCTTTCAATTATGGTCCATTATGGCATATTTTTAATTTTAGAATGTAGAGTTGATCGCAGTTTAAAAGCTTTAACTACTATACACAATTGTGTATGTAAAATTTGAAAAAGTTGTGTAATGTGTACACTAACTTTATATGTAACCAAATACAATTTTTTAAAGCAGAAAATGCTATGCTTATTATCCGTGCCAAATATCACGGCTGTCAATGGAGAAGACGATTCCTTAACCCTTTTAGGCTCAGGGTAATCCTGATCTTAAAATGTTGAAATGGTTGATTGACACAGGGCCCGACTTATGCAACGGGCATGCGGGGCATTGGTTTTGGACCCCCGTTTTTAGGGGGCACTTTTTGAGAGTAATCAGGCTGTTCATTGAAAGGTGCAAAATGATTAAAATTTATCAAAAGGGAGCAAAATATTCATATATTTTCAAACATTTAGGAAGAGAGTGTGGTCCCCCTTTCCCTCTCTGCTTCGCAAACCTCCCTCAATACAAACAAATTATATTCGAAAACTAATCATTACAATTTTATTATAACAACTTAGCATTCTATTATTTTGAAAATAAATTCTTTATTGATATTTTGCTCCTAATGCGACAAGTTAAAACCTTTAATTATAAGCAATTTAGGGAATTTTCTTTTAGATATCTTATCACTTACAAAGATAAGCAAAGAAAAAGTTTGCAAAGAAATACTCGTGTCAAATAATTTATCATTTTTTCAGCTATTTTCTTATTAAAGGGCTGCAACAGGCGACTATTTTTATATTCTGTTTGCACTAATAAATTTTTCTGATAGAATTTTTTAAGTAAGGTGGTCTGGTGTAATAACGCCAGGCGGGGTAATAACGCCAAGTGCTGATATTTTGCATAATTATGAAATAATCTGGTAAATGACACCCATGTGTTCTGCGCAGAAGGGTTTTGAGTCTTATAAATCGCAAAAAAACGCAGCTTCAAGTTAATTTGTTTCATTTTTAGGTCTTATTGTTTTTACAAGCAACTAAAATTAACGCTTGATTTAAAATTTGCGAGATACGTTTTGTGATATGAAGACTATATTTTTTATCCGGAAATACTTTGTTAATTACATAAATTTGTTGTACATTTCATGGACTGTCAAAATATTGTTGAAGATTTTGGATATCTTCTCGAGATAATTTGTAATTTAAAATGTACAGCGCAATAACTATAACGGGGTAATAACGCCAATCCTTGACATTAATACCCCGGTTGATTCCCTACAGTGGCCGAGCTACATCCTAAATACTGATTCAATTAAAAACAGTTAAAACTGTGCAATGTTTCTAATAATTTTATTTAAGCGGTCCTTTTTAAGCAAAAAGAAGCTAACGGTCTGATATTCTTTTGCCTCATCCCCCCCCCCCCCCCCCCACACACACACACCTTTATTTTTCTTACACTTTCACAAAAAATTGAACATTTTTAATAGCTTAGAATGCAATTTGTCAATTTCTAAGTTTGTAGAGTTTGTATTTTTAGAATTGGGCAATTTACATGCAATTATTTCATCTTATTTCAAATTTTTTTTTTGCATGGCGTTATGACCCATATAGGTGGGTAATAACGCCAAAAAGCATTGGTCAAGAAATCACGTCATTACATTTTATGAATACATATCTGTTAAATTATTTTTTTATATAGATAGTCAATGAGTTGCTGTATCAAATCATATATTTGTTTGAAAAATACAAACTAAAACTGAGCCGTGAAAATTGGTAGAACCTTAACGTGGCGTTATTACCCCAGGGTACTTTATTTCGGAATAAATTTTACGTAAATTCCAGTGCTCTTTTTCCCTTTCCATATTTTTAACAATGGAGGTGTTGTGTCCTTAAAAAGGTTAAGTATAAATAAAATTGCCTAAATCATAGAATTTTATTTTAGTTATGAAGTTCAAAAATTCTACAAAAGATAAATAAATAAACAAGTACCAGCAAAAGTGAAATGAATTGTATGAATGTATGAGTTGTATGAATACATATCTGTTAATTTATTTTTTTTATATAGATAATCAATGAGTTGCTGTATCAAATCATATATTTGTTTGGAAAATACAAACTAAAACTGAGCCGTGAAAATTGGTAAAACCTTAACGTGGCGTTATTACCCCAGGGTACCTTATATTTTTCAAGCAAAGTTTGTGAAAGTTGATGTAAAGGATTTCTGTTTTGAGAAATTGGTGTCAGTTAGAATTAAAAAATAGTCGCCTGTGGCAGCCCTGTAATTAGTATTTTTTCTTAAAGCTGTGACTATCTTTTTGTGATACTTTGTAAACAGAAGTAAGCAGTACCGAATACAAAATTGATGAATATATAGTCTGTCTCAAAAGTTTAAGCACTCTGCAAATCTCATTTAAAATAATTGAAGAAGAAAATATTTTATGCTAATTTACAATAAATACTCAACATTTAATCAAAATAAAATAAAATAAGCCATTTTGGGTAGTTAAAATAAAAAATATATTTATTTTTATTTATTTTTTCTTTTTTTCTTGAAGGAACGCTGTCTCAAAAGTTTAAGCACTTTATGCAAATTTTTTTAGAAACACGGGATTGGTAGTGTGTAATGACGTTGTATGACATCATATTGCAGTTTTATACAAGTATAAAAGGTGGAAAAATTATTTCCTAATGTTTTAAACATGACAAAGGGTAAAGAATTCACAAAATGTGAGATTTTGAAAGATTTTAAATTGAAATCTCAAAATAAAACTGTTTCTGAAATTGCAAAAGCTTTAAATTGATCAAAGCTATATATATATCAAGTACTTTCTAGAAATGATAATTTTAAGCGGAAACCAAGATGCAGACGACCACGTATGACGACTGTTCAGATTGATAGGAAAATACGGAGATTGGTATTTAGACAAAATATGTCCCCATTCGGCAAATTAAAAATAATTTCAGAGTACAGATGTCCAAAGACACTGTAAATAGACGTATTAAAGCGTGTGATTACATCATGTAAAAGAAATTGGCTCACAAACCGTCTCTTAAATTACATCACAAATAGGTAAGAATGAACTGGGCTAAAAAACACATGACTTACGGGGACAAATGGCTTACAGTTTAAATCAGCGATGAGAAAAAGTGGAACTTAGATGGCCCTGATGGTTGGAAGGCGTATTGGCATGAGTTACGCAAGAACCGAAGGACATTTTTCAGCAGGCAGCAAGGCGGTAAATCCGTTATGGTTTAGGGGGCATTTGGGACATTTGCCAGCCCTCTCTAGCTTTTCTAAAAGGAAGAGAAGAGTGAAAAAAGTTTCAAAAGACCCTAAACCACCATTTGCTTCCATTCGATGACATTTTGGGGGGTTTTGAATGAACTTTTCTGCAAGACAATGCCTCAATCCACGTATCCCATACTGCAAAACTTTGGATTTTTCAGAAAAATGATAAAGTACTTGACTAGCCAGCTTTAAGTCCAGACTTAAACCCGATTGAGAATGTCTGGAATACTTTAACCCGCCAAGTTTAGGCAATGGAGAGCAGTATGACTCTATTGAAGAACTCCAAGAGGCTATGGAGAAAGCATGGTATTCTTTGCCACCAGAAACCCCACAAAACTAATAATTTCGACGAAAGCACGTTTATTTGAACTAATCCGAAAACATGGAAATAGATTTCTTACTAAAAGTTCTGTAAAAATTATAAATATGGTTGTTTTTGACATTGTGCATAAACTTTTGAGACAGTTTTTTTATAACTTTTTTTAAATTGTATTTTTTTAAATTATGTAATTTATTTTTTTCTATTTTTGATATCGTTTATTTAAATAATATTGCGAAATATGTAAATAAAAAAATGTTATTAATTCTAACTTTTTATAATTCTTTAAAAATCGATATTTTATGCTTGTGCTTAAACTTTTGAGACAGACTATATACAACATGTATAAAATTTAGTACGAGCCACTTCCATATTTTTCACAAAAAAAATTCTATAGCTGTGGGGGCTCTCCCAGAAGGGTGCTTGCTCCGAACAGAGCCGATTTTAGGGGTGTGCGGCAGGTGCAGCCGCACAGGGCCTCGCGCCTAGAGGGGCCTCGCAACTTGACCCAAAATATTTTTCTTTAATAAAAAAAAGAAGATATAATAGAAAATCCTTAATATAAATTTATGATTTTAACTAAGAAAAGATAGTGATTTTGACATAAAATATAGCTTATGTTGGAAGAGAGACTTTCATCATCAATTTGCCTCCATTTCTTTTGAAATAGGTTCAGTAGTTCCAGAAAGTACCCCTACAAACACACAAACAAATGCAATTCCTTTATAATAGCTAGGGGATCGAACCCTGGCTCCCCGGGTCATAGTCTAAAGGTGAAATCCATTCTTTTTTATTGATATTACAGTAGATAAGATTATGTTAAGATTCTTAAAAAAAGGGCTTCGCAAAATCCTTGCACCGGGTCTCGTTTTAACCCGCATGCTATACGGGCGGCTCTGACTCAGAGACCCTCCATGCTTTAGTTGGACCCTGGACTGGCACCAGAATTTGCAAACGAATTTCTTAGAAAACATAAAATTTATTTTTAAAATGCTTATTATAAAAGCAAAATTTTGCTAAAATATGTTTGGTGTAGTTTGGCAGGACGGGCGCGGGTGTTTCGACACCCCAAAATCGGGCAGCGTATCAATGGTTTTTACATTATCACCAATAAATATAAATAATGATCATCAGCTTATTTAATCGGTGACAATTTTACAAATTCTGCGGTAAAATGATTTGAAAATTATTTTTATTTATCATTTATTATTATCATTTATTATTTATTATTTTATCATTTTCAAAACCGGTTTGGAAAGCGAAATCATCCTCATAAAAAATGTCTGTAAACAAAATCGAAAAAGTAAAAAACGGCCTGCATTCAGATCAATCTCAGCTATCCATTGCAAAACAAGCATTTAAAAATATTAAAATGCAACCGAGATATCTTTATAAATTTCTTCCATAGGATTAGCATTAGCGAACGGGTCTTTTCATTTGAGTGAAGCGGCCCCTTAAACTGAAAGAACAGCTATGTGTGTTCAAACGAAGTCAAAATAAATAAATAAAAATAATTAAATAAAATACAAAATAAGAAAGTGCTAATTATAAGACATTTTCATATATTATTAGTGTAAATATCAGGTTATGCATATAATTGGAAGAAGTCAACCATTCACAAACGATTGTGCAAATTTTTGTTGTTACCCACTCACTAGGGAACTGCAAGAAGTGTAAGTCACCGATTTTGACGAAAGTGGTATTGTTGGAAAGATATCATCGAGAGCAGTAAAAAACAAAATGGAACTACCTGTCGCAAATGAGCCGTTTTTGAGATATCCTCAATTTATGTCACGTAATTAGTGCATACTTAATGGGGGACCGCAAAAAATATTAGTCTCGATTTTAACGAAAGTGGTATCGTTAAAAAAGATATCATCATGACTTACACTTCTTGCAGTTCCTTAGTGAGTAATACTGTGCGCATATGTATAGATTTGTGTATAGGTATAAAAAAAATCACTCATACAACAGAAATTCAAGTAATTTTACATATAAATTTATTTCTTCGGTTTCAAATATAATCTGAAATATATATATTAATTTTATGCTTATATTACATCGATTCGCACGCACACAGCGTTCTTCTCCAAAAAGCTACAATGAAAAAGAAGAAAGAAGAACTAGCTTTTGACGAAATAGCTCGTGTTGGACATCCACAGCATACCAAGATATTGGATTAATGCAAAAGTCTGTCGTATTTTAATACCTCAGATAATTTTGCCTATTAGTTAAATACAAGCAGATAGAATGTGTTATGTAGGGTCTTATTATTTAGAATATGTCCTATCGTGTGACACAAAAGGACTACTTCAAATATTCTGCATCAGTTAGTTGTGAAGCACAGAGTGATATTACGATTGCCAATGGGATAAAATACAATTAATTCATTGTATTTGATACGAGTTTCAGAAAGATAGCATTGCATTGGTTGCATACAAAACTTATGTAACACATTGAGAAGGAGTAGTAAACGTTCGGATCTGTTAAAGATGGTTTGTGGAATTTCGTTCCGGAGGTTTCAGAAGGAGATCTCGATTCAGATGGCCATTCAAGGTCGATAATAACATTTTGCGGTCCATGTTGGATAGTAACGCAAAATGTTGAATTGAGTAAGTAACCCGGGAGAAACATTCCGTTTGTTCGAATTTAAATGTCCCTACCCTGGAAAAATCGAGATTTTATATTTTTGGTGGTAAAAAGTGCAATTTTCTGCCCAGAATTCTATAATCCCCCTCCCCCTCCTGGAGTCACAGAAATCCCTCCGAGAGAAAAATATCTGAATTCAACGTTAGTACCATATATTATCTCATCACTAGAGCAATTGCAGGGAATTCGGCATCAAACAGCCGACGGAACAAAACAGAAGAAAGACGCCTCAAACATCTTGAATTTATCTTGAAGCAGAGTATTTTAGTTCCGTAAATCTTTAAAATACGACAGACCTTTTGTATTAACCTAACATTTTTGAAGAGAAAAATCCGGCTTCAAAAGGAATGTTAGCAAAAAAGTTCGTCTACAACGATGAAGTACAAAACTACAATATCGATGATAATCGTAAACATGAAAGAGTGTCTTTCAAGAAACGTGAAATAAATAAAAGCAGGAGGTGAGATTTGCATATGATGTAAAAACACTTTTAGCTATATGTATAATGAAATCACAAATACAATGTTCTACCCGTTAAGTGTTTTGGTTTGCATGGTTTATGTTGCAGTATTTTTTTTTTTTAAATATAGTGAAGTTTAATATGTGATTTTATTTAAATATTTTAGATATATCATAAGAAATCATTCAAACAATTTGTAATCTGTGACTGATTTATTCTTTAATATTTCTTTAAATTTGTAAGAATTCAATTACGAAATCGTTAAAGTGGCTTTATGTGATAATATGAAGTTATTAAGTGGACAGAAAGCACAATGCAATGTTGATTTTTTAGAAAATTATTATTAAAATTATTTAGAAAGAATACAATCAGATTAAGTGGTATTTTTAAAATATATTTTTGTGATTCATAAATTAATTAGGATTTACATAAGGAAATAAGTACCTGAAGTAAATGGAATAAATTCTTTATAAATGTTTGTCGCAATATGTTTAAGTAACCATCTAAGTTTCTTTAAAAATAAGCCGCTATAATTTTCGAAGTTAAAGTGATTTTAATCTCGCACATGTATGTTTTTTTTTCTAACGTGCTAATCCATAGAAATATAATACAGAAATAAGACAAAATATTGTCAGAAAAAAAATTTAAATTTTTTCATTTAAATAAATTAATTAAATATCATGTCGTTCAAGCTGTCAATGAGATGAAAAAAAAATGTATGCAGTGTCGTGGACTACAACCATACAATATCACAAGAAATAATTGGCTAGGACAGATGATGAGAAGCTTTAAACTGCCTATTCTAAATTACGCTCAAAGTTCAATTTTTTTGCAAAACCCACCATGCCTGCCACAGGAACACAGTTACAACAACAAACATCAACAACCATCATTCTTCTACATCTCCAGTTCATCTGATTTCTCTACCTCAAAAGTCAATGCCCACAAAACACAAACAGATTTTTAACACTTGTCTATGGGTATCATCCGTTCCTTGTAAGACTCGATTTGTGGCAAAGGTGCTTCTATTGTAAGAATGCCATCCTTGGACAGAGATGACTTGATGAGTTCAGGATTCGTGCCAGAAGGCAGCATAAATTCTCGGTTGTACTCCCGGTACACGGTCTTGTTTGGCGTCTTTTCCTCGTGTTTGGCACAGACCTGGAAAATGAAATAAAACAATAATTTAAAAATGAGTCATAGTATTAAAAATATATCGGTCAATTGCGAGTATTACTGGCATACAAGGGATTCCGTACAATAAATATATTAATTAATGACTGGAAATTCCATTACAAAAGTATATAATTAAAAGATGTTATCTAGGCTTTAAAAGCTGATGACGCATAGAGTACGCCGCCGTCTACACCTTTGTGTATGGCAAAAATTATCCGCATCTTTAAGGGTTAATACCTCGGCTAATTACCGATATTTTTTTTTCTAAAATCATTCAATTGTCTAAAAATGTATATATATAAACTTCCGTGACGATAGGTACTTCCGGTGCTCTACAACTTCTTTGATGAGAGCTCATAAATTGAAATTTGTGTGTAACGGATAAATGCAATTTTCTTAAAAACTGTGTGACATAGAGTAAGTTATCGTTTTCTGGCAAAGTTGTAATTAACTTCTACTACCACTATTTTTTTCTCAAATTTAGTTTCTGTAGATTCTCAGTAGAGGCAAGGGAACATACTTTTTGCATAACATTTTTGACGAAGTGTAAGACCTAAAGTTACAAGAAATGAAAAATGTATTTTTGAGTTTGGCGTTATAAAAACTTTCACAAGATATGCAAATAATATATCCCCCCCCAAATAACTTAATTAGCTCTAAATTTTCCAAAATTTATTTGTGAATGGTTAACCTTTTGATCGCGGTAGGATCGCCTGTAAGGAGTCTATTAGCTCGTTCAGACAATGTGGTCGAATGATCTCCGCGTTCAAAGGATTAATAATCTATAAGTATATGGTTCAAAAGCCTTTTTTACTTCATTTAATTTAAATTTTCTATGTCCCATAGGTTACAAGTAAAATGGCTGTGACAGACGGAAAAGCAGAGGAGTTATCTTTTATTGGTTCAGCTTTTATTTTTTAAGTGCGGAATCTGAAAATAATCATTATGTGCACGTGTTTACGATTATTGTTTACCAATAGCTAATTCATGAAACCTTAATTGTAAGTATACAGAGTATCCCCCGAAACGACATGTCCGTTTAGAAAATGAATTTAAAAAAACGGCAAGCGGTATAAATGCATCGTTTTTATGTACTTGGTATCGTATCAATGTACTTGGCGAAATATGAAATTTTGAGAAACATAATATTATTAAGTAATATGAATTTAATAAAAAGAAAGTCGGAAATTGCACGTCAAACGTATCAAATGAGGTGCGTACTTACTATAATGAAGTAGAAATTTTAAAGATATTCAGATCTTGGTGTAATAGTATAAAGTACTTCAGATACAGTATTGTATCTGAAATCTGTAGTGTGTCCCTGTAAATACTATCTGTTTTCTATTATACAGGAAGTATCTTGTAGTAAATGTCAGCAACGCATGTAAATTTCATAAAATGTGAAACAGTTTAATATAATTAAAACACTCAAAACAATGTTTTTCCCTATACCATTATATTATGGAATACTTTTATGCGGTCCTGTACATTATCAAATATTCATTGCACCACGTATTGTACAAAATATATATTTTAATATATAATTCAGAGATGCATATCAATTTTATTATGTTCGAAAGAGTATAACACCATTAAAATGCATTTCAAACTTTCTTTTTCCATTGACCATAATGTAATGGCGTTCTCTTGATTGTCTCCGTAATTAAATTATACATCTTATTTTCATAAAATTTGAAATGACTAAATAAATTATGCAACTATTATATATTTTATATTTCGAAAAATTCAGTTAGGCAGTTTTTGTGTTGTTTGCGTAAAAGCAGTCAGAATGGACGGACTGAAAGACTTCTGTAGGTGCTACGTATTTAAATAATTAATAGAAATAAAGCAATATAAATTTTCGAATAAATCTTCAGTTTTGCGACACATAGTATAAAGGGTGTTCCATAAGTACGTTCACATAAAAAATGCATATATATTTATAAACAGTGCGATTTACACTATAAAAAATCATTTTACAGTTTTATTTATTTATTTATTTTATGAATTTGAGAAATGTGAAACGAATTGAGGGGCACTTTGAACTAGTATTTTACTTTTACCTCGGAAAATCACACTCTTTGAGATATTTTATAATGCAAACAGCTCTCCAATACCACATTTTAGTGTATTTTTTTAATGAATATTTGAAATCTATACATTTATGAGTCACTAAAAATATTGCCAAGAAAAGGTTACAGGAGATAATCGGTAAGCCGCAGGGAAACTTTTCTAACCTATTTTTCAAATTTGCTGACCAAATCATGCATTCGTTTCTTCATTTTCAGAGTAATCATATCGAGTAGAAGCGAATATGTAACTCGTGAAACGCGAACGTTTTATGTAGAAAATTGCATTACGAGGCACAGAAACTTGGGGAAGAGGGTCAATTGATAAATTGTTTCGGTGCTGACATAGAAAGAGTGAAAGGGGGATGTTCGTGCAACCTATTCATGAATTAAGATTGGATTCAAGTTAACCATTAACATTAATTATTAAGTTATATTAAGAGATTTAATTAATATAATTATGCAATTATTCATACATATATGCTAATTGAATATTCAGTATAAAATGTATTTCAATTCAGCAGAGACCTCTGCCCCCTCAATTTTTTTTTCGAAATTAACCATTGCGTATTATTCAGACAACACCACCCCCTCCGTACTTTAACATTTACCCATCCATACATCCTATTATATATTTTTATATTTACTTTGCAATTTAAATTTTTTTTATTACTTTTATGTTCTAATAATTTTTTATACATTTTTTATGCAATTAATTATTTTTAAGATCATGTAATAGCTTAAACTTTTACGTTAAAATTGGTAGAGAAAAAAATGAGCGATATATTAAAGTGTATGTTGGGGGGAGGGAGGGTCAAGCTCCTCACCTGTGGAAGAGACCCTCAAAGAGGGAACTTTAAAACAATGTGTCTAGGTTATGGTAACAATGTGACTAGTTCAATGGTTTTTTTCCCATCTCAAAAATTTTTCCAATGCGCCTAAAGACGTTTTCAATTCAAAAATTCGATCTAAAATGATAAAAACGCAAAAAGATCGAAAACTGCTCCCCCCCCCCCACGCCGTGGGAACCAAATTCGGAAGGGGGAGGTTAGAAAGCATCATAATATGAAAGAGTGATCCGAGATCTTCAAGATGATATACAATATGACGGGTTTAAAAAAGTGAAAATTATCCCCTCCCCCGCCCCCCGTCAGTCCACCCTTTCACCTTCAATTTCCTGCAGCAGACATTTTAATTTTTTACATTTGATAAATAATGTTTACCGAATGATTTGATGAAAAAAAAAAACACTTAAATTGATAGGTATTGTAGAAATCGCTACAGTTTTAAACATATGTTCTCCAGCCCCCTCTTTGAAAAATTTTTTTAAATAAATAATATTTATTGGTGGGTTCTAGGTACGTGACAGCATGGTAAGACTAAAATACGAGAAACTTTGAAAATTAGGTCTTCATTTCACAAGTTATTGTCATATTCTCATGCTTCTTTCTGCACCTCGTTTCACGATAAAACTTTCATTTCACAAAGCTTCATCGACAAAACTCTGCTCTGCTCGATATAAACCTACTCATTCTCAGCGAGAATGAAAAGCATCCTTATCGAAAAAAGGCATTCATCAGAAAACCGCAAGTTTATCGAAGTGCCACTTTTATCAAGGTTAAATTTCATCGCTATTCTTCGATAAAGCTATTTCATTGAATTTCCATCTCGAAGAAATTAGTTTTCTCGAAATGTCTTACTCTGACTTTATCGGAATGGATTTGCTGAAATGAGAGGCATATAAGAAAGCTTTTTTAACGATTCTTCCATATTATAAATCTTTCTACTTTTGGAGTTGAATTTTAAGGGGTAGGAGGAGGGGAGGGGAATCGATGAGGGGGTGAATTTTTTAAATCGTAGTTATTTCGACATTAAATGTTATTTTTGGTGTGGATTTTTTTATGGAACTCTCCGGTAAATATTATTTATTAAATATAAAGATTTTAAAGTGGGGGCTGCGTCATTTTTTAGGTGTATTCTGGAAAAAATGAGTGAACCCACGGGTGACATGTAAATTTCAAACCTTTTTTTTTAAACCCGTCACGTTATACATACATCATCGGAACGTTTTGGCACCTCCCTTTCATTTTACGAATCTTTCTCCTCCTGGAGTTGAATTTCAGGAGGGGGGGAGGGGAGAAAAAGCGATAAGAAGGTGAATTTTCTAAATCGTAGCTATTTCGACAGTAAATATCATTTTAGATGTGGAGTTTTTTTTATGGAACTCTTCGGTAAATATAACTTATTAAATATAAAGATTTTAAAGCGGGGGATGCGTCATTTTTAGGTGTATTCTGGAAAAAATGCGTGAACTAACAGGTGACATGTTTATTTCAACCTCTTTTTTGGGCCCGTCATGTTATATATATATATCATCGGAATTTTTTCGTACCTCTCTTTCAACTCCAGGAGGAGAAATATTCGTAAAATGAATTTCAGGAGGGGGAGGGCGATCGATAAAAGGATGAAATTTTTTTTTAATTTTAGCTATTTTGACAATGAATATCATTTTAGGTGCGGATTTCAGAGGAGCGCTCCGGTAAAAATTATTTCATAAATACAAAAGTTTAAAATGGGGACTGCCTGATTTCCGGCTGCATTCTGGGACGAAAAAGTAACATTACGGCTACGGGTGAGGAGTAAATTTCAAACTTTTTTTGGACCCTTCATGTGATATGTTATAGGAAAGGTTTCGGAATACTATTTCATATTATGGACCTTTCTCTTCCTGCAGTTTAATTTCAGGACGGAGAAGCTATGGCGAGCGAATTTTTTTAATCGTAGCTATTTTGAGAATAACTATCATTTTAGAAGTGGTTTCTTGATGGAACCTTCTAATAAAAATTGCTAATTATAAACTTTTAAAGTAGGGGATGCGTGATTTCCAGGTGTATTCTGTTAAGAAAAAGTAAACTTGTGGGTGAGGAGTAAATACCAAACTTTTTTGGACCCTTCGTGTGATTGATTATTGGAATGTTTTTCCAACCACTCTTTCATATTATGAACGTTTCTCCTACTGGGGTTGAATTTCCGCAGGGGGGAGGGGAGCGATGAGAGGTGATTTTTTTAAATCATAGCTATTTTGAGAATAAATTTCATTTTAAATGTGATTTTTTGATGGACCCCTTTGGTAAAAATATTTTATTAAAAGTAAACATTTTAAAGCGAGGCGGCGTGATTTCCGGATGTATTCAGGGAAGGAAAAAAATAGTGGAGTAGTGAAGAGTAAATTTCAAGCTTTTTTATGGACCCGTCATATGACTTACCATCGAAAAGTTTTTAAACCACTCTTTCATATTATGAATCTTTCTTCTCCTTTCCTCAATTTGGCCTCCTTACAAAAGCGCTTTTCAAACTTTTTTGAAATCATTTCGTTTTTGTGAATTCAAATCTGATTTTTTTTTTTTTTTTTTTTTTTTTTTTTTATGGAGACTTCCAATATATAATTTATAATGTATGAAAAATTTACAAACAGTGAGGACAGGCTGTATTCCGGGTGTTGCAATAGTTGGAATTCTAAGGGGAGTGTTTTTATATCTTTTGTTGACTCCACTTTCGTGATATACCATTAGGAAGCTTTGTAATTACCATTTTATTTTATATACCTCCCGCGCTCATCCCCCCCCCCAAACTTTGTCCCCGCGCGAAGCTCTTTAATAAATTTAACCGACACCCATCATGCGATGTATTGTTGGAAAGCCTAGTGACCATTTACTCATATTATGCATTTTCATTGCCCCTGCACTACTTTGCCCCCTGGGAGGTCCGTTTAAAGTATTTCAATAGAGAGTCTTCGAATAATGGGGGAATTGTAGATCGTATCTCAATTGTTTAAAAATCAATAAAAAATTTTGATCACTCTTAATATTCTTTTTGTTCTTTACACTAGGAGTGCTTTTGATTATTTTTTCTTTGGCCATTTTGCTACTCGCGACTTTACAACTTTTTGCAACCAAGGAACGCCGTTACATGACTTTTCTACTATTGCAGCTCCATTATAACATCCTTTTGGTTTGTTGTTGTTTTTTAAATGCATTCGTTTTCAGTTACCATGTATTTACTAAATTTTAAATTATGCTTTTTACTTTCTTCTATCTTCAATAGACGAAAGTATTGTAATCGAAATTTTTTTCGACTTCCGGTTTTCAACGGATTTACACGTTTTAGGGGTCAGAGATTCCAAAAAACATGTTTTTACAAAATGTCTGTCTGTCCGTGTGTCTGTCTGTATGTCGCTATTCTACCATCAAAAAGCGTATGAAGTTATGCATAGAATTGAACCAAATTTTTTGTGAGTGTTTTTGGCTGTGGCAAGCAGGTCCTCCTTCAGTTTTGAAATATTCCGCCGGAAGGGGGCGCTGCAATCGCGATCTTTGTGTCATTTTCAATATTGTACCGACCAAAAGTATATGAAGTTATGCATCGAATTGACCCAAATTTTTTGTGTAAGTGTATGGCTATGGCTGGTTGGATCGACCAGAATCTGAAAAAAATCCGCCGGGGCGCTGCAATACCAAATTTTATGGCATTTTCAATATTGCACCACATAAAAATGTATGAATTTAGTTCTAGAACTGAACTAAACATTTTGTATATGATTATTTTTTGGTAAGGCAAGTAGGTCCTCCCTGAATTTGAAAAAAAATCTGCCTATCATTCTATTGTCCATCGGCTCGTGCAAACGGAAATTCGTTTATACACCGATTAATTGATTGAAGCAGAAATTTAAAATGAAAATCAAAGTTGGTAGGGTATTGAATTAAAATTATTAAAGCATTAAAATGAGTAACTTTTTTTTTAACTATTAAAATGCTTGTATGAGATAGAAGAAAGTTTTGAGATTGGCACATCCAACTAGTTAAAAATGTAATTACAAAGATTTTAATAATCGATTGTAAAACATCTCGATTTTAGATTCTCGAAATTAATCGATGACTTTATCGAATGTGCTTTTTTACGATTGCGATTTTTATCGAATAGGAAATTTTCGAAAATCGCCTATCACTAGATATGATTCCTCTGAAAATGAAGTAACTGACGCATGATTCGATCTGCAAATTTGAAAAATAGGTTAGAAAAGTTTCTCTGCGGCTTACTGATTATCTCAAGTAACCTTTTTCTTGACAATATTTTAGCGACTCATAAATGTATAGATTTTAAATATTCACAAAAAAATATAAAAAAAAGTGGTATTGTAGAACTGTTTGCACCATACCATACTTTAAGGAGTGCGATTTTCCGAGGCAAAAGTAAAATAATAGCTTGAAGTGCCCCTTAATAACTTTCACATTTCTCATATTCATAAAATAAATAAATAAATAAAATTTTAAAATTATTAATTTTATAGTGTAAATCGCACTATATATATTAAAAATTCATGCATTCCTTTATAACAGTTAGTATGGAACAACCGGGGCTGTAGTCTCCCTCCCTGTTGGTTATTCACCAACATAATTTTGCTCATTTCTTCACTTCATTTCAATTTTTAAAAGGCTATAACTTTCTTCTACAACGGGGAGAAAAATTATAGCATAGCTAACTTTTCTTCGCCGCTCTTTTTGCAGTTTTATGGTTTTCCCCATAGCACCGTTTTTTTTTTTTTTTTTTTTTTTTTTTTTTTTTTTTTTTTTTTTTTTGGGGGGGGGGGGTTGGGGGGTTGGGGGGGAAGGACAAGGGGGCCACTTTTCATTTTTTGATGTAATATGTTTATTGAAAGCTTATGCTTCATACATTACAAATTTAGCATAAAAACGTTTCTCCCGTCATTCTGGGTCATGTTACGGACCCATAATGGGTTGAAATTTAAATTTCTCAAACTTTTTCGAAGTTTTCGCTAAATCGGCATCTGAAAAGCATCGCGCCAACGTGGTGCGTGTATGACATCTGTATTATGTAAAAATTGTTCACCACTGCTGGGACTCTGGCGTCCTCTCGCGTGTAGGCGTTAATTTACCGCGGTTACTTGGTCCTTGTATTTCCTGCACAATAAAATATTTCCTGACGATTAAAAAAATACACAAGTAATTGTTCAAGTTTTCACTTCTATTGGCACTCCCAAAATGCCACTATATATATAAATAAATATATATTTATATTTACAGAGCTAGCAATAAATAATATTTGTACTATATATGGAATTTATAAAAGCAGGAAGTTGTTTTTGGCATGCGACCACTTACTGATCTTATGCACCTCGATCTTATATATTCTCCCCCCCCCCACCCCGTTACCTTGGGGGGGGGGAGCAGTTTTCAAAATTTAACCTTCGATTCGAGATTACGTTCGGTTGTTCGTTCAATTCGAGATTTTTTTTTGTTTATAAGTTTTTGCTGTGCGTGCACACCGCGTTTGGTATATGATGCCATATATACAATGAGGACCCAGTTCGAGATCTCATATTAGAAGATAGCGTATAAATTAGAGACACCAATGAAAGGAGGGGCTCACTAGTGAGGGAATCCGTCGTGTCTTTATTAACATCCACTCATTCACCTGTAGACGACTCTTGATAAAATTGAATCCTGTATGGTATAAAAGCAATTGCAAACTGGAGTCATCGAGAAAAATTTTACACAATCGAAAGTTATCGAGATGTTCATACAATCGAGAAAATCGAGAAAAACTTCTCGTTATCGCCCATCACTAATCATATCGAATAGAAGCGAATATGTAACTCGCGAAAACGAACGTTTTATGTAGAAAATTGCATTACGAGGCACAGAAACTCGGGGAAGCGGGTCAATTGATAAATTGTTTCGGTGCTGACATAGAAAGAGTGAAAGGGGATGTTCATGCAACCTATTCATTATTTATATTGATTGACTTTAGTAATCGAATATCATAACCATCTATTTGTTTAGGAGAAAAAAATCACGCTGCAAAAAATTAAAATAAAATTGGAATAAGCTGTTAACGAAAAATTTAAATTTAAATATAGAAAAAAGGGAAATGGGATATGCTAAAGCCGATAGGAATTTTACGTTATAGCTTTCTAATTCTTGAATTAGAAAATAAGAATTAGGGAAAAATTTAGTATGCTATTCACACTAATCTACCTATATATGCACTTTTCTGGCTATCTAGCTATACCTTTCTTTATGAAATACATTTTTTACGTCTTCTGAAATACGCAAATTAGAAGAAACATGTGATCACAAAGTAAAGAAATGTATTTTCTTACACTTATAAATAAAAAATAATTAAAACTGCATACAATAACATTAAAAGATAATTAAATAACGATTCCATAAGTACGATCACATAAAAAAAAATACATAAATATATATATAGTGCGATTTACACTGTAAAAAAATCATTTAAAAATTTTATTTATTTATTTATTTATTTATTTATTTTTTTATGAATTTGAGAAATGTGAAACAAAATAAGGGCACTTCGAATTATTATTTTATTTTTGCCTCGGAAAATCACTCTCTTTGAGATATCTTGTAATGTAAACAGCTCTCCAGTATCACTTTTTATTACATTTTTTTAATGAATATTTGAAATCTATACATTTATGTGTGGTTAAAAATATTGCCAAGAAAAGGTTATCGTAGATAATCAGTAAGCCACAGGAAAACTTTTCTAACCAATTTTTTAAATTTGCTGACCAAATCATGCATTCGTTTCTTCATTTTCAGAGTAATCATATCGAATAGAAGCGAATATGTAACTAGTGAAACGCGAACGTTTTGTGTAGAAAATTGCATTACGAGGCCCAGAAACTTGGGGAAGAGGGTCAATTGATAAATTGTTTCGGTGCTGACATAGAAAGAGTGAAAGGGGGATGTTCGTGCAACCTATTCATTTTTTTTATATATCGATTGATATTAATAATCGAACATCATGACCATCTGTTTAGGATAAAAAAAAAAAAATCACGCTGCAAAAAATTAAAATAAATCTGGAATAAACTGTTAACGGAAAATTTAAATAAAAAAAAAATGAAATGATATATGATAAGCTGATAGGAATTTTACGTTATCTTTTTCTAATTCTTGAATTAGAAATTAAGAATTAGGGAAAATTTTAGTATGCTATGTTTACACCAATCTAGCTATACATATACATTTTTCTGGTTATTTATCTATACCTTTCTTTATTAAATATACTTTTTACGTCTTTTGAAATATGCAAATTAAAAGAAACACATGATCAGAAAGTTAAAAATAATATTTTACACATATAAATAAAAAATAATTAAAGCTGCATATTATAACATAAAAAATAATTAATGAACTCTAACTTCAAAATTAAGAAAGATTTATAGTTTCAATCGTAAAAGGACATAAAATAATTAACTATCTCTGAAATTAATGCAACAGTAAATACGCAAATAAAGTATAGATTTTAGATTATTTAATTTGTTGGAAAATTACTAATATTTATTTATTTAACGAATTTGAGAAATATGAAAATTATTAAGGGGTACTTCGAACTATTATTATTTTTTTTTTTTTGCATCGAACAATTCCACTCTTTGAGATATCATAAGCTCAAACAGCTCTCCAATACCATATTTTATTATATATATTTTTTTTTTATGACTATTTGAAATCTATACATTTATGAGTCGCTAAAAATATTGCCAAGAAAAGGTTACCGGAGATAATCCTTAAGCCGCAGGGAAACTTTTCTAACCTATTTTTCAAATTTGCTGACCAAATCATGCATCAGTTTCTTCATTTTCAGGGGAATCGTATCGAACAGAAGCGAATCTCGCGAAACACGAACATTTTATATAGAAAATTGCATTACGAGGCACAGAAACTCGGGGAAGAGGGTCAATTGATAAATTGTTTCGGTGCTGACATGGAAAGAGTGTAAGGGAAGGTTCATGCAACCTATTCATTTATATATATATATATATATATATATATATATATATATATATATATCGATTGGCATTAATAATCGAACATCATGAATATCTGCTTAGGAAAAGAAGACGGTAAGACACTGAGTAAAATGAAAATAAAACTGGAATAAGCTGGTTAATGGAAAATTTAAATTTAACTTTAAATTTAAATTAAAAATATGAAATGGGATATGCTAATTCTCATAGGAATTTACGTTATAATTTTCTAATTCGTGAATTAGAAAACAAGAATTAGGGAAAATTTTAGTATGCTATATTTACACTAATCTATATATACACTTTTCTGGTTATCTATATATACTTTTCCTGATGAAATATACTTTTTATGTCTTCTGAAATATGCAAATTAGATGAAACATGTGATCAGAAAGTAGAGAAATTTTTTTCTTGCACATATAAGTAAAAAATAATTAAAGCTGCATATAATAACATAAAAAATAATTAAATATATCGGTAATTAATGAAGCAGTAAATACGCAAATAAAGTATAGCTTTCAGATTATTTAATTTGTTGGAAAATAATTAAATTTTTCTTTTCTTAATTATCTGGAAGTTTTTGAAGGTATTATTGTTTATTTTTCATATTCATTTAGCTACAAAAGTTCAATTTGATTACTTAATATCAATTAAAAATATAGACGTTTTTTCTTAATTATTAAGAACAAATTTATAGATAAGAAAGTAGAAAAACAAAATCACAAAATTACTAGATCGCTTCCATTCAAAATACAATTTCTTTGAAAAAAAAATAATTTTTTTTCTAATAAATTTCACAAATGTGCATTATTATGTAATGTACCAGTAGATATTTATATAATAATGCTTTTTCTATTCAAGCTTATTCTGACATACATTTGCTTGTTTCTTTTATATATCGAGACATTTCAGACACGAATATTATTGTTGAGCAATCAAACGAAACATATGCACTACAATGTCATTTGTATAGGTTTTTGCTTTTCAAATGACAAAATGTTAGAGATATGTGCTCAATTCAGAATATCTTTTTACAAACTGTTGTAATACAATAAATAGTTTAAATGTTTTATAATGATGTGGTGAAATAATGGAAAGCAAACGTATAATACCTTTCATTGTACAAGTATGACAGAAAGACACGAGTTCTGGCTTTCGGTAATCACGGAAAAATAAAACAAGTGGGTAAGCATGATCGCGGATCGCACAGAGGATTTCGCTTAATATTTCTATGAAAAAATTTATTCTTTAATTAATAAATCCAAATTGTTAATTTATAATTATTAAAGTCTTACATAGAAGGTAGCAACAAGAAATTTAATTTAAAAATAAATATAAAAGGAAGTTATTTCTTTTAATCAGATTGAAAATGTTCAAATCAAACCATTTAATTAAAATCCAAAATTCTAAGTTTTTTAAAAATCTGAAAAAAAATAGCAAAGATAAAAATAGGATTTTAAGTTTCTAAAAGCAAAAAATATTATTTAAAATTAAATTAAAAATGCTAAATCATTAATAAACCGCAAAAGTTTTTAAAATAGATACAAAATTGAATTAAAAAAATATTATGAATGTCAGATGAACGAAACCTGATAATATAAACCCTTAAATTGGTACAAAATACGAAATTTCTTCTTATTAAATTAAACTTAGGATGAAAATTTCAAGTTCCTACATGGGGGATCGAACTAAGAATTTTCTTGTTTATTAGCGAGATGCTTTTCCCCCAAACCATGGTGTCTAGCCGAAAAATGTTCAAATTAAGCTTTTCTTTTTACATCACAAAAATGAACGAATGACATTGAAAAAAATAATTTAATTAAAATACTAGACTCTTTCTAAATTTTATGATACGTCGTGTTGCACAAGGCATTCAGCTGTAAGTACACAAAATTTGAAGTCTCTGAATTGTACAGTTTTTGTGTAAGTGCTCCAGTAATGTTGACGTAGAAAAATAAGTATAAGCTCAAGGCAAAGGGTATACCCTAGACTAGAGTGTATATAATATGTTTTTGTTGTGAAACCTATATTATATACACTCTAGGATATATCCTTTGCTTTGAGCTTATGCTTTTTTTTCAGAAACAGAGGGTATGCGGCGTTCCTTAAAAAACACAGAAAGTATACGGCGTATACTCCGTACATTCTCCACTGCATCCCTGAGTTTATCTCATTTATACTAGACACACATTACTAGTTTCTAATAAAAATTGTTATTTTCCAAGAACGAAAAACAAAATCACAAACATTAAACACATTTAAGGAAAATACTGTAATAACGTAATTTAGGTTTTCTCAATTCAGAGACGTACCTTTTTTATCCTCTATATAAAAAAAGAAAGTTACGTCATGAGTTACGTCATTTGGAAGGTGTTTTGTGTAGCTAGTGAAAGTCGGCTGACGTGTAAACAAAATCAAAAATTCCGCTCACTAGACTGCATTGTTACAATGATATTTTATGTTTCCTGTTCACCAGATGCCCTTGAATAATAACAATTCTTAATGGAAATTTGAAAAAACATTTTGCGTGACCTTTAAATCCTTACTAAATTATTAAATGCAACAAAACTAAATAACGCGAATAAATATTATAAATAAATACTATAAAAATTATATAACACAAAAAGATAAAAGGGCAGATACATTATTTACTTATGTGTAACGAAAAAAAAAAAAAAAACCTTAAAGTATATGAGTATTGATACAAGCTCAGAATTTTTATTTCTAAATTTGCTAGACAGTGTACAATGGGATAAAATATAGCAGTTTAAAATCTACATTACTAGTTTCTAATAAAAACTGTACGATGACATTTTGTACGACTTTTAACCATTAGAAACAACGATAAATTATCCCGACGGTTTCAACTGAACTACTCGACCTTTCTCAAGGGAAAAATAGCTTGTTTAAAAATATAATAAATAAAATTAATTATTATAAGAAATAAATTTTTTCCCTTGAGAAAGGCTGAGGTGTTCGGTTGAAACCGTCGGGATAATTTTATCATGTTTCTAATGTTTAAACGTCATACAAAATGGTATGTAGATTTTAAACTGTTATATTTTATCCCATTGTACACTATTTAGCAAATTTATAAATAAAAATTCTGAGCTTGTCTCTATACACATATAGTAAATCACAGTGTAAATCTCCACTCTTAATTATTTAACATAAAAGTATTATTAAATTCTAAAAGAAAAAACATAAAATTTTATTAAATTCTAAAAAAAAAAAAAAAAAGGATCATTTAAGTGCAATGAAACGAAGCAATTACAAAAGCCTATTTCTGATTCATTATTAATTATTAATTATAATCTAACTTTAGATTAACTAACCTAATTATTATTATTATAGACAAAATAAAAAAAATACATATATGTAAGGGAGAGAGAGGCACAAGTGAACACATATATATAGCTTTTTCTCATAATTGAGTTAATTACTATAAACAAAAACTATTTAACATGGTAAATAGAGCTTTTTTTAATCATGCATGGTATTTTTTAAATCTCTCTATAGTTCTTCTTACATTTTTTTTATTAGTTTTCTAAATTCAAAAAAATGTTCACATGTGCTCCACCAATAAGATAGTGGTAAGCACAATGAAAAAATATCCTTTGACATGTTTTTTATTATGTTATTCTTTTGTGATCACAATCATTAGTATTTATTAAATTCAACATAAAGTGTATATATATAAGTAATTCAGACACTACCATTCAATAAACCAATGAACTAGTATTTTTACAATCATATTATTGAAAACAGTTGAAGTTTGATATATATATATATATATATATATAATATACTTTATCTATATCAGATCAAACTTCAAATGATTTTAATAGGATGATTGTAAAAATACTGGTTTCATTGGCTTATTGCTATGGTAATATCTGAGTTACTTTGGTTATATTTATAAAAGTATATATATACATATATTTCTCTAGTTTCTGGGTAATATGTTTAAGCAAAAAATTAGAAAATAAAAATAATTAGATAAAGGTGAGAGGGAAACTTAATTGAATGATAAAATATTGCTGCAATAAAATAAAAAATAAACTAGTTGGATGTGCCAATCTCAAACTTTCTTCTATCTCATACGTACATTTTAATATTTAGAAAAAAATGTTGCTCATTTTAATGCTTTCATAATTTTAATTCAATACCATACCAACTTTAATTTTCATCTGAAATTTCTGATTCAGTCAATTAATCGGAGTAAAAACGAATTTCCGTCTCTACACGAGCCGATGGACAATAGAACGATAGGCAGATTTTTTTTTTTTTTTTCAAATTCAGGGAGAACCTACTTGCTATACCAAAAAATAATCATACACAAAAAATTTAGTTCAGATCTAGGCCTAATTTCATACACTTTTGATTGGTACAATATTGAAAATAGAACAAAAATCGCGATTGCAGCGCGTCCTTCCGGCGGATTTTTTTCAAATTCGGGAAGGACCAACTAGCCATAGCCATGCACTTACACAAAAAATTTGGTTCAATTCGATGCAAGGTCGGTACAATATTGAAAATGGCAGAAAAATCGCGATTTCAGCGCCCCCTTTTGGCGGAATATTTCAAAATTGAAGGAGGACCTGCTTGCCATAGCCAAAAACGTTCACAAAAATTTTTGTTCAATTCTATGCATATCTTCATACACTTTTTGATGGTATAGTGGCGACATACGGACACACATACCACAGACACACGGACAGATAGACATTTTGTAAAAACATGTTTTTTGGAATCTCTGACTTCTGAAACGTGTAAATCTGTCGAAAAAAATTTCGATTACAATACTTTCTTCTATTGAAGATAGAAGAAAGTAAAAAGTAACATTGAAAAAAAAAATAAAGTTTTAAATTTTGCTTATGGGTGTTTTGTTTGCGGGGTTAGGTATGGGTTTTTGTTATCTATCGGAAATCTGCTGAAATATAAAAGATTCTCACATCTGTATTTACCTTATATACGTCAAAATTAATGATAAAGGAGGGGTTTTTTAAATTATTTTTTTACCTCTATTAGAAGCCCCCTCCCTGATTTAACTATTGCTTTTGGAAGAGGGGGCGGAAGGCTTGCAATAGGGATTTCACAGTAGTTATGACTTTGAAAATTTAACTTTCTTGAAATATTACTGATGTCTATCTCCATTCAAAGCATCATATACATAACTGTTTTAAACATGGAAATAAGCCATCATTGCAAATTTAGAACAAATGAAATAGAAAAAATTGCAAAGTTGTTTAACATTACTTTTTGTATTAATAATGCAGAAAAAATGTTGTTATAAACCGTTTAATAAAATAATATATAAAACATATTGAATTTTAGAAAACCTTAAATTTATTTAAATTATACTCCCAGAGCCAACAGCACAAAAACCTATGTTATCAAGCAAAAGGGGAAAAAACCCCTTTATTTAATGAAAGAGTAGAAGTAGGTGAATGCATGAGACAAAAATTAATACCACTAGTGGTTGACTCGTAAGTTTATCATTGTGTTTGTACTTCAATCAGAGGTATGAAAACATGGAGGACTGTGAGCAGGAAAACGCATTGATAAACCTACCAGTCAACTACTGGTGGTATTAAATTTTGGCTTATGCACCACTCTATTTACGACAGAGATGGATCATTAAGCTCTTCCATAAAATAAAGGCTTTTTTTTTATTTCTTGTACTTGATAACATATGTTTTTGTGTTGTCGTCTCTTTGATTATTACAATTGAACGTAAACGAGCTGATTGTTTTTCATGTACTTGCAGATGTGTTTGTCGAAGTTTCAATACAAAACTTTACATGAGGAAAATATTTTTTATTTCAGGAAAATTACAGATATTGGAGCTGACGTTATTTCTCATGGATTTAATTGAAAGGAAGAGAATCACAAAATGATTATTGGACATTTATATACCATTCATATTTGCCTCCAACTAGTTTGTTCACAAGTTTGCAGATAGCTATTAAAGTGATTAATTTATAAATCATAAATTTCCCCAGTTTTAGAAAAAAAAAAAAAAAAAAAAAAAACCTTATCAAATATATTTATTAGCATTCATAGTATATGTTAAAACAGTGAAATTCAAATAAATAAATATAATGAATTAATCATTACAAAGTTGGAAGTGAGATTGTACTTTTGAGATCTACAAACGGTGCTACTAAAGACAAGTAAAAGGAAAGAGCTTCAAAAATTTACAAACACAGGTCTATAGATGTTGCTATCTTTGGTAATTTTTTTCAACTAAAAAACATAAAAAACTTTTGAAAAATTGGGATGTTCACATCTGTCCCCTTCACCCTTAAGAGTGAAGGTTGCCCCGCTTTGTACCACTGGAGTAGTTCAGATAGTAAAACGTCGGTTGCGCTAGATCAGTGATCTGAGTTCGAGACCTGGCTTCGCTATTTTTTTACGCTGTTGTCTATACGCCTAGTTAGCAATACAAAAATTCATACAATTAAAATATCATATATACTAATTAAAATGAAATCACACATGTAAAATATATAGAAAAATTTTCTTCCTAATGTTTTCTAATACTTGGCCAACTTTTATAGCATTAATTTTATTTTATTCTTAGTAAGTCATTTTATTTGCAAAAAGTTATACAGTAGACTCGATTTAACGACCTCGGTAAACTGCACGTTAAATCGAATGGTCGTTAAGTCAAAAGTTTTGATTTTTGGATGATTACAATGTAATTCAAAAATACCTAATCTTAAAAAAGTTATACAGTTAAAAATATTTGTAGTAATTTATCTGGAATTATTTTTTTTATTGCTCTTTGTAGATTAATCCATTGTGAAATTTCGGAAAATTTGGAACTATTCATCTGCAACTTTCCATTTGATCCCTCTGTTAAATTCCAAGTAATTTAACTAAGTTATTGTTAGATTCATTGTCCTTTCTAGAGTGTGTAAGAAAAGAACGGCGGAAGGGGGGGGGGGGGGGGTAAAGCCAGTGTTGAATTCAGACACTTTTCTCCTGGAGGGATTTCTGTGATTCCGGGGAGGAAATTGCACTTTGTTACCATTGATAACACAAAATCTTAAATTTTCCGGGAGGGGGTGTGGGACGCTTCATTGCTCCGTGGGGGGAGGCACCTCCTGAAATCGACACTGGATAGAGCTCACCAACCTCTGAAAAGGTCAGAAAAAAGAAATGTTTTGTTAGATAATTTTCTTTAGACATCTCGGAAAGTTTTAATGCACTGCGCAATTTTTTCATATTATCGAGAAGGTCGCTATATCAAGATTCAGATTAGTTGAAGATCGTTAAAAAGAGCGATGAAAAACACTGATGTTTGAAAATGGTTGGGATTTCATCCAGTGGTCTCTTAATTGCGAGAAGTCGCTAAATCGAGAGTCGTAAAATCTCGAGTCTGCTGTATACATATAGGTATTCATTTAATCAATATTATCCTATCATTCACGTGTAGGTGTGTGGAAGCTAAATCTAAATATGTGATTATTCTCTCTTATTCGGAGTTATCCTTTCGACCCTATCGGAATTCTTATAATCTCACTGTTTTAAATATATATATAAACCAAACATTTTTTACAATCTTAAAAAAGCTTTTAAAACAGTTGCGGAGTCATCTTTATACACGGGAAAACTCATCTGTAAATAAAGAGTGGTTATTTTTTCTGGAGCACGTGTGTTTATTTATGAATCGTTAGATTATAACATTTTTAGATCGTCATGCCCGGCTGTGTTCCAAAATTGCGACTTCTCTATGACGTCGGTTGTATCAGAAATCCATCCTTTTTCACCAAATGTGCCGACAAATGTGCTTCTTTCATGCGAGCTTCCGCGTTCTATATTTTAGTGCAGTGAAACAGGGAATAATAATAAAAAGAGAAAGAGTTGCAAACAATTGTATTTTGTATATCTATTATACTTAAAATAACGGACAAGGTTAACACAAATATCTCACTGAAGTTTGCGAAATATTTACTTTCAATTCTGAAGAGCAAAGAGTAAAGATTTAAATAATGTATACGATACGCCAAAATTTAAACAAAAATGATCTAGAAACAAAAATCATGCGCCAAGCATAGCGAAAATAACCGCTTCAGAAGTTACTGCTCATGAACTGTAATGTCCAAATCTTTTGTGCAATTTTATATGCAGTAATAAATTTAGACAGCGGAACAGAGGACTTTTCTTTTGAGCACCAAAATCTCTCTCACTCCACAACTCCAGTTCTTCAACCTGAAGCTGAAAATCCCTCTTGGAAAAAAGTGTTTGAATAACAAACTGCCTGTTTATAATTAATAGATTTTTACACAGATCCCATATTAGGCTAAAATTTCATTCAGTTGGAAAACGCACTTTTTGACTTTATAATATACAGGGTGTCCAGCGAATAAGACCCTAATTTCAAAATTAAATTTCTCAAAAACAAAGATCGATAGAGTTATGCGATAAATGGTTTGTTTATTAGGTAAGCTGTAAAAATGTTGTACAGAAGTTTCGATCGGTAAATATTTTGAAAAAGATTGTGTTCTAATTGCAACAATGCTTGATTTGACATTTTTCTTGTTTTAGATCGTTTGTAGAGAACGAGTTTTTCGGCGTACAGTGCCATATTTTAATGATTTTTCGAATGTTCTAGGACAGTTTAATTTATTGTTGTAATTATACTTGTGATAAGAAAAAAAAAAACTACAGAATTATTATTAAAAATAAAGAAAACTCAGACACAATACATACCTTTGATGTTATTTTAAAATAAATTTTAAAAGAAAAAATGCACTTTTGTTTAACACTTTCACTTGAAGGTGAAATTTTTGGCGAAATATCGAATAGAATTTTTTTATTTTCTATGAAGTTTCTGTGATATATCGATTAACGGATTTAAGCAATCGATTGTGTGATACTACAAACACTGGCACTAATTTAAGTACATTCTACGACATTTTTGATTTAAGAACCTTTTACAGGTTTTTCATAAGAAAAATCATTGCAAAAATTTTCATAAGAACGTGTACGGAATCCCATTTTTGATCTGAATCAGCATTTTTACTTCACAGTCTAAAACTGAAATGACATAGTATTAAAGAATTTCGTCTCTTCAAAGAGGGGAGTGAAGTGGCTCCTTGACTAGGCATTTAAATCTATTTTTACAAAATTACTAGCACTAGCAAAATCACAGCCCAGTGCGTTTTTTCTTAAAGAGCATCAAAGAAAAAGAATAGCGTATGATAAAGTTTTCTATTTAGGTTGACATTATGAGAGAAAAACCAGAATTTTCTACTCATGATATACAAGATTTTTTTAAAGAACAATATCAAGAAAAGATTGCTCAAGGAAAAAAAAATCCAGAACAGCTCAAATAAAAAAAATCTGTTAGAAAGAATTGTGTTATTTTAATTAAAAATAAATTATAATTGTAACGTATGAAACTACCCATTGTAGCGTAAGCTTATTTTTCAATACATATTTACAGAAGACGTAATTCTCAGTGGAATTTGCTTTTTTTCATTCTGTATCTTTTGTCTATAAAATAAAGGAGGATAACTTCTCATTTTTCTAACTGACAAAACGAACATACAAGTCGAAGCCATTATCTCATCTTAACTATGTTGGAGAGTATTGGAAAATCGTAAAAAATTAACATACCCTACGATAAGATACCTGGCCATTCTAAGAGCCCTTATGTGCTAAGTGTCAAAAGGAACTGACGTGAACCAGCATAGTGCCGCCATGCCATGTGATAGCGCCAAGGAAGAGCAGCACTCAACGTACGTCACTTTCCCTGCAACTCCAAAATATGGATGGACCGAAGCTTCCGTAAGTAAAAACTTATAAAGAGAGTCACAGGCCTGTATTCCGAACATGTTCAAATACTTTTATACGACAAACGAATTCCCTTTTCAATAGTAGTGTTTTATAAAAATTCTCACTTTAACCTGTGATATAAAGAAAAAATGTTTTCTATTTTCAAATAAAATTTCCAAACTAATTGTAATAGCAACAACGCTAATCACTACTAAGCGAAAACAAAACAAAACAAAAAGTAATAAAGAAATTTTGACAATTACTAGCCTTCAGTCTTCCCATTTCAAAATAATCTTTAATGAGAGGGGTTTTATGTACTTTATGTAGATAAATAAACAGAAATATTTTTTTCACTAATTTCCTTTTAATTATTGTACTCAAACGTTTAAGATATGGTCGCTAGATATGAAATAAATATTCAAAATTATGAAACATCTGGTATATTGAAGTTTAGCAATAAAAAATACTATAAGTAAATTACTTTCTCCCAGAAAAGCAGCAATAATGCATTTCAAGAACTAGCAAAGCATTTTTTCTTCTCCCATCCCATACCTCCCTTTTTTCCAGATACTTATATAAGTTTTGGCCTCAGCAGAGGAATATATGCTTATAAGCTAAAGATGAAAAAATACCAAAAGTTGCAAACGTTTCTGGTGAGCACATTTTATTTCAAACCACATTCTTCCTTAAAATATGTATGCTAGGCATTTATTTCAGAACTTTAGATTTAGTTTTATGGTTTTATTCCATTAAATAAAATATGTAAAACTGGACAAGATTTGAAAAACAGTTTTTTTAAATTTTCGAAAAGAAAGAAACAAACATGCAGTTTAATTTTAATAATAGGAATATAAAAATTAATTTGAAACAGCTGGATATTCAAAAATATGGTTATGCTGATTTTTGCGACTTTTTTTAATTGTATTTTTGTAAGTATGTGATTAACAATAATTGATATCATTGTTACTCATGAAGTTGAATAGTTTTAATCTTCATCAAACTATATAAATTTACTGATTAAAGTCTTAATATTAATTGAGAAATGTTAAATTACTACAAAGGCAAATTAAATTTGCCTATAGATAATCTTTATCACAGGTTTCAGATTTCTCTGCTTCATAATCATAATTTAAATTAGTTTATTTTTATTGTCCTATCTGTTTAAACTGGTTTTCATTCTCTATTTGTTTAACCAAAGGTAGAATTTGTTTATCTGTTGGTATATCGTGGTTGTGTGGAGATCTAGGGAATGTGTCACAGTATTTTGGGTTATCTATTTAAAGCTTTGAAATGACAGTAATAAATATATAAAATGTATTTACGAATTCTTTCGTGCAGTCCTGTATATGGTCTGTTGAATTCATATACATCACATAAAAAAGAAAAAATAGTTAAGTTCAAAAGTGCACACCACGACTGAAAATACATTTCCAGCAGTTATCCCTCATAATCAGCCCTGGTGTTTTTTTCTTTTTTCCCCCGTGTATCTGTAAATGAACGATAAATGCTATGCACTTCATAAACTACGAAAAACATAAACTTCAGTGGTTTATGGCAATTTCATTATGCTTGCTTGAAATATCTTAATAACATTAAAATGCACTTTAAAGGATTTCCCTCCGTGGCTCATAATTTAATGGGACCTTTCTTGTGCATTTTTATAAACGAACTATAAATTCTACTTATTCTATATTTCACAGAAAGCATGTTGTAAACCGTCTCATTGATATATATAAATGTCATTATATTTAAAGTACCACATAATGACATTTATACGACATTTACATCAACATTAAAATGCATCACAAACAACTTTTCTTCATAGATAATAATGCAACGGAATACTTGTGTATCGCAGTAAACGAATAATAAATGCTATACATTTTATTATCGATAGATCACGTTCTATAATAAAGCTCAATAACTCATAAAAATTAAATTATGATCTTCTATATTTATGAGAGTTAGAACAACAAAAGTTTAGATAAACAGCAAGTCATAAACAGCAAAATCATTGTAAAGAATTAAAAATATATTTTTTACAAATTTAACTTTCTGTTTTCGTATAGCAGCTGGCAATTTCTGTGCGTATTCTGTCAAAACTGAAAACAAGAATTTTTAGAATGTAGTGACTTTCTGAAGATAGCACTGGCTCAAAAAGAAATTTTTGAAGGAAAGCTTACCATAAATACCTTATCAAAACAAAGTTTCCGCTATGCAAAATTTTCCTATAACAACGAAGTTTTGCATAAATGCTCGCGCTAAAGCACTTTCTGACATCCTTGCCACAAAGACGCATTTACCTGAAAATTCTTACTACTAAATTTAATAAATATTTGAAAGATATCTGTTAAAAATCTATCATTTTTTCCAAACATTAATATCAGTTTAAAAATTTCACCGATGTTAGATATAAAGTTATGTAAATGTAATTTTTCTAGCACCAGTAAAATTCGAAACAAACATTGATTTTTGTAGATGAGAGCTATGTTCATTTTTTGACAATTTCTCACTTTAGGCAAAAGTTATCGATTTGACAATTACTGATATTACGTATTTGAAGTACGTAAATTTAGGAATTCGTTTTCCTGTTCTGCCAAACCTACGGACTCGAGTTTGGCAAATACAATCCCTTAAAAACTATAGATGTCAACAAGAGATTTTGTTAATTATTTTTAAATGCAATTTGGGTATCTTTGGGCTCTCATTATTAAGTTAAGGTGTCTTTTTTAATTTAAGAAATGAAGGCCTAACATTGTGCACAGCATATAATCTAATCAAGAAAAAAGGACATTTGTGCCAATTTTGAAATTTGAGCACCGAAGATTAGCCAGGAAAACGCTTAGCAAGCCGTCAGATGCTAGACTATATTGAGAGTGTTAACTCACTTTCAATTTATTGTCAATAGTCTTCACGAGGATCTCTTCTGGCGCATAATCACTGACGTCAAACCTCAATTTCAGGCTCTTCCCATCATCTCCGTTTTGTATCAGTGGAGATTGGAAGTCATCCATCCAATGGTTGTTGTGATCCACTGACTTGTGGGTAGAAGATGACTCTTCAGTTGTTGACATTCGAATCGAAGCACTTGATTTGAATGACCCAGTTTGGTTGTCGTGGTCTTGTAACTTAGCTCGAAGTCTAGCCATTTCTTCTTCCATCCGTTTCATCTCTGCTTCGAACCTCCCACGGATCGACTGGAATTCATCATCTAAAACGTGAAAATCTGATTTCTGTATGGGAACTTTTCGCTCGGGAGCCATCATGAATAACGGCGGAGATCTGCAAAAAGAAAAGACATTTATTATAATCAAGTATTACTCATGTAAAAAAAGCAGATTGATAAAAATAGAAATAGGAATGTTATTTTTTAATAAGTTAATTCGAACGAAGTTTTGAAAACCTAAAAAATAATAACTTTCATTAATTCATCCTTTTTTGAAATAGTTTCACATGTTTAGATGTGTTAATATCAACAAACTTACAAAAAAAAAAAAAAAAAAAAAAAAAAAAAAAAACCCACAGAGCTTTAATATTTTGGAGTAACAACATCATGCTGCATCCTTCCTTCCCCATCCCATCCACATGCATTTCATACATTATTTGCAAAATTCAAAGCAATTTGTCTTCAAAAGCAAATTAGAAATGGATTTTGACTACATTTGATTTTGGATTTTGATATGCATTTACATACATTAAAATCTAATAAATAACCAGAGCAAAAACATTAAAATTACGAGTGGGGGGGGGGGGGGGGTTCATAAAATTCTATTTGCCAATGATTTCTTTGTACTAACAAAATACAACACACAGCGCTGTTCTGATGTGTAATACTTATAAACTCCAGTGGGATCCAGTTGATATTTAAATATTCACTGAAATTAAAGAAATACTGAAACTATGTTCCTGTAAAAACCTTAATAAGAATATTTTGCCACTAATTCTAATGAACAACAAGTAACGTGTAAATATTACACAAACATGAGTAGATAAAAACGGTGTGGTAAAAATGTTTGCGGTTAATTTTGGCATCCTTAGTTGCCGTTCGGAAAACGTTGAGATAGAAAAACACTGAGTCTATATTTGCGAGCGCTAGATAGATATATGCTTCTACGTGTGCGACATGCTACGTCACATATGTACCGGGTGTCCAGTAAATGACTGACCCATTTTGAATGTAAATAACAAAAAAACTGTTTGAGATAAAAATGCGCGGCTTGCTGTATTGTTATTAGAATATAAATAAATTTTAAAATATGCACTTTGTTAATGTAATATAATAATATTTAAAATAATATCTCAGTCTCAAGACTGAAGAGGGGAAATATAATACAGATGGTTCAATCACAAATATTATTTTAAATCACTTTCCAACCAACGTACCCTATTTTTGGAGTTGATTCGAGAGTCGATTCAACATATAGATTCAGATTCGACTACATATAGATTCAGGTTGAGCCGAAAATCTCACATTTATGGAAATTAGAGTCATGTCTGTATTCAAACAGCCTGTTACCGCCAGCGCGATATTTTTTTCCGAAATTTGAACTATATTAACAAAGTACATGTTTAAAAATTTATTGATTTTCTAATAACAATACCGCAAACCGCGCATTATTATCTCAAACCGTTTATTTGTTATTTAAGTTCAAAATGGGTCAGTTATTTACTGGACACCCGGTAAGTAGTTTGTTAAAACAAATGCAAGACGAATTGCAAATCTGAGAGAAAGGAAAATATAATTTAATATTCTGTTTTACAGAAGCGCTGTTCCGCGTTAGTGATTAAAAAAATGATGTAAAATTGCTTCTAATGCTTAAAAAGAGAAAAGAAAAAGAAACACAGTTATTAATTTTATTCAATTTCTGTTTCTAATACCCGGAACAGTTATATAACTTCTATTGCTAATAAATTCAAACACAATAATCAGGAGTAAAATGGTCAAGATGTCACAGTTTTCGTTAATAGTTAATTCTTAAATGAAAAAAAAAAAAAAAATATTTTGTAGTTAAAAATTAATCAAATTAAGTATATATTTGCTAAAATTGATAAAAAATACTTTTACACGGCAAATAAATACCTTTATTCCGATAAACACGTTTCATTGATCAGACAGCGAGATTATCAAGATTAATAATGATTGATTCAATATCAATAATCATCATTTATCTTGAGAATGGCACCGTCTAAGTGATGAAGCATGTAGGCCTTAATAAAGGTATTTCTTTGCATTGTAAATGTATTTTTAGCACTTTTAGCAAGTATTAACTTAGTTTGATGATTTTGATACATAAGTTAAAAAGTAACTATCAAAATGTAATTATAAAGTATTGAATTTTAATAATATTATTTTCTTTTATTAAATAATGAATTAATTTAAGCAATACAGTAACAAATATTCAAACAAACAAACAAAAGCCAAGAAAAACAAGAAAAATTCTATTTTTATATAGTTATTTATTTTTAACCGACGCATTAATTTCAAAAGGGAAAAAATGTCATCTTTTACTAGTTGCAGTTATAAAACGTATATATAAAACACAATAAATGTATACTTTTTATTTCATCATAGATGTATCTTTATGAATTTTTATTTTTTTCTTCTTCTACTGACAGAAATGTGCTATTAAAAATAAATAAAAAACATTCATGTGTTAAGAAATACGTTAAAACTATGCATTTTTCTAAAAATTCAAATTCAAATTTCAACTCTAAGACTATCCTTGGCCTTTCTTCCATGGGTTTAATGACCTTTTTTTATGAGACACAAATTATAATTTTATAAATAAAGCAATTTTTTTTATTAAGTTGCAAAATAAAATACAAACATTCAGGTTTGTTTTCGCTACAGTGATATTTAATAACTTTTTTTCTTTGAACATCATCATTTCCTAAATAAATAACTATAAAAATCAAAGTTCTAGCTTTATAAAAATCTCTAGAACTCTCAACCATATACGGAATAAATAACTCTTCTTCATTTATCACAGTCTAATGCACATGTCTTTCAATTTACTACAGAGGAACAGTCGCTCCACCCTTTTTTTTCCTGAATGGAGGAGTTTTGTTCATGGAAAGTGTTGAAGACGTCACCGGTAAAATATTTAATTGGATGTTGCATAGTAACAGAACCAGACCGCAATTTACCAAGGTTCCCTCATTAATGCGCTCTGTGCTTTAGCTTAATTAGACCTCCTGCCACTTTTACTTTTGACAGCAGTCAACTTCCTGCACAAACACAACGGTGTGAGGAAGAATTTCACTTCACAAGCTTTCGTAAATTGCATTGCGTATGAGTGAGTTTTAGGTGGGATAAATACGTACAGAATTAATGGGTGAATCCTCCAAACGATTTTTTTTATTTGCAGCATTCATAGTTACACATAAAAAATTCATGTACAAAGAGTTTCATGGGGCATTACTTATTAACACTTAATATTATTAAAACAGTTAAGTTACCGACAATAAGCCATTCAAATATGGAACAAGGTATGTTTTAAAGTTACATTTGCTATCCGATATTATCGAACTGAACACCCATGGATATAATTGAAAAATGTATATAATAATTAATTAAAAACGCAGAATGAAATGCTAATTTTGACCCAATAGCTAGCTCACAATTTTCATAATATGCAAGATTATCAAGCAATATGCTCATACTGTGACAAAAATTGATTTTATAATACAGTAAATTTATAAAAAATAGGTTTAAACTCGTCTGAATTAATATAAAAAGAAAAAACTTTTTAAACTCATCATAAAAAATGGTATGTTTAAGAAGTTTTTATCCCTTCATATAGTATATTTAGTTATTGGGAATTGAAAATCCAACCTTTTGTCCTTTTGAGTCAAAAATTATAAATATGTAGAAAAATTCTTTCTTACGAAAGACTTTGAACTCTGTTAATGTAAGCATTAATAAAGACGCCTTTCGAATATAAAATTAGGGTAAGTTTACCAGTAGTAGGCCATGTACCAATAGTGGGCCACCAGTTTTCAAAGTTAAAAAACAAGTTTTCTAGTCACCCCTGTCAGATAACAAACTAATTGCTGATTGGTTGGAACCCTTATCTATTATCAGGCAAAGGGAAAACTTCATTATTCTCATAGTCTTTGAGCTGGAATGGTGTTTTTACAGACTATACGAAAAAACTAAATAGAAGCTAAAAATTATTTTACGTAATCATCAAAACTTCTCAATATGATTTCATTATTGTGTATATTTAAGTGTAGAAATATAAAACAAATTATAACTTCTGTACAATATGCATTAAACTCAAGAATGGAGAGGCACACTTCTAGGGGGCCCCTAGTGCAGCATCAGAAATTTACTTGGCCCACTATTGGAGCATAGAAGGTAACATTTTTTATTTTTCATTTTTTTCTAGAGAATATATTTTAAAAATTTGAATGTTTATTCTGATACATAAAGATAAGGACTAGGCTAATTTTTTTTTTTTTTTTTTTAAATTCACTAATACTTTAATAATAATTAGATAAATGTCCTTAAGTGGCCCACTACTGGTGCATTTACCTTAACTTTTTTTTATTAATCCTAGTGGCGATAAAACGCCTTTAGTATTCATCCACAAATTAATATTACTAGGACAACTATTATAAAAACTACTAGAATTATTCCAGTGAGTTATTTAATATTTGAGAAAAACCTTCCTTGTAAAAAAAAAAAAAAAAAAAAAAAAAAAAAAAACTAACCTCCCCTATTTCTTAAGGAAAAAAAAAAATCCACTTATTTAATTTTTACAGACAAGATCAAAAACTCAAATTCTAACGAAACTCGATCGCCAAAAATTAAACTATGAAAAACTTAAAATTACGCTCCGAATCTGGCTGCCAGAATTATACTTTTGTTTAAACTAATTTGAATGAATTAGTTAATTATTAAATAGCCTTTTTAATAATAAATATTGTTTTCTAAAAAAAAAAATATTAATATTTTATATTTATATTTGTTTCATGAAAAAAATTAACTCTAAGAAAATTAAGTCAGTGTTTGCTGGAATCCATTATAGACATTGCATAGTACAAGAATTACAACATGCTTTACTTTTTCGCTTAAATTTTATAAAAAAATATTTTGATAAATTGTCTTTTGAACTCCCTTAATTTGACAGGAAGGAATTCAATATACGATTTTTAATTTTTCGGACAACAAAGCGTTAATAACCGTGTTACTGTACAATGAAGAAATTGCAAAAAAATATTTTCCGCGCAAGTTTCTGTGTGACTCTGTCTGAAGAAGTAGTCCATTTTTGCTCATTATACAAACTTTTGTGAAGATTCTTTTGAATTCTCCATATAGTTTTGTATTAGTTTAGCTGAATTATTTTATCGACGCAGACGAGTCTCAATAAGTAATAAAAATGCTTGGCATGGGGATATTTATTTTCACTTTTTTATTTGCTCATCGATTAAAATGACTTATTTGGTGAACAAGTTATTTTTTTTTTTAAGTTGATGGGCTCCCATCTCTTGTTCCAGGGATTTTCTAAATGATGCGAATTTTTCTAAACATGTTAATTAGCACATTGGAAAGCATATTTATTAAATTTTTTTGGCATTCAGTTTTTCCTTCTTGGATTTATTGCCTAATTCAATAAAAGCCGTTACAGGCAATTTACATTCTTTGGAATTTGAAATGTTTCGTCATTCCAATTACGGTCAGTCCCGCTTAATCGGGTAATGGATAATTGCATATCCGCTTATATGCATTGAATGCCATGGAAGTGAAACATTCCCCATAAGATTAATGTTAAAATACTCGGTTTTATCACATAACAATCATAGATTAATCACTTAAAATATCTCCAATCTAGTAATCCGAATAATTCCCTTGAATACAACGAATAATAATAATAATAATAAATTAAGAACAAATATATATATTTTTTATAATAAAGGTTTGTTATCTATAAAATCGAATAGTAGAAATCATCGCAAAAGAATAGACTTCATTTTTTTAATTTTTGGAAGCCCATGATTTTGAAAAGATGTGATTTTTTTTTTAAAGCTGGCCTGGTCATACATATAGCGATTCAAGATGCCAGCGAAACTTCTTTGAAAAGCCTAGAAATGGGAGAAAATAAGATAGGGATGGACGATCAAGAGAATAAAAGAACAATATTTAGAACCGGAAGTGGAGAAATACAGTGTCCAAAGTAGGAAAAAACAAACAATCTTAAAGGTTTTTTTTTTTTTTTTTTTTTTTTTTAGGTAACAAATAAAGCTGCAACCAGATTCACAAACTTTTCAGCCGATTTTTATCCCAACATGTTCCCTTTCAAAGAGAGAAAAAGCTTACAACAGTCTTTAAAAAACTCGGAAGAAAAGGCGGAAAACCAGTGCTATTAGTATCAGCCGTTAATACTTATCGCCTATTCATATCAATCGCTTACCTCTGATTCGTTGAAATGTTGAAAGTTGGATGAAAAATCTCGGCTAGTGGAGACTTTTTTGGAACTGCGGAAAAAAGTTGAGGGACATTGCTGTTTGCTATCACACTGGGTGTTGTGAGATATTTCGTGAAAAGTTGGAGGAAATCAAATATTGGCTCAAAAGTTTCTTGAAACGTTTGTGAATCTGAAAGCAACTTCAAAGATAAGTTGGCAAACAATGAAAAATTAAACGAATTTATGCGGAAATTAATTAATATTTTTTGAAAGGTATTAGTTTGAAAACAATTTTTTTTTTTTTAGCTTCCTTTTAACTTTAATTTAAATCACATAAATTATGATGAAAAATTAAACCATGTAATGTAAATAATACATCACAGTTCTGTACATACATCGTTATATATAGAACAATAATAAATTATTGATTAAAATTATTATTACAATAATTAACTTTTAAATTATTTTGTAAACTGTTATTGTTCATTAATATTTATCATATTTGTGGTACAGAATCAAATTATAGCTTATAATAATACGTTAATTGCTATCTTCGGCTGAAATGCATATCCCGTTTAATTGCGCACAATTCAAAGGAATCAAATGTATGCAATTAAACGGACCAACTGTATTATTTTTCTTTTGTATTATGTGTATGTTTGATTTTTGAGTTGCAAATTTTGTGAGTTCAAATTTTAAATGAGAGAAATTCGTTTAAAACTTTTTATATTACTCTCATAAAAAATCTATTTTAAAAAGCTAATTTCCAAAAAAGTATAGTTTTTACTAAGTTAAAAAGTTTTTAAGGTTGTATGGTGTTAAATTCCTATCTTCGAATCATTATTTTGACATTCGATGGGCTTAGAGTAAAATTAACGCAAAATAAATATAAAAATAAAAGCAGGATAAATAAATGTATTTTGGATTGAAAAAAACCCTCTGTAATCCCTCTGTAATCCATCAAAATAACGTAATTTTCTAACTATTAAAATATATATATATATATATCTAAATTTAAATCGGCTGAATCTTAGACCAATACATTTTCTTGCAATATAAGAAATCACTGCGATTTTTTGAAAAATACTAAAGAGACTATAAAACAGAGCAAATGTATCGTTTTAAAAACATTTTACAATAATTTACATATATTGTTATTATTCAAATTTAAATGGCTGAAAAATACATGCGGGATCGCTTTTTCACTATAACCCAAACATTCTTCCAATATTTAATATGTGATTAAATATTCGTGTATTAAATATTCAAAAATTTCAAGCGTAATTAAACTGCTGAAAATTAAGTTTAAGATTAATTAAAACTTACAATCTTCTTTCTATTTCAGTTCATATTATAAATATAAATTAAAAAGCAACATTTAGCAATTTCCTGAGTAACTTTGTTTGACAGTATGGAACATCAATATTTGTTCACTTCATGGACTTCACATTAAAAAGTAGACATTATACAGTGTTATTTTTAACAATAATAGAAACATAAAGATATTAGATTTACTATTAACAAAAAGAAATTTTCATATGCTAGTATAAGAGCTTTGAGTTTTACACTGAGAAAAAAAATATGCCGCCTTCAACTAGAATGAATAGAAAAACTAGAAATATAGATGTCCAAACTATGCGAGTGGGGTGAACAACTAAGCTGAATAGGCGAAATGACTTGACATTTCTAGTCTCGTGTTTTCTAGGAGACGAAACGACATTGAACCGTTTCAGTAGCGAGAAATTATCGCTTGATTTTAGGAATGATTTCTTAAGCTATAATTCTAGCTACTAAATCAAATCTATTGTGTTCGCATCTATTTGAAGAGATTTTTAGATAAATTTGACAACAAAAATATAGGAAAACGCGCTTGAATTCTAGTAAGAGACTCTGGAACTCTCTAAGAAATGGAACTAAAATTTATAGGGATGACATGGAACTATTTTTTCTAGAGCCATTACTTAGATTCCATATGCCAGAACCATATTTTTTTCTCAGTGTAGAAATATAAAAGAAAAATAATAAAAAGATGCATTTTTAAAAACATTTTTACAATTACTGAAATTGACTACGTCTCAGTAAGGATAAAAAAAAAAATCTATTTACATTTGTCCTCATTTTGACAATTTATAACAATTAGATATTATTTACTTTCCAAATTAAAGATATTTATTTTAGGAAAACAAAACGCCACTATGAAAAATGATTTATAACATTTGTCATAAACAAGCATTGAAAGCAATGTTTTAACTGATAAAGAAAGATCATTATTTATGACAGGTAAAAATGGATCTAGACTGATTTATCTTTATTAGGTACCCATTTTTTTCATTCATATGTTGCAATTTACGAAATCGACTTTTGGATAGACTTAGATAAATGTGATCATTGAGACCTTATTTATGCTATGTTTTGTTTTACTTCTTTCTCTCCTCAGTTTCCCAAACAAATTGAATTAGATTAAAGTCAATTATCGTACAGTTATTTCTAAACTCATATTTTAGTTTAACTTTCCAAATCGTTCTTCAAAGTATGTTAACTTAAATAATTGAAATGAAGAATGAATTTGCATTATGCTATAAGCAAGTTAAAAGCAGATTAATATATATATATATATATATATATATATATATATATATATATATATATATATATATATATATATATATATATATATATATATATATATATATATATATATTTATATATATTAACAAGCAAGTTAGAGAAAAATAAACTGAAAATAAGGAAGAACAATTTTTTAACTCTTTCTCCCCAAAATTATAATAGTAAAACTTAATTTAAGGTTTCTGATGCAAATGTTAATTAAACTTGACCCCTCAAGGGGTTAAAGTGTCGTCACTAAAAATAACTTAATATTACTTAAGGCAGGCGTAAAACAATGCAGCTCATATTTTCTATTGTATTTTTTTAAACTTCTAAGAATAGAACATTTAAAATTTTTCTATTAATTACTTTATGGGGTAATTTATAAGAACTTATATACGAGCATATTTATAAGAACTTTTACGAAATGCTTACGGCTTAGAACTTTTACAGCTCTTTTCGACACTGTAAAAATCAAAGAAATACCATTTGATTTTTATCACTATGTTAAAAGCATATTTTTGTTCAGTATTATACCTTCCTCCGTCTACATTTCATAAGAAATGAATACATCATTAAACTATAATGAAATATTTTTGAATAAAATGATTAAAATGGAGAATAATATACGAGAATACTAAGTAGAACTATGTTTTTAGCATAGCAATAAAAATCAAATGCTTTTTCGTTGATTTTTTACTGAGTAAAAAAGAACAAAAAATAGTGGATTATGTACTAATCCGATACAATTCTTTTATCAAGCAACAAGTATGTTGAAAATCCCTGTTGAATAAAGAAAAGGTGAAATAAAGCTTGAACACAATCTGATTGCTAAACGCATAGAAAGCTGAAACATCCGACAGTTTGTTATAATAATCACAATAAAGGATTTATTTTACAGAGAATCGTAGTCGAGTAATTTGATCTCAAGGGGAGCATAAATTTCTGTCATATTTTCATGTTCGTTCATTTAATATAACATCAACTCACCATAAAAGAAGATAAATTGCAGAATTTTGCCTCTATCTTGTTGATCTTCGTAGAATTTTATTCGCTTGTAAATACATTTAATTACTTATTCAATGTAAGAAGAAACACGAGTTGTTCGAATATGATTACAAATATCTCCGGAGCTAATTATCCGATCAACTTCATTTTTTATGTAATATTTATCTTATTTTATTGTTTTTTACATTCATTTAAAAAAAAATCGAAAATATTCATCGGAATCTTCAGTGTTTGAAAAGTGTGAATCCGTCATTTTTTTTTTTTTTTTCATTCTCAAAACTATTGCAAGATTTTCCCTAACTTCGTATGATGGGTAAGTAAAATATCATTTGATTCTTATTGCTATGCTAAAAACATTTTTCGCCTCAATATTACATCTTTCCCCGTCTACATTTTATAAGAAATGCATACAGCATTAAATTATAGCGAAATATTTTTGTATAAAAGGATTGAAACGGAGAACAATGTACGAGAATACTGAGTAGAAATACGTTTTTAGCATGCAAATACTTTTTCTTTGACTTTTCAGTGTCGAAAGGAGCAAAAAATAGCGGATTATGAGCTAATCCTATACAACTTTTTTATCAAGCAACAAGTATGCTGAAAATCCCTGTTGAATAAAGAAAAGGTAAAATAAAGCTTAAACAATATGTCATCTGATTGTTAAACGCATTGAAAGCTGAAACATTCGACAGTTTGTTACAATAATCGGAAAAAAAAAAAAAAAAAAAAAAAAATGGAGAATTGCAGTCGAGTAATTTGATCTCAAGGGGAGCATAAATTTATGTCATGTTTTTCATGTTCGTTCATTTAATGTAGCATTAAGTTATATGATAAAACGAGATAAATTACAGAATTTTGCCTCTGTCTTGTTGAACTTCATGCAATTTTATTCATTTATAAATAAATTTAAGTTATTCAATGTAAGAAGATAACACGAGGTACTCAAAAAGTATCTTTACACTTTTATGTTGTAAAAATTAATAAGTATATGACACATATATAAGCCATTACTTTTTAGTCTAAGGACTAATGTAACTGCAAATTCTGTATGAATGTACGATTTTTTTTAATACGTGAAAAATATTGTCATCAATGACAAACTGGACTTTTCAATTACAGCATCTACTGAGAATTTTGATTCCCCAACACCCCGCTGTTCCTGTTTGGAAATCTTTTAAACGATTGAGTACTTTGTGTACGACCAGTACTAGGCACCACTTAAAAGATTTTTTGTGCTCGTGGCATCGTTCAGTTTTTCTGCTTTTGTCAATTGTCTGATTATTTTAGAGTTTCCGTGCATTGGTTGATTAGTTTCAGGATTTAATTTGAGAGCGCTGTGGTAATTTTTTGCATATATACAGTGTGATACATAAATGTAGAATCAATAAACTATCTCTTTAAATCTTGCAGATCTTAAATCTCCTAAAAATTATTAAAACGGATATCTCTCTCTAAATTTTGCAGATATCAAAATAGATTTTTTTTTTTTGTTTAATTTCGGTATGGGTAAGGAAAAATTTCCTGATTGGAAATTTTATCATACGGGGCCCGTGCAAAAATTTAATTCTTGTATTTTTTCAAATACCCCCCCCCCCCCCCCCATGGAGTTGCAATTTATCTCATCAAATTTTACACCTTTTTTTTTAATGAAACTTTGAAATTGGAAGTATGTGTCTAGAATGAATATTTAAGGAGATAGCCTATTTTTTCCATATTTATGAATTACGCTGTATACTAAGCCTTTCGCTTTTTTATTAAATAAAAGTATTCTAACTGCTAGAAAAGATAACAGCTTTTTCGCAAAAAATATTCTTGTATAGATATCTTATATCAGAATAATACAATATACAATTTGTTATTTATGGCACTTTTAAATAGCACTTTTAATAGCCTTACTTCTAATGTATTTCTACAAATGTCTTTATTCTCTCTAACTAAATTGAAAAATATTATCTTTTAATAAATTATTTAAGATAAAATTAAAAATATATATATTTGCAAGAGTGTTATTATTGGATTTTTTTCAAATCTTGCTTGAAATTTCAAAATTAACCTCCAAATCTGTTTCTCCGTAATGGAATAAAAAAAGTTTAAAAGAGGATTATATGTAAAAATAACTTCATAAATTAACGTATATTATGTTATATAAAAAGTAAAAAGTGATCGAATTACTAGATTTTACATAGAAAATTGCTTTTACGTAATGTCATACATTATTTTCATATCATTGTTAACTTATTAAATCGTGTTGTGGGAAGTATTAATACCGCTTCAAACTTTGTACTCGGGATAACAACCTGGATTTACGTGTAAGAATGGTGAAAAAAAAAATGTAATTTAACAAATTTTAACGACCGTTTGGAAATTTATACTTTCAAAGACTAAAATTTTGGACTTATAAATAAATTCTATATTAAAAAAAATAAACACGATTTTTATAATGATCAAAACATGGCTACTTAATAACAGAGTCCTATATTACGTGCGACATGGACTAAACATTAATGTTTCTGGACCAATCATAAAAAAATTTTAAATTAAATTTCAGTTTTACAATTTTCGGTGTTGCAATTTTTTAAACTTCTAAACATTGCACATTTTTAATTTTTACACTATTGCATAGAGAAAAACCGGTACTTTTAAATGCAATTTGTTTGAAAGCTATATCTCAATTGGTTTCTAAATTATTATTATTATTATTTTGTAGTTTTTAATACTTTTTTGTCATTGTGACAACAGAAGTATTTCATTTCTGGACACTAAACATTAACCAATGAGAAAACAAATAAAAACTGGCCATCACAAGGATTCAGATATGGCTCAGATATCTCTAAACCTTAAAAATAACCAATGGTTTTCCAAATGGTTAAAAAAATGAGCTTTATTGAATACAAGACAGAATAACTATACATATTTTAAATATTTTCTAAAAACATAAAGATAATTCTCAGATTTTCCGTACTTTATGGATACAAGCCTCATATTAATTGCTTACAGTAATTAACATTTTGCAAATTCCACAGAGTACAATTATGACAGAAGCAAATAATTACATTCCAGAAATCTTGGAGAGGAATCGTCTATAATACTACAAATAACATGAATCAAGTTTTCATAAAATGACATTCTGATTTATTAAAATTTGTTTATGGTAATAAATAAAAACAAACAAAATATGTCAAGTTAAAAAAGCCACCGAGAAAGCTTGCCAAATGTCGTTAATGACTTTAGGAAAAATGCCAAATGATTTTTGTCAATTCTCAATAAATAAATGTGTGTGTACACTGAAATTTTTCAACTCACAAAAATAAACACTTTTAGAACTTTTTTTTATTACGAAATTAATTGAGAAAAAAATTGGAATTTTCTTATTAAAATATCATTTATGAAGGTTTTAAGAAATAAATAATAAAAGTAAGTCTATTTATATACTTTAAATCTGTTTTTCTCATAATTAATTTTTCAGAATTTATTAGATTTTTGAAATGTTTCTTGCAATGTAATTTTTGATCAATATTTATGAATTTGATAAGGAAGTATCCTGATATTATTTAGAAAGAAATTGTGTAAGCTTTTTAAAATTCGTCTTCATTAAGATAGTAAAATTTGATTTTTACTTATTAAAAGGCAAAATTTTGATGAAAATCGATATGAAATTTAGAAAAAAGTCTGTAAAATATTAAGTATTCAAGAGATTTAAAAAATCGGTACTACTCTGTTATCCCGTCGAACAAAATACTATCGCCAAATTATAAGAATAAATGCCAATAATGGATGATCATGAATGTCAATTCAATGACATTAAACACGATACACGTGTTTAAAACGTCACTAAGTGATTTTTATTTGTGCTTTTTATTTGTACTTTTATTAATATTCTACTAATTATTTGTTTTTTATTATTATTTAAAATATAAATTACGTCAATATGTATAATTTGGCTATTAGTTTGGCGATTTGCATAATTTGGCGAAATCGGTCGACGGGATAACAGAGTAGTACCAAAAAATATTACACAAATTTGTTTATAATAGAGTTTTAAGTGATAAAAATGCAAAAGCAAGAAAATATCTGAAAAATTAAAACACGAGGAACATTTTAAAATTTCGTTTAAAAATTTAAATGAAAAAAATTAAAAATTTTAATAAGATTGGAAATTTTTTTGAAGCATTTTTTTTAACTATATGCTTTTGGTGAAATCTATATTTGCACAAGTTTTCGTATTGCTACGATGAAAAAAAAAAAAAAAAAAAAAAAAAAAAAAAAAAAATTAACGTTCACCGTCTCCTTAATTGTGTTGAAATAGTGTTAATTAAAATAATTTTTAATTAATATTGTGCTGTACATCACTTTGTCACTAAATTAACAACACATTGCAAATGTCACAGAATTTAGAACACCACGAAACAACGAATGTTAAACACTTTCAAACACTTTATACATGGTGTCTTTAAAATTATGCAATTTAAAAAAGGAAATAAAGGATACTTTGTTCATAGAAAAAAAAATTCAAGCGATTACTGAGTGAGTTGATTAATTTTTACTAATAAATATGAATAACTGGAAAAATTATATAATTTTTAACAATACTTTTTGTATAAGCTTTTCCCTAGTACAACACATTCACATGACAATTGAAAACGATTTCAGTTAGAAGTAATAATTATTATATTCAGTTAATGTTGCAAGAGTGTTTCACGAATTTATAGTGTAGAAGAAAAACAGAGAGGTTCGTCTTCTATATATTTTTCTCGCCCTGTTTATGAGCTACTATTCAAATAAAATCATAGGTTAAAAATTTTTAAGCAGCTATAACGCTCATTGAAATTTAACAAATAGGTTATTTTACTAAAAATTAACAAATATAGTGTTTTACGTAACATTGATTTGAAAATAGATAATGGAAGAATTTCTGAAGAAGAAGAATTGTGTTGCAACATAATTACAGGTTTAACAACTTTCTAATATATTTTCTTTTATGTCATAAATTGGTGTGTGTGTGTGTGTGGGGGGGGGGGGGGGACAACCCTTATTTTCAAATTTAAAGAATGAAACGTATGTTTCAAATAAAAGTTTCAGCAAATCTTTGGATAAATTAATATATGCAACAAAATCTCGTTAAAACGAATCTTTGGGGACTACAGATTAAATTTGTTACACTAAGAAATTCGTAAATGTGAAATTCAATATAGTGCATTTAAAAAGTGAAATATGCATACACATAAAATAAAATTATATGTTATTATTACATCTACGAATTTTTGTCAATGTGCAAACATCTGAATGAAAATTATTTTGCAAAACATTATTGTGAACTTTTTTGTTAGAAATACGATAATTATTAATTTTATTAAATTTTAAGATTTAAATCGCAACTAACATAAAATAATTATATTTATACATATTTTACATACTTGACAGTTAAAATGTTCACACTAACTTTTATTGTAAATGTTAAGTTTTATATTATTATTATTTTAAACAAGAGTGTTTTCAAAAACTGCAGTTGACAATGAATCTTTCAGAAGAAAATCTTCAATATTAAACAGCATTGTATAAAATGTTACAGGTACATTATTTTACTTGACTAGAAATTAGCTAATAGGGATAAATATCTATCGAAAAATGTAATAATATTCGAAGGCAAGATATTTCTGTAATAATAAATTCCCTAGATTTTCTACATAAAAAAAAAGTTTGCAAAGCAAATCAAGGGGGAAAAAAGAGAAGAAAAGAATTGCAATTATCAGTGATTCTTTTTTTAAGGTGGATATACGAAGATGTATTTCTACCTCTCTTGAAAAACAGCTTTGAGATATATAAAAACGAGTACTGCAATTTTGTAGACTGCTCCTGTGTCTGCTAGTGAAGACGTTCGCAAGCTAATGCTATTCCTGTGGGGAGGTTATTTTCTAATATCTCATTTGCGTTTCAAGATTTTTAATTTAATTTTTTTTTTCACTGTATAGTCAAGGTCCATCTTTTTATCGCTCTTTTTTTACTTTTTTGATTGTGATTGGAGATATTTTTTAGAATGATAATTTCATTTTTAGAAGCGGTTTTGAAAGTGAAAGTAACTTTATAAATGTATCTGCAACTTAAGTCGAAAAAGTAAAAAAAAGAGCGATGTACAGATAGACCTCGGCTATCCAATGCAAAAGAAAGAAAAAGTTATTTTAAAATATCGAAATGCAAATGAGATATTAGAAAATAACCTCCCCATAGAAATAGCATTAGCTCGCGAGTGTCTTCTCTTGCAGGGACAGGAGCCTTAAGCCCGAGACGCAACTTTTTTGATTAAGTTTGTTTGTTTGTTTGTATTTTTGTCGGCCAATTATCTACACTGTGGGATATAGGCCCTAAGGGGTGGGATGCTCTCCGTGGGGGTTTTTCTAAGGGAACCTAATACGTATTTACGCAAGATTCGAAGAAAACCATGGAAAATTTCGAACGGTTAGGCCGATGGTCGCGATTGGGTTCGAACCCAGCACCGACCGTCTACCAGTTTGAAGGTCAGAAACTCGCGGCCACTGGTGCGGCCTTTTTGATTAAGATTCTTTCGCCTTGCCACCCCAGTTCGTAAAATTGAAATGACTATTATTTTAAGCCTTGAATAAATTCTATAATTTGAAAAAAAAAAAAAATCATTAAACTAAAATTCGTTAAAATGATTTTTTTTATAATGCAAAAGCACAGCACTTTTTGCACAAACTTAATAATATTTGTTACACTGAAAATTCGTTAAAATCACATCCATTGTAACGAGATTCCATATGTATATGAAATACTGAAATATAAATGAAGTAATAATAGTAAATAAAAACACTTGTACTATCATATTACATACAGATAGTAACAAAAATAAGGTCAAAATAACAATAGTAAATCTACAGCCCTCACAAATCCCATTAAAAAGACAAAAGGCCCGAAATGGTTATGTAAAATAACAACTGTTTTGCGTTTTACTTTATTCAGACTCTTGGATATATTCACATCTGTTTAAATTGAAATGCAATTTACAGCACGCCATAATATTTGCCTTTTCATTCGCTTATATTGAATGTATCCGAAGATATACAGATGGTCTAATAGAGGAAGTCTCCAAAGCTTTTCGTGAAATTATACCAAAATTCATAACAAAATGCCACATAAATTAGGAGATGTGGGGAGAGGATATTGCCCGTATAAATTTTCCCCATGTGGTCTTTCTACAACAATAACTCAAAAAATGACATCCCCGCTGACATAACAAAAATTTTTCAATCATTTTCGAAGGAAAATGTACTCATCATCCGCGAAAATTTAATTTTCTCACATAATAATCCCAATATAACATTTTACTTAAATATATTTTAACATCTGCAAACGTTTCACATCATATGATAAAATAATTATAATAAAGGATTACTGAGCACCAATAAGTCTAATATTTTTTCAATTACATTTTATTGATTCTATAGATTTAAAAGAAATAAAAATGTCTTTTATGAAATAAACTCGAAATAAATTTCGAAGCATTTGTTAAATGACTGGATTCTATTTTTATTATAATACATAATGGATGGAACTGACTGTTTTTAAATATAAGGTTATTTTGACAGTAAATTGAACTTTTTGTTATTACTAAAAAATATAAATGAAAATTTTTTTCGTTAGTATCTGGGTTAAATAAAATGTTAAACTACTTTATTTTAATAATTCAAATATTAAAAATTTATTCATATCAATAAATAGTATACTATTTTAGAATAAGGAAGGTTCGACGTTTTATTAATTTACATAAAAAATATAGTGCACTCTCCAAAATTCGCACAACTTGTGACCAGAGGTTATGAGTATTTTAGAATTTTGAAGATTTCTGTTCATTGCTTTGTTTATTTTTTTAAACAGTAATTTCAATGTATTTAATAATACAATTGAGAGTATAATTAATTCTTACAATATAGTAAAAAATTAAAATAATTCAGTAAAGTAATAAACTAAAATAATGAAAATTTAGATAATTTTTTTAAAATGATTAAAATGGTAAAAGCAAAGTTCAAGTAAATAATCTAAAATGCATAATTAAATTCATTGTAATGATGAGACAATTTTTCTAAATTATTCAATGAAACTTGCCTCATAAAGGTGCACTACTAATTAACATTAAAATCATAATATAAGGACGTTTTACTTCAGGTTTAGCCAGTTTTAATAATAATAAAAAGCTTGACTAATGCATAAATATTTTTGAAAAAAAGATTTTGATTACCAATAATACCAGCAATATCTTGAATTTTTTCAGAAATAAATTTATTCTTCCTTTATGAAAAACACGAATTCAGTAGCATTAACGAAAATTACAGATTAAAAATTACATAGAATTGATATAAAAGTAAAAAAAGTCAAATTTCGTACCTACATCTGGACTGAAAGTTTCATTGTTTACATCTGTAAATTATGTGTGGATTTTAGAAAGTTGCGGATTTTAAGATTTCGGATTTAAGGGAGTCTACTGTATAACGTAAATATACGATGGTCAGATTTGTATGTCATACACATAAATAAATATAAATCAAACTGAAGTTAGTAAATTTTATCTTCTAAGTTTTTTAATCACACATAAAAATAATTTTAACTTTTCATGCACAATTATTATTTATAAATTATTTAAAATAACTACTTCCTCCTTTTCCTTTTTATTCTTTTACATGTTGTAATTTCATAGCATCACCTCTCCTACTGAATCTCATATTTGTTTTCTCAATTTTTTTAATTAAAAAAATGGGAAGAAACAATTTGATATCAAAACATATTTGACCATTCTACTCTAATGTCCACAGCAAAAATCAGTATATTTTTTTATTTATCGTTATTATTATCATTATTATTATTGTTATTATTATAATTATTGCTATTATTTAGTGGCACATTTTTATTAGTCTCAATATTAGATAATAAAGAAGCTACAAATTGTGCCTATGTACTTAAAAATGGAAAAACTAAAAATTACGAAAACATACGCATTGCACGTTAGTTACGGGACATTTAACTGGGAAGAAAAGTAAACAAGTAAGAAAAATCATGCGTTAAGTATAGATTATGAAACACTTTTCGAAATCTTTAACAAAACTTCATTATTTAAGGAATTAAAGTGTTACTGTCCATAGTCAAATACGTATTCCAATACTTTTGAACATCTCTGTATTTAATCTGTAGGTTGATGTGTATACTATATAATGGGAAAATGTACTTTAGCAAGAAAATGCATAACCTGTTAAAATGTCTTTTTCTGCAATTCATAGTAATAGATGTAAACATACTTGAATACTTTTGTTCTGCCTTGTAGTTTACCGAGTATCTTTATTACTCGCCATTTTTTTTATCTAAAACTGAAACACTCCTAAAACTACTGAAATCACATTTCTAGAAATTATCATCCATAGACGGTCATGTATACAACATTTTGAGTGGACCTGTATATCATTTTATCTATACTCTACATACATTCTTTAGTAAACTGAATGTAGTTCAGTTGGAAAAAATATAACTTATTTAAAAACCACCTTTACGCTCATACTCGGTAACCTTTACAAACTTCTTTGTGTAGCCCTGTGTATCAATTATATCATTTATACATACCATAATATATGCATTACCATAATATGCATTAATATAGTGAAACTTAAAAACGAACATCATAACTAAAAATGCATTTCATGCTATCATCGCTAAAGTCAAGTAATTTGGATTGAATATATTATTTGGAATCTTTTGTATGTCCCTGTAAATTAAGTGTAATTCGTTATCATATACAAAATAACTTATATTAAGCCTCTGTGACGTTCATTATACATGATATAGTTTGATACAAATAAAATACGCACCAAATAGTCCCCCCCCCCCTCACACATTATGTAATGGAATACTTTTGTGTGGTCTGTAAATGAATAAAATGTAAGCCTGTAAATGAAATAACTATTATTTGCATCGCATATTCTAAATGCATATTTTATTGCACTTCAAAAATGCATATAAATTTTTACTATGTTTGAAAGGGTGTAACAGCTTTAAAAATCATTTGAAACGATTTTTTACGCATTTGGTATAATGTACAGGAAAACTTTTAATTGCCTCTGTAAATGAATACTAACATTTTTTGCATGGCATGTTCTACAGAATGCATATTTTGGTGCACTTTTAAAATGCATATCAATTTTTATTATGTTTGAAAGGGTGCAACAGCTTTAAAATTCATTTGAAACGATTTTTCCCCATTGGCCATAATATAACGGAAAACTTTTGACTGCCCCTGTAAATAAATTAAACATACTAGAAATTTCGTTTGAAATAGGGTTCGTACTAGGGTAAATTTCATTAGCTTCCAAAATTTTCAGGACAATCCGATTATATTTACGGGAGTTAGAGCTCCGACATGCGGCCAGACTGACAGACAAACCGAAGTCTTAAACACTTTTCAATTTTGTTGGAAAGTGTTAAAAATAAATTACATTAAGTTAGCTAAATGAAACGCACTATGAAAAATTCCAATAAAAACTTTTTAACAATTTAAATAAAAAGAAAAATAATGCATTTGCAGTGATATCGATAGATTTTTCTGTTTCATTTGACTAAAGTATATCATCAGATATGCTGATATAACAGTTTGTCAATACATAATCACGATAAAAAGCATTTAAAGAATATTTTATTCTGCTTTTCACAGAATTAATGAGATTTTTTAATTAAAATATTTGTCGCAATATAACAGTCTTAAGAATTTAACAGACAATAATTACTAGCATTATTAGTATAATGATTCTACTAATAGAAATTTACAAAAATGCCACTACTTATAAAAAAAAAAAAAAAAAAAAAAAAAAAAAAAATTGACATTGTACAACAGAATTATAATAGATGCATACAAATATGAAATATATTTTTGATACATCAATAAGTATTATCATTTGAGCCAATACACACACACATACACATATATATAATGAATGATTTACAAATGAAAAGTACAAAATAAAATGCAATATAAATAAATAAAGTAAAACAAAGTTATTATTAATAATAATAACAATAATAGTAATGATAATATTAAAAAAAAATTAAATCTCAAAAAATTTTAATCAATGTGCATTAAAGAATATTAAAATCGCACTAACTATTTATATTTAGAAAACAAAAATGAACTTTCTGGATAAATATGCATGTTTATTTTTTCGTTAATAAAATGAATTTATATTTATATGTATACTTTATAAGTATTGTATAATATTTTTTCTTTCTTTATTTTCTTTATCAAGCATACAAAATACTCAATAAAAAATATGTATATGGAAATGAAGGTAAACAATTCAATAATCAAAAATGATTAACAAGTAACTGGTGTTAAAAAAATTGACCGCAAATTTCTTTAGACTTATCAGACTGCTTTATTAAAATGTTGCAGTAATAGAGACTTGCGATTATTTTGAAGTCACGATTAACAACACCATAGCATATGAACACGAGAAGCTAATTAAAAGCGAAAATAGCGTCCGGGATGTATCCAATTACTGCAAAAGTGGAATTAATTTTGACCAATTATACACGATGTATACGGAATAGAATTTCATATAGCTTAGGGAAGATTTCTATTATCATTTCAATGAAGTTTCTAAGTTTTCAAGTTCAACAATGATTGATGCTGAGAGATAAAAGGGCATTGATATTTGTTTTCAACAGTCATTAATGTGGCTTTTGTATTCCATTTATTTATTCATTTAATGTTCGGCTTATGTTAAAATATCACTAATAATTTATGTATAAATATTTAAATAATGTCAAAATTTATGTAGTTGAAATTAAATCTTATTTCTACATTAAACGTTGGAAAAATTACCGTTTAAATGTTATAAAGTTAAACTGTAAATATGACATTTGTGTAAATTGGTCTCAAAATATGTTTCTAGAAACGAACAAATAGCGAATAACAATTTAAAAAGAATATAGTACACTATATATATACGATGAAGAAAAAAGACCCTTACAAATAATAAAATGTTTTACTTTAATAATTGTAATGAAAAGGGATATAGTGGAGGGTATACGGGGGTATACGCCATATACCTTCTGGAATTTTTAAAGGGACGCCATGTACCCCCTGTTTCTCAAGAAAACTATAGTTTAAACATTCTAGGCTATACCCTCTGCTTTGAGCGTATACTCTCTGCTTAAAGCATATATTCTCTGTTATTTTTACGCCTACACCCCTGGTAATGAACTATGTAGTAAGAAGGCAGATAAAAAATAATATAAAGTAAATACTACTGCTATACTACTGCTACTACTACTATGTAATAATCTAAATCTATAATATAAGATAATATTTTATTGATTCTTTAGATATACTTCAAGGGAAATAAAAAAGCTCTTGTCTAGAGTATCCCCCAAATAAGCAAACATACGCATACAAAAACTCAAAAACTGAGAAAGAAAAGGCTGAAATTATTTTTTTATTTTTTCTAATCAACCCCTATATCTAAAAAAAGACTATTTTTTTATTTTCTCTAATCAATCCCTATACCATTCCTATTCAGAATTTTTTGCACAAAAACTTGCAATACAGAAATTAATAAGAATAAAATAAAATAAAGAAATACTATATATATATATATATATATATAGTTATCCTAAAAAATTCATATATTCTTTAATTTATAATTAGATATTACATGATCTTATAATTAATTCTTTGCATAAAAAATGTATAAAAAAATTATAAAACATAAAAATAATAATAAAAAATTAAAAATGTTAAAAAGTAATAAAAAAATATATATATAGGTTGGTTGGGTGGGTAGATGTTAGAGTACGGCGGAGGGTGGTGTTGTCTGGATAAAAACGCAAAGGTTAATTATTTATTTAAAAAAAAATGAGAGTGGGTTATTTATTTTAACATAATTTTTAAACTGTTTAATTTACACCAATATATGGATATTCGTCTAGTTATATCTATAGTTAAATAGCTATATTTTAAATATCAAATTATTTTTAATGTTATTGATATAATTTTTGGTATTATTATTAATAATATTATTACTATTATTATTTATTTATTTATTTATTATTATTATTATTATTTTTTTTTTATTATTATCCTATATTAAGATAATGAGTTTTTACCATGTAAAGTCACAATAAATGTTACTGATTAAAGTAACAATAATGTATTTTAAGTTATATGTTAATATGAATGTTATCTCTTAATTCTAATTTTAATCATTTTATTAATTTAATTTTATGTTAATATCGATTATTATTTTTTCCGGTTCAATTATATTTCCATTCAGCTTTATCTTTTTTGTTTGTTATGGATAACTATTATTTTTACTTACTTTCAACTCCTTTTTGTAAAATATCTTTGTTCCTTGTTTAATAATTTGGTTTTTGTGTGATGGTAGTCCCAAATTCGTATTGTTTTGCTTTTTCATGGCAAATACGAAGATGAAACCACACACTCCATTTGTAGTTCCAAAGTATTTGGGACCTGAAGATTCTGCTTTGGTTCTACAAATTTCAATTGTATTCATATTATTTTTTTTTCCTTCCATGTTCAATGTGCTATAAGTTATTAAATTCAATGGTTAATTTCAAATGGTTAATATTGTTTACTATAATTCAATTTAATTCTTCGTTTTGGTTTATTGTTTTATTGATAAAATCCGTTGGTGAATCTTGTCTACTTTTAATGGTATTATATATATATATATATATATATATATATATATATATATATATATATATAATCAAATAGATTTTAATTGGCATCAAACGCATATTATTATCCAGTAAATTGTTTATCATTTCAAGTTTTATAACATTTATTATGACCAAATAAAATAAGAAAAAATATACTTAAACAGCATACATATAATATTTAAATTAGTATCATTATAGGAACATAAATTATACATTTTATGTCTTGAAATTAATTCGAAACAAAGATTTATTTAGCTATTATATAACAGATTGCTTAAAACAATCACGAATTTCGAATATTTTGCATTATTATTCCTGGAAAAATAATATTTTCCCCATGATTCATAGCTAAAGATGATTTAGGTACGAAGCCTTGAGCTCGCTAATGTCTACCACTTTGTCCGAGTAAAGTAATTGAAATAATTGTGTTTTCTTCTTTTGAGATAATCTGTACTCCAAACGAGTTTCTTTTCTTAAGGGTGTTCTCAACTGCTCCGCTCAACAAGCGCAAAACGTTTTGACACATTTACTAATTCAATTTTTAACAGAAAGATATAAAATTGGAATGCCTGACTATGGAAGTGATTTCAAATCGAACTTAGTTTTCCATTTTATGACAATTAAATTACCCATCCAGTTCTAAGCTATTTCGATCACGTGTTCACCCATTTTTCTCCTGCTTTTTGACCGGTTTTTCTGCTTTCGTCGGGAAATGTGCTCAAAAACGTCAACTTTGAAGGCTTATTATAAAAGATCTGTTGTGTTAAAAAAAAAAAAAAAAAAAAAAAAACAGAAAATTGAGTGCAATTAGACAGTTACTGAATAATAACACTTGCTATTTTCATGCATTTCCGAACAAAAATAAAGCATATGTCATAAAGTTGCCCTTTTTGATTTAAGAACACTCTTAAGGGTGTATTGCAATCAAAACAGCTTATTTTCCGATTTATTTTTAAATCAATTTTTGCTCTCAAACGCACCAAGCTGGCAAATTCTGTTATTCAAAAACTACATAATGTGATGTGTTTGTAAATTTTTTGATAAATGCAGAAAATATTTCAAAAAATGCTCTCAAATTTGGCATTTTTAACAGAATTTTCCGAAGAGGGAGATCTGGAAACGAAAAAAAGAAGGAAAAAAAAAATAAAATGTCGAAATGAGAAAATAATTGTTTATAAATAAAATTTTAATTAATTGAGCGAAAAATGAAAGCACACGGCATCTTATACATCTCTTCTAAAATCACCTCAGCAAGTTTCATGTTTCTACTTTTAAAAATGAGTCTGAAAATGTATTAGAAAATTTCGAGCTGTCGATGGTGGAAAAATATTTTTTGGAATAAACTATTAAGGGGACACATTGCCTTTGAAACCACCTCTTCAAATTTGAATAATATTTTAATATATGTGGTGTCACAACACTTAATATTGAAAATTAAATAAAATTCTTCTTTTTCTTCTTCTTCTTATTATTTGTAAAACAGACTATTTTACTAAAATTTATATTTTTTTGGTTAACTTTTTAAAAATTACCACGAATTTTATAAATATGACTATTTTGGCATTGTTTTTTTCCCCACATTCATTAGAATATACTACATAAACTGTGAATAGATTTTTAGATGTATGGAATTTTACATTTAACATGATTTTTAAGGTTTCGTACATCTAACGAAACCCTATTCATCTCTGTCCTCTGTATGTCTGTCTGTCACAGACTCCGCACAGGGATTTGAAATTTTGTGTACTTACAGCTGAATACCTCTTGTCACACAATAAATCATAAAATTTTGAAAAAGATTATTATTTAATTAAAATATTTTTTAAATATCATTTCATTTTTTGTTGTTTTTTCTTCTAATTATTGCACGCAAGGTTAAATAAATATAAAAATTATTATATGTAACATATATTAATGGTTTAAATAAATCATGTGAAAAATGCTCTTATTTGTTTTTATTTCTCATATTACATCATAATTATCATCTATTTTGACACGCGAAATGAAATATTTTTTTATTTATATATTTTTTATTTTTATTCATTTAAATTACTAGCTGTCTCTGATGATCAGTTTGGTCTCTCTTAAATTTATGATAAGCTTTGCAATATTTTCCTTTTATTCACTATTTTATTTACTTACAAACCATTAGCATAACCAAATTGGTTATTTACTCATAAGGGTTTCGTTCAATTCGCAGAGTTGCATTTTTTTTAAATAACCTGCAGCGGTTTTTGTCGTTTTAAATGCGTTTTTTTTGACGAAATAATGCTATAAATATTATTAGTTAAATATAAAAAGTTGAAATAGGATAATGGATAATTTCCGGGAGGCACATTCCTAAATATAATAGTGCTGCCATTTTTGCAAGGAACGATTAATTTTCTATTGGCAATTTTCGTTTGTTAATTTAAAAATAAAGTGTTTTGAAGGAGATATTAAACGATACCCTCTGTAGGATCTGCGATCTCACTAACCCACTTGTTTTTTCTCTCTTATATATAAAAAAAATGAAAGAAATTCAACTAACTCTTAATTTAAATATTTTTTTAAAAAGTAACTACAAACTTGAATGTTAAATCCATGCACAAAATTACTAAGTACCCCATGGAGAAGAAGTAAAAAATTTCAAACCTCTATATAAATTGGCATAAAATTCCTAGTGTTTATCGAATAAGCAACTTACAAAAATGGGAACAGGGGGAAAAATCAATTTAAAGTTTTCATTTGTATGGATAATTGCGTTGAATCTATTAACATAATTTACAATATCTCGCGATACAATTGTCGTATTGGTAAAAAAAAAGCGGTGTCAAATTATTCAAAATTAATGAAGCTTTCAGATAATATTAAAAAAAAAGAAAACCGATATTTCGAGCAATTTCAAGGTACTGTGTCCCCTTAAAGTACTTCTAAGATTCATGATAAAATTCACTGATCTCGTATTCAATAGTAATTTCATATAAAACGGATTTCTGTGGCAGTAGTCAACTCAGAAGAAATACTAATGTTTTTAGTAGAAAATAGTTATTCAGTTTTTTAATAATGAGAATAACATTGGGTATTTGTCAAATAGAATTTGTCTGGATGGACATTATCAAGAGTGTTGACAAAAACACGTATTATTCGTTTATTTTATTATTATTATTTTTTTAATCGTAGAATTTTTTTTTATATTAAAAAAAATCAAATTAAAAGGAATCCGCACTATTTACTTTTTTTTATGTTCTTTAATAGGGACTAAAGTTTAAATAGTTTGATATTTTGTCGTGGCTTTATATTAAAAGACAAAAATTATTAAAATGTTTTGCACAAACAAAAGGGATTATTGGAGACATATTTTCTTCTCATTATTTTGCATAAATAAGTTACTTTAGATGAATGATTAATCTGTTATTTTTAAAATTGAAATTGTGTAGCTTTTAAAACAATATTTATCACTCAGTTTAAAAATTTCTGTATATATTGTTAGCATTAACCGCAATTGGTGTAGTCGTAAAAAATCAGAGGGTATACGCTCAAGGATAGTGGGTATACTCTAGAATGCATACACTATAGCTTTTTTGAGAAACACAGGGTATACGGTGGTCTTTAAAAAAATCCAGAAGATATACTGCGTATACCTCCGTATTCTCTTCCATTAAATCCCTGATTAACGGTCTACTGCCCATCATAGTATATATATGCTACCATCAGTGTTCCCGATTCGGTGGATTTTTTCATTCACATATTTCGTATTTATACCAGAAATTTAAAATGGAAAGTTTTGCTTTATTTAATAACAAGCATTTCATTATTAAGTAAACCGAAAGTTTACTATTTCGGTGTTTTAATATGGATTCTAATTCTCTCAGTTACGCAATTTCTGGAACACAATCTACGATGAGCATTAAAGAAGGTTAGTTACCACCTTACAGATAATAAATATTTAAAAATATACAGATTAAAAGAAATAACCCATGCCACCTATAACGATGTTAAGCGGAACCTCGCTTATGAAACTCTGATCCGTACGAATTTCCTAGACTCAAATATCAGTTACGCCGCAATTTCCATTGCATTGTAATATTAATTTCAATTACCCAAGACGAAAAGCGTGTTTCCAAGGCTGGCTGCAACGAGTCTAAATTGAACAATTAGACGCACTCCCACAATCTTGGCGTGAGAACGATGATTCTTCATATGATTTAACTGATTGATTCGTTTTCTTAGAGGGCTTTTATATAATGAACGTGCAGCAAAATAAGAAGTGTCTATCAATCATTTAGAATTAGAGAGCACAACTGGTTGTTATGACGACGAGGTTATATCTTTTATCTCGGGCAACACATGCCCCCTTTTTATTGTATCGTTAACCATCCCGGCTCTAATTTAAGGATATTTATCATTTATTATTTCTCCGCGTTATGATGCATTTTATGGGATGGATTGCAGATATTCTGCATGGAGATGAGTAACTGAAGCCAAAGAGGAACAGAGAGTAATTAGCGATTAAACTGGCAGCAACACATTTGTGATATCGTAGGTCGACATCGTAACTTTAAACGAGAGCGTTTCGTAATTGATAATCGATGGCTTGCGTGCTGTGAGCTGAACTTACACGAACGTTAAACGAGATAAGCTCTAGCTTATCTTTTTTTAAACTTCAAATGAAATAATAATTAGACGATGATAAATATTCGTTTATATGCATGAGCTGTAATAAAGATATAGCTCTTTAAGGGTGATGGAGATGATGAACACGAGAACAAAAATTAAAATAAACACACGAACTTTGCATTCAATAATTTTATGCCATTTTATTGATGAGAAGTTTAAAAAATAGCTAAACAGTCTATGTGATAACATATGTACATAATATAAGCTATTGGAAATTATAATTCGTAATTTTTTTTTTTTTTTTTTTTTTTTTTTTTTTTTAAACCTTGTGATAATTTTTAAAATCTGTCTAAAAATAAACATAGAACCGCTGTAAACAAAATAATAATTAAAATAATAATAAATGAGTAGCAAATCCTGAAAAATTCCAGACATGTAATCTTCCGATTATTGAAAAGTTTTAAAAGATTACAGAACAATTGCAAGTTATTATAATTATAGTTCAACTCTGTACTAATTTTACAATATGAGTATGATTTCTTAAAGAATTATATACGAAATCTCGAGTAATGTAGAATAAAGAAAAATTTAAAAATAAATAAAATTATCTTATAATTATATAATCTCTACATCTCCCAATTACTAAATTATTTGATGAAATAGTATGTGATTAGAAATGTACCTAGTATATAATTGTAAATATAATAATAAATAAAAAATCCGTAATAGCAAAATTAAAATAAATATAATAATAATAATTACACTTTATTATTTTTACTAATATCAATTTTATTACGATAACAACATTTTGTGTTTGAGATAAAGCTAGATTAACCCCAATACTGAAATAGGTCAGTAGCGGTACATCTCACTTTAAGGATTTCTCACTTCTCCTCTTAGCCAATGGACCTTAAGCACCACGAAATTAATATTAAATTATTACCATTGTTTAAAATTTAAAATTAATATTAACGTATTATAATTAATACATAATAGTTACAACAATTCTATTATAATATTTTGAAAATTTAGAAATAAAAGTGTCATATAGCCAGTTGCTTTTTAAAAGTAGATTCATTATCAAGAATTTCCACAATTTCTCAATCTAAGACCAGGGCCATGCGTGCCAGTAACAAAAAATTTTAATAGATTAAATAATAATGAATCCGAATTACTTAAAATGTTGTTTTTAGCATTAAAAGAAATGGGTAATATTTGTTGTTATATTTTAGAAATTTATTTTAAAATATTATTCCTGTTGTCTCATCTTAGATGCTAAATAATTAATATCGCTACATACTTAGTTATTTTTAAATTAATGCAAGTTAAATTGGGCTCTTTTGACAAAATGTTTAACTTGAATTTTTTCCTTTATTTATTTGCAAAAACAATGTCTCACAATAATAATAATAAAAAAAAAAACCTTTAGAATAGCAAGAGACAGAATCTACATCTTTTTGTGTTAGGAATTGAAATTTAAGTTATTATAATTTTACCTTATTTTTTGTTTATAATGTTTTTTAATCTTTTTTTGCGGTAATCTACTGATTCTCTCTTAAAATAATGTGACTTAATATTGAAAAAGATGGGGATAATAAAATAATGAAGTAACTTTAAGTTTCTTCAGTATGTATGACTATCACAAACAACCGAATTAATCGAATTCAGATAATAAATGCATTTTGTGAAATTCCGATGTATTTTGATGTCGAACATGAATTTATACCTTTCCAAAAATAATAAACAGCTTGCCACTTATGGCACACGTGCGAAAGGTTCGTCGTGCATGATATAGACTCTTGGAATAGTTCAAAACGAGATGTGATTATTGCATACGCCCCCATCCACTTTGTTTAATTTATTGGTTTGTCCTATTCTACAGCAATTAAATAATAGATTTTACTGTTTTTTTTTCATTGCGTACTTGTGTTCATATGTAACCCTGATAACGAGCAAGTGTTTGCTCAAAAGTGCTCGGTTTATTACGAAAATAAACAGTTTTGTATATAAAACATATCTTTCAAACACCTTCACTGAAGTTTTATAAAATAATGTATGTGTTTTTAGAACATTTATACAATTTTTAGTTATTTGTTTAAAAAAAAATAACTTACAAATATACGCTTCATCTATGAAGGAAAAAAAATAGTTGAAATTATTTTGTCTATTTTTTCTGGAACATTTTTTAATATGTGAGAAATTTATGCATATAATTTTAAATGCAGAAACAAAACAAAGAAAATAAAATTAAAATCTCGATTGCTTACTATGTTTATCTCTTTGTTTGAATATAATTGTAGCCTGTAGATTAGCAAAATGTTAATTTTTAATATATGAATGTAGAATAGATTTTTTTTTTAAATTTTTAATAAAATCCAAACGTTAAAATCTGTTAACCATATTTGCTATTGACATCAAAAAATGGTAAAAATTAATAGCAAAAAGTTAAAAAATAAAACAAATAGCATTTTAAAATTAGTGAGTATTTTTTACTTAAAAAAATAAAATCCTTTTGGTATGAAAGTGTTTTAACTAGATATTTAATAATATTAGTAAATAATGTTTGATTTTTTTTTTTTTATCTTAAGTTTATTTATACTGAATCTATATTTCTTTCTCCTTTCGCTCTCATATTAAACATTTTTAAAGCATTAATAAATCTTATAGACATAGAATAAAGAACAATGCATAAATTACTATGTCCAAGATATCTCTCTGATAAGATGATACATTAATACACATATTTGCATTAATTAAAAAACCTCAAACTGAATAACGTAAATAATTAGCATCTGAATAAGGTCAGAGAAAACTCTTATCTCGCATGCAAAGTAAAAGGAAAAAAATATCAAAGAAAGATTATTAAATCGAGTTATCCTGTTATTTAAAATTACCAGGGTAAACAGAAAGCTTAAGTGGAGTATGGTAAAAATTCTTCTAAAGAAAAGATAGTACTTGCCTGATGAGCTATTGAGACAGTAAGCTGAGAATCATGTAATTCAGAAAGAAAAACCGGACAGCATTGAATAACAAAGGCAGTAGAAAAAGAAGCAGAATATTAGCAAATCAAATTGCAGTTAAATTAAATCAGAACAAACAGAAGAAATGAGTGATGAAGGAAAGTATTTTATGCCACGAATAAAAGGTATAGATAAGACTTTTTATTTATATTTTATTGTCAAACGCAATTCATGATATTCTATTCTTTGAGCCATTGATAAGCAAATGATTTACAAATTATCAAAATCACGAAAAAAATATTATGAATAATATCTGAAAATTGATAAATCTGATAAATATTGATGATAAAACAATTCTAATGTGTATTAAAAAATATAGAAGTGTAATATTAGTTGAATAACTTTTTTTACTATTAATGTAATTAAGGTAATAATGTTTTTATTATTAATGTAAAAGTAAATTAAAAGTTCTCCCTTGGAGGCTAAATCGCTTTTCTATTTTATCTGTAAAAACTTATTTTTGTTAGCTTAAATTTTAAATAAAACTGAAAATAAGTGGAATACAATGTATAAATTAAAAGTTTTTTTTTTCAAGATAAGTTTCAAATGATATATTCATTTAAGTCTTGCATTTGAGATTTATTTATGTACAGAAAGGAAGAATTACACTTTATAAAAATAACTGTAGGACACCAAAACTATCTTTGAGATCCTGTATAAAATATAAAATAATAATAATAATAATAATAATAATAAATAAAAATAATTGTAGTTAAGTAGTAATTAAAGAAGTATAAAATAGAGTTATTCAGTTATTTTAAATTTCCAGAGTAAACAGAAAGCTTAAGCGAAGTATGACAAAATTCTTTTTAAGAAAAGATAGCACTTGCCTGATGAGTTATTGAGACAGTAAATAGAGAATTATATAATTCAGAAAGAAAACCCGGACAGCATTGAATAACAAAGGCAGTAGAAAAAGAAGCAGAATATTAGCAAGTCAAATTACACTTAAATTAAATCAGAACTAACAGGAGAAATGAGTGATGAAGGAACGTATTTTATGCGGATAAAACGAAATAGATAAGACTTTTATTTATAATTTATTGTCCAACGCAGTTCATGATATTCTATTCTTTGAGCTATTGATAAGCAAAAAATTTACAAATTATCAAAATCACGAAAAAAATATTATGAACAATATCTGAAAATTGATAAATCCGGTTAATGTTGATGATTAAACAATTATAGTGCGTAATATAAATATCAAAGGGTAATATTAATTGAATAACTTTTTTTACTATCGACGTAACAATTAATCTAATGATGTTTTTATTGTTAATGCAATAGAAATTTCAAATTAAAACTTTTCCCTTCGGGGGCCAAACCGCTTTTCTATTTTATCTCTAAAAGTTTATTTTCATTAGCTTAACCCTCCACAGCACTATGTGCTACATCTGGCACATACTTAAAAACACTATAATTCTCATTATGTGCTATGAATTTGGCTAATATGATTCTTATAACTGATTAAGACTAGTCCAAATAATAGAATAACACTTATTTTGTGCATGTCAGATGGATAAATTTGATAAAAAAAAATAGAATTTGTTTTTCGGAAACAAAAATCGATCAATTTGTCGATCAAGGTAAAATTTACTTTTATTATTTGTACTAAGCATTGAAAATATTAATATAACGAATGTTGCAAAGTGTTAAGCAGATAAAATAAATTAATTTGAGCCCATTTAGTTGCAAAATATAGCAATACAATTAAAAAAAATCCTAATAGTGTATATGGCATACATACTATAAAATATCAAATTTTAGCTGAAAAATTGTAATTTAATGTTTTTACTATTTTTTTTCAATTATTAGGCCAATATATAGTTTCTAAATAATTTTTTTCATAAAAATCGAAAAAATCGTGCAATGGAGGGTTAGTGTTTGAATAAGAGTGAAATAAATCTAATGTGATGTATAGATTAGGGTTGTTTTATTTTCCAAGATTGTATGTTTATTTGATATACTACTTTAACTTTTGCATTTGAGATTTATTTATGCACAAAAATCAGGAATTATACCTTGTAAAAGCAACTGTAGGAGGCCAAAACTTCCTTTGAGATCTTGTATAACATATTTGGAAAAAAAAAAAAAAAAAAAAAAAATGTGGTTAAGTAGTAATTAGGGACAAAATTGATGACCTCCAAAAGTAAGAAAAAAAAAAGCCTTCAAATGTACTTAAAAATTATTTTAAACATTAAAAAAAAAATCTGCAATGCTTGAAAGTATTGCTCATTCTTGATTATTTGAAAAGATGGGAATGCAATGGAAATTTCAAATGTCAGCAACAGTCCAAGAATAAGAATTTTCAGAGGAATCTTTTTCCCCACGTTCCTCAAAATAGAATCTTTCTACAGAGAACAAAAGGAAAATTACATAATTTTATAGCGAAGTATTTTTTTTATTATTAATGTGAGAGACTGTTTAGCTTGGACTGTACTATGGTATCATTTTCTATTTTTGGAAACAATATAGTGCAAAGCAATCTTCCTAAATATTACCATAAGCGAACCAGGCCACAAGTGATTTGCTCTTGAAAATTTATTTTGATCATCGGTAAATTTTTGAAATTTTCTATTTTAAAACGTACTTTTAATAACAAATTAATTTTGTCACATAATATTTCTAAATAGAACAATGAGAAAATTATGTAATTTTATGGAGGAGTATTCTCTACATTATTAGAATGAGAGAATGTTTAACTTGGACTATAGAATCCCTTTGCATTTTTACAGGTAATACAGTGCAATGAAATCTTCCTGAATGCTTCCACAAGTGAGTCAGGCTACAAGTGATTTGCTTTTATAAATTTACTTCGATCATCGATAAATTTAAATTCAAAATTTTCTATTTTAAATTGTACTTTAAATGACAAATTAATTTTGCAATTAAATAAATAAATAAACAAATTTTAAAAGGTTCTAAAATCTCAAATTTCTTAAATTACGCTTTAAACATGCTAAAATGAACCTAAAACTCCAAAAGTTCTTTTGCTCTGTCTTTAGAATCTAATGATGTTTTCCTTTGTCTTTGGAAACCTTAGAAAACAATTTATTTTCGAAATTTAAAGAAAAAAATTATAAAAAATATATTTTTATTAGCTGTTAATTATATTCGGAAACGTTTTCGAGTTTCTACTACAACGCATTAATCATTTCTCTCTACCCGAAAAATCAGTTTTTCGGATGCTATCAGACCTCTACTAAACATTTTCATCTCCATAACTGAAATTGTGCATTCAGAAAATCGCTAATTTTATGTTCTTCAGCTAAGCATGTTTTCTGAGCATAAAAATATTTATTTGAGACCTCATAGCATTAAAAAGCTGGTTTTCTGGGTAGAGAAAACTGATTAATGAGAAGCGGTATTGAGAAGCGGTTTCGAAAAATACGGGCAGCTAATAAAAAAAATATATATATTTTTTTTTTATAAATTCTTTTTTAAATTTTAAAAATAAATTATTTTGTGAAATTTCTAAAGATAAAGAAACTGTTTTCAAAATCTTGGGTGATTAGGAAGAGGTTATAGTATATTTCCGGTTGTGATTATAATACATTTTAGTAGATTAAGAAGATTCTGTCTTTTTTTACAGTGCATAAAGTGCACTTAAATATATATTTAGTAAATCCCTCTTCTTTATTCCTTTTGAAAGTACCAAAGGAATGCAATGTAAATAGTGGAGAAAAATTATTATTATGAGAAATTTTAAATGTGGTGAAATACATATGTTGGCAGAGCAAAAGAATATCACGTTGCCATTCGGTCGGACTGAGAAATCGTGTTATTTAAAAAGTCTATAATAAAAAGAATGCGCAAGAGTTACATTTCATAATGCATAGATCGAGCACATATGTTTTCAACAGCGCTATTTTTCACGTGTGTCGCAAAGTAAATTAATGAAATGAGTCAGAGTCTAGAAATGTGTGTTGATCTTGACACTGAACGCATACGAAATGTGACTATTGCCAAAGTAACGTCAAAAAATTTTAAACAGAAAGTCACATAACAAGCATCTTGCAACCACCTTTGCAATTAAAAGAAAAACAAAGAAAAAAACTATCTGGGAACAGAGCCAAAAAACATAAAAGTGTCCACGGTCGGAATATTCATGCTTTCTGTTCATGCATTCCCTACAGTCCCCCTTTCTGTCATGATTCACACGAGTGGCACATTTTTGGATAAATGACGTCATCGCTCCGAGATCCCGTTTTTGTTGGCCACCATCCCAGTGTATTGATTCTGAGTAACCCGCGATTACGTGGCTCCCGCGTATCAATCGGGATAAGGAAGAGAAGTGTTGTACAAGGAAGCTGCATTTACAGAGTGGCCTGCCGGCAATTTACAGATCTTTTATTGCGGCAAGTGAACGGAGAGCTTGAAACCACTTAGAGAAGTTCAAAGCTTAAATTCATTTGAAGGGAATTCAGGAAAACCAGTTTTTTCAGTTCAAAGCTTAAATTCATTTGAAGGGAATTCAGGAAAACCAGTTTTTTCTTCCCTTCTTAATTAATCTTGTTGATTTTATTGAGTATTAAAATGCATCCCCACAAAAAATAAATAAAACCGTTATTTATGTTTATCATTAAGCTTAAAATCTAAAACCACATCTAGATTTTAATTATTAAATAAAATGTTTTGTTTTTCCTTGTTACAGTTTGTGATTATAAATTATTTTTATTAAAACGAAATATTTGCAGAGTACTTATTTTAAATATATATTTAAATTATATAAAGCCGAAATTCATTCGAAGGGAATTTAGAAAACTAGTTTTTCCCCTTTCTTAATTAATCTTGTTGCTTTTATCGAGTACTAAAATTCGCCCCAACAAAAAATAAATAAAATCGTTATTTATGTTTATCATTAAGCTTAAAATCTAAAACCACTTCTATATTTTAATTATTCAATAGAATGTTTTGTTTTCCTTATTAAATTTTGTTATTATAAGTTATTTTTATTAAAAAGAGAAATATTTGCACAGTACTCAAATTATATATTGTGCTATTTAAATTATCTAATAAAAACGTTTACGATTTATATTAATTACTAGCAGGGGAGACCGAGCTTAGCTCGGTCAAAATTAACTTTGTGTTCAACTCGATATAGTATTTTCACTGTATCATTAACTCTGTATTATTACTGTAAAACATGTTTATAATAGTATTATTTAGAAAAACAATCAATAAGAAAACTATGTTTTTATGCGCATATTTATAAATTTTATTTTATTTTAAATTTTACAACGAAAGGACATCGATCTAAATCACTTTATTAGCTCGACTCTGATTCGTTTAACCATGCATCTCGAATCCTTTTAAGAATGTATAGAAAATTTTTTTACATTCTGAAAGACAATATTTTTTGCTAGATATAGCCAAATTTGGAGGCATTCTTACATTTGGCTCTAAATACGTGTTTTGGTTTTCGTAATTTTTATAGTCGATTTTTTGGCCATATGTCGCCAATATTTTGTCAAATATCACCAAGTTATTGGCTTTTGCCATATTCTCGTGACCCTGAGCCGTATTACCCAAAATGAGCCACTAATCAAATTTGATCAAGCATGTGACATAGCTCAGTCATCTTCAGGTAATCAAAAACAGTAGAATATAAAATTGAATCAAAATCGTTTAAGCCATTTTTTAGGTAAAATTAGTTTGGCAGAATTCCGCAATGAAGCGAAATGACCCACTAATATAATTTTGTTTAACATGCGACTCAGCTAAATAGTCTTCTCGTCACAAAAAACGTTTTGTTTCAAAATTTAGGTAAAATTGATTGAGTCGTTGTTATATATAATTAGAATGACCCTAGCTCATTAAGACCCAAAATGACCCACTAATAGAATTTTCGCGAGCATGTGTCCAAGCCAAATGGTTTTCTCTTGCTCAAAAACGATATAATACAAAGTATAGTCGAAATGGTGAGTACCATTTTCTATATAAAATTACCATGACCCATCATGACCAACAAATGACCCTTATAATCGAAATCTCTCGAACGTGTGGCCTAGCTCTTTAGTTTTAGCATGCCGGAAAACATTAGATACAAAATTTAGATAAAATCGATTGAGCCGTTTTTTAGATATAGTTAGTTTGACCCTGACCCCTTATAATCCAAAATGACCCATTAATCGAATTTTCTCAAAAATCTGTCCTAACCCAATGATTTTCTTGTGACCGAAAACGATAAAATACAAAATTTAATCAAAATTGCGCGAAACGTTGTCTAGATAAAATTAGAATGACCCAAAAGTGGCCCACTAATCGAAATTTCTCGAACATGTGACCTACCCCAATGATTTTCTCATGCCAAAAATATGTTGTATACAAAATTTCGTTAAAATCGACCCACCCATTCTTTAGATATAGCTTGATCTTGACCCATTAAGACCCACAAATGACCCTTATAATCGAAAGCTCTCGAATATGTGACTTAGTCCATTAGTTTTCTCGTTTCTAAAAATTGTTACATACAGAATTTCGTTAAAATTGATCCTGCCGTTCTTTAATTATACATAGCTTGACCCAGACCCTTTATGATCCAAAATGACCCATTAATCGAAATTTTTCGAACATGTAACCTAGTCCAATGATTTTATCGTGCCAAAAAAAATGTTGCATACAAAATTTCATTAAAATCGATCCACCTGTTCTTTAGATATAGTTTGACCATGACCTATTATGACCCATCATGACCCACAAATGACCCTCATAGTCGAAATCTCTCAAACATGTGATTTAGTCCATTAGTTTTCTCATGTCAAAAAACTGTCACATACAAAATTTCGTTATAATCCATCACGCCGTTCTTTAAATATAAATAGCTTGACCCAGACTCTTAATGACCCAAAATGACCCATTAATCGAAATTTTTCGAACATGTAACCTAGTCCAATGATTTTATCGTGCCAAAAAAATGTTGCATACAAAATTTCGTTAAAATCGATCCACCTGTTCTTTAGATATAGGTTGACCATGACCCATTATGACCCATCATGACCCACAAATGACCCTCATAGTCGAAATCTCTCAAACATGTGATTTAGCCCATTAGTTTTCCCAAATTTTTTCTCGAACATGTAACCTAGCCCAATGTTTTTCTCGTGCCCGAAAACCATAGAGTGCAATTTTTAGTCAAAATTGCGTGAGAAAATCTCTAGATAAAAATAGCATGACCCACAATGACCCTAAAAATGACCCACTAACCGAATTTTCTCGAACATGTTACCAAACCCAATGGTCTTCTTGTAATCCAAAACGATACAATATAAAATTTGGTCAAAATCGTTAGAGCCGTTTTTTAGATAAAAATGGCTTGACCCATAATGACCCAAAATTGACCCACTAATCGAAATTTTTCGAACATGTGACCCAGCCCAATAGTTTTGTTGTGCCAAAAAACGATTGGATAGAAAATTTCCTTAAAATCGATCCAGCCGTTCTCTAGATATAAATAGCTTGATCTTGACCCATTATGACCCAAAACGACCCAATAATCGAATTTTCTCGAACATGTGACCTAGCCCAATGGTCTTCTCGTGCCCGAAAATGTTAAAATCCAAACTTTTGCGAAAATCGTTAGAGCCGTTTTTGAGATAAAATTTACCCCCCCCCCTCCCCACACACACACACACAATTTTTGCTCGCATTATAGTATAAGATATTTAAAACGTATCATAAATGCATTCATAAAAAAGTGTAGATTAAATACAGAATTTTCTTTAAGAGAAATTCTTTAAACAATACCAATATTATTGTATCTAATATTTTGAAATCTGCCTGTCTGTGTGCATTTCTCGGTGCAAACACACGAATATATATATAGAGAGAGCACAACCTGAGGAAATATATGTGTTATTCAACTTATTGCTTTGATTTATCATGCATGCACAGTGTGCACCTTCAATTACCGTCATAAATGAAAGTATGAAGGAAGTACCGTCTTCCCAGAAGTTTTTCCAAAGTAATCGACCCTAAAACATTTCCATAATAAGGTCTTATTTGATCTTTTACTCAAATGCAGCCTTTTGTCTGCTAATTGTCTGCCCGTCATCGAAGATATTTTCGGAAATACAGAAGTTTCGTTAATGCAGTCCTTTAATATCCCTGAGAAAGCCGTCTTAGGAGGGGAAGATGTTCAGTTTTTACATTGGGGAAAGATAATAAAGGAGAGACAAACAGGAAAGCTATTTGAATATTTGATCTTTGAAAAAGAATAGATATTTCTTAAAAGATTTTTTTTTTTTTTAATTTCCAAGTTTTGATCTTTAGAAAAAATCAAGAGAAGAAATCGGGCAAATAAGTCGAATTTGAAACTTAAAACTAGCTGTTAACTTCAGCAATACAATTAATTTGACTCCCTTTTACTGAAAGTTTGTCTTTCAATTTTTAAAAGAATGATCACCTTTTTGTTGATAATGACTTGAAATAAACTGAAGTCTAAATAAATAAATAAGTAAATAAATAATAAAAGATAAAGAAAAAAAGTAATTTCCGATAGAAATAAAAGTATTATTTAAAGCTCAAATCTTACTTTATCATTTAGGCATAAAAGAAACTTTTGTGTAAGGCTCGAAACTCAGATTTTAAATAGTTTTAACGTAGATTTGAAATTTAAGTCTCGAAGTTTGTTTATTATTTAAACAAGACAAAGATCTTAGCTATACGATGCGTAAAATTCGATATTTTAAAGAGTTACATGGTTTAGAAAATTTTAAAAAATGCATTTATGTTTTATTTTTTTATCTAATAGTATACTATTTCTAGAATATCTTCACACAGTTTATATTCAAGCGGAGTAAAACTGTAGGAGAAAGCCTAAAACGATACAGCTTGATTGCTGTTTTCTAAAATTATCAAATATCAAACGCTATTTTTGAAATTGATAAATACGATTTCTCAAAAACTATTGCACCGATCTTACTGAAGATTTACGCACTTTTTAAAAATAGTAATATTCAATCATTGTGACTGAACGAAGGCTTTTCTTTTTTTGCAGAGGGGGGGGGGGGGTTGGGGTTGCAACTAATTTTAGAGGACTACGTATTTTGCTATACGTAGCGTTAATTGTACTTTTTTGCATACTACTCTGCCAAAAATTAAAGTTTTACTTTTTTATTTAAATCCATCGTTCAATCATGAGCTCATGAGCTATACTTATTTAGTAATAGATTTTTTTTTTTTTTTTCGTTTCAGATAAATCTATCATGAGTTATCTTGACCATCAACAGTACACTTTTTTAGGGGTTCCGGAAACTATTTTCTACCGGTTGAATTTTCCAAATTTGTGAATGAAAGTTTTATAAAATATTGTTTAAATATTGCTCTTTTTTATGTTTAAAACTTGGAATAAAATAATTCATTTATTTCTCATAAAAAGGAATTATATAAAATATATATTTTTTTTAAACTTCGAAACCCATGTAATTCCTAAATTGAACACGAAGAAAGAGCTAGCTCGAGACTTACTCGAAGAAAAATCGTAATAAAATTTATTTTTCTAATGCAGAATAAAGTGACTATACAGAAGTGATTGTCCGGTTTCTCAATACAAAAACTATTCAAAAATTCTTCATCTAAGTTGTTTCTAGCTGAAGTTGAATAAGTATCAAACTAACTTCTACAGAGTTCTAAGATCTATAAGAGAAAAATTGAATAAGAATAAATACGTGACTTTGGGTGACTCTTGATAACATTAACTTTTGCAACCTGAAGTTGTTTCATCAGTCACTTTTACAAGTGGAATCGTTTATAACAGTGCGCCACCCACTCGCACTATACTTTCCTTCTAAGTACAGAGTCGGGAAAAGTGCTACATGGGGGAGTAAAAAAAAATATTACACCAAGTTTTGTTGGTATTGTACATGTGGTACTTTAGAGCACAGAAAAGAATCTCTCGAGAGACTCTCTAAATTTGGAGTGATGTGTAAAACTATCTAACACACTACACAGTTCTGTTATTGAGGATTTATCGACAGTATTTAACACAGAAAGAATTCCATTGTAAGAAAACATCAGAAATGCTTTTGAAAAGTTTCTTACATTTAATACTTCATGTATAACTGTTTTCATAAATCTTAAATTTTTGTTATAAAAAAAAAAAAAAAAAGACAATACAAGGTTAAATTTTTTTCTATCAAATTACAGAGAATCTACGAGTAGTCCGTTATCTTAAGTTTTCTGTAAAATTACATAGATTAGAAAATCTGAGATACTGTTAAATAAAGGAGAAGTTATTTGATAAATTAACAATAGACTCTGCAAATTAACATAGTTAAGAATACATAAGATTCTGTAACTTTATTTTTAACAATAATTTTTTTTCTTAAATTAGAGAATCAGTCAAACTGTTGAAAACTATCAGAATCTTTCGAATAATTTTGAATTGCTGTATCGGTTAACTTTTTTACGATTTTTTTCTAGGCACATTGGGGTTTGTACCCGAGACATCTGGACGAGTATCTTACTTACCGAGCTAAAGAAACTGTTTTCTTAGAATACAAAATGTGTCTTTTATAAATCACCGGGGAGAAATCTGTTGTTCTGTTCAAAGATTTCGCTTCTAATATATTCGTTAAAAAGTTTGTAAATTATTTATTTTAATTTATTTTAGAGCGATACACAATAACTATTATTTTTTTAATCAATTTAATTTTTTAACTAGTTTAAATAATAAATAAGAAAATTCAATCAATTTTTTATTCAAAAATTTTAATCTAATTCACTTTTTACAACAGTAATATTTTAGAGAATTTTTTTAAATTGGCACCATATATTTTTTATGCATTAATATTTTTAAAAGATTTTTTAAGTAAGGAATAAAAGAAAAATAAACAAAAACAATATATAATATATTGTTTAAAAGTGATTTTTTAACTTGTTCCTTATTTTATTCATTTTGTGTAATGTGTTTTTATAAAATTAGTATAGCGGATTTACCAATGAAAAATTAATAATAACAATAGCATTGCAGTAATAATAACAGCATCGAAATAATACAATAAAATTTACTCTCAAACACTTTTTTTTTTTTTTTTCACAATTTCTTTCTAGCTGTCGTCGTGGGATTTGAACCCCAGATCTCTAGACTCTGGCAGAGCATCACACTATTACTAAGCTTCTGGCATATGAAAGAAGCAACTGCAAACTGATTGTCGATAAATATCCTCACTAACTACGGGAAGATGATTTTTCCCTTTCAAAATTATTCAAAATCTAAAAAAAAAAAAAAAAAAAAAAAAAAAAAAAATCAATTTTTAAACTAAATTTTCTTTTTTAATACTTCTAAAAAAATTTCAAAAGAATTTTATAAGCGTGTACTTTTAATTACAAGTTTTAAGAAAGATAAAAACATCTTTAAATAAAGATATGGAAATCCCTATAGGGAATTAGATGTAAGATAAGAAAAATGTCTGTAAAATAATGACTGAGAAATTCAATAGAATGCATTTAACTAAGAAGTAGTGTAAATTTAGAGTAACCGTGTAGAATGTAGATATTTTATTGATCTATTAAATGCAAAGTAACGTTTGGACGCAGATATGCTCAACATGTTAAAAATCGATAAACCATTAAATTGTTTTATTTTAATTTTGAATTGAGATGCGTGTTTTTTTAGTCTTCTGCCGTCTATCTAAAACGTGCTTAAAAAAAAAAAAAAAAAAAAAAAAAAAAAAAAAAAAAAAAAATTCCGGTTTTACATTTAAAACTAGTTTTCTGTTTCTCCCAATGAAAATGCATCATTATGTAGAGCGTTCAGTCAAATAATAATAATAAAAAAAATCTGTCTATCGATCTATTTACTGATTCGAGAACTTCAATATAATTTATCAAAATAATAAAAAGAAAATCTTTTCAATCCATTAAGAAAATTTCCAATCGATGTTTTAGGAAAAGGAATGCTCTTCTTTTTGTTTTAGCTGATGCACATGATAAACTTTAACTTACTTGCAGTCATTTGGATATTTTCCTTTTATTTCTTTTTATCTCTTTCTTTTTTTTAATTTGAATGAATATTTCTTTCAGATCGTTTAGTGTAAATTCTGTTAACATGAATTACTTAACCGTTTATTTTTTGCCAAACCGTGCTGTAGCATTTGCCAAAGTAAATATTTATTTAGGAGAATAAAGCTTGTTTTTGTTTGTAAATCATCTCCGTAACTTGCATATTTATTTAAAGGATTTGTTATTTAGAAAAAAAAAATATTTCAAGTATCTATGTATAAGTGTTAGTTATTTTGAAAAAGAATTCAGAAGTTGTATTAGATTGTCAATTAAAATGCAGTTACTTCTATTTTCAGTATTAATAAGTTGCATCGAAAAGAAAAGCCATGTGACTAAACAGAATGCATTTCTTGTTACAAACAAATTTATTTTAAACATATATGTACTCTTTGTATCATGCTTTAGATATACATGTTTTTTTTTTTTTTTTTTTTTTTTTTTTTTTTTTTTTTAAGCTAGATCATCAATTAAGGACTTGTAATTTAAGCTTAAAATAATATGAACATTTGAAATGGGATAGATTTAGATTCTGATTATTTTTTGGGAAAAAAAAAATAGAATTCAGCTTTTGAATCTCCTCAACTCCTTCCGAGCAGATAAGTATTTTTCTCTGGATTTATTTACATCAAAATGCTCTTTTTAAAGGGAATTTGTATGAAAATTTAAAATGTGATTCATCAATTTAATGTGAATAATAATTTATAAGCAAAAATAATATGAGCATTTGTAATGAAGTAAATGTAGATTCTGATTACTTTTTGGAAAATAAGTAAAAAAATAGAATTCAGCTTTTGAATCTTCCTAACTTCTTGCAAGCATATAAGCATTTAAGTATTTTTCTCTGGATTTATTTACACCAAAATTCCTGTTTTTTAATGGGAATTTGTATGAAAATTTTAAATGTGATTATTCATCTATCTCACGTGAATAATAATTTATAAACAAAATAATATGTATATAAATTTCAATGTTATGAACTATTTAACTAGTAGAAACTAAAACCATACATTATCTTTCCCTTTCTAACAAAAAAAAAATAAATAAATAAAAAAAAATAAATAAATAATAATGCATAAGAGATAATAATACATTTATTTAAGTTCTGAAAAATTAGAAAAAAACCCGGTAAAGTTAATCATATTTGAATCGTAATGATTTGATTAAATAAAGATATTCGATTAAATAAATGATTTCAATAGATCACAAAATTCATGTCACATTTATTGGTTTTATTCAATGGATAATTACTGTATTAAAAAAAATCTGTGACACATGGCTTATCCAATCAGTCATTTATCAGATTATTTCAGACTATGATGATCATTATTCTTTTTGTTGGAAATTTTTATTAAATTTAATTGCATTGTTTATTGTTTTAATATGCAATATTTTAATATTATATTTTTATCTGCTTTTTATGCATTAAAAGTATTGACTTTGTACTACTTAAAAATAAAAAAATAATACTTTATTATATTAGAAATGAATTTTTCCGGATTTTTTTTGTTTTAGAGTTGGGTTTATTTTAATGGTTTTGTGATTAAATGGACGTTTTTGTGTTCTTTGTAAGTAGGCTAAGTGAAAAAAAGCTTCTTTTATAATTACATTAAACAACAATTGTGATTAAATTAGTTAACAATTATAGGTAGTTTATGAAACCTTATTAATGCAAAGCTTTTAATGTAATGTAGCTGTAGACAAGCGAATATTTTGATGTAGCAGTACATGTTAAATGTCAAGGAAAAACATCTCCTAATCTCTGGTATTTATTTGAAGCATAATTTTAGGATTTCCGTAAAAATTCTTTTTACGTGACATAAAACTTGATCCCCATCTTTCATGCATGAAAGATTAATCATAAAGGCAAATTTGAAACATAAAAAAAATCTACATTTACAGTGGCAAATACAAAAGATGAAATTATAAGCATAAAATTTCCAAGAAAGCAGTATTGGCCCGACATTTGAGAGAAAATAAATTAATATCCACAACTCTCTTGGTAACCATGGTATCTTTTCCAAGGACAGGCGACAAAGTGTCAGCCACGAGGCTCAGAACTCTACGTAAATAGCAGAAAGTCGATACTGCCAAGAAAAACTGTGACGAAAGTATTTGCCAGAAATCTGGCAAATCCAATATTTTAAAAACACACATTTTTGTGAATGAATGTTAAATGAATCAGTCATCTCAAAAATTACATAAGTCACAGACTCAAGAGTTTCAGGAATCGGGAATCTGTTCTACACACAAAAGAAGAACTTTTATAGAAATTTTCTGCGGGCTCATTACATTTCTTAGATTTTTTTAATGTGAAAATTAGTTATGAGTTATTTATTTTAAGGTAATTAAAATTTTAATAAAAATGAAATATTTTTAGACTCGTGTTGTTTTTGCAAAAAATTTTATTAAACGTTCTGCAAATAGTATAAAAAATGGTATTAATTATATTTTTAATCACATACTTGGGACAATAGATAAAAATCATTAACATAAAAGGGAACATTAAATCATATAGTCATATTTGATGTTTCAGCATATTCGATCAGATTTTCTTCTTATTCTGTTCAACTACTATTATTTGAATATTTATTTATATTTGACTAATGTTATTTTTGAAATGAACGATTATTTTACCTTTCCTTTTCAGTACGAACGGATAAAATAATCTACATAATTCTGTCTATAAATCTGAACCTAATCAAAGGCCATAACCATAACTAAGGTGGGCTGACCCCCCCCCCCCCCCCTTCGGCAACTTCGCAAGTCCCGGTCTGGATTTTATATCCTATCCATAATAATATGTTCCATATTACATGTAAAAATTTTAAAACATTGTAATTAAATGTTTTATGATATGGTGAGGGGGAAGGAAGAATGCTTTCAACTTTAGTTTAAGTTTATATATCGATAAAGTAGAGATAAAAAGACAAACTGTAAATTAGCTCGAAAAATTTCAAAGCCTCCTCGATTTTGCCCACTGGTTACGGCCTTGGCTCTTAATATATTTTTCCTTACTCTTAAATATGTTTATTTTTATTTTTATTTTTTTAATTTTTTTTAAATTTTTTTAGATGCATTTTTAAGAAAAAAAAGAAATGTATGTATATACACACACGCACACACATATATCTAATATAAGCCATTACAAATTAGCAATAAAAATTATCCATGCATAAATAATAGAGGAATTTATTTAAATTTAAAACGATATACGAGTATAAACCATCATATAAGTTTATGAAAGAGATAGTTTTAACAGATGTCAGATGGATTTTAAAACATAGTAAACAAATGACAATTAGTTGAATTTACATGAATACTTAGATAGTTTTTAAAAAATCCAAACGAAGAACAAGGCAAAATTGTCTTGATAATAATTGTAATTTTGTTAAATGATGAATGCTTCGTGTGTTTTCCCATCTGGTAATTCAATTTGTAATGGCAGAAATGAGATATTTTTGAATAAGTAATTTTAAACTCGTGCTAATGATTTAGATATAAACGTATGATATGAAGAGACAAATCGACATTGCATATACTCCGTACGAATTTTCCTTTTTAAATAATAAACTGGAAACGGATGCAAGTAATATATTTTAATGAGATAAAGTAAAATAGTATTAATTTAGGATATGATAAAACACAAGATAAATGAATGTAAGAAGTATGAGCAAAATTGGGAAATAATGCAAACGTATTTTGAATAAAATATTTATTCTGCAACAACAATCCGTTTCAACAAGACGTTTGACAGGGGTTACCTACAAAATTAAATTACAAAAATTAAGTTATTAAACCAAATTATTAATATTACTAAAATTATTAATATTAAATTATAAGATAATTTTGTGTATTACAATGAAAAAATTTACTTTAAATTACAAAATTGAATTCATTAATGCATAATAAATAAATAAATAAATAAATAAATAAATAAAAGCCAATAACAACATTTTATTTATAAACTAGTTGGATGTGCCAATCCCAAAACTTTCTTCTATCTCATACGTACATTTTAATATTTAAAAAAAAAAAAATAGTTACACATGTTAATGCTTTAACAATTTTAATTAAGATTTTTAAAAATGTATTTTAAATAAGATCAGTAGAAATTGGATTCTATTTCTCAGTTTCAAACGATTCAAATTTAGGTGATGCACGAACATATTAACATTTATTAAAACAAATATAATGTCTGTGGGCTTACCTTTTTTTTATTGAAGTAAATAAATGGATATTCTATTATATCATATCATTATACAAAGACCAAAGAATCAAAATAGTTTTTAACACTTTGTATCACTGCATTGCAAGATTGCTACTTACCCCAAACTTGGTTTTATTTATACAGCATATTTAAAAAAAGATTTTATTGATTACTTCTATCCACCAAGGGGCTGTGCATATGTAACATTTTTATTTTAAGGGGCAGCGAGGTTGCGTTTTGTCATTTTTCATTCTATTTCTATCATTCATTTTTCATGTCATTCTATTCTTTTTTATCCAGTCGAATTTTTTTTTCCAGCTAAATAGTTTGTTACCTGTTTTATTATTATTATTTGCATATGCTTTTATGAAAATACAAAACTATTATTAAAGCCATTAAAATTTCATAAAATCATTTCATTCCAAAATTTTGGAATGCCCCAACGTTTGACATTCCTGTTTCCCTCGATATGCGGATGTAATTCACTGTTAGAGAAATCAGGACCATAATACGTTGAAAATGATACTTGCGTTTACCAAAAAGGAAAAAAAAAAGAATACTGTTCAATGTTTTTTTGATAAGTTCTGCTATTAACCTCTCCGGGCAGCAGACAAAAAACAAGAAGACAATGTAACTTTTGAATGCACTATGTAATAATAAACTATTATTAAATACTTTTAAATAGTAACTAAGTCTTTTAGATTTTGTTTTATTATATTTATTTCATGTAGGGGGAACTGGGGCACATTGACACACTCCCTCAACTGCTCACAGGGTCATTATAGGTAGTTTCACAACAGCTCCAAAAGATGAAGCTAGTGTACAAAACTACATACAGAACGTCTTGGCATGATTCAGTAGTTTTTTGAAATGGGACGGGTGATTTATTGTTTTTGGAGGTCAAAAGTAAATTTGAGTTGTACAATTGAAATAGTATTATACAACTGTTCCAGCATTTTCAACCGAAAAGAATACTCTCCCTGGCAAGTAAAGCTACTCTTTATCAGTTCCTCATTCTTTATTGTTAGGTAAATTATGAAGTGTCGGATTTGAGACTCATTTTATTCGAAATGGCTGTATGGGGCACATTGATACAGTCTATGTCGGGGTACATTGATACAACATAAATCCTTTTCTAGTTCATTTTTTCATTACCTTTTATTTTTTTACCATACACTCCTTAATCTAACTATTTTTCGCCAAAAATTTCTAATATTAGTTTTTATTGAAGTGAAATAGCTCTAATTTTTTATATTAGAACATTTTATAGTAATTTTGCTAACAGAAGACGTACGAATTTATCCAACATCTAGTGCTAGTCGAACTAACAAAAGAAAAAGGCGGCAGCCTGGCGAATCTCGAATTTATATCAATTTTCCAGAGAAAAAGATATTTTCGAGATGAGAAATGTTAAGTAAGAGAAACAGGCTGCAGAACAACAAAGGATAATTATATTATAAAAAGAATTTTTAATATAATTAAACTTTATTTTCTGTTTAGAAACCGATTTATAAACAGAAAACCTGGTAATTTTTTCATCTTTCTTAAGAAAGAAAATAATTCTGGAGTTAAAGTTACCAGGTATGACAAAGTTACCACAGCCAACAATCAGACAAGGAACAACCAGATCATCAAGTCATTATTCATTTAATTTTGATTGCTTCAGTATTACTTACAAATAAATTGTGGGTAATTTGAATTTCTATAAATAAAATAGAATGGTTTGCTAACTAATTTTCTATGAAAAATATGCATTGGTGTTATTTTGTCTCCATTTTTCCCAAATGCATCAAAGTGCCCCATGAGGTGTATCAATCTGCCTCGGGGATGGGGCACATTGATACAAATGACTCTTTTTGAATATTTTTAAAATTACACGAAAAATATTATATAAAACAACGATTTTACATTTTTATAACACACTACACAAGTTTTGCTGACATCACATGAAAGAATAACTTGAAATTTCTACTTTCTGGACACCCAAAATTTTTTTAGAAAACAACTGTATCAATGTGTCCCAGTTCCTCCTATTGATATTTTATTGACTTTTTGAATCTGCAAAATATATGACTAAAAAATATAAATTCATATATGTATATCACTATAAGCGTATAGAAAGAAAAAAACTAAAAGTAAAAGAATTCGCAGACATTGATAACGATATCATCATATGTGTCTGTGTGTGGGAGAGTGGGAATGTTTGACGAAAGATTGTGTGTTATATCATAAGAAGGGGAAGGGGTACAAAATTAGCAAAATGTTGATAATTTTATATATGTAGAACCCTCAACACAGCAGTTAATATTAATTAGTATTCATAAAATTATCAAAACTCACCAATACTAAGTACATTTTTCTTCCCAATGTTTTTTTTTCTTTTTTTTTGTCTTTGTTTCAGCTGATTTCTATCCTTTTTATTAATTAAACTTCGCAATATATTTTTTCTATTAAAAAAAGGTCAGCACGACCAAAAATTGATTTTTTAAATCGCAAATTCGTATACTTATACATTAAAATTATATTATACATTCAGGTATTATTATCACAGTAGAAAGCTATCACAGTATAGATAATTTTTTTTCATACATATTATCCAAGTTATTGAAAAAATGACACATTATTTTTTTATTCAAAAAATTCTTATATTCTGTTGCATACATTCACATTAAAAACAATTTTTATAAAATATATTTCGTTACTTTTCATAATATATATATAGATTGATATATATATATACATTACTTTGTTCTTTGTTTAATAATTTGGTTTTTGTGTGCTGGTAGCCCCAAATACGTATTATTTTGCTATTTCATGGCTAATACGCGGATGAAACCGCACACTTCATTTGTAGTTCCAAAGCATTTGGGGCCTGACGATTCTGCTTTGGTACTACAAATTACATTTGCATTAATTTTATTTATTTATTTATTCAGATTTCCTCGTTTCACTTTATTATTATTATTATTATTCAATTCAATTCTAATTCTTCGTTTTGGTTTATTGTTTTATTGATAAAATCCATTGGTGAATGTTGTCTACTTTTAATGGTATTATATATATATATATATATATATATATATATAATCTAACAGTTCAAAAGTATGTTATGTGCTAATATTACATAGTATCTGGTATATAATATGTATAATGTAGCGTTAATATTGCATATTCTGGCATATTATACATAATATGCCAGATATTATGTAACATTGGTATATAGCATACCTTTGAACTGTTAGATATATATCATGAAAAGTATCAAAATATGTTTTATAAAAATTGTTATGTGTAAATGTCAATGTAAATGTATACAAATAAATATAGTGATTTTTTTAATAAAATATAATATAGTTGTTTTTAATAACTTCATTAATAAAAAATGTATCTACAGTGATAACTCTCTACCATGATAATACTCCTGAAAATATGGTATAATTCTAATTTATAAGTATAATATAGGCACTAAAAACGCAGTTATTTTGTCCATAAAAATATCTATATAAAAAATAAGTATACTTTACTTTTGTATTAAAAAATGGGCAATATTTTTGAGAAGTATGTAATTTTCTGTTTATTTTTTGCAGATATGAAAAAAAGTATGTTGTTAGTTTATGTATATATCTTAAGGGAATCCGAGGCATATAAATCTTCACATTTTCAAAAATATTATAACATTAATTTTTTTTCTGCTTAAAGTGACGTTTAAAGCATGTTTCTACTTTAATTGGTTTTAATTGGAATGGGAAATATTCTTCTTCTTTTTGCTTTGGTTTCTTTTCAAAATCTATCTTTCAAGAAAAGGTTGTTATGGAAATATCTGCTTCTGAAATGCATTTTTCCTTGTGGTGGGTGTTTTCACCATTTCTCTTAATTAAATTGTTATAAGTAAAGAGCGGTTAAAGATAAATGGTTCAAACTTGGTACATGTCTTTTTCAATTGTTTTACTTTAATTCAACAAATTTGAAAAAATATTTATTTTAAAAATTATTATTAATTTTTAAAGTTACACCTTTTTTTTAAATTTCAAATTTAAATATTTTTTAATTAAGTTAGTAATTTTAAAAATTATGTATCAAAGTTAAAGCCTATATGTTTCTATATAAAAATAAATTGCAATTCTACAAACAAACGATTATAACGATTTTAAATTACCTTAATTTTACGATTAATTTTAAATTTTAATATTTAATATTTAAAACATAAGTTATGAGAAGTTTTATCATGCGATTTTATTTGCAAATGATATGGTTAACCATCACAAAACATTTCAAAATTTGACTTAATAAATAAAAATGATTTTGAAATGTGCCCCGGACCTCCTTAAATGTTTAAAATAATGCATTATAACATCTGAGTAAATATTTTTCAAATCGGATTTGTTGAATTTACAAAGGGCTTAAGTTATTGTCAAAAGTTTTTGAGATGATAAATTGTTTTTAATGAGCTGTTCGCTTTACTCAAGAGAATTGAATGGCGCATCATCTTTCGGCTTTGCATAAATTCAATTATAATGATAACAGGATTTTACATGGGATTTGTTGACTAAGAGGATTTCACATCACGAGACAGAGGATCTTCAATGTTTTTTCTAATCATGCGCCTAATGTCATATTTTTCAAAATCAATGACAAACATGTATATTTTTTACTTATATTTTGTATGCGTCAATGTGTAAGAGAATGTGTGTGTGTCTTTGTGAGAGAATGTATGTGCATGTGCAGCATGTAATATTTGCTTGCTATTTGTTTAATGCAATATTTATTATTTGCATTTTGGATAGAATATTCAATCGAAATTATTAATAATACCAATCAGTTTACACTGATATATATATATATATATATATATATATATATATTATTAATTTTATGTAGCAATTTCCCTTTTGATGCATTGAAGCTACTTCTTCATAAAAATCTTCAATTTCTTCATCTTGGTATAGACAAACCTTACATCAATATCATAAAGAAGATTTACAAGAAAGCAACAGCAACCATCCGTTTAGATAAAGGAAAAGCGAAGATCAAGCTCGGAAGAGGAGTAAGACAAGGAGACACAATTTCACCCAAACTTTTTAATGCTGTCTTAGAAAATATCTTCAAGAAGCTGGATTGGGAAAACAAAGGGATTAGAATAAATGGAGAATTTTTAAGTCATCTCCGGTTCGCTGACGACATTGTAATTTTCAGTAACAGTCCTGAAGAATTGGAAATTATGCTAAAAGATCTTGCAGAAGCTAGCATCAATGTAGGATTAAAAATAAATTTAGAAAAGACTAAGGTGATGTTTAATTCATTTACATCAAAAAAGAAAATTGTCTACAAGAACACTGAGATTAAAGAAGTGCAAAGTTATGTGTACCTAGGACAGGAAATTTCATCGGATAATAGTATCTTGAATGAAATCAATAGAAGAATAAGAAATGGGTGGAGTGCTTTCGGGAAGAACAGTATTATTCTGAAGAGTAATATGCCTCTTTGTTTGAAAAGAAAAGTTTTTAATCAATGTATTTTACCTGCATTAACCTACGGAGCAGAGACATGGACGCTAACAAAACGGATGATACAAAGATTACAAACAACACAGAGAAGCATGGAAAGATGTATGCTAGGCTTAACTAGAAGAGACAGAAAGAGGATAACCTGGATAAGAAATCAAACAAAAGTTTTTGACATCCTTGAAAGAATAAAGCAGCTAAAATGGAAATGGGCTGGGCACATTGCAAGAAGGCAAGACAATAGATGGAGCACAAATATACTACAGTGGTATCCCAGAGATGTAAAACGACCAAGAAGACGACCACAAGTAAGATGGAGTGACGAAATTAGAAAAGTGGCTGGTGTAAATTGGATGACGAAAGCACTAGACAGAAAACATTGGAAAAATCTGGGGGAGACCTACATCCAGCAGTGGATCGAAAACGGTTGATGATGATGATGATGATGATGATATATATATATATATCATGTATAGTATAGATAAACTGATATATGATATCAATCTGATTGTTTGTTAAGTGGATGTGTGTAAGAATGGTCATGAGTTCAGATACATATAAAACAGACCTGGTTCAAGAAAATATTGATTACTTTTATTAGTAACACAAATACATATTTTTTAATAAAATATGATGCTAAAAAATACCTGATAAAATTGATATGTAGCTTGATAAAAACTGTCTATTTCTTTATTACTCTTTTAAAGAAAAAACTGAATAATAATATAAATATTTTATAACAGATTTATTAATTATAAATAACTTTAAGTAGCATATTATTTTATTAAATAACTTATATTAGCATAAATTACTTTCTATTATTAATAATTTTTATTGAATTTTTATCCAAAATTCAATTAATAAATATCGCATAAAATAAATAGCAAGCAGACATACATTGATTATTTACATACTGATAACGGGAGCCACATTAGGTTAAAAAAGTAACATTGTTTATATGATTGAATCCTGAACAAGTATTAACCCATTGAAAGGCCAAGGGATGTATTACATTCCATCTAATTTTAACTAAAATTTGAACTATAATTTTTTTTCATTTAATTTTATTTTTATGACTTTTGTGAAAAAAAGCTGCAAAACCACTTTTTCTTATTTAATTTTTTTTTTTTTTTTTTTTTTTTTTTTTTTAGAATATTCCGATTTGAATGGAACATTAGAGAAACATAATTGCTTGCTCCCAATGGGTTAGTTGAAAATTCTTGCTTAGATTTTTTTTTTAAAGTTATACAAAGTTAACTTTTAAAGTCATTTTGAGGTATCAGATAATTTTTTTAAAACTGTTATTAAATTATCTCCAAACAAAATACATTTCACTTTAACTTTAAAGGCGATTTAAAGAGTGTCCCCACTCCCCCCTCCAGAAATCTAATTTAGAGATTTAGCAATTTGTCATTCATTTTGGCGTGATGAAGATTGTTGACAAAGAACGATAAAAATAAAGGGGGGGGGGGTTGCTGGTGTTTTCTAAATAAACATTTCGCGCTTGAGGGTTTAAACTTAGTTGGAGAACTCTTCCACTTAAAAAATTACCTGTTTATAATCAATTTAATTAAAATAATCGCAATGGAACAGCAATAGTTTTGATTAAAAAACACAGTTTTTTCAATCAGAGAAGTTTTTACATCTTGAGTAGATGATCGTTCTAATGGGAAGGAAATGAAAATTAGTTGCAAAAGTTTTCTTATGTGAAGAAGCATTTTTATTCTAATCATATTATTTATTCTAGAGGTTTCGTATAGGTAGTGAGGCGAGCAGGGGGGGGGGTGTCTCTAAAATAAACTATCAATATTTTAAAACTTGTAATAAGTTTTAAACAAACACACATACACACACAAAAAAAAGATACAAAAACTTGATAATTTCATTCAGACTCTTACCTAAATAAAATAAAGAAATCTCATACAAAGGAAATGGCATTTAGAATGAAATTTATTTGGTTTCCTTTAATTGTTCTTACCACGCTGATGTGTTCGTAGTTTAAAATGCTATGCAAAAATGTTTTTTCTGCATTGTCACAACAAGAAAAATATGCGATTTCCTTTAAAAACTTTATGTGCTGTAAAGTTTTACTTCTTTGCTTACAGACTTCTTCGACCTCGTCAAAAATGTGCTATCTTGTATTCAAAAGAGTTCTACGGTATGCCGATTTCATAAAGATGGTGGCAACGAATTACACTATCCTTTTCACTTTTGTATTGCTTACACATAACTTCTAAATAGCTTACAATTTACATTTTAATTATAATGAATAGAGACATAAAGAATACTTTCAAATGAAATTTGTTTGAATACAATAGCTTAATTTAATGATTTTCTATGAAGGGGCGTGCGAAGAGAAAACTAAGCCCGGGGCAAAGTTGCAATTTGGCATTCCCAACCCAAACTTTTTCTTGTGACAGGCCAAAAATGATGTTGGTAATATAAATTTGGCGCCCCCTAAACTTCTGCCCCCGGGGCAGCTGCCCCCTCCCCCCCCCCTTCCTTTCGCACGGCGCTGTTTCTATGATATGTTAAATAATTTTCAAGCAAATACTTATAAAAATATATCTCAATAATGAACATTATTTTTTCAAAATAAGGTGAAATAGCTAACGGCGGTTTTAACCGAATTAACAATGGATTTCGTAAAATTAATTAAAGAGAAAAAAAGAGTCTTTTTTTACCCTATTTTATCTAACTTAATTTGTGTTTCGTATGCAAAGACCGAATTTTCTGATTTATTTTTCACTCGTTTTCTGATATGCTACGATTACAAAAATTATGTATACAGGTATGTTTCTCTGATTAATAAAACATTTTAATATTTTAAAAGCTTATTTATGAATTCATAAAATAATTTTAAAACATCTTCCTGTTATCCGATTAAGTAGGTACACTAATTGTTTCACCAATCTGACTGAATTAACAAAATCTTTTTTTCATATATATATATATACACTATATTGCCATTGATTATGGGACACTTGCGATTTTAGACATTTTACTAAATATCTAGAAAAATACATGAGGAATCATCTCGAAACTCTTAGTGTATAAATATAATAGTATAAGTCATACATCTCCGTGAAGATTTTTTACCGAAACGCCATAGGGGACCGTCAACAAATTAAAAAGGAATGAATATCTTTTGAATAACCCTGTCAAAACTAATGTAGCAAAAGCGCTCAAACTCTAGATTATGATTGAATGCCTTATTGTAATACACTGTGTTCATTTTTATGCAAATAGCATGCACACTCGCAGAGTAATTAAGGTTTTTATAAAAATGGTCCCAAATGTTTCCAAGTTTTTCCATTATAATTTTCAGAGTTCTTAATATAAAATAATATTTTTTTTTCAGAAAATATGACAAACAACATTGCACACAGTACCCTGTAATCAGAATTAAAAAATAATAAAAATTGTATGAAAAATGAGTAGGTTTACTATATAATTTTTTACTGCGCATGCGTCAAAGATATCAAAATTTCATTTGCATATTATGTTAGCTAAATGTATAGAGCAACTTTTGTAAAAGTCTCAAAAACATAGCTTGAAAATTCTGAAAGTAATCGTCTATAGAAAAAGGACAAAATCCGTTGTTTCCAAAATGAAGCAAAAAAATGAGGGATTTTATCCAACTGCAGTAGTACATCCCATATTGTGTGTTCTATATTGACACTAATCAATGAATATATGGATACAACCCCTCTTGTTTTTGCTTCATTTTGAGAATGACGGATTTTCGACTTATTCAATTGACGATTATTGTCAGAATTTTCAAGTTATGATTTTGTGACTTTCACAAAAGTTGCTCTATACATTTAGCTAACATAATATGCAAATGAAATTTTGATATCGTTGACGCATGCGCAGTAAAAAATTATTTAGTAAACCAACTCATTTTTTATACAATTTTCATTATTTTTTAATTCTGATTACAGGGTACTGTGTGCAATGTTGTTTGTCATATTTTCTGAAAAAAATAATATTTTATATTAAGAACTCTGAAAATTATAAGGAAAAAACTTGGAAAAATTTGGGATCAATTTTATAAAAACCTTAATTACTCTGCGAGTATGCATGCTATTTGCATAAAAATGAACAAGGCTTATTACAATAAGGCATTCAATCACAATCTAGAGTTTGAGCGCTTTTGCTACATTAGTTTTGACAGGGTTGTTCAAAAGATATTCATTCTTTTTTAATTTGTTGACGGTCCCCTTTGGAGTTTCGGGAAAAAATCTTCACAGAGATGTATGACTTATACTATTATATTTATACACTAAGAGTTTCGAGATGATTCCTCATGTATTTTTCTAGATATTTAGTAAAATGTCTAAAATCGCAAGTGTCCCATAATCAATGGCAATATAGTGTATATATATACATATATACAGGGTGATTCTAAATTTTTTTTACAATAAAAGAGGGATGATAGTACACATAAAGACAAACAATAATAAATAGGAGACCAAGGATCCAAAACGTTTTCCAAAGGAGATAGCCGCCATTAAAGTTTAGGGACCAAAATTTCAAATAAACATAAAAAACGGAAAAATCGGTCGATTGATTTGCGGTTTTGACTAAAATTATTCTTTATGTCGCCATTTTCTTGAAATTAAATAATAAAGATAAATTTCAAAAAAATGCCCATAGAGGACGCTTTAGACTTTGGAGTAACGAACAACTATTTTTTGCCGGTATTTTTTGCATCTCATTAAATGGTTTCGTAACCTTAGACTCAAACTTAAATTTTGAGCTCAAAATCTGAAAGTGGGAGTGGTTAAGTAGCACAAACTGAACTGTGTTCAGAGGGTTCAAATTTCAAATGATTAAAAAAAAAAAAAAAAAAAACGGAAAAATTGGTTCATTGATTTGCAGTTTTTACTAAAACTATTCTTTACGTCGGCATTTTCTTAAAAATAAATTATAAAGATAATATTCAAAAAATGCCGATAGAGTGCGCTTCAGACTTTGAAGTAACGAACAACTCTTTTTTGGCGTTATTTTTTGCATCTTGTTAAATGCTTTCGGAGGCTTAGACTTAAACTTAAATTTTGAGCTCAAAATCTGAATTGTTGGGAGTGGTTAAGTAGACAAACTGAACTGTGTTCAAAGGCTTCAAATTTCAAATGATTATAAAAAACGGAAAAATTGGTCGATTTTTTTTTTGAGGTTTTCGCTAAAACTAATTTTTAAATGAGCATTTTCTTGAAAATAAATTTTAAAAATAAATTTCTCAAAATGCCTTAGACTTTGTAGTGTACAACTATTTTTAACCGTTATTTTTTTAAATCTCATTAAATGCTTTCAAATGCATAAACTTAAATTTTAGGCTCAAATTCTGAATCGTTAAGAGTGTTTAAGTAGCGAACAATTGAATTGTGTTCGTGGAAGGGGAAGGTTAAATTTCAACTCCTGAAGACACTTCAATTTGTCCTACTTAATTACTCCTAATTATTCAGATTTTGAGCTCAAAATTTAAGTTTAAATCTAAGCTTCCGAAAACATTTAATAAGTTTTCGCAAGCATTTAATTAGAACAAAAAAAAATAATAATGGTTAAAATTAATTATTGGTTACTCTGAAGTTTAAGGCGCCCTCTAATGGAATTTTTTTAAATTTATCTTTAAAAAATATTTTCAAAAAGATACTGACTTAAAGAATAGTTTTATTTTAAACCGCAAACGTATCGACAAATTTTTCCATTTTCTATAATTATTTTAAATTTGAACACCCCCCCCCCCTTAAACACAGTTCAGTTTGTGCTGCTTAACTACTCCCTACTATTCAGATTTTGAGCTCAAAATTTAAGTTTAAATCTAAGCTTCCGAAAACATTTAATAAGTTTTCGCAAGCATTTAATTAGAACAAAAAAAAAAAAAAAATAATAATAATAATGGTTAAAATTAATTATTGGTTACTCTGAAGTTTAAGGCGCCCTCAAATGGAATTTTTTAAAATTTATCTTTAAAAAATATTTTCAAGAAGATACTGACTTAAAGAATAGTTTTATTTTAAACCGCAAACGTATCGAAAATTTTTTCCATTTTCTATAATTATTTTAAATTTGAACACCCCCCCCCCCATTAAACACAGTTCAGTTTGTGCTGCTTAACTACTCCCTACTATTCAGATTTTGAGCTCAAAATTTAAGCTTAAGTCTAAGCTTAAGTCTAAGCTTCCGAAAACATTTAATGAGATGCAAAAAATAACGGCAAAAAATAGTCGTTCGTTACTCCAAAGTCTAAAGCGCCCTCTATCGACATTTTTTGAAATTTATCTTCATAATTTTTTTTTAAGAAAATACCGACATAAAGAATAGTTTTAGTAAAAACCGCAAATCAATGAACCAATTTTTCGGTTTTTGTATAATCATTTGAAATTTGAACCCTCTGAACACAGTTCAGTTTGTGCTACTTAACCACTCCCACTTTCAGATTTTCAGCTCAAAATTTAAGTTTGAGTCTAAGGTTACGAAACCATTTAATGAGATGCAAAAAATACCAGCGTTCGTTACTCCAAAGTCTGAAGCGCCCTCTATTGGCATTTTTTGAAATTTCTCTATATAATTTAATTTCAAGAAAATTCCGACATAAAGGTTAATTTTAGTGAAAACCGCAAATCAATCGACCGATTTTTCCATTTTTTATGTTCATTTGAAATTTTGGTCCCTAAACTTTAATGGCGGCTATCTCCTTTGAAAAACGTTTTGGACCCTTGGTCTCCTATTTAATATTGTTACGAATTTTGTAAATAGTTAGTGTTTGTACTGTAAAATAATGTAAATAATCTTATTAAGCTCTATTTCTTTACTAATATTAGTTTTAGTTACATTGTCTCTGTTATCAAGCAAACTTGTCTATTATTTTCAGTGAATGTCTATGGCAGCTTTGCGAAATATTAGAGATATCGCCGAGTTGGCGTCACTTTTGGCGACTAATTTTGGTCGCCAAATTTGGCGATATATCGCCAAGTTGGCGACAAACTTGGCGATTGTTGGCCATGGTAACCCTTTCCTCTCTATGGTACCCCCCCCCCCCCCTTAGGTCTACTGATACGTTGAATGTTTTTCCTTGGTTTCTGGATTTTTCTAGAAGGTTGTAGAAATTTCCGGCGCATGCTACGAGCCTATATAAGGAGAGCAATGCGAGCTGTTGTGGTTATTATTTATCAGTCAGTCATTGAGTGAGCTGTAATTGTTTAAGCAAGTTTGCTTGAGGTTTATCTACGTTGTTTTGAATGTGATTTAGTGTTGAGACGTTGTATAAAGAGTCTCTGGAACCTATATCTGCACTTATACGATAGATTTGAACAATTATTTTTGAATATCTAGTAATATTTGTGAGTTTCGAAGACTCTTTTGTTCTGAAGTTCTGTAAATAAATTATTTTCTATTTTTCTGACAAGAGTTTGAAGTTGTCTAACCATAAGATCAAAAGAACCCTATATACGCAACAATATTGTTTTTCTTGATGTGTACTATCACCTCTCTTTTATTGTAAAAAATTTTTGGAATCACCCTGTATATAATTGGCTAATGTTAAACATATAGCTATTCGATTATATATTAATTTTATAATATATAAGGTACCCATAAATAGAATTGGATTTGATTATCTAATAGTTCTATATATATATATATATGTGTGTGTGTGTGTGTGTGTGTGTGTGTGTGTGTGTGTGCATTTAATAAAATCAAACTGAATGCTTTTTCAAAATACGCTAAAATGTATTAAAATCGTTCCTTTTTGATTTAAAAAGGGTTGTAAAATTCCTACATTGGAATGTAAATGTTTCCTCATGCTGCGAATCCTATTCATTTCTTGTAACCAGCGTCTCATACACGAATTTTATTCAACTGACACCACTCTTTTTTTTATATATAATTATTTTCTCTTATTCAGTCATGAAAATGCCTTAATTAAATAAACCAAATATTACATTTCTTTATAATTGTTACAAAAAACGAATGCTTTAAGCCTTTTTTTAAACTCATATATGTAAAAGCATCGTAAAGTTTCAATTACACTGGACTATTTTTACATTTTGTTCACAGCACTATTTTAAAAAAATACATTTCGTTGTATATTTCTTTTGCAAATGTTCTCAAAGCGTACGTAAAAATTTTTGTTTTTAAAAAATGATGCGAGGTATTCGCCTTTAATTGAAACTTTACGATACCCCTACGTATGCACCCATGGTCTCGAAAGGGTTAAAAAAAGTCAATTCAATAACTATTTTAGTCCAATAAATTGCATACGTTACGTTACATATTTATTTATGTTGGATTATCCGATATCTAAATGAGAGGCATTCTATAAATTGTTGTAAAATCATGTTTTTTCTTTTTAATTAACTATCAATCATTACCTGAGAATAATAAGATTCTAACATTCGTTTTAAAAAATGACTTTATGGCATGTGATTCTGGATGATTTCGACAATTTCTGATAAAACTAAATTATTCTCTATTGTAAGTGGAAGTAAAATAGATGTAACGTCATTTCATTCCAGGAGTATCTATACAGATACAAATAGAAACTTACCATGCCAAAAAGTATTTTTTTTTCTTTTTAGAAAAAAAAAAAAAGGCTGTTAAAGCCTTATTATTCTCAGATAACGCAATGGAAATGACCTATTTTTAAGTTATTGATAGTTAGCATAAATTAACATCCCGCACGAATGTAGATCAGAAAAAAAATAACCCTTTATTTTCTCTTTATATAATGTTGTGCCAAATATTCACTGCCTTTCTTTCTTTTTGAGTTGTCGTGATAATGTCAGATATTTTTAAAGCGTGATTCAACTGACACCACTCTTTTTTTTATATATAATTATTTTCTCTTATTCAGTCATGAAAATGCCTTAATTAAATAAACCAAATATTACATTTCTTTATAATTGTTACAAAAAACGAATGCTTTAAGCATTTTTTTTAAACTCATATATGTAAAAGCATCGTAAAGTTTCAATTACACTGGACTATTTTTACATTTTGTTCACAGCACTATTTTAAAAAAATACATTTCGTTGTATATTTCTTTTGCAAATGTTCTCAAAGCGTACGTAAAAATTTTTGTTTTTAAAAAATGATGCGAGGTATTCGCCTTTAATTGAAACTTTACGATACCCCTACGTATGCACCCATGGTCTCGAAAGGGTTAAAAAAAGTCAATTCAATAACTATTTTAGTCCAATAAATTGCATACGTTACGTTACATATTTATTTATGTTGGATTATCCGATATCTAAATGAGAGGCATTCTATAAATTGTTGTAAAATCATGTTTTTTCTTTTTAATTAACTATCAATCATTACCTGAGAATAATAAGATTCTAACATTCGTTTTAAAAAATGACTTTATGGCATGTGATTCTGGATGATTTCGACAATTTCTGATAAAACTAAATTATTCTCTATTGTAAGTGGAAGTAAAATAGATGTAACGTCATTTCATTCCAGGAGTATCTATACAGATACAAATAGAAACTTACCATGCCAAAAAGTATTTTTTTTTCTTTTTAGAAAAAAAAAAGGCTGTTAAAGCCTTATTATTCTCAGATAACGCAATGGAAATGACCTATTTTTAAGTTATTGATAGTTAGCATAAATTAACATCCCGCACGAATGTAGATCAGAAAAAAAATAACCCTTTATTTTCTCTTTATATAATGTTGTGCCAAATATTCACTGCCTTTCTTTCTTTTTGAGTTGTCGTGATAATGTCAGATATTTTTAAAGCGTGATCGATAATGTGAGTTGTGTCGTGTGTCCAAAATGTACAGATAACCTTCGTAAAGTATATGTACATATGCTAGTAACCCATTTTGTCTTTTCTGTTTTTCATTTTGGTTACGAAAATTGGAGCAGTATTTATCATGAGAAAATGAATTGTGATATTTCATATATACCGGTTAAATGTGAGGTTGTAATAGCAAAAGAAGCATGTTTCAACGTGAAAATTTATTAAACTATTAAGTTTTTTCAGTAATACTTAATGAAATCTAATCACGGCCCGATTAACCTCCGAAAATAGGGGAAGCACAGTGCCATTTTGGGGCCCCTTTCCTACGGGAAGTTTTCTAAATTCAGTATACCTGGAAACTCACCAGTGCTGCAAATATTATTTCAAAGAGTGAGCCAGTTGAGTTCACATACACTGCATTAAACAATTTTTGTGTGTGCGTATGTTCTCCTATATATTCAAACAGAATAATAGGATACAATCAAGAAAAAAAAAATATTTTTTTTAACTTTGCGTAGTATGAGTTGAAAAATGAAAGTTGGATAAAAAGTTTGAATTCCGTATGTATGCAGAAAATAAAACTTAAATATCTTCAAATATTTCTTTCAATTTTAACTATAGTTATAGTTTAAATTATTGATATTTTAAGTTGTGTGTACAAGCCATGAAATGCATTTTTATAATCAGTTTTAAATATATTTTTATATAAATGAGTTAATAATTAGAAAAGAGATTCCGTAGTATTTTCGAATGAAATTATTCAACATAAAGTTTGGAAGCCCTTGTTTTCCCAAGTTTGGGTCCTTTCAAAATTTTCTAAGAGCAGAGAAGCACACTTCGAGAAGCACACGCTTCTCGTACCTTTTCGATAATCAGGGTCTAAATCTAACTGAAATAAATTTTAGTGGACTGTTAAAGTAGTATCTAAAATAACCTTGGTTCTACATTTTTATAGGGACCACAGACATTAAATATAAATTATAAAATGTAGCATCGTGCTTTTAGCATAACTATTCGACTATCCTAAGTAATAATAAACCCATATAGATGGTACATTATTATTTATTTATTAAATTCTCTAATTTCTAAGATTAAAGGTTTTTACTATCAAAGTTGTTTTTCTTTTGTTCTAACAAAGAAGTGATGTGCCCAGGAGTAATAACGCCAAGATGGGTAATAACAAGATGGAGTCAGGTGCTAATATTACAAGCAACTGTGAAGGAATCCAGGATATGGTACCTACAGATTCTGCACAGAAGGGCTCTGAGTCATTTGAATCACAAACAACCACTAAAAGTTAATTTTTTTCCTTTGGAGACCTTATCGCTGGAAGAAGCAGTAAAAGTTAACGCCCGATCTAAAAATTGCGAGGTATGTTCTGTGATCTAAAGACCTATCTGTAATAACGCCATCCACTGGCGTTATTACTCCTTTTGATTCTTTTCAGTGCTTGAGCTACATCCGAAGAAGGTTAATTGTTTATTTTATTTCACGAGAGAAAATTTTCGTCCTTGTTGACATCCACCGTGAAAGAGAAATATGTATGTCCTATGTGTTATTTTTTTTTCATGTCAGAAGTACAAAATATTAAGTAATTAGTACTATATCCTGATATCGCAGTTAATGATAAGTAAGGAAAATTAATCAATTTCTAGTGCTGTAGAGTTTGTATCTTTAGAACTGGACAATTTACGTGTCATTATTCCATCTCATTTTATAGTTTTATTTGCATGGCGTTATTACCCACATAAGAGGGTAATAATGCCAAATAGCATTTATCAAGAAATTACGCCATTACATTTTATGAATAAATATCTGCCAAAATATTCTCTCTTGTATATATAGTCAATAAGTTGCTGCATCAAGTACTTTATTTGTTTGAAAAAAAAAAAAAAAAAAAAATCCAAAACTAAGCCGTGAAAATTGGTAGAATCTTAACGTAGCTTTATTACCCCCAGAACACCTAATATTAAAGCTATTTGAATTTACAGAACTTATAGAATAAAATAGAATACGCAAATGATCATGAATTTTCTTTTGAAATAATATGTATTATATCATATTTACAAAAATAAAATTGAAGTTAAGAATTTCTTAACATCTTTTCTTTTAATAGATTATAAAAAATAATTTTTGTAGCCTCAGGATTTTTTAAAATTATTAAATTATTTAAGTATTTTTTTTTCTTTAAGTCTAAACAAAAATTATAATATTTATTTTGATAGTTCTTTTGAAGCCGCAGCTAAAGCAATTAAAGATTGTTTTTTTTATGAAGCAAATCATTACCCAAAACATCTTTTAACCCCTTGAGTGGAGGTGGTTTCATAGATATACCACTTAATTTTAATTCCCAAACGTCACATTCGCACCGGAATTTTGTTAAAGAAAATTACGGTTTATTGAATGCGTGAAGTATAGCGTTTTCTTATTTATAAATAAAGTTGTTTTCAAATTCCGGTGTCAATTATTAATTTCAATACTTCAGCAATGAATTTACCCTGCCCCGCAAAGGGTTAAAGTAGATTTTGTTAGACTAACTTATTTCTTGTAATTGCTTTGTGTTAATAATTTGAAAAAGAAATATAAACTTATAAACGATGTGAATTGGAAAATCTTAAACCAAATGAAACAAAATTCAGGAGTTAAAATAAATCAAATCTAGATATTTTTCAGATGCGTTTACTATGCATAGAAGAGCAAAGTTTCACTAGATTTACAATATTTTTAAATATACATATATATATACATCATTTTGTTGTCTTGAGTGATGAAACAGGCGTGGCCATCTAATAAACCTTACATTCTGATAGTGAAAGGTGCGAAAAAACTTTTTTAGTATTTTTATGTATGTCGTATTATGCATTTCTTAATACTAATATTTAAATACATGAGAAATATATATGCGAAAGCACTAAAAGTTAATATCGAGAACAATTTGGGTAATATGGAAAAATGTTCTAAAATGTAGAGTTTATATATTTTTAGAAATTACAATCGAAATTTATTTAACTTTATAATGCGTACAGTAACTTACATTTCTCTGTGTGGAACACTAAAGTAATTTTTTCTAAATAACTATATATTCTTTATTATTATTAAAGAATTATATTCTTTAAAATATAGTAAACTGTATTCTAAAGAATATAATTCCGGAAAACTTTAACAAAATTTACTTAAATTTATAATTTTTTTATAATCTAAAATTAATAATTAAAAATTTCAAAGTTGCCCCAAAAGTACTAATATTTGTCTTGCTTTAAAAAAAAAAAAAAAAAAAACAAATTTACATCCTACTGAATAAATTTTCGCAAACAATGTCTTATTTTGGATCATTTTGCGAGAGATGTTCACAAAGATTATAACGTTATTGTATCGCAAAAGGTCATATATAATGTGACCAAAATATTTGAAAGACCCACATTACAATTTCAAACATTCAAAAGATGGTTTCTATAGAGCAAAACATCACATAAAATCATTCAGATCAAACAAAAGGTAAAGGAAGATCCCAACCCATCTTCATTGTAATAAACTCGTTATCTTGCGTGACGGAAAGCCGTGACCATGTAATGAACCTTATACTCTGATATAGAGAAAGGTGTGAAGAACCGTAATTCATTTCCTTAATACCGACGTTTCAATAAGCGACAAGTGTATAGAATCTCTCCAAGGCATTAAAAGTTAATATCGGGAAGAATTTGATGTGGAGGTTGAATGAAATTCCGGCGGAGAGAATTCCATTCTGTTACACAGGCCATTAGCTCTGATCTTCAAGATGCTACAACATAAGATTTTCTCTTGCGGATATTTCTGTGGAAATAACGGAAGGAATTAGTTATTGTGCCTCAGTGATTTAGGTTTTTAGTTTGTATTTATTTCTTCTCATAATATATGATTATAAGTTGAAATTGCACTTTGGTAAATTGTTGCGACAGCGATTTACAGTGAGGGGAAATGTCTTTAACATAAATATTTATTTTAACACTCATCTTCTGAAACTTTTTAAGGCTTTCTCAAATTCAAAGGGAGAATTTTATCGCATGTTTTAATTGATTTTTACTTGGAAATGCATGGAACTGGTAGATATTATTATCCAGAAACTAAATAATCGGAAGAAGTTTCTCCCTCTCTCTCTTTTTCTTTTCTTTTCTTTTCTTTTTTATTTAACTGAATAGATTTTTTAGAAAACACTATAGAAGTTAGCGCTTTGAACCGAATCTCCCGACGAAAGTAGAAAAATTAGTCAGCGGAAGGAGAAAAATACCTTGTCACATGATAAAAAACGTTTATAACACGATAAGTAATTTATTTATAAAAAAGATGGAAAAAACATTTCGATTCCAAATTCTTTCCATATTCAAGTATGTACACATTATACTTTTGCATTTAAAGATGTTTACGTCATTATGTTAGAAAGTTTCACTCTTGTTGAGCAGTGAACTTGAGAACAATTTTGATTAAAATAAAAATCTCAAAATTAATGCAATTTTTAATCCAGCCAGTATTACTTCTGCTTTAACAATTGAATTTAGCCGATTTCTACTAAAGTAATTTAACTTATATGAAAAATAATTTAAATACAGCCTGCTAACATTAAATAAAAAATTCTACCACATTTCAAATATTTTTTAAACAATGAATCAATAAAAATGTTCTTCTGAAAAATGCGTATTTCAATGCTTAATTTTTAGTGCAGGAAATGTTGGAAATTCTTAAAATTCCAAGTATCATAATTCGGTTAGTTTCGGTTGAAATTTTCATTATTTTATTTTTTCACATATGTAGAAAGTTTTCCTAAATATCACTTATAATATAATCCAGAGATCATGTAAAAATTTAAATTTCGCAATTTTTACAAAAATAATTATTTTTATGTAAAATTTTTTTGATATAATGTAGAACATTTGAAATTTTTTTGTAATTCAATTATAACACTAAAATAATGGCTTGGGAATACATTATACATAAATTCGAAAAAATTGACCATATCGAATAACAAATGCAATCAATAACGAAGAATCTTGGAAAAAATATTTTTCAATTGTGACATTTTAAAATCCACCAAAAAAAATACATGAAAGAAAGTAATAACGAAATGATTTTTAACAAACGTTTTGATAGGAAGTAAAACAAATATAGCGTTAAAATTTTTATCTGAAAAACGCGACAAGTTTCGGCAGAAAATGTTTTCTATGATTTGTGAAAACTATTTTCATTTTCTCACTTACTTATTTGGCAAAAATACTGAGTTTTTTTTTTCTTCTATTATGTTATTTTTTTCAGAAAAGAATTAAATCTCGTCCTTAAAAAAAAAAAAAAAAAAAAAAAAAAAAAAAAAAACGTTAAACCTAGCCATAAAATACACTGTTAAATTTTTCTGTAAAAACACAGACAAAAAGTTGGAGTAGCTGTAAAATTAAACTTGTTCTGTTTTAAATATAATTGGATTGAGTTTCTCGGTCATCATTTTACAGATATTTCAATTATCTTATATCTAATTCTTTGCAGGAATTTCCATGTCTTTATTTTAAAATATTTTTATTTGTGTTAAAATTAATTCAAAATACATACTTTTAAAAGTCTTTTGGAATTGTTTTAGACATATTAAAAAAATAGTTTATTTTATTTTATTTTTTTTAGAATAATTCAGAATGGGAAAAATCATCGCCTCGGAGTTAGAGGGGATTTTTTTTTATCGACAACCACTATTAATTACCGCTATTAAAAGAATTACTTTGTTCTCAATAACGACAGCTTTTATATAGTTCAGTCGGTGAAATGTCCTTCATCGTCTTACAGGGAAAGAAAAAATACTTTTAAATGCAATTTGTTTGAAAACAGCATCCCAATTTATTTTTGAGATATAATTCTTTTGTAGTTTTTAATGCTATTTCAGTAGCAAATAAAGTAATCATTTTTTGTAGAAATGAGAAAATAGTAGATTACTATAATCTATTTGTTGCTATTTTCTCATAACAACGGGGAAAAATTGTAATTAAAATATGTGGTATGCCAAGAATATCGTCTGCTACAAAAAATGCATTTTAAAGAGTATGCATGAATAATTTTTTCCGCATTTACTTAATTTCTATAAAAAGTGACAGAACGCAATTTAATTAATCCGTGTATAATAATATTTTCCGAATTTTGAAAAAAATGAAATGAATGATTTCTGATTAAATATGGAAGTATTATAAACTATATTTAATTTTCAGTATCCATATTAATGTTATAAACATATAAAGGCATATGAATCATTAGATACCCGAGTTTTTGAATAATGACATGGATTTTTTGCGGAATTTTTGTATTATTCCGCAACAATGATTCGCAATCCAGCATATGCAGACTTTTCTGTAAATGCTGCTTAAGGCTGGATCAAAAATGTGAAATTCTTTAGCGGATGCAAATGACATCGTTTTATATAAAACAAAAGCGTACCTTAAAACTGTTTTATTCTAGCTATATATATATATATATATATAGTATTATCTAATAGTTCTATATATATATATTTCTTTTCATCGGAACGACACCAAATTCTGAAAAAGCAAAATCCCTGTTTTCTAAGTTTTGTTTATTTATTTATTTTTTGGCGTTTCTTCGGAAGCAATAGCACAGACACTTTATTGATCACACAAACAACACATATATATTTAATTAGTTTCTTGGAGTAAGCCATGTAGCGGTCAAGTAGGAGCAATCTAGTATTTAGTATAAGTATGGCTTTAGCTTTGTCACGCTATTTGCTGATCAGTCATCTTCTTATTTTTGTTCTTAGATAAATTGAAAAGCTTCTCTATTTTTCGATTTCTGTCATTCTTTATGGAACCGTCTGAAGAATTCTTTAATCGCATGTTACTTCTCGTTTTTTCTTTTCTTATGTTAGTGTTGTGTTGACTAAATAGAATCCGTATAAATTCATGTACATGTCAACTTATACTTATTTAAGTAGTACTCAAGATAAGATAGATTTCACTTCATTACGAATGTATTTAACAATTCAAAAACCTAGATAAAATTTAAATGCAATCCCTTTTTATTTACTCATCATACGTCGTATAGGGAAAATCTTATAATTGTTTAAAAAATCATTTTTTTTTTTTTTTGACAGATTTTACATTTGAGACACTGGAGAATCAGAAAAACATATTTTTTGGAGGGAAAAATGCGTCCATCTGTCCGTCTATGTGTGTGTGTGTGTCTGTAAGCGATATATCCCCCCCCCCAAAAAAAATAAAAAAAATTAGAGATTTGAAACTTGGTATGTACTTAGTATGTAATAATTAGAAGAAGCCTGTTGAATTTCTGTAACCTTGATTATTCGCAAGTATTTTTTTCAGATTCTCGGGATATTCGTTCTGATAAAAGGTATATAAATTTTTTCGAAATTAATTTATTTTAAAGAGTGAATATAAAATACTATAAAAAACATAAATTTTGCATAGAGAATGAAGTCTATCGGATAATTAGTTACTGAGATAGTTGCAATCATATTTTTCAAACTCTTCATTTTTCAAAAGCCAAAATTATTATAAATGTGTTTTTGGGTTCAGCATTACCAAAGCTTTCACACGATGTCCTACACAATATACAAAAAAAAAAAGGAATTTTTTTTCAAGTAATTTATTTAGTTTCTCTAAATTGTCCCTAAATATATTTGTGAATGTTTAAAGATTTGTAAATATGTGGGTCAATAGTCTTTATTACTTCCTCCAATTTGAACTTTCCACGGTCCATAATTTGCGTGTAAAATAGCTGTGACAAACAGATAGACATAAGAATGATTTTATAATAAGTCTGTTTTCAATTTTTAAATACACCCCTCCCCTCCCAACAACAACAAAAAAATACCTTTGCGTTTTATAATTAATCGCTATTAAATGCATTTCTAATTAATTAACTTTTGTTAAAGACTACGAGCACGTTTTTACAGAACGCTTCACATTTCGCATTTTACATGAAGAACAAAGATTATATATTTTATTTCAATTTGGCGCACTGAATTCAAATCAAGTTTTTCAGTGAGAATTACACGTATATCATAACTATCTGTGTAATCTTATATTCTAAAATCTACAAGAGATTAACACGTTTTGTCCACGAATATTGATTGCAGCTCATGAATATGATAATAAGTACAAAATTTTGTTCTTAACTTTCAAGGACACTTCGTTAATGAAAATAAATATGTAAAATATCACACGAGTTTTAACGCCATCACATTTAAATAAATAACATGCTATTTGAAAACTATAATTTTCAATGACTTAATAATAACATAAAAGTAAACATTAATTTTTTTAAAGTGCAATTTGTATGAAGACTAATCCGTTTAAATAATAATATTAATAAATAACAGATCAACATAAAATGCTATAAACACAAGACTCAAAATAACTTTGTTTTTTACAGTATAAAAATTTGAAAGAATTGTGCAAAATTTCAAGAAGTTAAATTGGAAACAGAAAAGATGAGAGCAAAAAATATCAGAGAATTTGAAAGTAATGTCTCCCTCAAGCCACTAAGTTTTGTTCATTTATTCAAGTGATACTATATCGATTTCTAGTTGATTCTTTCCCGTTGAGGTGTAAAATCAGCAGTTAATTAACTGGTTCTTTTGCTTCTACACTGTAAAAAAAAAAAAAAAAAAAAAAAAAAAAAAAAAAAAAAAAAAATCTTCAATCTTACAGATATAAAATTGCTGAAATCGGTATGTTTACTAACATTTTACCTTGCAGTGTACAAGAAAAGATATAAATCTACAAAACTAATTTTTGTAACGTTACAGAAATCTGTAATTTTACAAACGAATCTAAAAAAATTACAGTTATTTTATTAAAATTTTATCTGTAACTTAGGCTGTAGTTGTATAAAAAAATCTAAGAATCCCGGTTTCCTAAAAAATTCTTAGTAACCTTACAGATTTTTTTATTACACAGTTCAAATGAGTATCTGTTACATGAATTTTCGCTGTTGCCGTTACATAAAAAGTTCTAGGAATCCTAGTTTCCTGGAAAACTTTTAGTAACTTTACAAATTTTATAGTGTATTACACTGAAAAAAAAAATCTGTTAAATTATTGAACTTTTTCCTTAGAAACAGGGATTCATAGAACTTTTTATGAAGCAACAGCAAAAATTCATGTAACAGATACTCATTTGCACTCTGTAATAAAAAAAATCTTTAAGGTTGCTAAAAAGTTTTCGGAAAGTGAGATGCTTTGCACTTTGTATGTAACTGTAAACCGGCTTTCAGATAAAATTTTAGTAAGATTACTTTAATTTTAGTAGATTTTTTTGTAAAGCTACAAATTTCTGTAGGCTTATAAAAAATAGTTTTATAGATTTATATCTTTTTTTAATACAGTGTACAGATAAAATTTTAGTAAGCATACAAATTTACGTAAATTTATACCTGTAAAATTTCAGATTTTTTTTTTTTTTAACAGTGTACACTGATTAAATCAGCAAAACATACGAATTAATAAGATTTGAATATTCAAATGCCCTTTTGTTAGATTATTAATTTAACTATTAAATCTTATTTTTAGTTGAATAACAAATTAAAACTTCTTATACATTTTTTTAAAAAAATCAGAAAATTTTCTACGTATTAAAAAAACAAAACAAAAATAAAATAAAATAAAAAATAAAAGAGAGAGAGAGAGAAAGAAAAAAAGATACAAAAATTAAGTATTCTGAAATATTCTAAAGATAAGAGTATGATTTATCCTTTAAGTAAAAATGCATTTTTTCATGACGTTGCTGCAGAACGATTCTTGGTATATGACATCCATCTAAGTTCAAACACTTCAAATCAACAGATGTGAGCACGCGCTGCTCTATAAAGTCCTCTATCGAAGAGATACATTGCCCAAGGTAAAAACATCTCTCAGACAAAATGGATTTTTGATAACGCCCTTCTTTAAAAAGATTCGGGAGCAACCGATCAAACTTACTTATCGAAAACCTCTGCCTTCCAAGAAAAGTATTCTTGGAAGGTATTCATGTTTGCTCACAGTTGCTATGGGTTACAGACGTGCTGTTTACAGAATCTATTTGATGGATGGATGCATTTCAAAAAGATCTAAGGCATTAAAAATACATTTTAGATGTAGAGAAATGGTGACAATAAAATAAAAAAAATCTGATTTTCTCTTCTGGTATCTCTTTAGATACGTTTTCAGTTAATATTGATTAACGTTTTGCATAATGCCAGTGTCGCCTCTAAATATCGAAATTTACATTTAAATTGAATTCAGTGTTTACATAAGAATGAAAAAAATAAATTATAAGAACTTCCCGTAGCACCGATAATCCCAATATCTAAATGTTTATGCTAAAATCTAAATTCTTTTATCATAGAGAATAAATGGTATTTTGATGCAACAGCTAAGTATCAAGCTGATTTTTCTTTCTTTTTTCTGAAAAATTTAAAAGAAAATGAAATTAGATAAATCGGCAAAGCTGTTTCAATTGTTAGATGTTTATATGCTGTCAAATGTAACTTTATCAGTTCGTTTAAAGTTTGATTCGGAAATTTTACGATTAATTTATTTAGTTTTCATTAGATGTACAGGAGTTCATTATTTTTCTGTACCCTCATTATTTTTTTCCTGTCTTCCAAAACGCATGAGCTACAGTTGTCCACACAAAGACAAGAAAATCACGCTTTTTCAAACTTTCAAAAACCAGCCACTTGTTCACTACTTAAGACGAAAAAAAGAAATTGCAAGAAACAACTGCAGCCAACATGATGATTTGAAGCACATAATGTTATCATTGTTTATATTCTATATTATTATTTACTTACTTTATTTTTGCTGCTAAAAATCACTTATTCTATGAAGATTCTGCCGCATTCGAGCATTTAAAAACATGCACACATTTTAATAAATATATCCACCAAACTAGAATATAAGAAGAAAAAAAAAACCATCATAATATTATTTTTATAATTTCCCTAAGTTTTTCATATTACTGTGAATTTGATATTTCTTGACGTGCACATCCGATCCAGTGTTACCTTACATAAATCCGATATTTCCTGATATTGTCTTCCTCCCTTTCAGGGTCATTTATCGCAATAAATCAAACTTTTATTTAAATAAAAAGGTCGATCAGTGCGTTACCATGCACACGTATACCTTCATTATGATCCACTTAAAGACGATATTTCTATTTACTCCTGACCCAATGACATCATATTGTTCAATATTACGTTACGTAAGAGTTAATATTGCGTATACTTTGTTCTCATTCAAAACTAAACAAAAAACTTCTTTCCGTATTTTATTTTTGTCTGAATTATTTCATTTATTAGTCAAGGAAATGAAAACAGTAATTAAACGCGGAAGAATAATGTGCTCGTCACGTAATTCAGGTTGTTCATATTTTCTAACACTGCCAATAAATAATTTGGCATTTTAGCCTATCTTACACAGAAAACTTATAGAATGAATTGGAATTACTATTTCTATGTGCGTTCTTAATTATACAGGGTGATTCATAAATATCGAAATAAAAGGCTATTTCCTTAAGTATTGCACCGGGGCACATACTTTTCATTTAAAAATACATAAAATTTGATGAGATAAGTTACAAATCCATCAGCGGGGGGGGGGGGGGTAGGGATTTGAGAAAATATAAAAATTAAACTTTTATAAGCTCACCGTAGGATAAATTCCCAATTAGGAATTTTTTCCTTATTCATTTCTAAATTATATGTATATATATATATATATATATATATATTCATCTTTCTTAACCTCTTGAAGGGCGATGATGCCGTCATGGCATCACACAATTTTAATCGCTAATTCCTCACATTGGCAATGTAATTTTATAGTGAAAATTTCACACTTTTATTAAGTACATGAAAATATGCTTTTACTTGTTCACACACAAACAAAAAGTAAATACTGGGCCATTATATTATTTCAACATTTTACAAATACAAATACCTTGCCCCTAAAAGGATTAAGACGATATTTCTATTTACTTCTGACCCAATGACATCATATAGTTCAATATTACTTTACGTAAGAGTTCATATTGGGTATACTTTGTTCTCATTCAAAGCAAAACAAAGAGAAAAGACTTCTTTCCGTATTTTATTTTTGTCTGAAATTATCTCATTTATTAGACAAGGAAATGGAAGCAGCAATTAAATGCGGAAGAATAATATACTGTTGCCGCAACTCAGGTTGTTGCATGTTTTCTAACACTGTCAGTAAATAATTTTGTATTTTTGCCTATCTTACACTGAATACTTATAGAGTGAATTGGAATTACTATTTTTATGTGCGTTCTTAATTATACAGGTTGATTTATAAATATCGAAAAAATAGGCTGATTTCATTAAGTAATGCTTCGACGCAAATACTTCTAGTTGCAAAGTTTCATAAAAATGCGCAAAATTTGATAAGATAAATTACAACTCTATAAGGTGGGAGGATTTGAGAAAATATATAAATTAAACTTTTATGAGGAATAATTTTACTTAATAATTTTACTTAATTCTAATAATTTTACTTATGAAATCTGATAATTTTACTTAAGAATTCAGAATAATTTTACTTAAAATTCGTAAAAATACCCCAAATCATCTTAAAGTCATCTTAAAATTCAGAGGGAAATGTTTCCACTAATTTTCTTATCTATTTCTATTTGTATTTTGTAAAACATTTAAATTTTCAAAAAAAAAAAAAAAAAAAAAATCTTGTGTGAAAAAAAAAAAAAAAAAAAAAAAAAAAAAAAAGAGAGAGAGAGAGAGAGAGAGAAATAATAATTATCTTTTATTCCTGTTTGGTGTAAGATCAGCAACCGAAAACATACTTTAAAGAAATAAGTGTAAGTATCATTGATTCTATTGCATTAATTTTCTTTAAAATTTTCCGTTTAATTTTTTAACAAAAATTGAGCCAACAAGTCATTAATTCTGTTCAAAATAGTCATAACATAATCGCATCTGGCATAATAATAATAATAATAATAATAATAATAATAATAATAATAATAATAATAATAATAATAATAATAATAATAATAATAATAACTTTTATTCAATCATTTCAATTTTCTTTGAAATAGATCTAGATCATTAAGTTTTTGCATACAAACTGAGACAGAAAAGCAGTAAGAGTTTAAAATGCATACAACGGTTTAAACTGAAAGCATCATAATATCGACAGAGAGGCAAATGCAGATTTTTATTATTATAATTATAATAATAATTATTATTATTTTACCTTTTTTCAGCTGTTGTAAGGAATGTGACAAACATTTATCATTTTATTAAAATTAATTCTAAAGCTTTTATGAAATTTTAGAATCTATATCTATAAGAGGATTAAATGCTGAAAGAAATTTCAAAAGTTCTAAAATATAATTTTTTAACGGAATTCCTCAGTTGACTGCAAAATTATAATTGAAGAAGAAAAAACACTTCCGTATACAATTCAAAACGAACATCCAATTCAATAATCAAAACACAAAAGAAAACTTGTATTTTGCATGATATCATCCATTCTCGAATTTCGTTTATCAAATTCTTATTCAGTCGAATGCTATAAGGTCATTAACGCTTCGACCTTCACCTTGGTATATTCCGTACTTAATCCTGTTTTTGCTCTGCGTGATGCGAATATTTTCTTGATAATCGATTTAATTAGAAGATTTCTTCCAATTAAAAATGTGGAATAAAATACATACGCATTTTTTTTTAAATCCGCAGTTGTTTAACACTTGAGAAACAATCTTCAATAAATCTTGATTTATTAAGCTAAGATTTATTTTAAGTTTCTCAGTTAAAAATAAATTTTCCAGTCTTACAAAATACACAGTGTTAAATTCAATTTCTTTTATCCATAAGGAGTTTTTGCTGCTTTATTTAAGAAGGTACACTTCCAGATCTTTCCTATTTAACCCTTCACTGCACTATGTGCCACATCTGTCACATACCTAAAAATACTATAACTATCATTATGTGTGCCATAAGTTTGGCCAATATGATCGCTTTAATTGATCACGAACAGTCCAAAAAATGGAAAAAAAAACTTACGTTTTGCATGTCAGATGGCTGTATTTGAAAGGGGGAGGGGACTAGTTTTTTTTTTTTTTTTTTTTTTTTTAACAAAAAAATTCGATCAAGCTATTGAGATAAAATTTATTTTTATTATTTTTACAAATACTAAAAAATATTAATGTAAAGAAAGTTGCAGAGGGTGTTCAGCGGATTAAAATTAATTAATATAAACCCATTTAATAGCAAAATATAGCAATAAAATATTTAAAAACCCTAAATGTGTATATAGGGTATTCGCCATAAAATATCAAATTTAAGCTGAAAATTTGAATTTTTTCCTTTTTTTTAGAATTTTCACCATTATTAGACCGACACATAGACTTCAAATATTTTTTTTTCATAAAAATAGAAAAAAATCGTGCTGTGAAGGGTTAAGCGCAAAGTCTTAAACCTTCCGAAAGGTGGTGCAATTCAGTGCTCCGGAATGGCTATCCACGGCCACCTCCTGAGCTTATTGCTGATAATAAGTAGGGAAAATGTAACTATTCCATTGAATTAATGTAAGATGGTTTCTTTAAATAGATAAATACCTAAGTTTCCTGCTTATAAACCGCGTATAATTTGTTGAAAAAGTTAAAATTTATAAGATTCTAATCATAGTTCACCAGCGATTACTTGTAATGTGTTTTTTCAGAATAAAGTATAATCTGTAATTTGTTACCAAAAATAAGGGAAATTGTATGGAGAATTTTTTGGTATGTTTGCCAATAAATAAATAATAAAAAAATGCATGGATAGAAGTAATTTATCAGAAGTAAAATTATTTTCAAACAAGAATGAAAAATCATGGATCAATTACAGATTATGAAACCTTTTCCAACACATTCGCGGGATACTGTAAGAAAACTTCATAGTTTAATATGATGAAAGATTATATCTAAGTAAACAAGATTCAAGGCTCAACAAGGTGAGAAGATCTACCCAAGAACTACAGCGCTACTACTCTCACCCAGCGACTATATTATACACCCCCCCCCCCCCCCACGTTATATATCAGGCATAGTTTTACAAAATTTGGAAATCTCTTAAGGGGGCTCAGGGCTTGAAAACTTTTCAAAAAATTGATTTTTTTATGATCTATTTTGATTATTCAATTAATTTGAACTCAGTGCAAACCGCATAGAAATATTTGCATTTTTAACGGAGTTTAAGCATTTATGTATCAATGACTTTCATAGCCGCACTCATATAATTTCAACTTTAAGTCGCATTTTCTCAAAACTTTATTTTTGACGATTATCCGTAAGATTAAAAAAAAAACTATTTGATGGAATGGCTTAATTTTTTTTTATATGCATATAACATCATTATCTATAGAATGAATTAATATATTTTAGATAATATAATATTTTGAATATTTTTAATGAAAAAAAAATTACTTTTTAGGGTTTTTAAAATTTTTAAATTTGAGAGTTTTTTAATGTTTTTTATTTTTAAAGATAGTTATATCTTTAATTCATTCTATAGTGTAAAGTTTCCTGATCATTTTAAAGCAAAAATTAGGTTCTTTTTCAATTCAACGTTAAGATATTTTACGGATGGTGATATAACACATTTTTTTTTTTTTTCGAAAATTGTGTTAGATAAATTTTGCTATATTTTTTATTATATTAGATTGAAGTACTTAATTTTATGATTTTATAAGACTACAAACATACCTTAAAAATATCAGAAACTTTAAATTAATTACATTGAATACTTCTGTTTTTATATGGACTCGAAGCGAGAGCTCTTTTTACAAGTTTTTTCGTATCGATTAAGCCCTGAGCCCCCTTAACACATTTGAAAAATATTTTTCACCAATCACCATTAATGGCTGGAAAAATATTTGAAATCTTCTGTAAAAGTCCGATATATGATCTACAGATTTGTATATATGCCATACAATATACTAAATTTTACTTCAGTTAAGAAACGCATAGCCCAGTTGAAAATTCCCCTTCTATCCGTTAATAAACTAAATGTACTCAAGATTTTTTTTTTTTTTTTTTTTGTAAAGCTTTGTATATGATCTAAAGAAGTTATATACACCAGGTCTTATTTAAAAGTGCATACCACAATTGAAAATTCATTTCCAGCAGTACTTCTTTACAGAGAGTACAGTAACAGAATTCCTTTGTGTACTTCTGTAAATGATCCATATATGCTATGCATACCATATTCTGTAGTAAACGTCTCATAATGCATTTAAGTGATATATATCGATTTCAATACATTTAAAATAGTGTAAAACCATTAAAATACTCAACAAACGATCTTTTCTCACAGACCGTAATGGAACGAATTTTTTTGAATGTTCATGCAAATGAACTATAAATACGAAACATTTAATTTTCAATAGCAAACATTACAAATCTCAATAACATACATCAATTTCATGGCTATCCGATTATATTTACGCGAGTTAAACACGGGTAAAAAGCAGACACACAAATCAAATAATCGACACTTTCAGCTACATTAAAAAGTGTTCAAAATTGGTGTAATTTCAGAAAAAATTAAGAAGTACGAAACTTTTCACCCAGTTGAATCTAATTTATTGATTCCAGTTTTAGATTACGATTATAATAATTTTCAGTAGAAGAATTGGCATAAAAATAAAATGTTTTTTATAAAAAAATAATTTTCTTTATTTTTCTTTTTTAATGAATTCCCATGACCAAATACGGCATTCTTGAAATCAAAATAGCTCTTGAAATAAAGTTCTGAAAAAAGCTCTAATAAATTGATGATTAATAAATTAATTTTTTATAAACATTTTCTCATGCGCTGTGGTTTAATGCTAGCATGTGTGAATCTACGTGGAATCGAACAAACAGGTGAAAAATTACCTTGAATTAAACGTCATTGAAGATTATCTGTAATTCGCCGAAATATAATATACTTGCAAACTATACCATCTAAAAGTACTGAGAAAAAGTTACCGTAAAGCGATTTTAGAAGAAAATTACAACTTTATGAGTAAAAACTAATTAGAGTATAGTGATAGAGAAACGATTTGCTACGAAATTTAAAGTGAAACATTAAGAAAATAAAATTAAAAGTATGTGAGTAAATGAATAACCGAGTGACAGAATAAAAACAGGAAAACAGAAAAAAAATCTCTGGGTTTCCAAACTCCGTGACTCAAAATTAAATCCCGGTGATGCATAAAATATAATGAAATGGTAAGTGAATTGGATAAAATATAGAATTTTCAAAGAACCTCTTTTTGCGATATTAGTGCGGATGATCACATTTAATGCTACAACTATGAAATTGATAAAAATCGTAGTTCCAGCATGAGGACGAGAGTGTACATAAGTGCAATAATATATAATAACAATGTCATAACAACAAGGTAGGTATAATTTTTTACAGAAGCATTCAATTAAACCGTGAGCTTTTTTAAACACATTGATTTATTGTTGTTGTTGTTTCAATCCATTTCAAATATTACATTTTGCTTAATTTACCATATAAATGGAACGCCCCGCCCCCTCCACTCTAAAAAGAAGCAGTGGACGTTGAACTATAACTATACAGATCTTGCAACAATGAGATGATTATGTAGCAGTTTCTAATGAATTGCCTGTAGCAAAACTACATTCTGAGCCCCAAACTTTTTCTTATAACACATAAAAAAAATATGTAGGTTCGTTAGTTTTTAAAACTTCAGTGATCGTACCTTTTATTTAAATTACATCAGTTACCACGTAACTATGCCAATGATTTGATTGTGGAAAATTCTGAAAAATTAAAATTCCAAATAAATAAATAAATAAAATAAGAGTAATTTTGACTCTAATGTTGATGCAAACATCAGACTATTCATTCAAAAACAGCGGTACCGAAAAAATGACAAAAAAAAAAAAAAAAAAAAAAAAAATGGAAGTTTTACCAATGGGCATATTGGTACGCAGCGCAATGAACAAGGAAAATATTTTGAATACACCTTTTTTCCTGCTAGCATGAACAAACAGGTGTTTCAAGATCCATTATGGATATTTGAGTTAATAAAAAAAATACAGACACATTGTTCTCGCATGTTTTGAATGAAATTTAAGATCCCATGATCTGGGGTCATGTTTAGTTTACAGTACAAACATTTCTGCCCACTTAATTTGCCCTAAAATAAAGAAGCTCAGAAAGAAATGAATATACTACGTGATTTGAATTACTTCTGAAACATTTGCAAGGGAAAATATATCAAACGTACAGATTTTTCAGTTTGATGAAAATGAATTCATATACATTTTTCAATATTGGATTCCGTTTTCTATCGCAAGAAATACTAGTATCTATTTTTCAGTAGCAGTTAAATATGTTTTATATTATATGAGAGTAAAATATTAGACATTTAAATAAAATATCATTAATTTTTTTTAAATATCTCCTTTGTAACATAACAAATTAAATTTTTATTTTATTAAATCAGTATATGTATGTTAATGAAAGTTCTTAAATTAATGAAATTTTATTGTTCAATTTCTTTTTGTTTTTTAAGAATCCATACTAATCTCGCAATTACATTCGAAAGTTAATGATAAACCAATTGAAGCGCTCTCTATAAATTTTTACTCTGCATTTCAATATTTTTATCCCCTCCCCTCCATTTGCATAGGATAATTGAGATCGTTGTCAAATGGAATATTATTGAACTTTTTCGATTTTAGTTGCAGTTTGTTTCTGAGGCCTCTTTAAAATCTGGAGAAAACGAATCAATTATTTGCAATTGAAAATGTACACAAAAATAAATTGCAATCAAAATCAAAATAATTTAAAAGTATCACGTTACTTATAGGCTTCAGATATCCTGCGAAAAAAAAAATGTTATAACTTTAAAATGTTGAAAGCAAATTAGAAATTTTAAAAGAACGCCTCTCTTAGTTTACATTAGCTATCATATTTTTAAAGAAATTTCCTTTTTTTAAGAAATTTGAAATATTGTCATCCATTTTAAGATATGCATTTCCAAAATTTGCGAACATTCCTGACAACATGTTGTTGGAGATCGATCATATAAATAACATTGGCAGTACAATGAATATCAATCATTTATACATTTTTGAACACGATTCAAAAACATATTTTATTCAGTTCACGTTTTCAAATTTCATAAATCATTCAGCGCTTTAGCACGTATTATCTTTATTTCACGTTTAAGCAACAAATCAAATAAAGATTTAAAAAATAATTCATATATTTTGATTAATTAATTAATATTCCCAGAAACATTAATTAAAAAAATTATTCTATTAGGCAATTTGATCCCAAGCCAAAAAATTACATGAATTCTTAACATTATATGACGGGTTCGAATCATAGTCGACTAAGTCCATTTTGGAAAAAAAGTGAAACAATCCATTCAGAAGGTGGTTAAAAGCTGTTGCATCTACTCTCACGGTAAACCAAACCTGTTTTCACATACTTTCACATGTATGTCATCTGTTTACAGACTCTATGTACTATGGGAGTGGATAAAACAGACTTTATGTATCTTCTAAATGGTCTATCTCATTTTTTTTTTTTTTTTTTCAAAATGAGCTTGATCTTCCATAGTTGTGAGCTCTTCATATATTGTTTATCCATATCAATAATGCATTCTTGCGGCAAACGCGTGTTTTGCGAAAATGAATACGTTGTTAGATTTGCCATTAAACCTATAAAACTCAGTAAAGGAATTCTACAGTACAAGCTTTTCTAACTAAAATAAAATTTAAGTCTAGTTTCTCATGCCGGAAAACTACAAAAACTGTTGCATTCCTCGTAACCACGAATAGAACCGATTTTTCCTTCATTCATTCTATTTCTGATGCCATAAGTCAAAATAACCTGTTTACTGCATGCTTAGTATGTTTGCTACACGATGCCGAAGGCAGTGGCTATCAGTGTGCGGCTATCAGTGTGCCCCTTTAAAATTATGTTGATTCAATTTTGGCTTTATTCGCGCAACAGAGGGACTTGCTGTACGGTGAATTTCAATGTTCAAGCTTACTATCCATGTTCTTACTATCCATGTGCCTATGTTCTTACTATCCATGACATAGAATTTCACAAAATTCAACGTAAGATATTCATTTAAAATTGTCTTGGCATAATAAATTTTCTCACACAATAGAGGCATTGCTGTCTATTTTTGTGATGTGTGTCTATTTTGAACAACGGCTGTATCCCATTTCTATTCACTGTAAAAACCCGGAAGATTTTACGGAAATTTTACTGGTAATCTGGACGCCAGTACAATTTACTGCTTTTTACTGGAAAAAATTACGTAAATTACAGAAATTTTTCCGTTTTTAGGGGCTTTTTCTGGAATTTACGGAAATTTTTCTGTTAAAAAACAGTAAATTGTACTGATGTCCAGATTACCAGCACAATTTCCGTAAAATCTTCCGGGTTTTTTTTTTACGGTGTTGTGAAGTAATTTCTCCAAATTTTATGTTTCAAGTATTTAATTGAAAAAATATTGTGTATTATATATGTGAATACCTATCGGGGAGATAAGGGGAGATGTTTAATTGCGTTTTTGTAGTCGGTGATCACTGTAACACTTAGTTAAATTTAAAGAATTGCATTCTATTTCGCAGTTGATGGTGCATAACATTCTGTTTAAATAAATAAATTAGGATAATAATAAAAAAAGTTTTGTAATTTCCACAGCATTGTATTTTATCTTGATTTCGGAAATGAATCAATAAAATTTAAATTGTAAACATTAGAGAGAAAGAGCAAAATATGCAGACATTTGACATAACAATATAGTGATATCAATCATTGTCATATATCACCTAAGATATTTTTAATTATCGTTAGCTGTTCAAGGTCAATGAAGTATCAGTAGTATGCAAGCAACAAATACTTAACAAAAGCTATTTTATCGATTATTACTATTGTTTTATTTTGTAAAAAGATTTGATAAAAGTTTTTTTTTTTTTCAGTATAATTGTGATTTTTTTTTTTTTCTAATAATACGTATTTTAAAATTTAAATATATATTTATTAACTTTAATTTCTTAAAACTTTATCAAATAGCCATAACTTTAAAAAAATTATTATTCATTAATAATAGCTTGACATAAAGAAATGTGGCAGAAAAAGTGGTAGAATTATAATAACAATCTTATGGTACAGCAATTTTATGGTAATAATCACAGTAACAATTAGTAAATTACAAGTAATAACATATAAGTACAATAATCAAAGACATTAATTAAAAAAATAATTCATAAAATAATAATTCAGTAGTTTAATCATTTAAAGTTAGATAAAAATCTATAAATAATCTAATCACTGTAAATTTACATGCTGCACAATAAATAACATAAATATATTTAACAAATTATCAAAATCATAACTCATAAAAAAGCATTAAATGAAATTAGATCCGTTTGAAAAGAACTTTTTTGTTTAAATTTTACAGATTAAAACTGCAAAGAATTTTTTTTATAATTTTCACATTGCAAATAATAGTTTTCTATTGAACAATAAATTTAAATGCGCTAGTTATAATTTAAAAAAATAATAAATAAATAAATAAATAAAAAATAAATAAAAACGTAATAACGCTGCCAATTTTTAAAGAAATTATAATTGTTCTTACAGTGATCATTAATTTGTCTGAAATTTAAGTTTAAGTATAATATCTACAAATCAATACTATTAATATTAAATAATGCTACAAATGAGTACATTATGTGCATTTTTAAGCAATGTAGAAATAAAGGTAAAATGATCTAATATTTATTTAATATATTAGAAAATTATAGAAGAAAAATTTGTGATGTACACAGTATACTATGGTTATTAATGTTTGTGTAATATAGTTTGGCGAAATACTTAATAAAATATAAATTAACATCGAAAAAAGAAATCATACTTTATCGTATTTAAAATAAAATAGAAAATTGTATCAAAATTCGGAAATGGTAAAAACTATAATTATTAATATCCGCATAATATAGTTTGACGAAATATTTAATAAATTTATAAGCTAATATGTACAAAAGAAATCATGCTTTATTACTTACCCATCATACGTAGTATAGGGTAAGTCTTGCAATTGTTTTGAAAATCGAAATTTTTTTTTTGACGGATTTACATGTTTTAGATAGTGGAGATTCCGAAAAACATATTTTTAGAAAAAAAATTTTGCCGTCCGTCCGTCTGTCTGTCTGTCTGTCTGTCTGTCTGTCTGTCTGTCTGTTTGTCTGTCTGTAAACGCTCTATCTCCCGAACAAATTGAGATAGAGACTTGAAATTTTGTATGTAGTTAGTATGTAAGAATGGGACGAACCCTATTTAATATCAGCAACCTCGATTATCCGGAACTATTTTTTTCGGACTCTCGAAAAATTCGTTCTGATGAAAGGTATATAAAAATTTTCGAATTTTTTTGTTCTAAGGAATGGACGTAAAAGGCAATAAAATAACACACATTTTGCATATAGAACGAAGTCGATCGGATTATTAGTTGCCGAGATATTTGTAATCTTGTTTTCCACATTCTTCGATTTTTCATGACCCTGTATTTCATTCAAATTTCAATTCAGATGTATATTTTAATTGGAAATGAGACGCTTAATCCGACGCAGTTAATTGTTAGTTAATAGAATTATTATTTTTGGAGTTATAAGGATGTTTCTTTTACGCAGTTCGGTACTACTTGAGTAATTTGACGTTTTATATAATTTGTCGAAATTGGTACTTCAGCAGTTCTTTAATATAGCACTACTATGTATATTAACAATATTTAAAATTTTTTTATGAATTGCAATGCATTGTATAAATAGTTTCACATGTTTTATTTTGACATACATATCCATGATGGGTAAGTATTACGGTGGCCATCAACGACTAGTTATATTTAAAATAAAATAAAAAATTCTATCAAAGCTCGAAAATGATAATAACTATACTTATTAATATTCGTGTAATATAGTACGGCAAAATATTTAATAAAATATAAACTAACGATGTAGAATAAATAATGTTTTATCGTATTTAAAATAAAATAGAAATATCAAAGCTCGAAAATGATAATAACTATACTTATTAATATCCGCGTAATATAGTTTGACAAAATATTTAATAAAATATAAGCTAATATGTATAAAAGAAATCATGCTTTAGCATATTTAAAATAAAATAAAAAATTCTATCAAAGCTCGAAAATGGTAATAACTATAGTCGTTAATATTCGTGCAATATAGTTTGGCAAAATATTTAATAAATATAAACTAACATTACAAAATAAATAACGTTTTATCAAATTTAAAATAAATAGAAAATTGAATCGAAACTCGGAAATTGTAATAATTGTATTTATTAATGTTCGCGTAATATAGTTTGACGAAATATTTAATAAAATAAAAAGTAACATGTAAAAATATATCATGCTTTATCATATTTAAAATAAAATAGAAATCTGTGTCTAAATTAAGAAACGGTGATAGTTAACATAGTTATTAATGCTATTAACGTAAAATATAGTTTTATGAAAAATTCAATTAAATATAAACTAAACATTATAAAAGAAAAAATATTTTACCAAATTTAAAATAAAAGTAGAAAATTGTATACCGAAAATCGGAAATAGTTATAATTATAGTTATTAATGCACTGTTAAAAATAATTCGTTAAACTTACGGCGAAAACTGTTGGCAGCAATGTTTCCAGCAGTTTTTGCCGTAAAAATTAGGCGTAACAAAAAATTACATCTAATTTTGCTTCAATTATTACTGCTGGCAGTATTGCTGCCAACAGTTTTTGCAGTAAATTTAACGGTTTTTTTTTCCTTAGTTTGTTCGCGTAATATATAGATTGACAAAATATTCAATAAAATATAAACTAGCATGTGCAAAATAAATAGGCTTTTATCAAATTTAAAGTAAAAAAAAAAAAAAAAGTAACGAAACTAGGAAATAATTTAATGCTAACTGCTGTAATTTCCAGTAAATGATTTACAACTTATAATATCACTTGCTGCAATACGACTTTGATGAAATCGGAATAAATCAGTTTTCTTAAAGAAAAAAATATATATCCATGTAATGGCTCGAAACTCACCACCTTTAACTTTATTTGAGGCCAAGAAATATGATATAAACCTTCATTATTATTTTTTTCTGCAAACAACGGTCTGAAATAAGATTTGAAATTGTAATTTAAAACTTCACTATTACATTTCTAGAAATAATCGTAGAAGAAAAAAGAAAAAAAAAACTTCTTATCACATCAAATGTCTGGAATAAACGTCATTAAATTTAACAAATTTGCCTAATGATGTCGAACGATTACAACTAAGGGAATTATTCATAATTTCATTAATGCATCCTATAACTTTTTTTTCTTTTATATTCAGACAGGTATTATTTAATGTACAAAAAAATGCTGAAAACACACGTTATAAAATTACTTGTACTTGAAAATCGAGAAAACCTTCTCTTAAATTTTATTATTACTTTTTAAGAAATTACGATTCCAAAGAAATTTCCTATCACATGAACTGTCTATAATAAATCCTATATAAAATGTGATAAAACTATGTAATGATAGAGAAATAACTATTACAATTCCCGAATCTATTCATAATTTTAAATTCGCATTCTGTAATTTGTTTAAAAATTTATTTTATGTACCAGGGGCGTCATAAATTCGTGCAAACTTTAAAAATTCATAATAAAAAAAAAGTAATGCTCGAAAAAATTTTCGGTTTGCGTGAGTATGATCAGACGGATTTTGAATCCCCCCCCCCCCCCATGTATAATAAAAATGATTCCAAAAGTAAGTGATAGGGGGCGCTCACATGTCATACTGAGGCGTTTCATGCAAGCAATAAAACACCTAGTTGGAAATGGTTTCGTCATTCGATACCGAGAGCATGTTATTGTTAGAAGATTCAGCGCTGGTGGTTAAACTTTTCTACAAGAATAGTAAAGCCACAAATATCGCATCGCGAAAGTTTCGCATGTTGAAAATTTTTTGCTACCTTATAATAAATGCACAATGTCATGTTATTGTAATTTGTTTCATTGTCTATTTGTGTTTGCAGATTAGCATAAAACGTCCCAATATTGCGTGTGAGCGCCCTCTATCGGTTATTTTCGGAATCATTTTTTATTATACATGGGGGAAAAAAATCCAAAATCCGTCTGATCATACTCGCGCAAACCGAATTTTTTTTTCGAGCATTACTTCTTTTATTATGGATTTTTAAATTTCCACGAATTTATGATGCACCCTGTATTATTTATTTATTTATAAAACATATGTGGTAAATTGAAAAAAAAACAGTTGAAGTTTGAAATATATATATATATAAATATATATACATGCGTGTATGTGTGTATATTAGAATTTTAAAAAAAATGGTTGCCTGTAAAGTCGGTTTACGGGCGAAAGTTTTACGTGACAACGACTTTGAGTTGTAAAATAATTTTAATGTGAATATTCATTCGTATAGTAGGAAGAAGGATGAAATAATAGTAACAATTTAAAACATTTATTTATACAAAGAATTATATTTAAAACATTAATTTATACAAAGAATCTCGCACTGAATTTCATATTAACAAAATTTTATTTTTACCTTTACACATACATACGTATTTATATACAAATATACATACAATAACTTGCAATACACTGTGTTTGTTAAACACATTTTACTTCATGTTTATTGATGTCAAATGTTGAATTTTGTAAACAGCATATTAAAGAATTTTTCAATGAGCAGAATATAACTAAAGTAAAATGGCTTTCACTAATCACATATCATTAGTTTTCCATAATATACCACCGAATTAAGAAATAAACTACACTTATTTTCTTTGTACTTTATACTAATAACTAATACATAACGTATTTCGTCTTAGTTTGATACTATCTAAAATTCCTATTAAGCACCGCCCCTTCCTTGCAGCGAATTCACATTCACGTTCAGAAAATGGTCCCACAAGTGACCGGAAAAAGTTAAGAGAAAAGTGAGCGCGTATCGTGAGCGGAGCGTAACGTAACGTAACGCAGTTTCTTGAAGTGTCTCCCGGCAAACCAATTTACAAGACGTTGTCACGTCAAAAAAGGTTGCAAAAAAAGTATCTGGTAAGACATTATAAAATTATTTATATTTGATAAATGAGAAAATATGATTTTAAAATTCATTATTATTTTTTAAGAAAGCGTGATTCAAAACAAACAATCTCTTATCACATGGAATATCTAGCAGAAAATTTATTAGATTTGATAAATTTATATAAATGATGTGTCATTAACGACTGCGATTCCTGCAGTAATTTTACAATTTCAATTTTCTATTCTGCTTTTTAGGTGCGTTCGTAATTATGTAAATACGTAGCGCCTATAGTTATCGTTCAGTCCGTCCGTCTGTCCGTCCGCATATAACAATGTAAAAACTACCCAACCGAATCGTTTGAAATTTAAAATATATAATTATTACATAATTTTGTCCAGTCATTTCAAATTTTATGAAAATCGGATGCATAGATCAATTACAGGGACAATCAAAAATTTCCATTACATTACGGCCAATGGGGAAAAAAGTTTCAAATGCATTTTAATCGTTTGACATTCAAAATACATAATTATTGCATAATTTTGTCGAGTTATTTTAAATTTTATCAAAATCGGATGCATAGTTCAATTACAGGGACAATCAAAAGTATTCCGTTACATTACGGTCAATGGGGAAAAATGCTTCAAATGCATTTTAATGGTGTTACACTCATTCGAACATAATAAAATTGATATGTATCTATAAAGTACATATTATAATATACATTTTGTATAGTCTGTCGTACAAAGAACATTTGTTATTGATTTACAAGGCCACACAAAATTATTCCATTACATAATGGTACAGGGAGAACATTGTTTGATGCACATTTTAATTGTAATTATTTACCGTTTTATGGGAGTGATATTTTTCAAGCTTCGTTATCGTACAAACAATCGTAACAATCGTAATCATTTGCTACGCTACGTGCAATTTCCAACTTTTTTTTTCACTTTTCTAGATGCGTTTGTAATTTTATAAATACTTAGTCCGTATAGGTGTCATCAGGTCCGTCCGTCTGTCTGCATATAATAGCACAAAAACTACCCAACCGAATGGTTTGAAGGTTAATATATATAAATAATGCATAATTTTCTCGTGTTATCTTAAATTTCTTGAAAATTAAAAGAAAACTTTAAAAAAATTTAATAAATTTTTTTTTCATTATATCATAACTTCATCCTATCATACGTAATTAATTCAATGATGTCTCATGATGAATAATTATTGAGGTTTTCTTGGTGATTACGCCATATTTAAGGTGAGTGATATTATAACCGTTTTACTGAATTTAATATATGTAACTGAAATAAATTTTGTATTCATGCATTTTTGCATAAGAGTGCAACAGGATAAAATTGTCTCGAAAATCTCTAGCAAAAAATAATTCAAACGCAAAAGAATAATATTCGCTTCACGCAACTCAAATTGTTGAATATTTTCTAACATTGTCAATAAACAGTTTAGCATTTTACCGTATTTTACATTGAAAACTTATAGAATGAATTGAAATTAGCATTTTTATATGCGTTCGTAGTTATATAAATACGCAGCACTTTTAGTGGTTATCTGGCCCGCCAGCCAGTCCACATATAACAACGCAAAAACTAAACAGCCGAAGGGTTTGAAATTTAATATACATATAATCATTGCAGAATTTTGTCGAGTCACTTCAAATTTTTATGAAAATTGAATCAAAACTTTAAAAAATGTTGATAAAAAATGTCTTCATTCGAATAAATCTTATTATACGAAATCAATTCAGGATTATCCCATGATAAGTAATGATTCTAGGTTGCCATGGTGATTACGTCCTATTTAAGATGAAGTCATATTACTTCCGTATTACTGAATTTAATACAGTAAAACTTCCAAATAACGGACACCTCGGGAGCGAGAAAACTGTCCGCTATTGGGAAAAACCTCGGAAATTCAAAAATTGCTAAGAAATGCTTAAAGTTCAATTAATTGACTTTTATATGTCCTAAAATTCTAATATACGATTAATCAAAAATTAAAATTATTTTTTAAGCAATAAAATTGAAATAAAATGATACAGTGCTTTATACACTGTTTACATTCATACGAAAAAAAATGTATTTATGAAGTTTCCTTTAGCATTTAAAGATTACAATGTATTTTTTTTTCTATGTGAAGTTTTAACCATGTCAATAGTTTTAATTTTTCTGAATCATCTTTTAAAAAAATTTGTCATTGCTGACTGTATTTTGCCATTTCTTATAAAAAACATAAAATCTCAAACCTTCCGGAGAGGAGTGGGAGGAGGGGGAGCGTTGTGATGCTCTGGTAAGTAATGTCCCTTGGACCATCCCCTGAATTTAATACTGTACGTGGCATGAAAGGCCTGGGTGGGACCCGGCCCATTATCTACATTTATCTGTGATCACAAAATTTCCTGATAAATTTAGAGGTTTTTTACTTTTTTTCTTCGTTAAAAAACAATTTCTCATATTTTATCGCAAACTGTCCGCTATTCGGAATGTCCGTTATTCAGAGGTTAAACATACAAAAATTTAGATGTTGGGAGTGGGGATCGGTAAACTGTCCGTTAAATAGAGGTGTCCGTTATAGAGGTTTTACTGTATATACATATAATCGTAATAAATTTTGTATTCATGTATTTTTGCATAAGAGTGAACAGATATTGCAATAAAATCTGAATATTTATAAAACTAATTATAGTACGAACGCATCTTATTTGCCGCGTTAGACGAATATTTCCAACTTGTTTTTTCCCCCTTTTTTGGGAGTGGAGGATAGCATGCAACAGTGTGACACACGTGACATTATTTAAAATTAAGAAAAATCTGACAAAAAACACATTTTAAAATTACGTATACTCAAAAATCAAGGAAGCGTAATTTAAAATTTCACTGTCATTTACCCAAGAAAGGATGATCTGAAAGAAACTTCCTATCTCGAGATATGTTCAGACTAAACGTTATTCGATTTGACAAAAAGGAATACTCATCTCTACATCTTTTCTTAATTACGGTCGGGGAATAATCAAATTTAGCATCTCTGCTAACGTTTGCTTCAGGGTTCTGCTTCACGCAAGCAGTTGATTGAACATGACAATGTCACTTGGGATGCTATGAAGGACATTGCATAGAATGAATGCAATATTCAAGGGTAAAATTTCTCTCTCTATTTGCGCACAATTATACAGTAATTTTTTTGCGATAAATTTACAAATTTGGTGTGAATTGTAGTAGTTTGATAGGCGAATAACATATATCGCTTATTCATTGTTTAAAGTAATAAGGAACTTTTAAGTTCATTTTTTTATTTTTTATTTTTTATTTTATTTTAAATACTATTCAAGGGCACACTAAATGCATTGTGGCATATATCTTTCATACAATAAATTTTAAAAAAATGAAAAAAAAAATTCTTAAAAATTTTAATTGTCATGAAGAATTTTTCAAAATGCTCTATCCGCATTCCATATCAATTAAAATCCTAAATACTTTGTATAGCTGTTTGTCATTATTTTTGCCATAAAATTGTGCATAGTTTTAATTAAATATAATTGGAAAAGTTAAAGGTAGTTAACTGCAGAAATATAATGCAAAAATGTTGAAAAATTCATAAAAAATATATATTTTAAATATTTATATACAAATATATCAAATTAAATGCACAGGTATTTCTATATATAAAACAAACTTACATATGAAATAGTGCAGATGTTAATTAATATGGAATGCGCACGGGGCATTTTGAAAAGTCCTTCATAATACTTAAAATATTAAAAAAAATTCCCTTTTTTTGAGTGATTATTATTTTTTTTATTTAATTTATTTTTATGTGATCAATGGATGCCACAATGCATATAAAGTGCACTTGAATAGTATTTAAAATAAAATTGTATTTATTTATATAAAGGAGTTTGAGGATTTTTTCCCCCCTTAAAGGAAATTGCATCGAATTTTTAGGTAGCTTTCATTACAAAAAGTAAAAAGCTACCTATTGCAGCCGTCCGGAGGAAAGCACTTCCGGAAAATTTTGGTATATTTTCACCGATCATGACCCCCAGACCCCAAAACCACCCTCCGTTCAAATGTTGACATATATATATATATATCTATATATATAACCATATATATATATATATATATATATATATATATATATATATATATATATATATATATATATATATATATATATATCTGATTTTTGTCATGCGATAACTAACGTATTTATGAACCGATTTGAATGAAACTTGGTATGCACATAGTACATACAAATGTCTCGACCGAGTTCGTTGGCCAGCATCATCCGCCATTTTGTTTCAAAATGGCGGCCATTTTAAATTTTTTAAAAAATTTAAAATTTAAAATTAAATGCGAAAAAATTAAAATTTGAAAAATATTTTTCTTTTACGTGTTAGAACTTAAAACAAAGATTCCAGAACACTTTTTATTTTGTCAATATCTTAAAAAATGATTGAGTTATAGCACTTTGAATTTTTCTTACGGCTGACATTTTGAAACGATCTGATTTTTGTCACGTAATAACACGCGTATTTATGAACCGATTTCAATGAAACTTGGTATGTACATAGTACATACAAATGTCTCGACCGAGTTCGTTGGCCAGCATCATCCGCCATTTTGTTTCAAAATGGTAACCATTTTAAATTTTTTTAAAAATTTAAAATTTAAAATTAAATGCGAAAAAATCAAAATTTGAAAAATATTTTTCTTTTTCGTGTTAGAACTTAAAACATCGATTCCAGAACACTTTTTATTTTTTCTATATCTTACAAAATGATTGAGTAATAGCACTTTGAATTTTTCTTATGGCTGACATTTTGAAACGATCTGATTTTGTTACGTGATAACACGCGTATTTATGAACCGATTTCAATGAAACTTGGTATGTACATACTACATACAAATGTCTCGACCGAGTTCGTTGGGAAGCATCATCCACTATTTTGTTTCAAAATGGTGACCATTTTAAATTTTTTAAAAAATTTAAAATTTAAGATTAAATGCGAAAAAATTAAAAATTGAAAAATATTTTTCTTTTACGTGTTAAAACTTAAAACAACGATTCCAGAACACTTTTTATTTTGTCTATATGTTAAAAAATGATTGAGTTATAGCACTTTGAATTTTGCTTATGGCTGACATTTTGAAACGGTGTGATCTGAACGATTCATCATGTTGCTTTAAAATGGCATACACTTTATGATATCGTGGAATTTGGTGACTCTCTAAATCGCTTAAAATAAAACCAGGTTGAATAAAGGATGACTAATTTCTAAAAATTCCTATTAATATTCAGTCTTGACAAAAACTAGTATTCAATCTTATAAAATCACTAATTTTTAAAGATTATTTCCACTAATTTGAGCTTAGTATTTTTGAACAATGTAACTTACTTTAAAATAAATAAATAAATATATAAGTATATGAAAGCTACCTCTTCCTCCCGGCATTGCCGGAAGGACTTTTCATGCTTTGTTTTGGTAGGTTAAGAAATTATATTAAATTTTCGTACTTGGTGAATATAATATAGAATAGAACACTATTTTTATGATTTTAATAAGCCTGATTTAAGAAATAAAAAATTAACGCAGGACAGCAGAAAATGTTTGCGAGTTCTTAAATATGGTATTGGTAAATAAACTTATTGAATAAGTTTTTTTAAAAAGTATTACATATTTATTCAAACTGTGATTATAACTTAAGAAAGTATTTTTTTAAGTGCATCTGCGATTATATATCTAATTTTTAGCTTGGTTTCAGTGTTATATAAAGGAATTAATATACGCAACTTATATGATTTAGGATCTTATTGTTTAACTTGATTTAACTTGGAAAAAGGAGAAAAGGGAGTTTAAATCTACCTTTTCAATAATTTTCTTAAATACCGGATATGTGAATGGAGCGTTAGAAGGAGCTGGATCCCTATTATCTATATCAGTTCCGCCTTCCCTGCCTGTCTTTGGACCTGATTAATTGCTAAAAAACATGAAAAACTTTTCATGTATTCGAACATTTTTATCATAAATAGAGGTTGTTAAATTAAATTCTGAAATTTTAAAAATGGGGTTCTGAATATGTACACGACATGTTCCAAGTGCAAGAAAAATCTTTGAGGTCCCACATTTTTTACGACGATATAAAAATATCTTCTGAGGGAATTTTTTATAAGCCCAGAATTCAATTCCAAACCTTTTTCCGTAACATATTGTTTTTAATGTTTTTTTTTTTTTTTCTAACTTGCCGGCGTCTTTTGAAAATACTCTGATGGTGTTTTGTTAGCTTAATGTTGAGTTAATAAAGAGAAAAGCAGAGCATAGTTTGTTAATCTTTTCCAAACTCCGCGGAAGTATCGGAAAATATCATTGCTGATCAAGATCTCTCTCTATCTCGCTAATATGCCGAAATCGGCGACATGAGGGTAAAAACTCTGATACAGGCGCACTGCAGCCGCCTATTTCTTATATATCTGCTCCTAGTCTTGACGTAAGAAATTATAATACAAACTCGATTTTGAAGAAAATGAAATCATAATCACTTCAGACAATCAAAATTTCGGTTAAGTGAGAATAAATTTTGAATCATACAAGTTTCAATTACGCCATATGAAACGCCACAATAAAACTGAATCAAAAAACTCCATTAAAATACAATGAAAATTCTAACATTATGTCATATGATCTATATGCAATTTCGAAACATCAGCATTATAATTATTATTACTATTATTTAAAAAGATTATTACTTTGTTTACTTCCGCGCGCGGATGTGTTTTCTTTGAATTTCTATTCAGTTTTTAAACACACAAAAATAACTCTAAAGAAATAATTAGGTTTTTGAAGCCCTCTCAGCTCATTTTATTAAGTGGCAATTTTATAATGCTAATACTATTTGAAATTTTTCCTCAAAAAATTCATTTTGTAAACCATTGAATTTTATTAAAGTGAAAACTATACTATATGTCCTAACGCTTGCTTGAAACAAGAATGTTACTTTGATCATGAAGTTTTATTGTATATATATATATATATCGTAATAACCTTTTATATTATAAGATGTCATTTTTTTAAATGTAAATACCTCTTATGTAAACAAACAATTGGTGGACTATAATCAACACTTTAATAACATTTTGTCACAGAAAACATAATACAAATCTACAAATTGTACAAAAAGCATTTTTTTTTTGGGGGGGGGGGTTAATAAAAACAAATTTCAATAAAATAATTCATTACAAAACAATTATTACATATACCCAAATATATTATATTTAATTAAATAGTAAATACAAAGGATAAAGTGTTAATTTCTGATTTTCATTTAATCTCACAATCTCCCTCAATATATTTTTTTTTTATTTATACTACTTTATTCTAAAAATAAGTGTTTTTTCTACCCATGCTTTCCTTTCAACAAATTTATATATTTTATTAGTTTATTACTTTATGTAGTATTCACGTTTACATATCTTTTGAAATAATTGTTGCAAAATCATTTAATGAATTACAAATCTAAATTTATAGTTTTTCGTTGTTGATAAAATAAATAAATGTATAAATATAAACACATGACACACATTTATAAATAATTTTGACACAATTTTAAATTACTTATGTCTGATAGAAATTATATGAAAATTTTCGCAAATTAATGTCTGAATTTTTTGTATGATACGGTTCAAAATTGCCTCTTGCTGATAAAAAAAAAAAAAAAAAAAAAAAAAAATATTAAGACAGGATGGGAAATAGAATTATGAAGGAAAGTTTTTGTATAATTAAATAAAAATTTTCTGTTAAAATTACATTCTCAAATTTAAACATTTTAAATCAGTATGACGCATCAAAATAGCCTGATATATGAGCTTTTTCTATAAACACTATAATATTCCTAAACTATAAACAAATAACATTTTATTTCTTAACACTAGAACCGCGGTGACGGGTCATTTTGACCCGTACCAAATGAATAGGTGTCGATTGAAACCAGAAATTTCTTCGCAGAATACGTTTCGTGTATTCCGGATCAAAATAATTTAAATCATTAAGTTAAATTCAAAATTCTGGTGTCAAATATTTTTATGAGATTTAACTAAAATTTCTCGCCGTTCTAGTGTTAAGCACACCTTTATTGTTATAACTATTAACCTACTTTCTTTGTAAATAAAACATAATCCTCTTATTTTGAGTTTTAACAATTCATATTTGCTATAAATATCCTAAAGTAAACATTCCTGCTTTTTTAGTTGGCAAATAACACCATTCAGCACGATTTTTCGTGCGTAGTTGTCATGACAACGGATAAAACGTCAAAATTCGGGAATGTTTCTTAATCTATTTTATTCTTTAAAAAGAGAGAGAATTGATGGAAACAATCACTTACCGAAATAATCGAGAACACAATATCAAGCAGTGTTCTTTTACAGGGATGTCACACCGTGTTATACCAGCTGGCCGACTAATACCGGTAAAAGTTGATTCTGTTTTGAAGCAGACGATGGCTTCTCACTCATACCCGGTTCAAAACAGGGTTGCAGAAAAAAAGATTCGCTCGCCAACGCCGCTGTCGCCAAGAGCATGATACATAATTTGCATTCTTTTTAGAAATTGTTACAAGCATTTAATCTCCATTAGCACGCCAGTTTAAAAAGAGTTACAATAAGATGATGCAATTTCACAGGTATAACTAAAAATATGAGTGATGAATTTTTCATAAAAAACGAAGAAAACATACATCAGAATTCAGATGAATGAATTAACTTTTTCTTTGGTTGCACTGCGGGGAAAAAGTTTTACAGGAAAAGGTGGTTAAAATATTAAAAGTATTATTATTTTTAGGAAACTGTTGAGTTTTGCTTACTTGAAAGAGTTATATAAATTCGTTAAACGTAAAATTTCATTTAATTTAGATTTCAGTATAAACCATTTAATATGAGGATTTGTTGGACCAAACAAATTTTTGTTGATTCAACAAAACTTTTTTCTGGGTGTGGGTTAATTATGTATGAATATAAAATTTTCACACTTCTATTAGAATATAAAGTTAAAAAAAAAAAAAAAAAAAAAAAAAAAAAAAAAAAATTAGATGTTTTAGATATTAATACAATCCATTTAACATTAAGTTGTTTAATTATTATTTTTTTAAGCTTCAGAATGATGGTAAATAAATAATACAAATTCAAATTATCTATATATGAAAACAAATTAATAGTGCTGAAATAAATGTGCAAAATGTTAATACGAACTGAAGTAGAATCAGGCATTGCAAATTAATTTCGGAATTTATTCTGATAAAAAAAAAAATCGAAAAGAATTAAAGAAACGAAAATAATAAGAACACGAAGAAAATATTTTAATAAATTCTAATTTAATTCATAGTTATTCAAATGGAAAATATGGGGGAATCTTGCATAAAGGCATATTACTGCTTCATTAAAAGAAAAAATCCATCATCATGTTTGTTTTATGAATTAGCAAAATAATCTTTTAAAGGAAAAATCGTTTAGAATGAAAAAAGTTAGTGCAAGGTGTGTTAATTATGTCGCATTTTTAAAATTTAAATAACATATATTATAACAGAAAATCTATCATGGTACGTCATTACATGTTTTGCGTCCAAGACACAAAAATTTTCAAGTTTTCTAAAAAAAAGTTATTGTATGAAAAATTTCTTTGTTTTTTTTCCTTCTTAGAATGACGTTTAAATTATATATATATATATATATATATATATAAAATATATATATATATATATATATTATCTTAATCGGATCAGGAAATATTAATTTTAAAATCGACTTCTTGAGAAAATGTGTTTGTCTTCATTTTGGATTGTTTCACCATTTCACATATCTAATTTGTTATAATTCAAGAACCGTTAAACTTGAAACATGTCTTTTTCAATTGTTTTACTTTACTTCTGATTCAGAAAATTTGAAAAAAATATTTACTTTTGAAAATATGATTTTTTTTAACTTAATCATTTTTTTAAAAAACTTTTTTACTTTAAATATTTTGAATTTTTATTTATATTAACATTTTTTAAAATTCTGAATCGAAATTTAAGTTTATACATTTCTATTTATTTAAATGAAAAAAAAAATAAACAAATCCTACAAATAATATTTCGAGTGATAACGATAATAAATTACCCCACTTTTTTTTAGTAGATCTAAATTTTAAATTTAAAAATACACACACATATATATAAATAAATATATATAGTAAGTTTTATAATGTGATTTTGTTTACAAATAATATGAATAACCATCACAAAAATTTTAAAATTTTAACCAACTAAATAAAAATTATTTTAAAATGTGCCCCGGACCTTCTTAAATGTCCTAATAATTAGTTGTATGCGGATTCATTTCTGTAGATGCGTATATATGTATGTATATATTCATCATATTTATTCGTGTACCTATTTATGTATGCATCAGTACATAAACTGAATTTTTTGTCAAACAAAGGCAGTTTTCGAGGCCTTTAACTATAAACAGAATCTTTTCTTTATTATAGTTCTATTAATTATCCTGATTGTGCCCAGAACACGTTAGTTCAGACTCTTGGGTCTATAATGCATTTTTAATTTCATAGATATCTGTAACTGAAGAAATATGTAACAGTATAGAAATGGGTGTTAGAGTCAAAAATCAAATTGCAGGGAAATAATTGACGATGAAGAAATTATTGTATTAAAGAAAAAAAAAAAAAGAAAAAAAAGACAAAAAAGACAAAAATTAAGGAAATTTTAAATAATAAATTTAATTAGATGTTTACTTTCAAATTGCTTAAGGCTTACATTTTTATTCGATTTATGGATTCTTTGATTAACCTATTACCTTTTGAAGTCAGTTAAGGATGCAAATGACATATAATTATTTAAACTTTTGAATTTTGCATTTAAAATATAAATGAGATTAGGGAAAATACAATTATCTTGTATAATTTCACAGTTTTATGAACTTCAAAAAAGACTCTAAAAAGAGTTTAGAAGAGTTAAGTTCACAGACAAATAATACCATTCATGAGTCTATAAATCTGTCTTTCAGGCTTTTACAGAATATATTTAATACAACTTTCAGTACACTTTTTATAAAATATTTTAAAGCTAGAATGTTAAAAATTTCCGAATTTGTACTTTAAAAATTATTAATCTAGCTACAATATTACTAAACCTGTGCAGGATTATGTATTTTTTCTGAATGTTTCAGAAATTATTTTTTATATATTTTTTTATGTGATTTTCTTCAGAAATATTTTATATTCATTTATTAAAATTATTAATTTAGCTACAATATTGTAAAACATATACAGGAATATTTATTTTTTACTGTGATTTTCTGAATGTTTCAGAAATTCTTTTTTATATTAGTATACTAAAAAAAATAACAATAAAATAAAATAAATTAAAAATAGGTATTTCATTATAAAATAATTAATGTTTAACTTTTGTGCATGATTAAAAAAAATTATTTTTAGTTTGTTTTACAAAAATGCACTCAAATGATATATAATCATAGGTATTTAGGCAATATTAGATAAAAGTCAAACACTTATTCTGAATAAAATTGGGTATAAAAGAAGTATTTTTTATGTTTTAAATGAATTAAAATAGATCTATTTTAAGAGTGAAAAAATATTATATATATCTTTTAAATATTTTAAATTATTATTAAACATCCTGTTAAATCTTTTTTTCCTTTATTATCGCTATTTCCTCCTCGCTTTTAAAAAATCGAAATAACAGTGCACTTCGCTGAAATACGAGTGTAAGTGCAGGGGAAATTTTACGGCTATTCAAAGTAGAGCTAAAAGTTTTAGAAGCCTCGTTGAATATACCCCCATTGACACCTCATGAAATAAGAAGGTAAAAGCATTACAAACATACTTAAAAGCAACTACAACCTTGCAAGCCATTTCTCATGGTATCTATTTAAACTGCGCAAACATCTTACTAAAACTCTCATTATGAATTCAGCAGCTGTTTCATTTACACTCACAGACAGGTATCAGAATTCCGCGTAAATGTGCATATTTTCAATTCTTGTTGAAGTTTTCGGAGAAAAGAAGGAACACGTAATACGATTAAAAGGCTCTGATTATGATCACATGTAACTATAAATCTCAATTGTCATGAGTCACCCCTCGCAAAAATAAGCAAGTTATTAATTGCGTCTTTAAAGGATTTATTTACTAAGAAAAAGATATGACGTACTGTCTTAACAATTTACATGTGTTTAAAGAAACGCAAGTATCATTATACAGTCGAACCCCGTTATATCGAATCCGGTATATAATGAACCCACGGATATAACGAACTAAAATTTTGCTCCCACAGTTTTCCTATTGTATTTAATGCTAATTTATTCTTTATAGCGGACTCCCGAAATCATAAAAATTGGTTATTACGAATAATTTTTACATTCGACCAAGATTTTTTTTTTTTTTTTACTTTTTCGCAGTTGTGAAAAATAGATTTCGATTCTTTTTTTTTTTATAAGGAAATGCGAAAATGCATGCAGTATAGTGAAACGTGGTGCAAATTAGCGATAAGTCTTTTAGTATTTTTATTAAAGGGTAGTATGAACTGCATTCTTTATCTTTTCTGGTAGCCATTCTACACGTATGATCAAGCCTGCCCATCAGTCATTATTCTTTACTCCTATCTCACCTGTTTAACAACGTATTCAACACTACTGTATTGAATTAACTTATTAAAGAATAATTCGAGACATGGCAGCATTGAAAAAACGTCTTCTTTGAAGCAAACAATAATCAAAAGCTTTTCCACTTAAATTATAATCTCTGGAATTCAGAAGGTGATAAAAAAAAGGAAAAGAAAATTTAAATGATAAAAAAAGTAAATAAATAAACAAACAATAATATTGTTGCGTATATAGGGTTCTTTTGATCTTTGGTTAGACGACTTCAACTCTTGTCTCTTAGAAAAGTAGAAAATAATTTATTTACAGATCTTCAGAACAACAGAGTCTTCGAAACTCACAAATATTACTAGATATTCAAAAATAACTGTTCAAATCTATCGTACAAGTACAGATATAGGTCCCAGAGATTCTTTATACAATGTCTCAACGCTAAATCACATTCAAAACAATGTAGAGAAAACTCAAGCAAACTTGCTTACAATCGCAGCTCACTCAATGACTGACTGATGAATAATAACAACAGCAGCTCGTATTGCTCTCCTTATATAGGCTCGCAGCATGCACGGGAAATTTCCACAGGCCTCTCGAATATTCCAGAAAACCAGTGTTGGGCACGTTCACAAAATAAACGAACTAACTCAAACTCACGTTCAATTTGTGAAAAGTGATTTAAGTTCACGTTCAAATTCAAAAATTTTCAAAAGAACTCGTTCAAATCAAACTCGTTTGTAAAAGTGAACAAAGTTCATTAAAAAGTTCACTTTTTTTTTTTTTTTTTTTTTTTTTTATGTTTGGATATTATTGTCCAAATTTACAAAATTTTGTGAACTAATCATTTGATTATTCGATATGTAAGATAGAGGTATGCACGGACGGAAATTTCCAGGCCCGATCCATAGAAAAAAATGTCCGGCCCGATATTAAAATAAAAATTTCGGCCGAGCCCATCCCGGCTCGTAGAGAAAATTTAGCGGCCCGACCCTGCCCGATATAATAGCTAAAATCAAGGCTAGACCCGGCCCGATATAATAGCTAAATACAAGGCCCAACCCGGCCCGATATAATAGCTAAAAACAAGGCCCGAGCTTGGCCCGGCCCGGAAAAAAAGTTGAAATTTCGCACCGAACCGGCCCGATCCCGAGTACATTTCTACAGGACATTGATATTTACCCTTAAGGAAGAGTTCTGGCCAAAAAAACTTACCTTAGTCTGTTTATAATCTCCATATATGCAGAAATGCCGTAGGCTGCGATGTTTATGCTTTCTTTTAAAATCTTTCCGATTTAGACATATTTCCGCCTTACACAGTCCACCTTGTACAGAGAGTTTACTGTCTATATCTATTTTCGGCGAAATTGTATACAGCCCAGGTCCGGTTCGGCGCGACCTGAGTCTGCAGAAGAAATAAGACTAGGATACTACCCAGAGAAGTGATATCTAGACTTAACCCGTCCCGAGGCTTGTGTAGGCCTCTAAATGGCATTTGAAAGAGGGAAAAAGTGTACTAAGGTCTGGAAAATTTTAAAATAAATTATGAAAAAATTGAACGTAAATTTGAACGTAAATTTCGTTCAAACTCGTCTATTTTTTGAGTTTCCGTTCAGTTCAACCTCGTTTATAAAATAGTGAGCGAAGTTCAGTTCAAAGTTCACAAATAGTGAGCGAAACTCGTGAGTTTTCGTTCAGTGAGCGCGTTCATACCCAACACTGCAGAAAACCATGGAATAACATTTGATATATCAGCATATCTAAAGGGGAGTTACCATAGAGAGAGAAGGGTTACCATCGCCAACAATCGCCAAGTTTGTCGCCAACTTGGCGATATCTCTAATATTTCGCCAAGTTGCCATACACATTCACTGCAAAATAATAGACAAGTTTGCTTGATAACAGAGACAATGTAACAAAAACTAATTTTAGTAAAGGAATGGAGCTTAATAAGATTATTTAGATTATTTTACAGTACAAACACCAACTATTTACAAAATTCGTAACAATATAAAACGATTTTTAAACACGCTAGCAATAACTAGTGTTGGAATCCCAAACTTTGAAAAAGAGTAAACGTTTTAGTATAGTCAGGAACATTCCTTAAATTGTCTGCCCATTTATCCTAACTTTTGCTTATCCGAACTAGGGTCGGTCTGTATTTGTCCGAATAATCTGCGCTGTACCGTATTTATTTTTCTTCATTTTTAATTAATTTATTTAGTATTATGTCAGTTTGATGTAATCGATTTTACTCAATTTAATTCATTAATGATCATACTTAATAGATTTTACGTTTTTTCTTAATACATCATTGTTGGATATAAAGGTAGCAGCTAAAAATATACACATTTTGTGAACTCTAACATTATTTTTAAATGGTTCGGATATAGCGAACAAAACCTTCGATCTCTTGAAGTTCGTTATAATGAGGTTCAACTGTAATCGGTTTCGGGGAAATACATTTCACTATATTATAATAACTCTGAAACATACACCACGCATACGCAGAATAAATAAATAAATAAATATTTAAAAATAAATAAAATGTAATTCAATGAATTACAATGGTCATTTGGAAAATTATATTTTTAAAGACTAAAATTTTAGATTCATAAATAAATTCTAAATTTTAAAAAATAAAAATAAAAATATAATTTTTATGATGATCAAAACGTGGCTTACGTAATAACAGAATCATATATTACGTACGATATAAATTAAATTTTAATATTCTTGGACCAATCATAAACAAATTTTAAATGGAATTTCAATTTTACAATTTTTGGTATTGCAAACACAGCACATTTTCAATTTTTACACTGTCGTATAGGGGAAAAAATGTACTTTTAAATGCAATTATCTTGAAAGCTGTATCAAATTTGTTTTTGAGTTATTAATTTTTTTGTACCTTTTATTATTTTTTTCTGTCATCGTGGTAAAAGAAGTATTCCATTTCTGGACATTAAACATGGACCAATCAGAAAACGAATAAAATCCGGACATCACAAGGATTCAGATATAGTTCAGATTTCTCTAGACCAAAAGAAACACCCATTTTCCAAATTGTTAAAAAGGAAAAAATACTTACATTATTACGTCTGGATATATATTTATGATTTTAAAATTATGTGACTACGAAATAGATGAAAATACTAAAACCAATTAAAATATATTTAAAATAGACATTTGGGCTACATTTCACAGCCTTCATCAGTACTCGAACAGAGTCAAAAAACATACAAGAACCACAAGGATTGAAAACAGTTAAAATTAAAGTTTAACCAGACGAACACAATACGTGTAGACCTAGGTGTTCAGTCAAAACAGTGATCCAATACTCAAGAAAAATATGATTAATATTTATTTCTAATAATTGCTTCCTATATATTAATCATATCTTCCTTAAGGGTTGGATGACTGTTACGACTGAATTTCCAATTAACAAAGCTACTCACGTTCCAATGAATTATGCTATCTTGGTTGAATCGTTATTTTAACCGTTTTTAATTCTTGTTGTTCTCACATGTTTTACAACTCTGTTCAAATACTGAAGAGGGTTATAGAATGTAACCAAAACATCTACTTTTAGTTATGGTTTTTTTTTTTTTTTTTTACTATTTTTATCCATGTATGTCTGTAATTATACATAATTTATGCATAAATTAATTTTTGACAGCTTTTTATTACAGATCATTCATTACATTATGAAATTGCATTCATTGCATAATTACACTAAGTAAATGTCATAAAGTACGCATATTACGTTCTGCGACTCATCAGTGAGTCATGATACTGCGTGCACTAAAAATACAATCTTTGACGTCCCGATAAACTCTACTTTCTGCGACTGAAAACGTATTTTTGAATATCATAACCTTGAAGGTACCTACATTATATTTCAATTTCTTAATCCTTTTGAGTTCTTTTTTTTTTTTTTTTTTTGTGAAAAATATTACTTAATGAATGATGAAATAATCAACTTTAGGTTACTGTAAATGTGTTTAATAAAAAGAGAGAATACCTCCCTTTTTCTTGCGCTACTACACTGTAAAAAAAAAAAAAAATCTGTTAAATTTACAGTGCAGCAATGTTACCAGCACTTTTTGCCGTACAAAATACAGTAAAATTAGATATAATAATAATAATAAATTGCATCTAATTTTACTGCAATTTTTACAGCTGGCAACATTTTTTGCCGTAAATTAAATAGATTCTTTCCTTACAGTATATAATGTTTTTAAATTGAGCTATTTTGTGGCATTTGCTTCGAAAAATGTGAGAGAACGTTTTGAACGTTTCTTCGTTCAAAGCAAGTGAGAAATCACTTGTTTTAAGCCATATGAACATTCTGTCGACAGTTTTATTTGCCTGTTAAAATGAACACAAATTTATTAAATTGCATTAGCTGCTGTGCAAATGTCGCTCGTGGCCTTATTTAAATGTCATAAAGTACACATGTTACGTTCTGCGACTCATCAGTGAGTCATGATACTGCGTGCAGCAAAAACACAATCTTTGACGTCGCGATAAACTTTACCTTCTGCGACTGAAAACTTATTTTTGATTCTCATAACCTTGAAGTAGCTACATTATATTTCTTGACCCTTTCTGACTCTTATTTTTATTTTGTGAGAAACATTATTTTTACTTTTATATTGTTAATAGCATTTATTTAAATAGATTTACTGAAGTTTAAAAAATATTTCATCGCCTGAAATCGTGCAAATGTAGTTATTTTGAGTATTATTCAATTCTTATTCTTATGACAATAAACCAAGGTAGAGTTTTTGGAGACATTTGAAAAATATCGTATTATAACAGGGTTTAATAGATTGTACAACATTGTAACATTTTCTTAAATTTTATTAAACATTATTCGTTCAGAAAATTAATCTATATTTTAAATTTAAAGAGTAAAATGCATGATTAAGGGGACACAGTACCTTCTATTTACACAGAATATCGATTTTATTTCTTTAATATTAACTGAAAGCTTCTTTAATTGTGAATATTTTGGCAAATTATTTTTTCCTGTAGGACTAATATATCGCGAGATATTGTAAATTTTGTTAATAGATCCAGCGCAATTACCCATACAAATGAAAACTTTAACGGGTTTTTCTCCCTGTTCATATGTTTATAACTTTCTTGTTCGAAAAATAAGCTTTTCCACCAATTTGGTTTTTAATAGACTTTTTTGCTAATTTAGATAGAGGTTTGAAATTTTTTTACTTGTTTTCCATGATATATTTAATATTTTTGTGCATGAATTTATACAATTTCAGGCAAGTTTAAAGTTGTTTTTAGAAAAAAACATTTAAATTGAGAGTTTGTTGAATCGTCTTCATTTTTTACCATACACGAAAGAAAAGAAAATCATATTATATGTAAAATTTCATGCATCTAAAAATCCATAAACAGTTTTATGTACTATATTCTAATGAATGTGGACAAAAATCGAAGCAAAATTATTCATATTTAAAAAATATTAGAAATAATATTTAAAAAGTTAAATAAAAAAAAAATACATTTTTGTAAAATAGGCTGTTATACAAGATTTTTTTTAATTTTATATAATTTTTAATATTAAATATAGTGTGCCATCACATATATTACAGTATTATTCAAAATTGAAGCGGTGGTTTTAAAGGTACTGTATCCCCTTTAAAATCGTCAATGGTGCAAAGAGAATGAAAAAAACGTTTATTACTGTTATTATTATTACTAAGTGCCAAAAATATGTAGAATAATATGAACAAATGCATAGGCATATACTACCATTGATATTTGTAGATAGTAACAAAAGTAATTGATAAGACAAAATACTATTCAATGAAAAGACATGTACTATTAAGAGTAAGCCAGGCCCGAACCGGTTAATATTTTAATTTTGAAGTAGAAACTTATGCAGTTTCCTTTCATATCAAATTTTTCTTATAAAACTCCCATAAAATAGATTTCTTTTTTATAAAGTCAACAGTTAAACAAAGAGGGTGCAGTAAAACTTGATATTTAAATTAAAATATTTTAATAAAACTTTTTATGCAAGCTGTTGTGAAAGAAAGTAATTTTTTAGTTTCAAGCAAAAAACAAGAAAATAAATTTACATATTAAAAAGATAAACATCGTAAAATAACGGCGTTTTTAAATATTAGAAATTATTTAAATGTACATAGAAAAAAAAATAAAAAGACAAAAACTCGCTAAAGAAACCAACATTTCATTAAAAATATAAAAGAGATGTTTGATAGCGAAAACAAAGAAGGGAGGGAGACAGCCTTGTTTAAAATGCGCGTTTTATTCAAAAACGGTCTCTTAAAAAAAAAAAAACAGGATGCAAAATATTGTTCTAGCAAACTCTGAAAAATATTCGTACTCATTAATATGATAAAGCAAAAATGAAAATTAAAAAATTAGAATTGGTAAAGATATACGCGTTTAGAAAGACTCCAGCAAAATAAAATAAAACCTTGTTCTTACGTGTTAAAAAAAATCAGTAGTAATAAATAATAATGGAATTATTTATTCTACTTGTTCTGGATATTGCCTTTTCCTACTGAAAAATGGTGGATAATTACTAGCATTTTCAATTAAGGAAAAAATTCCTTGCATACTGAAAATATAACAGAAATGAAACAAACAAACAAAAAAAATGTTGTTGTTTTAAAGAAACTCTTTATTGAAATTTATAGAAAAAGGGAAAGATCTTTAAGTAAAGACTAAAACAAGCATGGAAACAAGCATGGAAAAATCAGAATTGTTTAAAATTAATTATTTATTACACATCTTAAAATGTGTTTTAACTGAAATTTGAGAAGTATTATTATGTGATAGATGGGTAAAACAATATTTAAATATAGTTACTATACAAATATCTTATCGGATATTTATTTCTCATAACAATGCCATTTTTTATACACAAATCAAATCTGTTTAAATTTTGTTAATGTTTAAAATAATATTCTTTGGCTAAGTTTTGAATAATATTGTGCTTTTTTAACAAAACGTTTCGGTTTATAAAATTAGAGATAATAATAATAAATAAATAAATATACTGGTAGCCTGGACTTTCGCTGTTCTGGTTTATTAAAGTTCTGACGTATTAAAATGCGTCTGGAATTCATAAATCTTTTTTAAGACATCACGATACTATTTTAGTGGCAATAAAATTTCTATACTATTTCCAACATATTCAGAATGCTGAAACAAAATTTCACAGGATAATAAAGTATAAGATGGTGTATAAGTAAACAATTTGAAATAAATCATGACACTCTTGAAAACCGAATTTCAGTAATTATTACCAATAGTCAGAAAAATTTCCGAATAACTTTGTGCAACCCTGTATATGTTTCACATAATTGTATATATACTACACAATATGCTAAAATTTAATTCAGTTGAAAATTCCTCTTCAGTAATAGAAATGTACTCGATATTTTATATGAAGCTTTGTACAAGATCTATAAAATTTATACACACCAGATAATATGTAAATAATTAGTTATGCAAAAAAACTAATTCCATTTTAAACCATGCACTAAAACTAAAATGCACAGCCAGCGATTATTCTTTATAAAATAAATGTTAATTGTTTTCACGATTTTGCAACTTTTGATACAGATTAAAAAACAAGTTGAATGTGCTCTTCTATATTATACATGTTAATACTTCAAAATTCGCTATCGCAGTGCCAAAAAATAAATGGCAATGTATGCCTATCATAAGGATTCTAAAGGTATGAAATTCCGTGCATGCTCTTGCGGTATGACTATCACCAAAATCGTGTAAATCCTGAAAAGTGCAGCATTGCAGTGCCATTTGTAGGGTGATTTGCACTAAAACTTAATCAGCTGCAATATAACTGAATCTGAAGTTTGGTGAAAATCCGTGTATTGTTTTTGAGGCAGAGCTATTGCTGAAATCGTAAAAAATGTAGCATTTCAGAACCCCCTGTTGGGCGATTTACGCAAAAATATAATCAGCACCATTATTTACCAAGGTATACCTGTATCTGAAGTTTGATGAAAATTCGCACATAAGTTCTTGAGATAGAGCTGTTACGGAGATGAGAAAAATACAGAGTAGCAGCGCCACCTTTTGGGTAACTTACACCAAAACGTAATCAGCACTAACTGAATATGAAGTATGACAAAAATGTGTACATTAGTTGTTGAGATAGTGTTATTGTGGAAATCGTGAAAAGTGTAGCATAGCAATGCCACCTGTTGTTCTATTTAAACCAAACAATTGTAAAAACCAATCCATATCAGGAACGAACAGAATATAAATTTTTATTAATTTCCATGCATTAGTTCTTCATATAGAATGTCTGCGAATTGATGTCACATACAGACAGATAGACAGCTGCCAGCGACAAAAAAGCACGAGTCAAGAGATATTTCACCTGTTTACGAAGAAGAAAACCGTTTGAACATTAGTAGAATTTGTCTCCTATCTCACGCTTTTGGTAGCGTCTCTGTTCAATGTGCGATCTACCTAGACTCACAAGCAGACATTGTGTAAAAATACGTTTTTCGTAACCTCTGATTTTTAAAAAGTGTATATCTATCAAAAACTTTAAGTCGAAAGTTTTCACGGATCTAATATTTTCTTCTTACGAAAATAAAAAGAAAGATAGGGAGAGTTCTGAAATGATTTTTATTTTTTATTTTTTAAATTATTAACAGTTTTATAATACAGCATAAAAGGTGAAGACAAATTATTCAGAAAATTGCAGTACATCTAAAAGTGAAAGAAAAAATATACAGAGCAACTGGTTCAGTAGTTCTGGTGTTAAAAATAAAGTTCTTAAAAACAATAAAATTTAAAAAAAAATTAAACATTTTTTTATAAATTTGAAAATTGCTTTACATTTAAAATACTTTCAACATAAATAATCATTTCTGAAAAAAAAAAGTTTATTTTAAAATTCTTATAAATAAAAAGAAATAACATTTTTAATTTTAATTCCGAAGTTAGAGTAAAAATTAAATATGCTTAGGGGGAACTGGGGGACATTGATACAGCTTTTTTCAAAAAAGTTTTTTGGTGTCTAGAAAGCAAAAATTTCAAGTTATTTTTCTATGTGATGTCAGCAAAACCTGTGTAGTGTGTTATAAAAATGTACAATCGTTGTTTTATATATTATTTTTGAATGTAATCTTAAAAAAATCAAAAAAAGTAATTTGTATCAATGTGCCCCAACCCCGGGGCAGATTGATACACTTTGACACGTCTGGGAAATATGGAGACAAATTAACACCAATGCACATTTTTCATAGAAAAATAGTTAGCAAACCATTTTATATATATTTATAGACATTAAAATCGCACACAATTTATTTGTAAGCGATATTAAAGTAATCAAAATGAAATGTATAATGACCTGATGTTCTGGCTGTTCCTTGTCTGTTTGTTGACTGTGGTAACTTTGTCATATCTGGCACTTTAATCCCAGAATTATCTTCTTTCTTAGGGAAGGTGAAAGAATTACCAGGTTTTCTGTTTATAAATCGGTTTACAAACAGAAAACAAAGGAAAATCATATTAAAAATTATGTTTATAGTATAATTATCA